>OU342774.1:12407500-13130000 GCA_910591435.1 Acronicta aceris | reverse complement strand
GACATCCCATAGTAGACTTCTTGGTGGAGTATAGGCTAACCCTTCATTCAGAGAGGAAACCTGTGCCCAGACGTGAGTCAATAAAATGATAAATAGATGTTCGGGTTAAAAAAATGTTCGCGCTAAACTTGCGCCGTGGACTATGTGCTTATTCTTCTTAGTTCTCACTCTTCGAACTAGCCCGTTCAGCAAGAAGATGGAAGACTTAGTAATCATTACATGATTAATCTCTTGTATCTTCTACCACACCAAAGGGTTCAGTACGTGTGACATTCCCGAGGGAAATCTTTTCGACGCCAACAGGGGTGAAGTCGGGATTAACTCCCGTTTCATTCGTCAACGCACAACCCTATCCCTACATGCATTTTACATCATCAGCCATTCGAAAACTTGCCTTTTGGTGACCCTAATGCATTTTTTATACGCCACTATTATTGTTTATTTGTGTAATATCGTAAGCGATCAGGGTTGGCACGGAAATTGGTTTAAATAGACTCTTTGGGAGGCATAGATATTAGGAAAAGAGGTTGCCATATTGGAAAGTATGCATTTGGCTTTTAGAATAGTTGGTAGTAAAATGAAATGGTGCTGTATAGGTTTTGGCAAAGAATATTCCACATAGTTTTTTAATTTTGTTAGCTCCGCTGTTGCTAAACTTATGCCACTATACCCAAGTTCTACATAAATAAAATAAGGTTTTATGAAGGTACAAAGAGAATCTGTTGCAGCCTGCTGAAAGTGAGATCTACGGAAATAGGCTGGATTTACCAATCCATCTACCAAACATAGAGTGATATTAGCAATATCCACTATAACAATAACTGTTACTGTACCTATTGATAGACTTAATGTGTGGTAACTCATAATAGAAGAAAAGTAAGGTATCCTTACAGACTATTTTAAAGTCCGTGGAGAAGAAAAATATGATGCTAACGTGACTTTAATATAAACCAGTCCTATAGAGAATTCGTCGCGACAAGAAAAGCGACTAATATTCCCTCGTCATTACTTTCAAAAGGAAAGAGATTTCAAGAAACGATAACAGAGCACTTCCCAAACATGTTTGGGTTTTAGGCTAACATACCACCGAAACGAAGCGGAGAGAAGCGGAGCGAGTAATTCTCCGGAATATGTTAATTTATCGAAATGCACAGAGATACAGTGTCTCATTTTGCCAACCAAACATCCTCGCCCCACGTTCTTAATCCGCTTCCTATATGTATAAGCATAATTAATGTATATTTTGATAGAATAGATAGATTTGATAGACTGCCTCATTAGTCTAGTGGTCCCAAGCGCGACTGCTACACTAGAGGTCCTGGGTTCGATCCCCAGGTCGAGCAAAGTGTTATTGGGTTTTTCTATGAAATTCTCAGTAGCAGCTCGGAGTCTGGAGTTGTGCCCGGTGAATGGCTATAGGCTCGCCCCCCTATAACATGAGACCTAAACATACCGGCGAACTGTGGGTGTACACTAAGTACGCCTCTGCCTAACCCTTCGGGGAATACAGGGGTGATTGTATGTATGTATTTGATAGAATGAATTGGACTTATATAATACTTAAGATAAAATTCTGTCAATTAACATTTTCTCAACTCTGTTGAGGAATCCTTATTCCATCAATCGCGTCTCGCACTGCTTCGTTAAAAGGTATGAAACTCATATCTACCCGGAATGATAATTGGAAATTGTTTTGGTTGTGTCATGGATCCTAACCTCTCTCCGCTTCGCTCCTCATTGCTTCGCTCCTTTGTGCTTCTGTACAGTAGCACCCTAAAAGCCTTTCAAAAACCCTGTTTAACCGTCTTCTATTTATATGAATATCGTACTTGTTGGTCGCATTTTTTAGCCATTATGCATGTCTTGTTAACATGAGACTGGAATAAAACTTGGCATCTCGGGGGTGTACAAATAAACCGTGTAGACACCCCTTTTGATCTCGCTCGGTGAAGTAATGAGCTCGCCGTACCGTGCGGTTCTATGCTGGAATGTGTTCTTCGATGATACTCTCAATTTTTGCTTGGCGGGTTTTGTTTACATGTTTTTAAATGCGTTTAATTGTTGGAGTATACCGTAATTTGATGTGTTTTAAAAATAAATATATACATTATATCCAACTGTTTGTTTGTTAACTTTTCATGTGTTTCATGCGTCTTTCAAATTATGAATAATTATGTTATTTATATATTTAATTATGGACTTGTTCGTTTTTTGATAACATGATGCTTAGATGCCAAATTATGAAGACACTGAAGATGGTTTTATATAACGAGAGTGAGCTTGTACGCTTTTTTAAACGGCGAATAAAAACATTATAAGGAAACCTGCATGCCTGATGTTTTTCTTAAGAACGTATAAACACTGTCATCCCGCACTAGGCCAGCATGAGGCCTAGATATCTATCTGATTCTAACAGGAGATTCACACCCGTGCCAGATTATGCAAAAATACCCTTATCTGGCGTTTTTCCGTTCTAGGGCTTGTTTTCAATCAAACTTGATGTAGCTCAACATGCGTAATTTTCACATTGTGACAACAATTTTCTTTTGATCGATATACTCAAAATACTTCCCACATATAGGCATAAACAACTAACATACAAACTTGAAGCAAGCCCGTACATACTTCAACAGGACTTCAAATAAAAACTCGCTCACAAGTAGTCCGGGAGCTTCAAATAAAACTCTGACACGAGTAGTCGGAGAGTCGCATGCAACAGTTAGCGGAGTTGTGCACGGCCTCGAGTGGCCGGCCGGAGGCAAGAGGCTTGAGGCCTCAAAGGCTCGAGACTCGAGGGCCTGGCCTTGTAAAAAGACATCTCGGACCCGCGTTTTGTTGTCGTAATTGCTGTTTAATGTGAAATGGTTCCGGATTTTTTCTACTTATTAGAGGGGCAGATATTAGGGTTTTTTATACGGTACAATTGTGTAGACGGCGATTTAGAGGTTGCAAGCTGTACTGTTGACTGCGAAATCCTGATTTTGATTCTCAAATCGAGCCAAGTGTTATTAGTTAGATTTCATCATTAGAAAATTCACATTTTGACATAGAGTTTAGATAACACTGAGTACATTCGATTATCGAGACATTCGAGTAGACTATTCTACCCAGTCTCTAGCAGTTACAAGTGCAGCAGCTGAGTCAGAGGCCCTGATTTCGATTACCAGGTTGAGCAGACATTTTACCATTAGGTATTTTGCCGTAGCAGAGTTCCGAATTGTGGCCGGTTATTGCTCTTGGTCTTTTCAGAACTTCAGTTATACATAAAGTTGTATAACAACGGGGACTTAATTATTTGAAAGTACATCAGGGAACAGAAAATAAATTGCAGCAAAACATCGCTTCCTGTTCATAAGTTAGCAAAAACTCTCGAAACACGACCTTAATCGAATTTTGTATAAACGAATTAAAGATGCCCATTCATTATGCGATTGATATTGGACAAACATTACCTAAAACGGGCACACATCATCCTCGTCCATATTGCCTGTGCACGGTTTCCAGTATAACCAGATGTCTTTGAATAATATATTATATTTTACGCGAAGCGACCGCTATCACACCAGCCCAATTTCTGGGCTATACCGATATCCTGAAGTTAGACTAGTTCTCAGGCTTTTTTGGTTATATGGGTTGCTATTTTTTTAGATGAAACACATAATTTTGTATATGCACCAATTCCCCAAGCGAGTAATAATCTAACACAACCGATTACATTAAAGAATTTAAGAACTAAAGCTCATTCAAACACCGATCCACTTAAAGATATCACAATATCAGAATATAATTCTTAATATCATCATCATTTTCAGCCTATATCAGTCCACTGCTAGAAGTACAATGGCGACCAAAAGTCCATACAATCTCACAATGCAATAGATTGACGTTTTGTTTGACTTACGACCTTCTATTTTCATGCATCATCATTGACGTTAACAAGTGACACGCACTGCGGCACTGGCTGTATCGAGCTCGCTAGTACTGTTCATAGCAATGTAGTCCTTAGCGTGCTTATGGACTTTTGAGCGTTTACTGTACACCACCACATTTAAATTAGTGATTATAAGATTATGTATTTATCTATCAAGATTTTTATTGAGCGTTGTAAAATAAAATTGAAAATCGCAACGTATAGTCGTACAATGAATAGTCAGCTTTAAATGCATACGTATACGGGGTGATTAATCGAGCAGACGGCGTATCTACGGGGTGTTTCGTTGTATCCTCACAATGATGGATCACGGCGCGGGCGCAGTCCACTTGTTTATTATACATGCTTGTTTGTCACTGAACTAACTTACGAGTGCTCTGCGGAGCGTACGTTGAACGTTTTATACTTCATTACGTCGGCTTTAATGAAATGCAATTAGGAAGGCAGTTGGTGCATGTATTTTGAACTGAATGGTCTGTTTTGAAACTCGAAAATTTAAATCTTTTAAGTAGTGATTATGATAATATAACTGACTCGATTGTCTAGTCGTCCCAAGCGCTGCTACGCTAGTGGTCCTGGTTCGATTCCCAGGTCGACCAAAGTGTTATTGGATTTTCCAATAAAATTCTCAATGGAAGCTCGGAGATTGGACTTGTGCCCGGTTAATAGCAATAGGCTCACTCCTATTACATAAGACAACATATCAGCAAACTGTGGGTGTTGTTATTACACATCTGCTATTAACCCTTTGGGGCACACAGGCGTGATGGTATCTAAGTAGTGATTATTATCTTAAATTCAGGGTAACCATTTTCAGTCTTCGTTCCTGCAAGACCTAATATCATCTTCTGCTCAATTTAGGCTTTAAAATATTTAAGACAGCCCCCTTGGTCGGCAAAGGATTCCAGATTTTTTTCTCATAGACCACATTCAAAATTTCTTGCAGCTGCATTTCTACCATATTCCCAAAACTCGACAAAAAATGTGGCCAACGTAGACCCCCGTCGAGTCTCCCGTGGACTCCTGGGGTCCACCTGGACCACTTTGGGAAATACTGGTCTAGTGGAGGTCCTGGATTCGATTTCCACGCCGAACAAGGTACCTAATTGGATTCTTCTATGAATTTTTTTTCTATGGCACAGTGTTAGTGTTACAAATAAGCTTTTACAAGCGTTTATTAAACGTTTTGATTCTAGTTGCACGGTTCCAAAAGGTTGATCCTATGGAGAAGAATCCGGCAAGAAACTCCATGGACATTCATCTTCTATACTTATAATAAATCTGTAGAGAGGTCAATTCTGTACATGAAATATATTTCCAAAATAACTATCAGCGGGTGATTAGTGATCGATACTGACGCCAAAAATGCAATCAGTAAAATTTTTGTCTGTCTGTCTGTCTGTCTGTATGTTCGTTATAGAAACAAAAACCACTCGACAGATTTCAACGAAACTTGGTACAGTTGTTCAGAGTTTCATACTCCTGGGCAGGTTATAATATACTTTTCATCACGCTAGGATCAATAGGAGCAGAGCAGTGAAGGGAAATGTTGGGAAAATAAGTGATTCATGAAAAAGGTTTCAAGCTATAAAACATCACGCTACAACCCTTAGGAACTGGGCAACGCAGGTGAAACCGCGGGCGAAGAACTAGGGAACAAAGTAACTATTCCACGCGGACAAAGTCGCTGGCAAAAGCTAGTTTAAAATAAATGGTGTTATATCCTTAACTGATGTGTGAACATTGAATGTCAAAGTTGGTCCGATGTCGATAATATAAAACGAACTAAATTAGGCTCGGAATTTCGGAATTCGACCCGAAAAGCTAGTAATTCAAATAACCCACAACCCGGAACTCTAAAAACATTATCTATGCTCACGATCGTGTACCATGAACATAAAATAGAACGCGATATCTAACATTCAATATTTTTAAAAGTCGCGTATGATGGATTGCGCTTTGTGCATGTTACCGTGTTATTGGAGATAGCAAAAAACTGGACTGTGCAGTGATAAATTATTTCTATGTATTACTAAATTTATGGTAAGAGAAAATATTATAAAGAATAAATAATTATTAATAAAATTATGTACTATTTTTTTTATTAATAAAATTATGTACTACTAGCTTTTGCCAGCGACTTCGTCCGCGTGGAATAGTTACTTTGTTCCCTAGTTCTTCGCCCGCGGTTTCACCTGCGTTGCCCCGTTCCTAAGGGTTGTAGCGTTACGCGTTAGCGTTTAATCACTAATTTTCCCAACATTTCCCTTCACTGCTCTGCTCCTATTGATCGTAGCGTGATGAAAAGTATACTATAACCTGTGGTTTGGGCTGTGCGTTGATAGATCACTATGTCAGTCAGTCAGTCACCTAACGTAAGAGTAGACAAATATAATCAGAAAGCTCCGAACTGCTAAGCTATCGGGAGTTACACGTGTTATTGTGAGTCAACCATAAAAGATAGACATTTGCTGTCGTGGAATATTTTTTATATAATTTTAAGGAGAACATTTCCGTCATACATGATTTCTGTGTAGCTTTAACCATTAAGGCTGCACACGCGACGGAAGCTTAAAAAATGGAGTAAGTTCTCCGGTTTTCCCAACATTTCCCTTCACTGCTCTGCTCCTATTGATCGTAGCGTGATGAAAAGTATACTATAACCTGCCCAGGAGTATGAAGAACAATTGTACCAAGTTTCGTTGAAATCCGTCGAGTGGTTTTTGTTTCTATAACGAACATACAGACAGAGAGACAGACAGACAGACAGACAGACAGACAGAAAAATTTTACTGATTGCATTTTTGGCGTCAGTATCGATCACTAATCACCCGCTGATAGTTATTTTGGAAATATATTTCATGTACAGAATTGACCTCTCTACAGATTTATTATAAGTATAGATTTTTTATATCACTAGAATAAAATACTAGTACCTCATTACTCAAGCGGTCGTAATGGCCGAATGGCTAGGCAGAGGTGTACTAATGTACACCCACAGTTCGCTGGTACGTTAAGATCCCATGTAATAGGAGGCGAGCTTATTGCCATTAACCGGGCACAAATCCAAACTCCGAGCTGCTACTGAAAGTGTAATAGTGAAACCCGATAACAGTTTGCTAGAAACCAAACCCAGGACCTCTAACGTGACAGTCGCGCTTGGGGCCACTAGGCTAATGTAATAAAGTTTTATTATTATTCCGTATTAGCGTCAGAAACTATCAGATTACAATGTCCTATAGTGCTAAACGTTTACTCAAATAAAAAATCCTCATCAACAAAATATATTCGGGTTTCTGACACTTACACGAATATTAGACATTGAAATAAAACTACTTTTTACGGATTTTATCGCGTTGTATTAATATAACATAATTCCCGACGTTTCGGATCCGTTATGGCATCAATGGTGTCCATGAGCGGCGGTAATCGCTTACCATCAAGCGATGCGTATAATCGTTTGTCCACCTATTACTTAAAAAAAATGGTCACGGGTAGATTATTTTTTTTACTGGATTTTGTTCCAAGCCTAAAACTGCAAGACCGAAGGATACGGTGAGCTCGTTCTGCGTGAATCGGATCGTCAATAATTAACAAAATGTACGGTAGCTGTTAGTATTTGCAACATTAAGACATCCAATAACTTAGTCTTGCCGTGACCATGGATGCTTTAAGGTATCCAAAACGTCGGGAATTAAATAATATTTTACAGTAAGTAAGTAGAAAAAAGTAAGTAAAAAGTAGTTTTACTTCAACAAAATATATTCTCAACGCGCATCCAAAACACAAGAACATCACTTAAAACTCTGCGGACCCCTCTCAAGAAACAACGCAACTTAAATCTCCTTACACCGACTTTAAATCCCTTCGTACTTCCCAACAGACAGGGAATTAAAAAGTAAAATATACCTGGGAACTGCTATAAATCATAAGTTTAATGTTTTAATTAAAATGATAAATATTAGGCGGTGAGTTCACGACGGTTACGTTTCTAGCAAAAGGTACACTGTGTACTTGTGTACTGCGTACTGGGTGCATTGTCTTTTAAATCATTAGTTTTTTTATGGGATAGTAGGACAAACGAGCAGACGGATCGCCTGATGGTAAGCGAGTACCGCCGCCCACGGACACCCGCAACACCAGAGGAGTCATAAGTGCGTTGCCGACCTTTTTAAAGGGGATTGGGCCTCGGGTAACGTCACTCACTCGGCGAAACACAACGTAAGCATTGTATAACGCCGGTTTTCTGTGAGGCCGTCATATCACTCCGGTCGAGTCGGCCCATTCGTGCCGAAGCATGGCTCTCCCACGTAAAGTTTAGATATTAAACAGCTTCTTTCAGCATTTTTGAGGTATCTTTAATATATGGGACCAACTAGGATGAATAACAATCTGTCAAACAAAAAAGACATTAAAATCAAGTCACGATCGGCGAAGATATACAAAAAGAGTTTTTTAGGCGCATGTGGCAACTAAGTAGATACCTAACTACCCACATTACATTATTTAGTGAAATAATATGTCGTAACGATATTCGGTAAGAGGTTTCTATAGTGTGTAAATATTTAAAAAAGTTACACTTTCAAAATTATAGGCCAAAATGTGGATGACCATAATAAAATATAACGGTAATAGGTATATTTTATTATGATACGGTAGTACGGTACTATGGTACGGTACGGTAATATGTATATTATAATTTGCAAATAAGAACATTTTAAACCTTGGAAATAGGTTTTGAAATATTTACCATGTTAATATTATCTACAAAATCTCACATTTGTATCTATTACAAAACCTTGAACATAAATTTAAAACCAAATAAATAAGTATCATCTACATATCATCATACATCTATATATCATCATATTATGTGAAATTTAAATATTGATTAATTTAGTTATGATTAAAGTGAAAAATGTACTTGAAAACGTCAAGATTGTCAATATGCGTTAGCCTTCATACTCAACTTGCACGCTTGACTGTTGTTTATTTTATCGATTTTGTAGGAACATCATAGTTCGCTCCGAACAGCGGAACCTAGTACAAATGATCGCTGCCTTAATCCATGGTTTCTTAATCACTGTTGATATATTGCGGCCAGCCGTATGTGCGCGTTAATTTGTCAACCTTTACTTAAAGGCCTAATGGGTAATTAAGCGAGACATACCATAATTTATAGGGACATAACAGAGTGAAATAGCGGTGAAGATACTGATACCTTAGAGGTTTGAAATAACTAGACATGAATATTGTGATTCATTACCTGTGGGTAACACGTGAAAAATGATATGAAAATATTATAATGAAATGAAATGAAATGAAATTATTTATTCTGCAAGTAGATCTTTAGAGATACTTTTACATGTCATGGTTTGGGTTTTTTTTTAGCTAGATGGCTTCGGCATTTCCTAACTGACGACCTCTGAGAAGAAACACCGAAACAAACTCAGAGAATCATGGTCTCTTTTAAAGTCCAGACATGAAAGAACACTTATAAGTGAGTGGTACGATGTAGGGTAATGTCTGAAATGGCCTTTTGAGGAAAGAACCATAGCAGCTTTGAGTAGACCAGTCCCAACTGACGGCACGCATGCATCAGTCATCGTGTAGCTCAACCATAATTTAGGGAGCTCAACGACCTGTCGCACGGCCATACCAGATCAGCAGGACATTCGTGTAGGTCTAATGAAGTTCCCAAAGCCTCCATATATGATGTGATATACAAGTAACATATTTATCCTTCCAACATTGTCATCAACCTAGCCTGCTCTAGGGTAACGATATTCGTGATAGGCTTACGCTTAACCGCCAGTTCGCCTGATGTTAAGCACTGCGATCTACGATGCAGCGCGCTTGCCTAGAAGAAACCTATTCACACGTGATTTAAAAACATCCAGAATATATCTATCGGGATAGATCCACTCGAGAAGCACATTCCACATTTCAGCAGTACGCATAATAAAAGTGGACTTAAAGCGTTTCGTTCGGGATTTTGGAATGTCCAACATTAATCTATGTCGCTTTTTCGCGCTTCTGGTCGTCCGATAGTAAACATAGGTAAAATCATTTGTATTTCACCGCTAATCATCACTACCGCGATATGGTAAATAACATCACTAGCAGTGCAATTTCTCAGTTGAAATCGCAGTGACAAAAATTAATACATGATATTTTTAAAAACGACATTACTAACATCCCTTTACTTTTACCTCTTATTGTCACTAGTATAAGTCACAGTATAATTTTTTCTTCACATAGAAGAAAATACACATTAGATTATTTAACTATATATATAAAATGCTTTGTTCTGAATGACTGACTGACGGATCAACGCACAGCCTAGACCGCTGATCATAGAGACCTGAACCTTGGAGGGTGTGTTCTTTGTATGACGTAGGCATCCGATAAGAAAGGATTTTTGGAAATTGAACTTCATGAACTTCATAAAAGTCCGACATTTTTTTTGCGGGTGAAACCGCGGTGTACAGCTAGTAATAATATAAATAGAATACCTACATACAATTAGATTTGATTATGTTCATCTCATTAAACCTCTCGTTGAGTTTCACAAACACTGACGGGTTAGACCTGCTACTGTCTTAAGAATACATCAATCACTGAATGATTAACCCTCGACCGGTTCATCCCTCGAGGCGCACGCAAATTTTAATCAAAGAAAACTTTAAATTACGAAAATTTCGGGCAAATAACCCACAGCGACCACCGACCAAGTTTGTGCGTGTTGCGTATTAAGACAAATATAAATAGTTTAATATTGTCTATAGGTTTGCGTTGTGGGTTAGGGGATCCCATCCTTACTATCCTTACTAATATTATAAACGCAAAAGTGTTTATGTATGGATGTTTGTTACTCTTTCACGCCAGAACGGCTGAACGGATCCGGATAAAATTTGGCACAGAGATAGATTATAGTCTGGAATAATACATAGGCTACTTTTTATCCAGGTCGGATTCAATTCTGAAGTCCACGCAGACAAAGTCGCGGGCAGAATCTAGTAAAATATATCAATAAATACACAATCATGTAGAATTTACGTGTGCTTTGTTTTGGACAGTTATGTAAATTGTTGTTCGCCAAACCACCCGAATTAAAGTGAATACTCGTATTATCATTTACATTTTACTTTTCTAAAAGGGACCCAAACTCTGTAATGTCCAAAGCCCCGTGTAAGGGTCCGGCGGAGCTTGAAATGCCCACAAAAACGTAATACCGAAATAAATCGTAATCCAGACGATACTCTATCAAATTATTTCTATCAATAATTCGGATTTGGATACCGTTAATCTAGGTTCCTACGATACTATTTCATCTACTACTACTTCACTGGAAATAAAAAACCGAAAAATCTTGGTGAACTTAACAAAAATTGCATTCGCTTACATTTATTTCCAGTGGAGTATTTTGGACGAAATGGAAAAAAGGAAGGAAAAATCTGAATAATAACAGAATTTTATTAAATTGTGTTTGAATTACAATATATTCCGGTATTACGTTTGTAAAAAAAATTCGACCCGCCGGGCTCTTAAGATGCCTAAAGGGCACATGATTCAGGTGTTATGTTATGATTTGGTCGTGTAGGCCAACTTATCGGGCAGCAAATCGGCCAACATTAATGATAGTAAATAACAGCAGTTCCTTAAGTGTTAAGGCACGTTTGGCGTAGTGAGTGAGCGATTGGCAACGCAATGGGTTGTGGGTTCGATACCTGCATGTAATATAAATATTTGTCTTACAGGTCGTTGTTTCGGATCCGGCTGTTTTGTATATGGGAATTTGTTTTGTAAACGCATCCACGGCACAGAGAAAATCCTAGTTTACATTTTTTATAAAACATAAAATAACAATGAAAAATTAGTTATTTTTTTTAGTGAAGGAAATATTCAATCTCGGGCAGGACTCGAACCTGCGTCTTCTGGTTGGATACACCAAACGCTCTGACCTCTAAGCCACCGCGAACCCCATCCGCCTGATTGATTGCCTTCACATTCTGAATTTACGTCATAAGGTGACGTTGTTGGAGATTGCTTAGAGGTCAGAGCGTCTGGTGTATCCAACCAGAAGAAGCAGGTTCGAGTCCTGCCCGCGATTGAATTCTTCCTTCACTAAAATAAAATAACTGTATAATCTTAGCATGGAAAATGCAAAAAAATCACAAAACGATAATGAAAAATTATCGACCTGTAGTCTGGAGAAATACTGGATCTGGGCGGAAGTATTGGAAGGAGTCGACCTTCCACGAACGTACCGCATCCAAAAAACTACAGGTATCTAGGATTCAATTAAATTGATTTTATAACATACCATCACGCCTGTATTACCCCAGGGTTAGGCAGAGGTGTACTAATGTACCTACCTAGGTCCCATGTAACAGGGGGCGAGCCTATTGCCATTAACCGGGCACAAACCCCGACTCCGAGCTACTACTGAGAATTTCAAAGAAAAACCCGATAACACTTTGATCTACCTGAGATTCGAACCCAGGACATCTAGCGTAGCAGTCGCGCTTGGGACTACTAGACTAATGAGGCAGACAAAATAAATAGCAATAACAAATTCCAAACTAAAGAACCCTAATGGCTTTTATACGTAACCCTTAGGTTCCGCGGAACCCTCTATAGGAACCGCTGGAACACACGATACTTTCAACAATATTTACGCATATTATTGGCGCATATAATATATTTTAAAATTTAACCAGACGCGACATGCCGTTAATAACGTATCGAAGGTAAACAGTAAAGGAAACACAGTGTGACCAACGTACGAGCGTTTGCATACGTTAATAAATTGTTTGATTATATTATTGGTAATATTAATTGGTCCGAAAATTGCAACAGGCCTTCGTCAAGCCTGTATTCCCAGAAAAGTAAATTTTTGACGTGGTAGAAGGCTACATCTCTGAAGGATAAAATCCGCAACGAGATTATCCGACAGAGAACCAAAGTTACCGACATAGCGCACCGAATTAGTAAGCTGAAGTGGCAGTGGGCGGGCCACAACTGTCGAAGGACCGACAACCGCTGGGGAAGACATGTTCTCGAGTGGAGACCGCGACTCGGCAAACGTAGTGTAGGACGCCCTCCGGCGAGATGGAGTGATGATTTGCGAAAGGTTGCTGGCGGAAGCTGGATGCGACAAGCTGAAGATAGGGTGAAATGGCGCGCATTGGGGGAGGCCTGCGTCCTAGTGGACTAGTATAGGCTGATGATGATGGTGAGAAGGCTACATGTTATTAACCTTTGCCTGCCATGTCAAAACAGAAAAGCGTGACCTCAGTACCAAGCTTCCGAATTTCCTATAAAAAACTGTCACCCATCGTGAAATGTGCTGGGCACATTTTGGTTTCTCGTCAATACATGATTGTGGCGCTCGAAAGTGTTAGCCTTTATTGCTAATACCATCCCGTGTGGGGATGGAATAGAATACAATTCCTCACTACCAGCTGCAGCTCTGGCAGTCTTCAGTGCGTAGGGGCTGAGCTCGGCAACGCATCAGAAACTCCTCTGGTGTTGCGGGTGTCCATGAGCGGTGATGACTACTTACCATCAGGTAGATCCTCAGCTCGTTTGCCGACGTTAATCCTTATAATCTCTTCTGCATAAAGTACAGATGCAAACAAACCACCCACAGGTATCGACTTAATCCATAAAAAAACAGATATTTAGGTAACAGACAAACGGACAGAGAGTAGTTAGAGAGAGAGAGAGATAGTCATTTATTTCACAATAAAAAATGTAAAGCCTTTAACACACTATATACGGTAACATAAAGCCGCTTGCAGCATGGGTGCGTCGGTCTTACCACTATTTATAGGTCAATTACCGCTCTGTAATTAAGGCAATACTTCAACAAGATCACAGCTTTTGCCAAGATTGCTTAAATAAATTTTAACTTGAGATTTCGAGCTAAGTAAGGGAGACATTACGTTATCGCGTCTTACTCGGTAAACAGAACTGTTATAATAACGTAATTAAATGTTAACTGCATTTCGTTTTAACGTTCTGTTTTTGTTTTGGCCTTAATTAAAAAGAAAACTCAAGGAAGGTGTTTGGTGGTAGGTAGGTGGTAGAAGTTTGCTGATTTCGTTTACCGCGTTACCAAATATTTTATAACGTGCTACATTTATTTGTGCTCCGGTTTTAACTATATTTTTGGATTGGGTTGTGGGGTCCGATTGCTCGTCTCCTTTTCACGGAAATTTCAAGGAGAATGAGCGACACTTCACGTGACCTAAGGGCTGGCAATGCTGTCAGTCTTCTGGGCACGTTGCCGGACGACAGCGATACC
Source organism: Acronicta aceris (assembly GCA_910591435.1). Taxonomy (NCBI): domain Eukaryota; kingdom Metazoa; phylum Arthropoda; class Insecta; order Lepidoptera; family Noctuidae; genus Acronicta; species Acronicta aceris. The sequence goes on along the minus strand of OU342774.1, from coordinate 13,115,757 downwards.
GAGGAATACTTTGAGGCCTAGTCACGCCTCTGTCGTTCAGATTGATATACATATATTTTTTTTACGTTCATGTATTTTATGTAAATAGTGTTTATTAATAGGTTTCTTTTTATTATGTCCCTATATATAATTGACTGCCTCATTAGTCTAGTGGTCACAAGCGCGACTGCTACACTAGAGATCGTGGGTTCGATCCCCACGTCGAGCAAAGTGTTATTAGGTTTTTCTATGAAATTCTCAGTAGCAGTTCGGAGTCTGGATTTGTGCCCGGTTAATGGCTATAGGCTCGCCCCCTATAACTCCCATGTTATAGGGGGCGAGCCTAAACATACCGGCGAACAGTGGGTGTACATTAAGTACGCCTCTGCCTAACCCTTCGGGGAATACAGGCGTGATGGTATGTTATGTCCCTATATAATTTATTGTTGATGTAAATAAATGTTTTAAGAGTAATTTAGCCAGTGAAATTACTGGACATATGGCATGAGATGAAAGTACGCTAGCAATAGGGGATCCCTTGTAATACGGTGGGTACCTATCGCCATTAACCGCACACAAATCACTCTGAGCTGCTACTGAGAATTTTATAGATAAACATAATAACACTGCTCGACCCGGTAATTGAACCCAGGACTTCTTACTCAGCTGTCACGGTGAAGACTATAGCAGTCATAGTCGTAATAATAAGTTAATGGCGTCAAAATCGCCACCACTTAAAGAAAAAGGAAAATAAAAACAAAATCATAACTCAATTTTGTATTAAATAAAACTTAAAAACATAATTACAGATTCCCAATTGAAAAATAAATGAAAAATATCAAACTTTTAACGCTGGAATTCTATAAAAGCAACGCTGTTTCATGTCGTATTTAAAAAAAGATTATTTTACATTCCCTTTGAATTTATTTCCTTTGAGCTTTGCATATTTAAAAAAAATATATGTCGTATTTCCCTTTGCAGCGTTCGAATTTTGTTTTTATCTGTGGTGCTTATGACTCGACTATTATCGGTTGCTAGCTTTTTTAAGTGATACAGATTAAAAATGCCGGCTGCAATATTTTTATTACGTTGTTCATTAACTGTAGTTATTAAAAATAATATCATTATATTTATGGCTGTAGATACCTATATTAAATACTAGCTTTTGCCCGCGACTTGGTCCACGTTACTTTGGGCGGCATTTTTTTAGTACCTACACTTAATTAGGAAATAATACACATGCAAACTGTTGTGGTGTACTGTAAATAGCTTAGTAAATAGCAGCTTTTTATAAAGTTCCCGTCCAGTATTTACGGAGATTAGCATGTACAAACAGACAAACAAACTTATTGTGTACTGTTTTTTTATACTTACTCTATTTCTATGTCTCCATCGGCCATTTTTTTTTTGTAAATATTAGTATTCAATGTACAGACTAATTTTTTCACTGTTTTATTATATGTATAGATTAAAAAAAAAAATTATAGGTATTGGGATCAAATTAGATATTATATAATTGAAAAAGTCTGTTACTATATCTAGTATTTGCCAAAATTATATCGTGGCGCGCAAGTTAACGTAGCTAGAAGCTCACACAATTCTTAGAGCGCCTCCAACCGTCTCAGGAGAAACTAAAATCCTATAATATTCGTCAATATAATTAACGCTATGAAGGATGTGTCTGTGCCTACTCAATTATTCATGTTTTCTTCATTTCAAAACATGAGCAATAACTATAGCAATTTTATTTTTTTAAATTCGTCATAGGCTTTCGCTTGACCGCCCCTTCGCCTGATGTTAAGCGATACTGCGATCTACGATGGAGCGCGCTAGCCTAGAAAAAACCAATCAGATTCACTAGTGATTAAAAGACACCCAAATTATATCTATCAGGGAAGATATGGCAACTGCTTTTCATATTAAAATAACGATAACATAACATAACATCACACCTGTATTCCCCGAAGGGTTAGGCAGAGGCATACTAATGTAACCCCCGATACGTTCTTAAGTCGCATGTTATAGGGGCTAAGCTATTTTCATTAAACGGGTACAAATCCCAAACACCGAGAAATAAAAATAAATTTTATAAATAATAACAATAACTTCACGACCTCGTCCTTTTAGAATTATTAATCATGTCCTCACTAAGATGTCGTCGCCGGGACCGTGGTCGCTACAAATGATAATTGACAACTTGGATTTATGGGCTCGCGGTTAGCCGACCAAGCTGTATCAGCGATTTATGACCTAGCACCAGCTAGAACTAGACAAGAAACCACTAAAATACCTTCAAATCACGTGGAAATTGGACTGCCTGAGCCGCAGCAACCGAGGGGAACTGGCTGTTAGGTGCAAAAGTCGAAACACACACCAAGGTGCTTTACGACAGACTCCGATGTAAGGGTGGTCGCCAGCCAGTCAGACCCCGAGAGGTCCTACCACCGAGCAAGTTAGATATTTTCACGCCACTTACGGGATGCGATAGGCATCCCGTAAGAGATGATGAAAGAGCAAGAAAGAGCAAGATCAGATGAAAGGCAGTGAAGAACAGTATTCTAAGCCGTTCCCACACGGGATAAATATATATTACTATATATGTAAATATAAATTACTTCTAGACAAGTATATTCCATCCTCAACCATACTTGTTTTTAAAGCTTACTAGCAATGTGGATCGCACTTTACAAGTATTCTTGTTAACCCCTTGTGCTAAGCTAAATGCTTGTGTTACGAGTGGGTTCACGTCGGTAGTACAATGGGTGGGGTTCGAACCGGCAACCACATGATCGTAAGTACGACGCTCTAGCCATTAGCCGCCGCTTAAACCACATATTATCAATTAATATCGGGTGAAATAGCTCAAAGCTCATCAGACCATAGCAGTCTGTCAAGGTAATAAATACTCGTAAAAAAATTAGATATATATACTCGTTATTAAGTACTATAGTTACTGTAAATTTTTCCTAAGCTGCATGAAAAGATATCATTAAAAAACCACAGACACTTTTCAGCCTTAAAAAACATAAAATTTGACATCGCATGTCATTTTAATCGCTGTGCCTGTGCTAAGTAATGAACATACGGTCGCGGCGGTCTGCCAACTGATGGCGGTTTCGCGTGTTATACTTCGCGTCAGATAGTATTTCTATTAATCGTCTCGTGATAGGATGTCACTTCTACGTGACACACCGTTCAGACGAATGGCGAGCTGTTAGCGTGAAAATAATTTATTAATTCTATACTAATACTAGTAGATCCGACAGACGTTTTCCTGCTCAAACATTAGGCAGCGCTTCTACCGGGTCCAATTGCGATCCTAAACCATCCTGGGACCCAATCCAAAACACACAAAAATCTTCTTTCGGAGCTCAGTGACAAACATACATACAGAAGAATTATAATTATATATAAAGATAAATCTATTAAATTTTGTATGTTTAAACACGCAAATCTCTGGACCAACCAGCCGGATTTGAAAAATTATTTTTGCATTTGATAGCCCCATTTTTGAGGATGTTTGTAGGCTACTTATTATGACTCTATCACCCTTTAAAGTCGAAAAAGTGGGGCACAGGTAGTGCTTTTACAAAAGTTTTGTATTTAGACTTAATATAGCATAACATGCCATCACGCCAGTGTTACGCAAAGGTGTACCAAATTACACCTTAACATATTGGCAAAGAGTGGGTGTACATTAATACACCTCTACCTAACCCTTCAAAGAATAGATACGTGATGATATGTTTTATTGTTTTGTTTGCTATGTATATAGTTGATGACACGTTTGGCGTAGTGGCTGAGCGATCGGCTTCTGCGCCACGTGTTGTGGGTTCGGTACCAACACGCAGCAAATATTTGTATGATCTACCTACAGATAATTGTTCGGGATAATTAATCGGGGCTGGGTATTTGTGTTTGTAAGCGCACCCACGATACAGGAGAAAATCCTATCGTGGGGCAACGTTTATTTAAAAAGAAAAAGAAAATGACGATGTTATTCGCTTTTGTTTTACAAACAAAACAAAAGCAAATTTATTTCATTAAATAAAAATAAAAATATTTTAGATAAGGAACCTGCCCGCGATACTATTTTTCCTTCACTAAAATAACTTTATAATCTTAGCATGGTAAATGCAAAAATAAAAACACAAAAAGATAAAAATAAAATTAGTAAAATGATAAAAGCACTGTATTTACACATGACGTTTATTTGATACGTAATTTAAAAAAATAATTGTTTTAATAAAAACGTTACGAAACGCCAAAAACAATGTAACTCGAATTGATTTTATACACAGCTGATCCAATTTTGTTGTACAAAATATGTACGTACTGGGAACATTGTGTTTTCCCATTTTGATGTAATTTCACGGACCACTGTCAACGCGCTCCTTTCTGAACGGATTTTTAGTAGCTTTGGGTTATTTTGCCGCCAAAACGTATTGTTGTTCCAATTTCAAGGGCGCCGTGGAAATTGGTAGCACGTGAGACTTTATAACAAGAACGACAGTACTCTTACAGAGCGAAGATAAAATCGAATTCCCATAAGTTACAAGATTGTCAGAATATCTATTTAATTTATATGGAAAGTTTTTTCTATTTATAATATTGACTACACGATTGGCGTAGCGGTTGAGCGATCGGCTTCTGCACCACGTGTTGTGGGTTCGATCCCCACACGGAGCAAATATTTGTATGATCTACAGTTAGTTGTTCCGGGTCTGGGCGTTTGTGTATGTGAGAATTTTTGTTTGTAAACGCACCCACGATACAGGAGAAACTCCTAGTGTGGGGCAACGTTTTTAAAAAAAAATGATTTTTAGATATTACGATTATTTTTCCGGAACTGGGTATTTGTGTATGTGAGAATTTGTGTTTATAAAAGCGCCCACGATGCGAGAGAAAATCCTAGTGTGGGTTTTGTCCCTATCCTAGTGTGCATTGTTTTCAAAAACAAACAATACCATTTCCTATTTCAACTGCTTTTTTGGACTATTATGGGCTCTGGTTTCATTTAATGTCATAACGTCTTGACCACTCCGTATAATAGCTCAAATATAGTCCATTGCTAGAGAAGGCCTTCACTAACTTAGTTCGCGATTTTATATCCTGGTCTTACTGAAACTCACCCCTCCAACATTTTTTATTCCCCGCATCAGAGTTTATTATCTAAATAAACATAATATACCATCACGCCTGTATGTCTTAAAGGATTATGTGATTATGTGCCGTGGTATCACTCCGGTCGAGCCGGCCCATTCGTGCTGAAGCATGGCTCTCCCACGTATTAAACGATATGTTGTAGATTTCATGTTATTGCCATTAACCGGGCACAAATCTAACCTCCGAGATGCTACTAGGAATTTTGTAGAAAAACCCAATAACCCCTTGCTTGTCTAATGAGGCAGTTAAAAAAATATCCAATAAGTACTAATAACGTAACAATCCTGCGTGATATAATATACTAGCTTCTGCACGCGACTTTGTCTGCGTGGACTTCAAAATTGGGTCCGATCTGAATACCAAGTAGCCTATCTGCTATTTCAGACTATAATCTATCTGTGTACCAAATTTCATCCGGGTCCGTTCAGCCGTTCTGAGGTGATTGAGTAACAAACATCCATACATCCTCAAAAACTTTCACGTTAATAATAACTAGCTTCTGCCCGCCACTTTGTCCACGTGGGCTTCAGAATTGGGCCCGATCTGAATAAAAAGCAGACTATGTGTTATTCCAGGCTATAATCTATCTTTGTGCCAAATTTTATCGAGATCCCTTCAGCCGTTCTGGCGTGAAAGAGTAACAAACACCCATACATCCATACATACAAACTTTCGCGTTTATAATATTAGTAAGATTATAGGTTACCAACTGCTCAGTATAAGTCCCGAAAGAGGAAAAATTATTAATAATGAAGCTTGCTAAACATTTTTTTTTTGTGTTTGACAAGAAACACATCCGTATGTCTCGGCAATAACGAGTGTTATAAAAACGGCGATTAAAAATATCGCCTGAACGGAATAGCAGAGCGTATGGGGATACGTCGAACAAGATTATGATTCGACTGACATGGTTGATGCTTGCCGTCTATCTACGAGTATACTATAATATTATAAAGCTAAAGTGTTTATTTGTTTGGTTAAACGCGCTAATCTCATAAAAAAAATATTTTTGTGTTGGATAGTACATTAATTGAGGAAGGTTCTAGGTTATAACATCACGCCTCTTAGGTACGGAGGAACGCGGGTGAAACCGCGGGCGGGTCCTAGATAAGGGGTCTATGGAATGATATAACTCGTATAATATAAATATAATAATAGCCGGGGGTATAATAAGTGACGTATACATACCCTCACACCTGTATTCCACAAGGGATTAACCAGAGGTGTAGATTCTTGGTTCACCCATATGCTCATGTTCATGCCTCACATGGGCATATGGTGGTTTTAGTGGGTTAGAATCCCACACTGTCCGTCTAATTCCCGAAGACCGAAAAGATTACCCAGCAAACAAAAAAAAAGAAACACTTTCCCTCGACTTGGGAATAAAACCCAAGACCTCTAGGGTAGCACTCCAGCTAACAACAGTTTTAATGGAAAAACACAATTCCCTCTTTTGTTCGACCCGAGATTCGAATCCAGGACTTCACGCTTAGCAGCCGCGCTCACAACCACAGTAGAAGCAGTAAAGAATCCAGGTATCTAAGAGAATTCTAGTTCTAAAAGAATTTGGCAACACCCAAATAGCTACTAGAGAATTTTTGGCGTGCTCCTAGCTGCTGCTAGATACTTTAGTTACGCTAAATAAGTGCTTGCAAGCGCATTAGCGCTCCGCCGAACAATATAGTTTTTGAATAGAAGCTAGTAACAATAGAGGTGGGCAGTCAGATTGTAAATTACATTGAAGGTTCCGTAGACTAATGCGGGTTGGCAGACTTCATATGCGGGCAAGAAAATCTCTCAGGTATGCAGGTTTCCTCACAATGTTTTCCTTCATAGGTAGCGAGTGATAAACAATAATATAACATACCATCACGCCTGTATTAATAATGGGCTTATAAAAAATTAAATGGGTATGCTCTTGACCTCAATCTTGCCTCCTGGGCAAAGATGAGGTCTACGGTGGATCCAGTACACCCAGAAGATGCTTTTTCACCCTATTTTTGAATAGATTCGGGTTGTACGTACACGGAAATGCAGATGCAGGAAGGGTGCTTCTTGGTTGTGCGCATTATAAAAGATGATTTGTAGTGCTGTGTGCGAATATGTGGAATATCAACCAAGTAGGGATGAAATCCTGCGGTGTGTCTGGAGCTCCGATGGTAGAAGGGGGAAGGCGGGATGAGCTCATGGAGTTCTTGTGCATTCCCTTCTGTATTCCCAGAAGGGTTATGCAGAGGCGTACTAATGTACACAGTTCGCCGGTATGTATAGGTCCGATGTAATAGGGGGCGAGCCGCAAACTGTGGATGAACATTAGTACGGCTCTGCCTAACCCTTCGAAAAATACAGGCGTGATGTTACCCATATGATTCATATTCATCCAGTATATTATTCACCAAAATTCCTAAAAAATAAAATTCTTGCACAATTTCCTTAAAAGATAAGAAGCGTACCTCCGCGGTTCACTTACGTAGATTATAAAACCCTCTAGTCTGAGGAACCCTAATGTATAAAATAGCCGGTGGGCGTAAACACGAGCGTTAATTAATTACCTGCGGAACCCAACCGCGTGTTTACATACGGACAAAAACACTGGTGTAAGCAGAAATACTGGCTACAATTCGCAATTAATGTTGATTTGTTAAAGTTTTTAAGATGAAGAAATGTATTTATTTGCTGGGTTATTTATACCACTAAGCTGATATATCCCGCCTGGTGGTAAGCAGTGACCTTCACCAACGGACGCTAGAGAGAAGAGAGATAGAGAGAGAGAAAGAGAGAGAGAGAGAGAGAGAAAGAGCAGAGAAAAAGAAGAAGAGAGTTTGAGAATTATATTTCCGACCACGAAAGTGGTTCGGGCCCCGATGATTGATTTGAAGCTGCTTCCAAATATTATTTGACTTTAGTACTTAGTTATGTTATAAAATCTTAATATCGTCTCGATCCGATTTTTTTTCGTTTGATCTTCGTAGTATAGGCCCACTGAGATGGAGTCGGATTTTTAGGTGTATATAGATTGTCAATAAAACAACTATCTAGTATGCTCTCTGAGGTAATAGAGAGCCTCTCTAGAGAGGCTCACTATAGGCTGTTAAGCTCTAAGATACATTGAGGTTGAGAGCCTATTACAGCAACAAACAACTCTATCTACCTACACAAACTGTTATATTAACATTTTATACACTTATATAACACTTTAATCTCGCTAATGCATCACAATAAATATTTAACCGATAAATCTGTCCAGTCCCGTAAAGGCACAACACTACGAACTAGAGATGTCATAAAGAATGCATTAACAAACGCGGGATTGCACAGCATTACTCTTTCCCGGGGCGGGGGAACTTAAACAAGAGAGAGAAAAAACAAAATACATTAATCCCCTCCCTATAGAGTTAAAAGGAAATAAATGACAGAACATTTTTGTTATATTTTTCTTTGGAATTGTATTATTTTGAATGAGTTGAGAGAGTTTAAGCTAGCTTTTACCCGCGGGCTCAGTTCTTTAAAAGGTAATCATTTCCATCGTGGTGTGATTGTGAATTTAATTATTATATTATATTATTCTATACTTTCGACGCAGCTAGCACAATAACGAAGTGCAGGATTTACGCACCGCGGGTTACAGATTCGATTTAGGATTGAAAGGGAAACCTAAACTAGGGCAAAATTTATCTATACATAGTTTGTTTGTTTGTTTGAACGCGCTAATCTCAGGAACTACTGGTTGAAATCGAAAAAAATATTGTGTTGTATAATCCATTTATCGAGGAAGGTCATAGGCTATATAACATCACGCTACGACCAATAGGAGTAGAGCAACGCGGGTGAAACCGCAGGCGGGTCGCTAGTTTACATAATAAAACTCTAAAGGTGAGTATAGAGTAGTGCATTTTTTCGAACTTTTCGTATAAAACGTTCGTACTAATGGTACAGTACAAGGAAAAGCTCGAATAAAAAAGAATGCCCGACGCTTTCTAAAGTAAAGCTCACGGCAACTAAGCATTTACCTATAACATTCCTTTCCATTTTGCGTTTACTCTTCGTTGAGATGTCAGAGCGATCTAATAAATAAAGTTTTCTTTCTTTCGTTGTCTGCAATCTAGCTACCGACTTGAATTCATACATTTTCACTAATGATTAAGCTATATTAAGACCAGATTATACGACACAAAACACAATTTGTGTGCAATTAAAGTCGATTCACACGACTTGAAAGCACAAGCCTTGGTAAATTTGGGGCAATGAAGAAAGCGGACATCTTTTCAATTCCTTTTTTTTATGGGATAGGGGGGCAAATGAGCAGACGGATCGCCTGATGGTAAGCGATTACCCCCCATGGACACCCGCAAGACCAGAGGAGTTACAAGTGCATTGCCGGCCTTTTAAAAGGAGGTTGGGACTCCGGTAACCTCACTCACTCGGCGAAACACAACGTAAGCGTTGTTTGACGCCGGTTTTCTGTGAGGCCGTGGTACTCCGGTCGAGCCGGCCCATTCGTGCCGAAGCATGGCTCTCCCACGTAAAAGGTATATAAAAATATGTTTCTATACTCGAGTAAAACTGTTAAATTTAAACTTACTCAAGTTTGAGCCTGATTTTTTGAATTAGTAACAGTGACTTGTCATCCCGACCAAGCGCACGATGTTACTTTTTTTGTATTTTTTTTTAATACTTGATAGGCTTACGCTTGACCGCCAGTTCGCCTGATGTTATTTCGTTCATGAGGTTCATGCTGTAATTCTGAACTTTGTGACCTGACTTCAGCAGGTAGTACAAATCCACAGCGCGAGTGTTCCTCTAGAAAGGTATAATATACAAAAGCATATTGTATTCACTTATATTTTATACAAATCTGGTTAGACTGGAAGCCGACCTCAATGTAGTTGGGAAAATGCTCGAAGGATGAATGTTTTTGTCCTAACATGTTTACTCCCCGCGCTTTTAGGCGCCGCACACGACGGCGACGCGTCGCGCTCTCACCCCGTGTGACAAGGCGCCAATTTGGCCGGATTAAAATTTCTATTCACTTTGTACTGAAAGAAGTTTATTGAAAATATAAAATAGTGTTTTACAAAGGCATCAGCACTGTAAAGGGAATTATTATGAGTTAGTTTTAACAGGTTATATCTTCAGTAGTATCAAACTATATATATACTGTTGTACTCAAAGAATGAGAGGTAATAGGTCCACCACGCTGGAATGATGTTACTTCAGACGCCGTCGAGAAAATGTCCCAAATATACATGTTTCTTCACAATATTTTCCTTATCGAATTTGTGCCCGGTTAATGGCAATAAGCTTGTCCCGTATTGCATACCTAGACCTAAACATTTAGTGGTGAGCTGTGTGTGTACTGTACACCTCTGCCTAGCCCTTTGGGGTATACAGGCCAGATAAGACTGATACACACGTTTGTGTACCAGTTTACCTTACAGAAAAACGCTTCTAAGTAAAACTTTTAACTAAAAGGACCCAAATAAATAACACCTGACAAATAGGAATGCTGGCGTGTTGTGCTCCCATACGTTACGACTCTATTCACGACTTTTACTCTTTCACCGACTTTTTTTGCTCCAGTCGCGAGTCCCCGACTTTTTACCGTTTCAGTTCCACGATACGGCATAGATGTCGCCACCTGAGTTACCTAGAGATTGATTCATGGGTCCGTTTTAAAGTTCTTTCGCAGAGTTGTTTATGTGGTTATTTTTCTTCTACATCAATTAATCAGTAGATTTCTCCGCTTTTCTTTGCTTATCGCATTAAATTACTTGAAGTTAACGGTCTGGTGTATACTATTTAAATGCAATTATGTATATGAAAATGAAAGAAAGAAAGAAAGAAAGAAAGAAAAATAAATTTATTGAGACAAGTTCCCGTACAACACACACATATAAAATGAGCAAATAAAACACGATCAACATGAAATGCTGTCGGCATGCTTGCCTCTAATAGGTTGCCAGCTCAGCATTATGCTGGGCATATTTAATACCCAGCGCTGGTTTTCAGTTGGCACCCTAGCAGTGACACACGGCCACAGAAAACATGAATAAATATAATATAATAAAATAAAAAATGAAAAAATGAATGAATATATCTGACTTGCTCGGAGATAGAACCTCTTGTGGTTTGACTGGCTGGCGACCACCGTTACGTCGCAGTCTGTCGTAAAGCACCTTGGTGTGTGTTTCAACTTTTGCGCGTACACCAGTTCTCACTCGACTGCTACGGCTCTGGCTGTTTGTTTGTCTGTTTGCAGTCAATGGGCTCTTAAGGGTCGGCAACGCATCAGCAACTCCTCTAGTGTTGCAGGTGTCCATGGGCGACGATGACTACTTACCACCAGAAGGCTCGTCAGCTCGTTTGCAGACTTAATTAATTAAAAAATATTGACACACGAACAGTTTATAGCCTGGAATAATATGATTCAAAATATCCTATGTCATTGAAAAAGAAACTACTTTTTACGGATTTATTATTGTATTGATTGATTGCATGAATCGGATCGCCAATAATTAACAAAAATGTAAGGTAGCTGTTAGTAATTTTAACATTAAGACGTCCAACACCTCAGTCTACCCGCGACCATGGATGCTGTAAAGGATCCGAAACGTCGGAAATCAAATAATATACAACGCGATAAAATCCATAAAAAATAGTTTTATTTCAATATTATATTATATATATTGAAATAAAAGAAACACTTACGCGAATATATATTATATTCGCGTAAGTGTCAGAAACCAGTATATCCTATGTCCATTATTAAAACCTATACCTATAATAAAATTGTAACAGGCCGATGTCTGTACATTATAGATAGCTAATACTACGAAGCTAATACGGGGGATCTTAGGTAATTAGAGAGACAGAAGCCAAAATATTTTTTTTTAGAATTCTGTCTATCTGTTTGTCTGTCTGTCTGTATGTTTTTACGCGCATCACGCAGAATGCAATCCATGGAATTGAATGCAGTTTTCAGCGATATAATGCTAAAGGTCTAACTTAAAATCTGGTGCATGTTTCATCTTGATACGCCGCCTACAATCGGACTTACAGTATGTTAATCTTTTTGGGACGTGGGTGAAACTGCGGACAACAACTAGTTTGAAATAAACGCGAAGGTTCTTCAGTGTATATTGCATGACCTAAGTCCTGCGGATGCAACAAAGTTTGCGAAGATTGATTCACTGCAGCCAAAGATTTTATACTTTTTGTCCAACATCGGATGCTACCCTTTTGTGCTAAAAGATTAATGTGGAAACTTCTAGAATGTTTTGTTTATCACTTAAGTTAATGCAATGTTACATATTGCTAGCGCGAATGTGTCTTAAAATCATATCTTTAAATAAGATAATCAAATTACATACCGTCACGCCTGTATTCCCCGAAGAGTTAAGCAGAGGCGTACTAATGAACACCCATAGTTCGCCGGTATGTTTAGGTCCCATGTAATAGGGGGCGAGCCTATTGCCATTAATCGGGTACAAATCTAGACTCCAAACTGCTAGTGAGAATTTCGTAGAAAAACCCAATAACACTTAGCTCGACCTGGGGATCGAACCCAGGAACTCTAGCGTAGCAGTCGCGCTTGGGACCACTATTCTAATGAGGCAATCTTTTGTATTTATTCTTCATTAATTTATTATACTTTATTATTATTTAATGGTAAAAATTGTTAATAATATTTGTGTAGTTCGCTATAGAATATTTAATTTACTTAGATACTAATTATATTATTTTAATGTATTATTCATATATCATTATTAATCGTTATTTTTATTTTGTAGTGCCTGATAACATAGCAATGAGTCTGTTGTGTATAGTATATGATTTATAGGGAGTTATCATTTAAATACTCGTCGACACGGAGGAGGATGCTAAGAGTGATCATCTATCCAAAGACTAGCCGCAGTTTGCAGTATGGTTGATGAACATAGCCATAATTAGCCACGAATCCCATACCATGAAATAATTTATTATTTATTTATTTATTCACATAAGGCGATCAACAATATAAACACAAACATTGGTTACTAGCAAAATACAGAGGCAAAGACTAGTATTTATATCAATTATAGATATGCACAACATTTAGTATAATTTTTTTAAGCACAGTAGTTAATATATTATAATTATATTAAATAAGCTGTTGTTAATGTTAAGTCGTGTCGGTTGAGAGGTAAGGTAACTTGCCTCTCATAGATGTCACCAAATGTCACCTTATGACGTAAATTCAGAATGTGAAGGCAAAATTTCAATCATGCGGGTAGGGTTCGCGGTGGCTTAGAGGTCAGAGCGTCTGATATATCAAACCAGAAGACGCAGGTTCGAATCCTGCCCGCGATTGAATTTTTTCCTTTACTATTAAATAACTTAATAAAATAATACTTAAACAATAGCTACGAAGTTGCTACGCCGTAGTCAGTCCGCTGTTCTGCGACCGCTACGCCGTAGCATTGTATACTGTATCGGTTACGCACCGCCACAGCTTGTAGCTGTCAGTATGTCATAAATGTTTAGAACTCAAACCTATTCGGCAGGATTCGAATCTCAGTATTCTGGTTAGATACACCAGACGCTATGACCACTAAGCCACCGCGAATCCCACCCGCCAGATCGAAATTTGCCTTCACATTCTTACGTCTTTATGGTGACGTCAAACGTCAATCTGGTGGGTAGGACTCGCGGTGGTTTAGTGGTCATAGCGTCTGATGATCAGAAGATCTAGGTTCGAATCCTACCCGCAGTGGAATTTTCCTTCAATAAAATAACGAAAATGCAAAAAAAAAAACCAACCACCGAGGGTTCCGTACAAATTTGTAGGTACATTAATTAATTTAAAATGTATAGTTTTTGGATTTTTTCCTATAGTATAAGACGGTATTACTTGTCAAATTTCATAGTTATAGGTCAACGTAAAATAACTTGAGAGTTTCCGGCATTCTATACGTTTTTTGCGGCATAAACGGCCGTACTTTTTTTTACGTTAACTTAGAAGTTTGATTATTTCACACCTTCAAGGGACTGTAGACCTGAGTATATAGTTCTAATTCCATCTCGATACCTCTACGCGTTATTGAAATAAAAAGTATTGACAGACGAACGGACGAAGGGTTTCGTTTTTTCTTTTTGAGGTACGGAACCCTAAAAATCACATAAGATAACATAATCAACCCATTATATTGTCCCACTGCTGGGCACGGGTCTCCTCTCGGAATGAGAGGGATTTGGCTATAGTCCACCACGCTGGCCTAGTGCGGGTTGGCAGATATCGAGAAAATCCCTCAGACATGCAGGTTTCCTCACGATGTTTTCCTTCACCGTTTAAGCGCGTGATAATTAACTATTAATACGTACATTAAAAAAATCAAAATATATTAATTATTTCGAGTGAAATACTACTTCAAATAAGTTATATCAATCCAACTAACCTAAGCAATAAAAACTTCAGCCTTAACCCAAAACTCTAGAAACAGCTGAAATACAGCCCATCAATTCGTAACAATCGATAAACTGACTCGATACACGAATATCGATATTATTGACTCGGCATCGCGTTACAAATAACTACTAATATTCCACTTCGCATAGCTCTTATAACTCTGAACGATCTTACAATTGCCATAAGCAACCTAGCTTGAGTAAACTGAACTTTATATTGTGAGTGTTAAGGAGATTACGACTGGTTTAAGAACTTTGTTTGCGGATTGGTTCGCCAGGGAAATTATGAAAATGGATATTGAGACTATAGTTGGCAGCTATTTCAAGAGATAAACGATATTTGTGGGGTTCAATTGAAGGCTGGAGGTACAGGTATATTTGCAAGATCTATTGTAGTGTCAATAAACATACCATATTCCCAAAAGGTTAGGCAAAAGTGTTCACCTACAATGCACTGGTTTGTTTTCTAGGTCCAATGTAGGTACATAAATAGGACTTCAAAAAGGAGGTTCTCAAGTTGAACACCGCGGGGGTCTCAGACGAGGGATTTTAAATAATACAACTGGATCGTATGAAGCACGTATAATCGAATCACAGCGTAATATTTATAGTAATGCTCTTACTTTAACAAAAAAAACAACTTTGCCAAGGTAAACTCATGTAACGAAACCATAGCGCGATCTATTTCGATCCCAACGCCATCTAGGGAAGCAAGAAGTAAACTTTTCATTTTTATTGACTTCGTGTGATCGCGCTATGGTTTCGTTTCCCACTTGGACACAAGTCGACTGTATATTTTTTTTGTTTGTTTGTTACGCGATTATTCCGTCAATTATGAACCAATATGGTGATTCTTTTTTTGATCGATAGGTCATACTTCAAAGGTGGTCCTATAAAAATTTGGTTAAGATTTGATCACAAAATTTTGAAATAACACGTAAGACCGAGACGTCGAAGAACTTGTATTACGGGCGGAGAATCCTAACACGTGTAACGCGATTCACTATATACAAAAAATACAATAAAATATATGAATTGATGGAAGAATGACTGCCTCATTGGTCTAGTGGTCCCAAACGCGATTGCCACTTGGGATTTGCTTGAGCAATGTGTTATTTGGTTTTTCTATGAAATTCTCAGTAGCAGCTCTGAGTCGGAGTCTGAATTTGTGCCCGGTTAGAGGCAATTAGCTGCCACCCTATAACATGAGACCTAAAACATACCGGCGAACTGTGGGTGTACATTAGTACACCACTGCCTAACTCTTCGGAAAATACAGACGTGATGGTAAATATGTATGAATCAAATCAAATCAGATGTCAAATCATGCTTTGCCTACTGAGGCGTACAAATTAAAAGCAATTTTACATGAATCAAATAAAAATTATAATCATAAGTACATCATTCCTTTTTTGTCAACTAAGTGAATAATAAGTCCAAGCAATATAAAATGTGTAATTGTATATAAGCATTAAAATAATAAATTTAATACATAATCATAACATAATATCAGTCCAGGAAATACATAAAATGTCAAATTATGTTCGGCAAAGACTCACTTATTTGATAATAGCACTTGTCTGTTAACAGCTTTTGTAATTTCTGTTTAAACAATGTTGTGTTCAAGTTTTTATAAACCTCTTTTGCATAAGTGTCGTTCTCGAGGAGTGCAATCTAATATTTTTTTAAAAAAAACGTTGCCCCACACTATGATTTTCTCCTGTATCGTGGGTGCGTTCACAAACACAAATTCTCACATACACAAACGCCCAGACCCCGAACCACTACCTGTAGATCATACAAATATTTGCTCTGTGTGCGGATCGAACCCACAACACGTGAAGCAGAAGCCGATCGCTCAGCCGCTACGCCAAACGTGTCGTCAAACAGTAAACAATATGTATCGTTTATGTCAAAATAAGCTACTATTTACCAATAAATGGTTTCAATGGGGGCAATTATTAATTTTATCGCTCAACATTTTACAAACAGTTTCCACGACAGACCGGCTACAGGCAACTTTACAATGGCATGTACCCATAGTTAGTGAGTCCTAAACAAAAATAAAAACAGTCTTCATTTATAGTAAGGTAACTTCTTTCAAACGCCGGACAAAAGTACGGCGAACTCGCGGAATGAACAGAATGTGGATAAGAATTGACTGTAATACTAATAGAAAGAAAGAACAAACTTTTATTTTGTACCTCTCACTATTAAAGGAAGGGAATAAATCAAATGTAGGTAACTAAAATACTATGTGTTTTAAAGCTGATACATAAATATAATATTCTTAAAATAAACAGATTTTTCGCCTTTTCAAAATAACGTATAATTCTAGTCATTCAACCATCGGTCAGTCTCCACCACACTGGCTTAGTTCGTGTTAGCAAATAACGTATTACTAATTATACGTTATTTGCTAACACATTAGGTAAATAACACTAAGCTATTAATTAATTAATATAACATACCATCACGCCTGTATTCCCCGAAGGGTTAAGCAGAGGTGTACTGCTGTACACCCACAGTTCGCCGGTATGTTAAGGTCCCATGTATGGTGAGCCTATTGCCGTTAACCGAGCACAAATCCAGACTCCGAGCTGCTACTGAGAATTTCATAGAAAAACCCAATAACACTTTGCTCGACCTGGAGATCGAACCCAGGACCTCTAGCGTAGCAATCGTGCAATTAGTTTGACTTTTCAAAAGTACCTTTTTAATGGTCTAATTGAAATAAATAATTTTGACTTTGACTTTGACTTAGCAGTCGCGCTTGGGACAGGCAGTCAATAATTAATTCATTTGCAATAATTTTGAAGTTGTTTTTAAAGTGTCAGAAATTAGTATTATACTTATTTTAGTCAAGGAAAAAAATGTAGTAGGTCATAGCGTATGGTGTATCAAACCAGAAGACGCAGGTCCAAATACTGACCGCAGTCGAATTTTTCCTTACCCAAAAAATATAACTTTATAATCTTAGCATAGAAAATGCAAAAAAAAAAAAAACAAAAGGAGAATTCGTATAATACCTTATATTATACGAATTAGCCTTTAACTTGTCTTCTCCGGCTCCGTGTCTTATCCATCATTGTATTATCCTGATGTTGAACTCAAATGGCTAAGAAACACGGGCGGAAAGAGGCGACAGGCAATTCATACGAGCGTCTACGTTGGCGACACAACAAGTCGCATAGTGATGTGACCACACACTTTTATAATTGATAAAAAGATAAATAATATATATATTTCTGTAAATAGGTAGATCGATAGATGTTATTAATGCTATATTCTTAAGAATTTATGCATGTGTATTGATGGTACGAAATGAAATAATTAATTAAACTACCTACCGTTCCTATACTCGTTTCCTAAGAATAATTACTAAACCTAGTGTTTCTCATTTTAAGTGAATTGTATTCTGTTATTAATAAATAAATGTCTTAAACCGTATCTTTTAAGGACACTTTCACAAGTTTATGTAGTTTTTTTATCTAGATGGCACTGGCCATAACCTAACTGACGACTTCTGAGAAACAATATTATATATACTTAAATATAAATAATTGAGTATCGTAAACTTGGACATAATATAACTGAAACTTATTTACAGTGACATAACATGCCATCACGCCTATTCCCCGAAGGGTTAGGCAGAGGTATACCAAAGTTCATCCACAATTCGCCGAGGTGTGTAGGTCCTATATAATAGGGGGTGAACCTATCGCCATTAACGGGGCACAAATCCTATAGTTAATTAAATATTTTCTCCTTCTACATTTCGCGTTACACTGTATCGATAATTCAATTACCTATTACAACACATCACTAGTCCGTAAGTTTGACGAGCTTCGCCCACCGACGCCGACACCATACTATTGTCCCGCGGGACAATTTTACTTTTTGTCCTACGTCAAAAATGAATTGAAATAAATGAAATGAAACGTAAACATACTCGTATATTTTATTTGTATTGAAAGTTGTAAGATAAGAGATACAAAGAAATTAATGAAAACTGCACATTTAAAATAAATTAAAGGATGTATCCTTCTCCTTTCAAATTAATGACATCCAATGCTGGATGTAGCTTTCTTCATAAGCACACCAAGACCTTCCACATCCAAAAAAGTGAATGATTTGAAGCGGCGCTAGCCTAATGGCTGACCCACCACGGTGAAGCTAAGTGGAACCTAAGTGGAAGCTAAGTGGAGAGTCCTGCGGACTTTACCCAGGAGGCCTGCACTGGAGCAGCCACTGGAGGTTGCGGTGTCGTATGGGAGGCACCGCAACTGAGGCGGGTCGCAGTGCTGTATGGGCGACACTGCGGCTGAGGGTTTGAGAGGCCGCGGCAGGAGAGGAGTGCCGGTATCACGGTGCGCCGCTCTCTCTCCCTTCCGCGGCCTCGGCGGGGTCACAGCCGCAGGACTGCGGACACGGTGGGGCCGCAGGGGAAGAGGAGTGTCGGTATTGCGATGCGCCGCTCTCCCTACCCTCTGCGGCCGAGCTACTAACGTCGGACGTCCGCGGTGGGATCGCGGAGCATGCGAAAGCGATCCCCGTGATCCCACCACTATGCAGAAGGTGGCAGTGGTGGTAATTTTAGTCGATATGCTGGCCACCTGGCCGGAGAGCCCGACACAACCGTCCCGTATCCCCGAAGCGGGGCGGCGTGCTTAAAGCGCATTTTCCCACCCGAGAATAAATAAAATAAAAAAAGGGTGTCGGACTTCCGATCATGTGGTTCGAAACCAACCCATTGCACTACCGACGTGAACCTACTCGTAACACAAGCATTTACCTTATCATGAGGGGTTAACAAGAATACTAGTACTGTGCGACCCACATTGCTAGTAAGCTTTTCTAAAACAAAGATTATAATAGTGGTTATTATAACAATAAAGGGGCCCTGACCACCGGTAGCTTGGCCCTGCTTCCGATACCGGTGGGCCACTATTATATTTAAACTAAATGTATATGCTGTTCATATTTTAAATATTCTTGGACATGGGAGCTCCAGCGAAGGAAGCTCGTTGGTCGGCGGGACGACGGAGCGGCGTTGACATACAGCTCTAGGGCTCTGTGGTAAATTAATATTCGAAAAAGATGGAGGACTGAAGCACCTTTTATATTTTTCTCTGTAAAACCTTGCTTTATAATTATAATTTCTCAGCATCAAGAAGAGGTTTATTTCATTGTATGAATTCATCTTCTTCATAAATGTTTTTGTTTTCTTCAGAAAAATATCTAAAAAGTAGATAGTATAAGTAAATTTAATAAATCAATGGAATAATAACACTAGTTAACACTTTTTTGTCCTCAGAAGTGAGATACGTCATTGCTTGTAGATTTTTGAACGCTAAATCAAAATGAATGCATTTCAAAGAAAGGGAAATACTCGTACAGGTATAATATCTATATATATATAAAAGAGGACCCTGACTGAGGTATCAACGTACAGCCGAAACTACAGGAGCTAGATCCCTGAAAGTTTGCATGCTGGTTCCTTTTGCACTGCAGGCGAGCACTAAGAATTAATTTTTGAAAATTCAACCCCTAAGGTGGTGAAAATGGGGGTAAAAGATTGTATTAAAGTCCGCACACACTACAATGCGTTTGACATATACAAACAAATAAACATATCTAATAAACGATGACATCGTCAAGAGATGTACAAACAGAAAGTAAATTGACAGATATTATAATGTCAACTAAATAATAATAATAAAATAAAAAATTTCAAACAAAATAATGGATTAAATGCGACCTTTCTCTTCTGAGTTTACAGCTGTAAATCGTTGTTGACATTATTTTGACAGTTGTTTTCTTTCATAAAAATTCGACTTAACACATTTTATGATATGAAACCTCCATCGTGTACTTACAGTGGGTTCAGTTTATTTAAAAACGAAAAGTATCTAAGTACGCAGGCGAAGCTATACACGGGAAGTCTAATTGTTTTATATTGATAATTATCACACAGCTTCCATCACACGAGTAATATCTCTTTACTAATAACGTCTATCAGGATCCGGCTGGGCCCACACGAGTCGGTGTACCATGCCTCATGCATATTCATTAGGCTCGGCACACACTTGCAACCGGCCAGACCGTGCAAGGAGTGTTCATTTCCATAGACTGATACAGCTTTAGTTTTCAAGGTGCAGATATAACTTTCTCGGGTTAGAGGTCCAAAGAATTGTGTTTTTTTATCACACACCAGCTGTTTCACTAGCTTTACAAAAGTATTTAGCTACTTACTATAAAAGCCTAAGTTACTCCTTATAACATCAGCTATCTGCCCGTTAACGTCCCATTAAAATCGGTCCAGCCGTATAACAGACAGACAGTCAAAAATTTTAAGTATTGTTTTTTTTATTATTAGTACCGTATACAGTTTATATTTGCATTTAGTAAAAAGCTGTTATTTTAACATTACAGACAGAGAATTAAATTTTATTTATTGTTATAGACAAACAAGCTTAATATAACATACCATCACCCCTGTATTCCCCGAAGGGATAGGCAAAGACGTATTTAATGTACACCCACAGTTTGCCGGCATGTTTAGGTCCCATGTAATAGGGAACCTATTGCTATTAACTGGGCACAAATCCCAAACTCCAAGCTGCTACTGATAATTTCATGAAAAATTCAATAACACTGCTCGAGCTGTGAATCGAACCCAGGACCTACTAAAAATTTCATTTGCAAACTCAATAGCACTGCCCGACCCTAAAATCAAATACAAATATAATTTCGCCCTAAAGACAAACATTTAATAAAAAAAAACCAGCCTTCATTTTGTTCAATCAACAATTTTATTGAAATTTCTGTAATTATGAAAGCCATGCAGGCAAGCGAAGGAAATTGATAATGACGACGTATATAATATGAAAAAATACACGCGTAGGGAATAATTAAAAGATAATCTGCGAGCGAGTGATGCGAGAGAAACGGCCCGATCGAATGGGGACTGAAATTTGAGTATCCAGATGAACGTTAGGGAGCTTACACACTACTTTGGTCCTATATATGTATTTAGTTTTTGTATTATAATATGGAATCTAATAATTCCACTCACAATTGGAGCTGCCTGACTGGGGAAGTACATCCACCTTGCAGAAAATCGCCAGCCTAACTATTCCTCCCTAATTTATAGGATCGGCAACGCTCGAGTGATACCCCTGGTGTTGCAAGCGTCCATAGGCTTCGGTAAAAAAAAAATATAATATTATTTCTATGCGATTTTATTTGGTATTGCGGGTGCTTGTACAAACACAAATTTTCAAAACGATAAATTCATAATCATCATTGTTGTTGATATTGGGTTTTTCTATAAAATTCTCAGTAGGAAGTCGGAGTTTGGAATCTATGCCCGGTTAATGGCAATAGGCTCGCTCACTAGTATATGGGACTGAAACATACGGGCGAACTATGGTTGTACATTAGTACGCCTCTGCCTAACCCTTCGTAGAATACAGGCGTGATGGTATGTTGTGTTATTAATTTATAAATATTAAAATCAGCTAATTTGATGTGCTCTCCACTTAACACAAGCCCATAACGTTATCTGTATTATTCTGAAGACCAATTTTCATAAATGTTTACCGATCGTCCTCTAACATCGCTTCATGGTGGACATTCCGAAAACCCGAACGAAATGCTTTAAGTCCACTGTTATCATGCATAGGTACTGCTGAAATGTGGAATGCTCTTCCCGAGTGGGTCTTCTCCGATAGATAAAATCTGGGAGTCTTTAAATCACGAGTGAATCGATTTCTTCTAGGCAAGCGTGCTCCATCGTAGATCGCAGTGTCTCTTAACATCAGGTGAGCTGGCGGTCAAGCGTGAGCATATCAAGAATAAAAAAAAACTTGTATGTTCCATTTGGTTATTTCACAGGGTTCAGAAAATATTAATAAAGACACAATAGGTACTTGGACTATAGCCTAATCCCTCTCATTCTGAGAGGAGACCTGTGCCCAGCAGTGGGACAGTATAATGGGCAGTGGTGGATTTACTAGTAGGCTGAGTAGGCTGGAGCCTAGGGCAGCAGATTTTAGGGGCGGCAAATTTGGGGCAGAACTATTTTTACGTCTTACATAAAATTAAAAGATTCATTTTTACATAAATAGTATTACGCTAGAGGTCCTGGGTTCGATCCCCAGCAAAGTGTTATTGGGTTTTTCTATGGGAACTCTGGGTGTAGGATTAAGTACGCCTCTGTCTAACCCTTCGGAGAATACAGACGTGATGGTATGTTACATAAATACCTTGAAAATAGCCTACGGGCTAAATCCACCGCATATGTCTAAATCCGCCGCTGATAGTGGGTTGATTATGTTATGTTATGTTAGGCACTTAATGATCTACAGGTAGTTGTTCCGGGTCTGGGCGTTTGTGTATGTGAGAATTTGTGTTTGTAAACGCACCCACGATACAGAAGAAATTCCTAGTGTGGGGCAACGTTTTAAAAACAAAGAGAAAGAGAATAATAAAACGCATTACCATTCATTCATATTAATATAAGCTAAGCTCATGTGCACTGCACTTAACACCGGCCCATAGCGCCGCAGGGCTCTCATTAAAATTTCAGCTTTTCTATATGCCTATATCCCATTTGTGGCGGTCGCGTATAAGTCGCTATAATAACGATATAAACACAAAGTAAATTGTGTTTATTTGTTACTGAATATTGGGGCCTAGAGTTCTAGATATTTTTTATGCAATAGGAGGGCAAATGAGCAGACGGATCGCCTGATGGTAAGCGATTACCACCGCCCATGAACATCCGCAACACCAGAGGAGTCACAAGTGAGTTGCCGGCCTTTTAAAAGGGGATTGGGCCTCCGGTAACCTCACTCACTCGGCGAAACACAACGTAAGCGTTTTTTCACGCCGGTTTTCTGTGAGGCCGTGGTATCACTCCGGGCTGGCCCATTCGTGCCGAAGCATGGCTCTCCCACGTAAAAGTAATACGCAGTGAGTATTACTTAATAACAACAAAACGTACAATCACGCCTGTATTCCTCGAAGAGTAAGCAGATATACCAATGTCCCAGTTCGTTGGTATGTTTAGGTCCCATGTATGGCGAGCCAATTGCCGTTAACCGAGTATAAACCCAAACTTCGAGTTGCTACTGAGAATTACATAGAAAAACCCAATAACACTTTCTTCGACCAAACCCACGACCGAATGAAGCGCCATCTAACGTAGTTTGAATTATATCCGTCACATATACACAACTTACAGACGCCATACACATAACACGCGGGCTTTTTATCTCGAATCACTTAGAAGGGTGCGAAAAATGTGATCATCACTAGTGATGTGCCTTTGATAGTTTTGATTTTTTTATCGATATTATTAGTCGGATCCGGAATTAATTTACTAACATACACAATAACAACAGCAATGAAGACATTTAGTAGTTTGTATTATTTTAATTAAAAATATTTTTATTGATCTAGTTAAATATATAGGTATTTAATTTAGGAAGAGAAGGAAAGAAGTCTTTGTCCAATGTTGTTAATATCACATTTAACTTAAATCATTATTAAATTACCCTTTAGGTATACTGGTTTCCAAAACTTACGCGGATATTAGACATTGAAGTAGGTATAACTACTTTTTTCGGATGTTATCGCGTTGTATTGATATTATTTTATTTCATAAGTCTTTGCTAAAGAAAGCCAATTCCTTCCTTGCATTATCATCTTCTTGCTCTTATTCCAATTCATTTGGGGTTGGTGCAGCATGTCTTTTTCTTCCATTCATACCTGTCAGCTGCCACCTCATCATTCACTCCCTTTCCCATCATATCAGCCTTAACACAATCCATCCATCTTTTCTTTGGTCTCCGTCTACCCCTCTATCCAAATGTCATTTTTTTAGCCACATTCGTTTCATCCTTTTCATTCGTATCTTTCAGTAAATAAATCAATCTTTCAGCTGTTATAAAATCAAGTATAATTCCCATATCATTAGATTTTTTAGTCGATTTGATGAAATACTAAATAATCGACTAATGAAAACATTGTTGCACATCACTAGCTCTTTCGCTCCTATACGTCTATTTAAGGACCCGACACTTTTTTATAATGTTATCAAGATGTTATAACTTGGGTCTACATAACTTATGAATGGTGTACGCCATGCTCCGCTGGGTTGGACAAGCTGAAAGAAGCCCAAAATAGTATTATGACTTCAAAAATCTTGTCTCTCATTTTTATCAGTAAATAATTTCGGACTTTTACCTTTCAGAGTTCATAAATATTAGGATTTACCGTAATTCTGGTTTTTAGAGTAACATATGTGATGTTAAAAAAAACCCTGTCTGACCCGTAAAGATATCGTTAGGTGTCAAGGTCTGTTTCTATTTTTTTTATTCGTGATAGGCCTACGCCTGACCGCCAGTTCGCCTGATGTTAAGCGACACTGCTATCTGCGATGGAGCGCGCTTACCTAGCTGAAACCCAGATTATATAAATTATATAAATTAAAAGATTTAAAAAAACCCAGATTATATCTATCAGGGTAGACCCACTCGGGAAGTGTATTTCATATTTCAGCGGTACGCATGATAAAAGTGGACTTAAAGCGTTTCGTTCGGGTTCTATTTATATATAATCATTTCCACATTACTAAAACTCATTATTTTTATTATAAAACGAGAAAACTAAAATGGCAATACTTACGGTGGCAGCGACACTGTCCCTGACTGCCAAACATAATAAGGCCCATGATGATTCCATGACATTTAAAAAAATTGCTGAATTTTGGGATAATGTTGGAATTTGTGCATGTACAGTCCTGTAAAACTGTACACTGTAGCTGTTAACTTAAGAGTCTTGTAGTACGTTGAAGTAGGAGAGTGTAGCACAGATTGAGTTTAATACCGTATAGTTCGTAATAGTTTATTTTTTAATCGTTACAAATAGTTTTACAAGAAAAATGGCGATTTTCACTCACGTCTGTTACGCGCGTTCGCGATTGCTTACTCTATCGAAAATTATTACGTCAAATACTAAGTCGATCGAGTTCATAATGTTTGCTGGTTTAGCAAAACGTGTGAGGTGAATGTACGTAAACCGTACATTGCTCACAACCCGAAAGAAAAGATAAAATAAAAGAATGAGAATCACCAGTACAACATCATGAAATTAGTTACATAAAATAATAGAAAAAGAAAACAATTCATAAGTTAACTAAGCTATCAAAAATGGAATTCTACGTCGTGGGAGGCGACTGTAGTATCTAGTTTAGGCTTCGAAGGCGCGTGGTTACTGGGTCCCGCTGCCGCTACCTCGGATCCCGAGTCACTTTTCGGTCGTGGTCTCTCCAGCAGCGATCGTGACCGAAACAGCTTGCTTAATTTATCCGTAGATGTTTGGCTGCTTATAGGTTCTTCTTTTATATGGGTTACAGATTTCCTAATACAGCCACATCGTTTTTTCACCACCCACAGGGCCATTGCTACGACAACTACAGCCAGGAGAAAGTAACAAATCGCAAACTGATGGATGTCATGAGTTGTAATTGGCGTTGGTAGTTGTTCCTTGCTTTTCAGGTAATGCAGCTGATGGTCAACAATTGCTATGTCTTCATTGTGCGTCGTAAGTTTTAGTTGCGGAGTAGAATAAGATTTTACAATACTGTTGATGTTGTTATCAAGAGTTGGAATTTGTATGTTATAATTCAGTCTCGCTTTGCTGTCATAGTTGTTATGCGAGTGAATTTTCAGATCCATAGTTTGAAGAAGACATCCTTGTTTCAGCGACACGATAGATGATGTGTCGATGACGTGCGATCTGACGTCACCGTCGCACACAGTTCTTATATTACTGGAGTTGCAACAAATCGCCAGCCATGTGTTTGTAGTATGCAATTCAATCCACTCGGTTTCACATTCCATTTTCTTTGTTTTACAGGGTAAGGTCGATTGATGACCTAGTAACTTAGCTTCACACGGCGCATCGGGATTTTGTAAATTGTAAATAGGCAAGCTCAAAACGCAGACATACTTATCTACACTGCGCTGGGTACACTGATCCATATTCTTTTCAGTTAGTCGGACATAAGTATTCTTCTCCAGATTCACCGCAATATATTTGGATGATACGCGAACAGCAATTGTCTCATCTTCCTTGTGTAAATATTTCAAGGGCAGAGGGAATAAATACCTCATAAATCACGAAATCTTCATCACTCGCCAGTGGGATATGAATCTCGTACAAAAAGTAATCGCCAGTCACTCTTGCCTTGACGTACAGTAGTTTATAGATATCTATTATTTCTTCCTGAAGGTTGTCGACAGGTAATGTTAACGTTTTGGGTAGCCTTCCAGAAATCATAGTTAGTTGTCGGATTAAGTTGACCGGAGAAAGTAGATGAACTTCCATTCTACCTTTGTAGACATCGACTAATGTATTGAAGAATATTTCTTGAATATTCTTCAAGTTTGCTAGCAGTAAGTGCGCGGCAAGCGAAGCCGAACTGAAGAAGCTTGTGGCCATTGCTATTTCAATTCCAGATTCAATCTTCGCTAATCTCATGTCCGTATTATTCATGAAGTTATTTATGAGAGTGAATTGCTGATTTATATTTTCTTCACTTTTCTTCAAGATGTCATTCTCGATTTCCACGATTGAAGTTTGATTTTTTATAAGTTGTAAGAGATAGTCTTCCCTTTTCTGTACATTCTGAATGTCTATCTGATATTGTTCTGCAAACTTCTGGTCTAGGATACCAAAAAGACTGTTGGCCACATACCCCACACCGTCGATCAGGCCGCGTTTACAGCGCTCGGATAGATGTTTCTTTGGGGAAAGTAGTAAGTTGTTGTAATACTTCAAAAGATCCATTTCCTGGGACAACTGGTGAATTGTAGTCACACAGTATCTCGGGTTTAATTTTTTGCACAGTTCCATAATATCTTGTAAATAATTTTCGAACCTTTGGACTCCACTCCAGTATGTAGTTAGATTGTAATACATAAGCAGTCTCCATTCATCATGAATCAGCTGTACCTTTCCGATTGTATCATAATAAATAGGACGATTACTCCCCAAACTTGTAATGAACGTGCTTGATGACGTTTGTTGCACACCATTCGATTCCGCAGCCATTAAGATTAAGAATAGAAAGGTGGTTAGCATGGTGGTAAGTGTATAGTGTCCAGTTCTTTGATTTGTTGGTTAGAAGGCACTTTGTTATTGTCTTGATGTGGTAATTTACTAATTGCGTCGTTGCAAGTTCCGATCGGTAACAGTGATAATTTTGTAATGGGTCGTTTCAATATGCCAGCTTGAGTTTTTATAGTTGTAACACGCACGTGACCATCGCTACCAGGGTGTACTTCGATAACACGCCCCAGAGCCCACTTTCCTGGTAGTAGATTGTTTTCTTTTACCACCGACGATTGAATTTTGAACATAACATACCATCACGCCTTTATTCCCCGAAGGGTTAGGCAGAGGCGTACTAATGTACACCCACAGTTCGCCGGTATGTTTAGGTCCCATGTAATAGGGGGCGAGCCTATTGCCATTAATCGGGCACAAATCCAGACTCCGAGCTGCTACTGAGAATTTCATAGAAAAACTCAATAACACTTTGCTCGACCTGGGGATCGAACCCAGGACCTCTAGGGTAGCAGTCGCGCTTGGGACCACTAGACTAATAAGGCAGTCTTAAGAATATATAGTATAAGAATTTTGAACTTCGATTATATGTTTACTTTCATGAATATTTATTGTTTCTTATTTTATTTGGTGATGTGATTGGGACCTATATGCCCCTTTTGGATTATTCGTCATAGGCTTACGCTTAACCGCCAGTTTGCCTGATGTTAAGCGATACTGCGATCTACGATGGGGCGCGTTTGCCTAGAAGAAACCGATTCACTCGTGATTTAAAGACACCCAGATTATATCTATCAGGGAAGACCCACTCGGGAATGTATATTTAACCCGGCCCTAGTCGAGGTGGGCAGTGGCTAAATGTAACGAAAAAGTATTAGATATATATATATATATATCTCTCTCTACTTAGTGATTTATCGTACCTACTTTTAAGTTAGCTATTCTATTTACAATGCGTCCATGTCTCGCGTGTGTGGCTGAATAAAAAGTTTCTATCATCTTTCTTTCTTTCTTTCAATCTCACAATACATGTCATTCTAATAAAAATAACAACAATAAAGGAAAAAACGGAAGAATACCTCGAATAAATCCAACACACAATAATTCAATTCACAAATCAAGGAAAACGCGCAATATCCTTAAACGCGCCATAGCTCTCAATCTTTCTATGGGTACGGTAGCGGGGTACCAAAATTGTGGACTCCTCTCAGAGTCGATGATTAGGTCATAGTTGTATTTATTTATTTATACTCCTATGCACAATAGTGGTCCATAAGGTGGACTTAATGCTATATAACATTCTCTACCAATCAACCTTTAAGTTTGGGATAAGTTATAATAGGTACAAAAAAATATATATTTGAGTAACTAGTGATAAATTATAAATACTCAATAATATAAATATATACATACATATATGTATAATTTAACTATATATGGTCCGGCGAAGCTTGAATCGCCCACAAAAACGTAATGAAACGCATGGAATGCATGCACTTTTACATAAAATAATCAATTGATTAGGCAGTTAACTTTAAACTGTCGAAAAACTACGAACAAGTAATATAGGTAACAATGTAATTTTAATACTACTTAAACTAAATATTGTTACGAGCTGGGGTTCGGGATAAATTTAATTAACACCAATTTCACCGAAACAACAAATATTTTAATTAACTTGACAAATACACAACAGAAATTACTGAGAGAGTCACTACAGTATCACTTATCGCACTATAATGTCGCACTTGTAATCACTTAACTTCACTTCGATATTCACTTCACCGTGTTCAGAACTAGACTGCTCTGGCCGACCCTCACGACCAGTATTTATATGAGTCACTAAGATTCTAGAATCGAACAATCTCGATAGGTCCACAAAATACGAGTAGGTAGTACTAAAACCTACCTATAAACAATAGACGATGAAATGAAATGAAATGAAATTGAAATGAAATTGAAATGAAATTGAAATGAAATTGAAATGAAATTGAAATGAAATTGAAATGAAATTGAAATGAAATTGAAATGAAATTGAAATGAAATTGAAATGAAATTGAAATGAAATTGAAATGAAATTGAAATGAAATTGAAATGAAATTGAAATGAAATTGAAATGAAATTGAAATGAAATTGAAATGAAATTGAAATGAAATTGAAATGAAATTGAAATGAAATTGAAATGAAATTGAAATGAAATTGAAATGAAATTGAAATGAAATTGAAATGAAATTGAAATGAAATTGAAATGAAATGAAATTATTTATTCTGCAAGTAGATCTTTAGAGATACTTTTACATATCAATGGTTTGGGGTTTTTTTTTTAGCTAGATGGCTTCGGCATTTCCTAACTGACGACCTCTGAGAAGAAACACCGAAACAAACTCAGAGAATCATGGTCTCTTTTAAAGTCCAGACATGGAAGAACACTTATATGTGAGTGGTACGATGTAGGGTAATGTCTGAAATGGCCTTTTGAGGAAAGAACCATTGCAGCTTTGAGTAGACCAGTCCCAACTGACGGCACGCATGCATCAGTCATCGTGTAGCTCAACCATAATTTAGGGAGCTCAACGACCTGTCGCACGACCATACCAGATCAGCAGGACATTCGTGTAGGTCTAATGAAGTTCCCAAAGCCTCCAGACTATAATAAGCTTGTTTAATTATCATGTATCAAAAGCCTACATGGTACTCACATTTACAAATTATATATTTTTTTTTATGAAATCTCTTGAATATCGCGGCAAAATAGTAACAAATTCATGGATGTCAAAATTCAATTCAATAATAAAAGAGTAATTAAAATTTCAACAATTAAAATGTCAACAATTAAAATGTCATAACAATGAAAATGTGATAACAATCAAAAACAATTAAGATGTCAACACTCAAAATAACATTGTCACATTACATTTCGGATACACAATGTCAAGTCCCAAAAGTGGGTCATGTGAAGAGGAACCATCAAGGAGTCCCAGACACCTAAAAAAAACATATTTACATCATTATTCTTCAATAACATTAACAATTCTGTTCTGTGTAGTTTGCATTATGCAGTTTGATGT
Source organism: Acronicta aceris (assembly GCA_910591435.1). Lineage (NCBI taxonomy): Eukaryota > Metazoa > Arthropoda > Insecta > Lepidoptera > Noctuidae > Acronicta > Acronicta aceris. The sequence goes on along the minus strand of OU342774.1, from coordinate 13,084,960 downwards.
GACCCAATAAATAACAAAACATTGCCATAGCAAGTAAAAACCGACCAGCCCCGGCAGACAGCACCCGTTCACGGGCATGACGTGTGTATCAGCGCCGTTCGACTCAACCATGTTGTAGGGAATAAAACGGCCCGTCACACAACGACACCATCAGCAGGACATTTGAGTGAGCTTGACAAGCTTTGACCGCCTGGCAATAAGATAGCAAGATTAATTTTAGGGTTGTTATAAGTAGATGCTAAATGCAACATCATTGGCTGCACAATACACAATACTTTAATAAAAATAACCCTGTTAACGAGAGTAGCTCAATCCCAAGCATTTTTGTCTTCCATATAGTCCTTAACTGTATAGTAACCCTTTTTACAAAGCTTTTGCTTAATGTATGACTTAAATTTATTATGACTTAAATGTTGGAAATGACCTGGGATTTTATTGTAAAAGCGTATACATTGACACTTAAATGACTTACTGATTTTCTGGAGCCTAGTTGGAGGAACAATGAACCTGTCTTTATTTCTAGTGTTAATATTATGGATATCACTGTATTTAGAGAAGAGATCAATATTTTTGTGCGCATACAATAAATTTTCATAAATATACTGAGAAATAACGGTCATTATATTAATCTCTTTAAACTTATCTTTGAGTGAACACCTGGGGCTTAGGTTATAAATTGATCGAATGGCTCTTTTCTGCAATACGAAGATAGTCTGTATATCGGCGGCATTCCCCCACAGCAGAATACCATACGACATCACACTATGGAAATAAGTAAAATATACTAGTCGAGCCGTATCGACGTCAGTTAAATTACGTATTTTTTTCACGGCGTACGCTGCAGAACTGAGCTTCTTCGACAACTTATCTATATGTGGGCCCCACTGAAGCTTAGCATCCAAAGTAATGCCTGGAAACAAAGTAGAGTCTACAAGGTCCAACTCTTCGCTATTTATTAGTACACTAGTTTTCACCTGTCTGACGTTAGACGTCGTGAACTTAATACATTTAGTTTTTTTCTCATTTAATAGCAAGTTGCTAGTATTAAACCAGTGCATTACTTTTAGGAGAGCGCTGTTTACATCGTCAGTTGCCATTTGTTGACGTTTTAGTTTAAATAACAAAGAAGTATCATCTGCAAACAGCACTACCTCATGATTGTCCCTTATGAAATAAGGCAAGTCATTAATATAAATCAAAAACAAAAATGGGCCAAGAATTGAGCCCTGCGGAACTCCCATAGCGACGACTGACCCCGGTGATCTCTTTCCATTGACGTCCACTTTCTGAATCCTGTTACACAGGTACGAAGTAAGAAGATTCAGAGAAGCGTTCCTAACACCATAGTGGTGCAATTTCCTGATTAGAGTTTCATGAAGGACGCAGTCGAATGCTTTGGACAGATCACAGAAAATACCCAAAGCATCGTATGAATTCTCCCAAGCACTATATATGTGGCCTAAAAGTTCAACACCGGCATCAGTTGTCGAACGGCCCTTTGTAAATCCGAACTGCTTACTATTTAATAATTTATTTTTATAAAAAAACCTTTGCATTTGATCCAACATTCGTTTTTCAAAGATTTTGCTAAATGTAGGTAACACTGAGAGAGGTCTAAAATTAGTTGGGTCAAATGTGCTACCTGATTTAAACAAAGGAATTATCTTGCTATTTTTCATAAGATCAGGAAATTTACCACAGTCAATACACTTATTAAAAATTATGGCTAGGGTAGGTGCTACGACCTCTATAATGGATTTGGCAACGTGTTTAAAGTATTAAACGTTTTTATTATATCTCTGCAATTGACATGACAAAATTGAAATTCAATATTACATACATTAACATTTTCTTTAAGTAAAGATTCAGCAACAGTGGGGGACGAGTTCAGCGATTTAGTGGTCGAAATAGGTATAATTGCAAAAAAAAATTCAAATGTTGAAGCAACCTGTGTGTCGGCTGTTACAATGTTATCATCTATTTTAAGACTGTAGTCACTATTTCGTCTACTAATACTTCTCGTTTCACTATTAATAATATTCCAAGTCATTCTAATTACATTATTACTGTTTCTTATTTTAGAACTTATATAACGGGACTTGGCTATACAACACACTCTTTCGAATAATTTTGAGTAATTTCTAACATAGAGATTAAAATCAGGAGTGTTAACATAGATTCGTTCATTGTATAGCTCATAAAGACGCTTTCTGCTTATATGAATACCTGTGGTTGCCCGTTCACTGAAAGAAACATTTCCATTTACCGCGATCGTCTTAGGTACAAAAGTGGAATCAAAATGTGTACAGTATGCTTTAAAAAAGGTCTCGTAACATTTATTGGGTTCATGCTCATAAGGCAATAACGGTAATGTATTAATAAGTTTAGTTTTAAACATTTCCAAACGACCTGCAGTTTTTGGGTTAACAATGATATCCATTTTAACCACTTCCATATTCCGATTCTGGATACTAATCATCTGTCCGGTGTGGTCAGAATCTAACATATTAATAATTTTCTTGTAGTTAGGTATAACATCTGTGTATATATTATCTAAGCATGTGGCAGTAGAAGCTGTTATTCTAGTTGGCTCCAGAAATAAGTTAGTAAGATTGTATGATGATGAAGTGATCGTCTATTGTTTACGGTCATCCACCTTGAACCCGGCTTTTCTTCGAATGTTCTACGTGCTTCTACGACTTATCTAAAATCTTCGTGACCCATCTCCGTACTAATAGTTACTCGGCGTAACAATATGTAGAGCTGGGCATTGGCACCAACCGAAGTTACCACACTTTTTGAAATCGGTTAAAAAGCTGCCACGTCTCCCCAATTCGCAAGCCATGTTTCACGATGGGGAGTAAACGGAAAAACCACAATGACTGCTTTATCGTAACCAAAGCACATGTTTTTTATGGCGTCCCGAACCGTTATAAACTCCTCACAAAAGCGAAAGCTATTTATTCCTCGGAGCACTCTGCTAGACTCAACGTCTACCGGTTTTGAATAATATCGTCTTATTATAAGAATGGGTTAAAGTGAGTTAGTTATCTCGACCCATCATCGTCCTAGCCTTATGATGGGGTCGGCTTCCAGTTTAATCAAGGGGGTTCAATTGGCTACTTCTACACACCTACATACCATCACGCCTGTATTCCCCAAAGGATTAGGCAGAGGCGTACTAATGTACACCTACAGTTCGCCGGTGTGTTTAGGTTCCAAGTAATAGGGGGGCGAGCCTATTGCCGTTAACCGGGCTTAAATCTAACTCGGAGTTTCTATTGAGAATTTTTTATACTGAACATTTACATGCCGTAAATGTTCAGTATAAGCTGAAGCAACATAAACTGGACATAGGTACATATATGGCATGTTGTACAGGCGGGTGCAAAGTTAAAGTCATAGACAAAATGTTTTATTTCAATTAGACCATTAAAAGAGGTACTTTTGAAAATTCAAAACTAGTTGTACGGGTCTAAAAAGTGGGTCTCATGGAGAGGAGCCGGCAAGAAACTCCATAGATACTCTTTTAAAAAAAACATTATTACAATATTAATCTTTACAACATCGTTTTAAATAGTTTGAGAATTATGCAGTTTGATGTGTAAGATTTATTCAGTAATAGTTGACCCGGCAGAGCTCGTACTTCCTGATTGTTGTTTTTATTGAATTCCGAGCATTTTCATATTTGTTCACCTTTTAAACCTTCTCTGGACTTCCACAAATAATTCAAGACCAAAATTAGCCAAATCGGTCCAGCCGTTCTCGAGTTTTAGCGAGACTAACGAACAGCAATTAATTTTTATATATATTCAGTACAGGTGTTATATTAAAAATCGCCACAACACGTAAAAGCTGACCAGTCCCGACAGACAGCACCCGTTCACTAGCATGATGTGTGTATATGGCTGAATATCCATCTGATGACAGTTGCTTTTACACGAAGCGACTGTCATCAGACCACAAACAACAAATTGGATTGCCATGCGCAAACCCAATTTCTAATTAACACCGATTTCCTTGGGATAGATTGATTATCAGGCTTATTACGATTCTTGTAACCACTGAAGGTATGACAACTGGGGCCGACGGCTTTACGTGCTCTCTGAGGCCTAGTTAAGGATAGAAATCGAAGTACAGTTTTTAGGCTTGTATACTGATTTCTGTAGTTTCAAATTATCCGCGAGACCCTTTTCTAACAAAACATATTTTTCCACAAATTTCACTTAGGTAACAAGTGAAACTTGTGGAAAAATCCACTCCTATATGCTAGTTTCGTGAATAGTTTAGAGCCAAGCCGGCTGCCACCGTGTCGGAGAGCGTTAGTCTTTCTGCACAGCTCCCTAAAGATATAGCGAGACATTTCACGGATACACACCCGAAGTACGTTGAGAACGTTGATATGTTGGGTTATTTTTTATTTTATTAGTATCTCCAACAATGAATGCATATTACATGCTATGTATAGTTTATTTAATATTAAGCCTTACCTACGCTTCTTTAATTACAGAAGATAACATCATACGAACGAAATCAGATCGGACTTCTAACACTATACTAACCTAAAAAAACTGAAACATCTTTAAAACATACATAGTTCATTTATTTTCTTATAATGACATCGAGACCTCAAACACTGAGAACCTTCTAGTAATTATCGACTTTGATCCAACTTTGACATTCAATGTTCACACATCCTCATATCGCAATATTGTACCAGTGAAGATTGTAACACCGTTTATTTTAAAAGAGTGTCCATGGAGCTTCTTGCCGGGTTCTTCTCCATAGGATCAACCTTTTGGAACCGTGCAACTAGAATCATAACGTTTCATAAACGCTTGTAAAAGCTTATTTGAAATAAAAACATTTGAACTTGAAACTAAATAAAGTTAATGTTAAAATAGATTCTAATTGTTAAGTTTAGATGACAGATAATTTATTAAGAAAGTAACATACAATAACTTAGTAGCGTTCTATAGTTTGAACCTGGAAATCGTAGCCAGAACAAGCAAAGTTTATAAATATTATAACTAAAGGCGTGAACCCGCACACGACTTTATGTGCTCTCTGAGGAACGAACTCGATATTAAGAATGGTTACCCGTCCATAGACTGACCGCAGCAAGCTCAACTTAGCCTTGAAAGCCAAATAATAAATAAGCATTTTGGTTAAAATTTTGCGAGCCAGCGAGCTACACTTACCTGGATTTAGGCTGCTTTAAATAGATAGCTTTTAATAGAATGTAGATTACAGATAAAAACAAAAAACTAACACTTTTATTATTTTTTATACCACTAGAAAAAAAGAAAGAAGAAGAAAGAAAGAAAACATTATATTGGACTCGCACATTGCTTACACGTTAAACATTATAAAGTTAAATACAATAAAGCGACCCTGCACGAGGCCAAAAAAGGTCCCTATCGCAGCATAATGCTGTGACATTAAAACAAAAGCATAATGCCGTAGCGCTGGTTTTCAGATAGGGCCTACAAGTTGTGATACCACGGGCAGCTACGACTACAACCCGCAAAATAAAAAATAAAGATAAAGGAAAAAAATAAAAATATTTAAGCGGTTACCGTAGCCTATACACGCTTGCAACACCAAGGGTATCACTCACGCGTTGCCGACCCTGTAAATTCAGGAGAAATAGTTGGGCTGGCAGCATACAAGACATTTTACTTATAAAAAAAAAACAATACCGCACTGGGAAACAAGCCTTGTATTGCGGGCGACTTTCAAACATAGAAAAATGGACTCAAAATACACCCACTTTAAAAAGTTACCTCAGTTAACTCTTTATGCAAACCAGAAGTAACAGTTCAAGGAGTAATCCAACAATCTCCGTTACATTATGATCTAACGCTGTCAAAGTTAAAGTAAGAAGCGTCAAAGCTTAATGAATGCTGCCGTCACGAAAAGTTACAAACACCAATATTTGGTTACCGCTTCGTGCATGTTAACAAAGGTGGCACATTATATTAACCGAAACTGAACTTGAGGAAATTTATTACAAAAGCTGCAAACTCGCCTGTACTACGCCACCCTCAAAGTAAACACACCCTATTGAATCCTTTCATACATCGCCGCATTTACTCGAAAGCTAAATTTTACATTCCTAACAAAATCCGCATTGGAGTCTATACAGGGTTGTATTGTAGGGTGACCATGGTATTGTAGTAAGTTTCGGTATACGCGCTAAGTATGAAAGGGTGCTAACTTTGGACAGGCCGTCGGCTGCATCGTCCCAAGACGGGCACACAAATGCAAGTTACAGCTATGACACATTGTTGCGATATTAGACATCCCACCTCCAGATCTTATTACCTTTGTGTCTGTTATTCACAAACGACTTAGCGGGAAAGGCACAATTCGCGAATATCGGTTAAATTACGTTTATTATGAATGTAATAAAACATTTGCGATCATTGAAGTGTTTACGCAATTTCTGTTATTCCATTAATGAAAACGCGTTTTCTATGGTCGGGGCCATTAGATTCGTGTCTTGACACCAGAAAAATTAATACATACATATTAATACTTGAACATTAAAGCAAACATTCCACATGAAAACCTACTTTATTGCGAAATAATATCCTTTATAAACTTGTCTAGTGGTCGATCATCAAGTCTTGGATTCTTTTCCCTGATCGAGCAGTATTATTGGGTTTTTCTCAAATTTTCAATAGCAGCTCGGAGTAATGGCTGAGACTTAAGCATACTTAGAATCTGTTTGTTTACATTAGTACACCTCTGCCTAACCCTTCAGGGAATACAGGCGTGATGGTATATAAGTATATTTTTTCTCCTTTAGTTATTTTTTACACTTTTCTTTCTTCATCGTTTTAACGCAATTAAATTCACCCTAATATGTTGATAAAGTGAATTTACGCTAACAGATTTTATGATTTCAAGAACAAGAATTATCGCTGGCCTAATTAACATTTAAAAAGTAACGTCCATTTCAAATTCATGAATTTAACGTTTTAAAAAAGCGCAGACTTGTAAAAAAAAAAGTTTGTTTCCACAGCAGTGTGGGACACAAGAAAAATCTTGCTTTGTTACTACACTCAGACGGTCTACTGTTTACTAATTAATGTTGCCCGCATGTTAACTTGTAGGGTTGCCATGCCCAAAAAATAGGATATTTTATTTATATTTACCTGTTTCAGGTTTACCGTCTCATTCAGAGTCAATTGTATTTATATGTAAATCATTGAACATTAATCGGTATCTTCTAAATTTCATTATGATGAATGAGTTCAATCATACCGAAAACGATTATGAAATTCGAAAATCTTTGATCTCCACTTAAATCAAATGCTTTGGAATAGAAAGAAAAAAAATATGATGGCTATGAGCTATGGCATCAGCTTCTCGATAGTTCTTTAACTCATTAACAACAAATACAGTAGTATTTGAGTTACATTGTTATTTAGCATAAAAGTAATATGTATGCAATACAATTGTTGCAATAGAGTTACATATAAGAACGCCTACATAACATTTGAATAAAACTAGTTAGAACTGGAAGAAATCTACATAATAACATAATCAACTCATTACATTGTCCCACTGCTGGGCTCGGGTCTCCTATCAGAATGAAAGGATTAGGCTAGGAATGATTAGGCTATAAGTCCACCACGCTGGACTAGTGCGAGTTGGCAGACTTCACACGCTATTGAGAAAATCTCTCAGGCATGCAGGTTTCCTCACGATGTTTTTAGGCGATGTTGTTTAAGAGCGTGATAATTAACTATTAATACGCACATGACTTCGAAAAGTCAGAGGTGCGTAAGGCCTACGTCTGACTCGAGATTCGAACTCGAGACTTTTTACTTGGCAGTCCTATGGTCATATCACTAGGCTAACACAGCTTATATTAAGGAAGAAACCTATGCTTGATATCTTCGACGGTGCTTAAAAGCTGCCAAATCACATAGGTTTTAGTTAGATTCAGTTTTCAACAAAGCGTTATAAGACAATCCCGTTTCTTACATTTTTTTGAATTATCGAAATAGATGAAATCTGTCCTCAAAAATATATTCTGACATGGTCACCGGCGAATGTTCCCGTTCTCCCGCCTCTAGTCTACGCTGTTTATTTGTAATTACTTGATGCGTTTCAGATTGGAATAAAATCTGTCTCCACTGCACCACTGCGGGCGAGTGTTGTCACTAATTGTCGAACCCTGTTTTTACACAACTTCACGCCAGTATTCCCCGAGGTTAGGTACAGGTAATTTTACAGGCTACTTTGTAAACTAGATATTCTGATCTGATGCCCTACATCAGATCAGAATATCTATTGTTACTCTTTTAATTGAATATTTTTCCTAACTTTTTATCCTAATTTGTAACAGACTGTACTATCTTTTGCGAAATATAAATAAATGAATAAAAAAAATAATAGTAAGAATTAAAATGTTATGATAGAGAACGTAATATAAAGAATTGTGACATCAGAACTCACTACACCATATAAATCCTATACTAACACTCGTTTTGTGGAAAGGCACTATCTACAGCCTCCCTCAATCCTCCACCAATTTTAAATGCATAATCTTAGAAAATTATTAACTTTTTAATTTTATTTTTTTTAATCTAATTTTATTTTAATTTAATTTTAATTATTAGATTATTAGATTTAAATTATTTTTTCAGAATACGAACTGTATTTAATATCATTTTTTACTACGCCTGTTATTTTTAAAATAATCAAAGTACCCAATTAGTGAAAATACTATGATTTTGTTGGGCTAGATGGGACAATCAGCCTTAATATCTTTTCGATATAGTGCGCTATAGGGTCCTCAAAATAGGCAAAAACGATGATTTGATTGCAGAGTCGTGCACCTCACAGCTCCCTCAAGGAATGAAAGTGGGTCACCTAAATACATGCGCCCTAACGTAGGGTGAAAGCTCCTATTACTATCCAAGTAATAAATGCTAATACGAGTATTTTAATGCGAGAGTACTTAACTCTATGTACATTATTAACAGGCTAGTTGTTGCAAACTGCTGTTGAGCGTGAACTCAAGGTTCGTTTCCCAAGTCAAGCAGTATTATTGGATTTTCCATTAAGAAATTCTCCATAACAGCCCGTATTTGAATTTGAATATGCTCGCCCCCTATATGGGACAGTGTAACATGGTACCTAAATCATACCGGCCGCATTGTGGAATATGTATACTTTATGTCGACAAGCGTCACTAGGCTTGTTACCTAGTGTGCAAGCGATCTCTTAAAAATATAATATGGAAAATAGTTAATGTAGAATACGCAACATCGGTATAATCATTTGATGTATTTTTTCTCAGTATTTTTCCAGTCTTGACGGTAATTGGTACACTCACCACACCACACACCAATGTGCGTCGTAACTACTGCAGGGGGTTCAAAACTGCGCAATTGCAGGCACCACGTGGATCCCAGTTTATTCACCCCACTTAATCATAACCGCACAACCTTATGGCCTTGTAATAAGAACTATCATGACACACACTTTTAATGCAAACTTATCAGGCAGCCCTATTAAGTGATTATAAACTTTATCACTGTGTATTAAAGATTGTTTTGATTGTATTTTAATATTTGACTTAAGTAGGCCATGTTTTGTTTTGGTGCTGATATACCACGCAATAGATGACGTCACTCATTATTTGTTAAGAGCTTTTTATGAAGATTTTTCATATTTATATCAACACTAGCTATACACAACGGTTTTACTAAAGATGATCTTGTTTCCCCAATCGCGTGTGAGGACAGGTTAAAATACTGTTCCTAATTGCCTTTCAGACAGGCATCCAGTAAGAGGCGTGAAAATATCTGACTTTCTCGGTGGTAGGACCTCTTGGGGTCTGACTAGCTGGCGACCACCGTTACCTCGGAGTTTGTCGTAAAGCACCTTGATTTCTGTTTCGCACGTAAAAGCCAGTTCCCTTCGGTTGCTGCGGCTCTGGCAGTCTGCAGTCCGTAGGGGCTCTTAAAGATCGGCAACGCATCAGCAACTCCTCTGGTCTTGCAGGTGTCCATGGGCGAGGTTGACTACTTAACACCAGGTGGCTCGTCCGCTCGTTTGCCGACTCAATCTATAAAAAAAAAATCCTAAAATTCAGTCAACTCAACTACAGATAATATAGCTTACCACATCGGCTAACCAGCTTACGTGTTTTGGGAATAAAACTACCTTTTACAGATTTTATCACGTTGTATTGATATTTTTTAATTTATTCCGTCTTGCAGTTTTAGGCTTGGATTTCGATTTAATAGAATCTTAATGAGATTCCAAGCAGGTACCCAGCCATCTTCTCTATTGAAATTTGGTGTTTTATAAATTTCAATAGCCTCACAAATCATCCTGGGCTGGAATCGGTTTTCTTTTGCGAAGACTTGTGGTTGATCAAATCTGATATAGTGCTGTCCTGGTTAATAATAATAATAATAATACTATGGGGCTACAGAGGGGGGAACTAACCTGACTGCGTACCGTGGTCGGATGCTCTCTCTGTTTCAGGCGCTTGAACCAACCATTGACGTATCGACCCAGCGATTGTCGGATCAAGTACGGGTTATCCGACGTAACCATATGTTGGATGATTCCGTGCTTGATCAGTTACGCTCGGAAGTGCAAAGTAGCCGTGCCATTGCTCACCCATCGCAATCTGTGGCACCATCAGCGACGCTGCCACAAACAAATCTTGCAGAAGTAGGGAGTGATGACAGGGTTACAAATGTAAGTACCCAGTACAATGAGAAGCTGAGGAGCGCTTTGGAGGGTGCGTTTCGGGAATATCGCTCTTCACCACCTGAACTTAGACCGCGTTTACCTCGTTTGCCCATGAATAACAAGAATTTAGCGCTTGTGTGTGCTCTGGATTCACTGTTGTCTGATTATTTTGACAGCAGTGAAGATCTTGCCGATACCCATTCGATCCTGTACTGTGCGGCTGTTGCTGCGTGTCGTGTAGCTCATGTGAAGTTTCCAGAATCTGATAGAGCTACACGACCGAAGCCTATGATACCGGCTTGGCAGTCCAGGATTGAGCAGCGTATCGGCGAGGCCAGAGCGCTCATTGGCAAGCTAATCTGCTTTAGGGAGGGTAATACCCGCCCAAGAGTGATGCGCTTTGTGAGGCGGGCATTCTCGGGGACTAATATTGATCCCCGAGATTATGCATCCTGTGTCACCGAACGCATAGACTTCCTGAAGCAGAAGGTTTATGCATGGGCAAACCGTATTCGCAGGTATAAACGTCGCGCGGAGCGGTATTCCCTAAATCGCACGTTCCAAGGTGACCAAAGGTGGGTGTACAGAACTTGGGATCGTCCCGATAACGGTGTGAGTGACGTGTGCAGGCCGAATGATGACGCCATGAGTTCGTTCTGGCGCAACATTTGGTCGGTACCCGTTAATCATACCGAAGATGATTGGATATGTGACGTTGAGCGGGCGTGTGAGTCTCTACCAGCCATGGATGAAATTAATATTAGCCCCCAAGACGTGGCCTGTGCAGTCCATTCTGTGCCGAACTGGAAAGCCCCGGGGCCGGATGGACTGCACAATTTTTGGATAAAATGGCTACGTAGCTCTCACGCTCGCTTGGCGTCTCAATTCCAGTCATCATTAGAAAGTGGGACGCTACCCCAGTTTTTAACCACTGGAATCACCCATCTGCTCCATAAATCTGGTGATACTGCGGACCCTAAAAATTATAGGCCCATAACTTGTTTGCCGACGGTTTATAAACTTCTTACATCCATTTTGAGAGCAAAAATTTGTTATCATATTGATGAAAGTTCAATTATGTCTGCGTCTCAGAATGGATGTAGGAACGGGTCTCGCGGTACTAAGGAGTTGCTTCTCATAGATATGACCATCAGCCAACAGGTTCGCCGACTCCGAAAGAATCTGTCGACATGCTGGATAGATTACAAGAAGGCCTATGACTCTGTGCCACATACATGGCTCATGAGGGTGCTAGAGCTATATAAGGTAGATGTTTCTCTACGCACCTTCCTGCAGTCGTGTATGGGGCAGTGGAGGACAGTGCTTCATTATCCAGGATGTCGACAAATTCAAAGAATCAGTGAACCAATTAGGATTGAGCGTGGTATATTCCAGGGTGACAGCTTGAGTCCTTTGTGGTTCTGCTTAGCCTTGAATCCTCTCAGTACATTACTAGAAGAATCAAGGCTAGGATACCGATTGAGGCGGGGAGGTCAAGTGATATCCCATCTACTTTACATGGATGACCTAAAGCTCTTTGCTTCATCTGATTTACATCTGATGGAGTTACTAAAAATAACGGAAAACTTTAGTAACTCCATCAGAATGGAATTCGGTGTGGAGAAATGTGCAGTCATGCATGTAAAACGAGGTGGGATTGTGGAATCTGTGGGAATTCAACTCTCAGATTCCACTCAACTTAGATCTCTTGCCTCAACGGAGACTTACAAATACTTGGGTATGGCGGAGGCTCTAGGCATCAACGTGGCTGACATGAAACAATCGTTGCAAGTGCGCTTCTTTGGGCGCCTGACCAAAGTTTTAAAAAGTCTTCTGTCAGGCGGAAACAAGGTGCGTGCTTTCAATGGTTGGGTCATGCCAGTCTTGATGTACTCCTTCGGCGTACTCAAGTGGACTCAGACTGAACTTGAAACCCTGGATAGGAAGGTCCGTACACTGCTGACGGCATATCGAATGCATCATCCACGCTCCTCGGTAATGAGACTATACATCCCGCGGAAATGTGGGGGTCGAGGATTTTTAAATGCCAAAAACCTTCACAACCGCGAGGTGTGTAGTCTCAGAGAACATTTCTTAAAAACTGAAATGGGGATGCACCGAGATGTGGTTGCAGTGGACAATGGACTTACCCCTCTCTCCATGGCTAAAGAGAACTGGCGCAAACCTGTAGTACTTAGTACGAACGATCGTAGGAATGTGTGGCAAGGCAAAGAGCTACACGGACGCTATTACAGGGCTCTTCATGAACCTGGTGTAGACACCTTAGCGTCCGTTTCCTGGTTACGCTTCGGAGATCTGTTTGGAGAAACTGAAGGGTTTGTTTGTGCAATTATGGACGAAGTTATGATGACGAACAACTACCGGAAATTTATCGTGAAGGATGGTACGGTTGACATATGTCGGGCATGCCACCGGCCGGGAGAGTCTATCCGACATATTATCTCTGGGTGTTCGCGTCTAGCTAACGGCGAATACTTGCACAGACATAACCTGGTAGCCAGGATTATCCATCAGCAACTTGCCTTGAAATACAATCTTGTGGAATCGGAGGTACCGTACTACAAGTATGTGCCCGACCCAGTTCTTGAAAATGGTCATGCTACATTGTATTGGGACCGGTCTATCATCACTGACAGGACTATTATTGCCAATAAGCCTGATATTGTGGTGATAGATCGATTAGAGCGTCGTGCAATGATTGTTGACATCACCGTCCCGCATGACGAGAACCTCTTCAAAGCCGAAAAAGAAAAAGAAATAAAGTATCTTGATTTGGCACACGAGGTTGTCGACATGTGGGGGGTGGATGCGGCGATCATAGTACCAATCGTTGTGTCTGCCAATGGTTTAATAGCTAAGAGCCTCGACCGACACCTTAAGAGGCTCTCATTAGGTGGTTGGATCAAGGGTTTGATACAGAAAGTAGTACTTCTGGACACGGCCCGCATTGTTAGGAGGTTTCTCTCTCTGGGACCCTGACCATCGGTGGCTTGGACCCTGCTCCCGATGCCGATGGGCTACTATTTTTTATATTTTTAAATGTTTTTCTTATTTTTATAAAAATATTTAAAAATATATACAAATAAGTTAAAATAATAAATAAATGGAATAATAATAATAATAGCATTTATTTTCGGACAACAATGATCCATAGTGTTAGTAAACAATATTAAAGCTTATTACTAGTGTTAGTAGCTATTAAAATAATTACAATACAATATATTATATGTTGTTAACTTATTAAGAGCTTAACTTACTTACTTAAGAGTGTGTTCACAAACTGCTGACTTTCTGGAACGGCAGTGTTTGACATGCCAATGTGTTATTTTACGCCCATGAATGCTGCAAAGGATCTGTAAAAAATAGTTTTATTTCAATATATTATATTCGCGTAAGTGTCAGAAACCAGTAAATATGTATACTGTCTATAAGCACAACAACACCCGTAGTATCACTAAGTTAACGCTCGAGGTCTCACTTTCACATATGCCCAGTAATTTCACTGGCTTCATTGCCCTTCAAACTGGGACCTAATCGATTATGTTAATTACTGCTTAGTGCAGAATATTATGGCAATGCTGTGGTACTACCCAAAACAAGCTTAGCAGCAAAGTGCTACCAGTTTAGGACCAGAGGTCTATTAGCGCCCTCAAGTGCTCAGTGCGTTTACTACGGGTCGGGAGAGAAATGAATGCTTCTCTCTCCTATTCTGCCATCTTCTTCGCCAGCATGACTTGCTCGCAGTATGAGATGGCGGCTTTCTACGCGATCTCGCTCCCAATTGACTAACAGCCAGACGCGAGAAGTCGCCCACTACCACGATTAGATTACATATTTATGTTACATATCCCCTAGCCACGACTATAAGGCAAGGGAAAGCATGAGCGGTTTTTAGTCAGAACGAACCCTTCATACCGCCTGCCCAGGTGACAGACGATCCATGAAATTTCCGTACTTACTATAAAAACGGCTTGTTACCTTCCAAAAAAACGTAACTACATTTACTTTATTGAAAATCTCCACCATTTAAACTTATCACCCCAGTCCACCCTTTGAATTAAAAAAGCGTGAATGATACTAAAAAAACAACCCAAAATGTATCGTCAAAACCAGAGCAAACACTTTGCATCACGCATCCTTTTCTAAAGGTGTGATCTCAATACGTACGACGAGTAGACAGCTAAAAATACTTGCATTTTGACAAAAATATTGTGTAATACGTTATTACACAATCCTTGTCAAAATATAGATGTCATCAGCTGTATATAGGTATACAAAGAATTTACATTGAAATAAAACTAATTTTGACATAAGGGCTTTTACGGCATCTGGTGAAACTGGAAACCAACTCCAATAAAGTTGGGAAAAGGCTCAGAGGATGATCGCGTTACATTGATATTATTTAATTCCGAAAAATAATTATGATAATTAAGATTTTTTTATATTCTTTACACGACCTGCAACTTGCACTAATAGCCATGTGACCATTGGACAACCAAATCATAGGTGTCAAGTTAGAATCCAAGTCTCACCCTTCTGATATGCATATTAATAAAATAATTATCACTCGTTTAAATGGTGAAGGAATGTACCTATTGTTAGGAAACCTGCGCACTGAAAATTCTTTCTCTGATATGAGTATATAGCTACATTATCCTGGATACCCCAAATGACAGGTTTCATCATAATAACATCCACGCAAACAAAGTTATTTTTTATGGATTAAGTGGCAAACGAGCTGACAAGCCACCTAGTAGTAAGTAGTCAACATCGCCCATGGACACCTGCAGCACCAGAGGAATTGCTGATGCGTTGCCGATCTTTAAAAGTCCCTACGGACTGCAGACTGCCAGAGCCGGAGCAACTGAGGGGAACTGGCTCTTACGTACAAAAGTCGAAACACACACCAAGGTGCTCTACGACAGACTTCGACGTAAGGATGGTCACCAGCCAGTCAGAACGCAAGAGGTCCTACCACCGAGCAAAGTTGCGGGAGAGAGTTAGCATACATAAAAATTACATGCAATTATTTTCACCACCTCCTTAGATACCATTACCTATTCTAAAATGATGTCTTTTTAACAGAACCAGCCCTTAATGTCGATGAAATCTTCACTATTTACCGTGTCTGGCTCGGGCGTGTTTGTCGACAACGATTGAAACGCCTTTGATACGATGTGTCAATGTTTACCTGTGTATTTCTTATTTTGGGGCGTCTTCAAATATCAGGCTGCAAGTGCTGACCGGCAGCGAAAAAAGAGAAAAATGTGAACCACTTCATTTTTATGACGTGTTTTTAAGTTTCTATGAAAAACTTAGTAATGCTTCATTAGTCTAGTGGTCCTTAGTGCGACTGCATCGCTAGACAACTTGTGGACCTTGTGATTTTTTTTATGGGATAGGGCAAAATGAGCAGACGGATTGCCTGATGGTAAGCGATTACCGCCGCCCATGTAACCCGCAACACCAGAGGAGTCACAAGTAAAAGGGGATTGAGCCTCCGGTAACCTCACTCACTCGGCGAAACATAACGTAAGCGTTGTTTGACGCCGGTTTTCTGTAAGGCCGTGGTATCACTACGGTCGAGCCGGCCCATTCGTGCCGAAGCATGGCTCTCCCACGTCTCCCACGTTTGTCTTAACGACCAAATCATCTAGCGTTAAGCAAAGTGTTATTGGGTTTTTCTATGAAATTCTCAGTAGCAGCTCGCCCCATATTACATGGGACATACAAAGATATGGCCTAACATACTAAGAATGATGGTTGTACATTAGTACACCTCTAACCCTACGGGGAATACAGGCGTGACGGTATGTTGTTTATAGTTTGAATAACGTAGTTAGGTATCTACAATATTCAGTTTCCCAGATCTAGTGGTCCACAGGGTAGTGTGAAATAGGTATATGATTGGGCTATCGTCAATAGTATTCAAGTTATCAGCAAAGAGAGAGAGTGGTCTCTCATCCATAAATATTAATTTCAACATTCTGCACAAGTTCCTAATATCAATAAAACTGTTCTATCCACCAGGTCGTAAAACCGTTCTAGGTTTTAATTCCCCAATCCCTAGGCTTTGCAGAGTCCTAAATAAATATTACGATCACTTAGATATCTTTAGCACCTCACTTGCTAAATTCAAGAACCAAGTCCGTCAACTAGATCATATCGAATATGTAAATATCTTTTTCGTAGTTATAAGTAGCTTAATTTTTACCAATTTTATATTACTATTTACCCAGTACTGTAGCCTTAGCACGAACAACTTGCGAAAAAGTATTCGTATCGTCACGATAAAAGCGCTGGTCCAAATCTCATACAAATTGGTCTCCATGACGATGCTAAGGCTACTGTTCAGTAGCCTTAGCACGAACAACTTGCGAAAAAGTATTCGTATCGTCATGGAGACCAATTTGTATGAGATATGGACCAGCGCCTCTATCGTGACGATACGAATACTTTTTCGCAAGTTGTTCGTGCTAAGGCTACTGATTTTACAATATTTTGATACCTACCTAAAATATAAATGTTTTGGATGTCGTTCTGTAAATTTATATTTAAATAAATAAATCAATAAACTGACTGTCGATTAAGTAGTATATATATTTATATTATTTCTGCGGTTACGCGTATACGTGTAAAAATAATATGTGTTTTCTCGTCTCTTTATCTTTATATATAACATTTTTTATTACTATATCGCATGTAGTGTTTACCTCTTAATATTGTACACTAGGATATAAGTTTGGCATGATAAAAACAGCTGTATTATGTGTAACAATTGTTGGTGAACCAAATAAATTAATTAATTAATTAGCCGCGGTAAGCATAGCTTAACCTTGCAGATACAATTAATTTGAATTATAAGAATCCGCCCAGTTCCAAACCCGGAACCCGGTATTTAGAGAGCGAGGTTGTAAATCTCTCGGTCACTACGATTATAATTATCTTTAGCGATTACATAGGCCGTAACGTAAGGGTAATCGCACACTGTACTCACACATTCATAAACTGCTCTATCTTTGATAAGTGTGTAACGGTTGCAATTAGGGCTGCCATTTACTTGGAAATTCGATCTTGTAAATAAAAAATCTGTATGTTTTAATTTACATACCACGTTTGACCCCAAGTTTTTCTATCCAGTTTTTATAACACAATGTAACGGAAAATCAATACCAATCAATTTTTAATCGTGTTTGATATAATTAGTTGCTAGAGTATCAAAAACTAAAGAATATTAATTTCATACACTTTCTTAAACATTTAGGTCTTATTATTATAGCAGGTGTTCCAAAAGTAAAGAAGATATTAAGCTACTCTAGAAGACTTGAAAGAAAGTAAATAGTCACGCGAAAACACCTACAGCTATAGTAAAAATAATTATTCTCTAAACATAAGTTATGATTATTTTTTAGTAAAGGAAAAAATTCAATCGCGGGCAGGATTCGAACCTGCGTCTTCTGGTTTGATATACCAAACGCTCTGACCTCTAAGCCACCGCGAACCCTACCCTCGGTTGAGAAGTAAGGTAACTTGCCTCTTATAGATGTCACCAACGTCACCTTATGATGTAAAATTCAGAATGTGAAGGCAAAATTTCAATCATGCGGGTAGGGTTCGCGGTGGCTTAGAGGTCAGAGCGTCTGGTATATCAAACCAGAAGACGCAGGTTCGAATCCTGCCCGCGATTGAATTTTTTCCTTTACTAAAAAATAACTTAACAATCTTAGCATGGAAAATGCAAAAAATATCACAAAAAGATAAGTTATGATTTTTATGAAAAAAATACACCGAAGGCTTCACTTGCGACTTGAGATCTTAACTAACTATAAACTTAACTAATCTATAAAAGGCCCCGCCCCGAATATCGAATTCTCTGCCTCAATGTCCGTCTTAAGGAGAAGTCATCAAAATCAAAATCATTCCTAATTTTTCCGTACTACTTACCGTTTTTGCGTTGTCAACCCTATGCAATGCGTTCTGTACACAGAGCAACGTATAAATCTGTCAGACGGGACAATCCGGCGGTATTCCCGAGCGTTCATTTAGATAGCAGTACCTATCCTTGAACACCGAATAGCGCAAATGGTACGCAGAGAAATATCAGTTGTACTATCTATGGTACACCAGTCATCAATGCTTTTAATTCTAATTCTACGCTAGTAATTCTACGCTTCCTAATACATTATAGTTGAGTTACACAATGACTGATGCATGCGTGCATTGCGACAGGACCATAACATGCAACTTTCTTCGAAGGAACATTCTAGAAACATCTAGAAGCACATTAATGATGAGCTGAGATATTTACTACTCGTATAAGTACGTTCATATTTTATATAACGTGATTTAACACACATCGTTTCGAAAATTCAAAATTGGCTAGGACTAGAGTGGCGAAAACCAAAAAGTAACCCTTTATGTAACATACCATCATTACGGCTGTATTCTCCGAAGGGTAGGCAGAGGCGTACTAATGAACCAACAGTTCGCCGGTATGTTTTGTAACACATTACTCGACCTGGGAAACGAACTCAGGACCTATACCTACTGACCTCATAGTAGTCGCGCCTGGGGCCACTAGACTAATAAGGCAGTCTCTTTAAGTCTTTTTTTAACTAACAAAACATTAATACAGAATATTTACTAGTCTAGTCTTAATCAAATCGATTTTCCTACTTGCTGCACGTATTTTTTGTGTTGGCAGCCCTGTGTGGTGCGTTCTGTACACAGAGCAATGTATAAATCTGTCAGAGGCGACAATCGCCCGGTATTCCCGGCGACCGTTCATTTGTGTGTTTATATCTTTGTCAGCCCATAAATCTGCACTTAATTGCGTCAATTGTATAGCTGTTCAATTGTGAGCTAAGCATTACCCACCGACCGTTGTTCTTTTTTATGTCTGGATGAAGCTATTAGAATGTGCCATACTCAAATCAAAAGGCGTCGCGACAGTCAAATACGACAGCGAAAGGCCAAAATTGATTAATTTAAAGTTATAAGTTTGTCATTATTTTCTTTTCCGACTAATACGACGAATAATTGGAACTTGCTTGCAACTAAGCTCGCCATACTCAAACTAAACATAAATATTAACTTAACATACCTAATTATTGCCCGGAAGTTCACACAGAGGATTAGCAGCTCCTAACAGTCCCATAACATACCATCACGCCTGTATTCCCCCGAGGGGTTAGGCAGAGGTGTAGGTACTTATGTTCACTCATACTTCGCCGGTATGTTTAGGCCCCATGTAATAACGGGCGTGCCATTAACGGGGTACAAATGGAATCTCCAAGCTATTATGTATAAACTTATAGAAAAACCCAATAACACTTTGCTCGATTACGGAATCGAATCCAGGATTTTAAACTCAACAGCAGTTTTTGAAATAAAACTACTTTTTACGGATTTAATCGCGACGTTTCGGATCCTTAAAAGTAAAAAGTCTCCGTAAAACTTTTTACTTTTAAGGATCCGAAACGTCGGGAATCAAATAATATCAATACAACGCGATTAAATCCGTAAAAAGTAGTTTTATTTCAATGTCTAATATTCGTGTAAGTATCTCAACAGTAGCTTTTAAGACCAACGAGATATTATTTAAAATATATATTCATTACATACCTTACATAAGGTCAGGTGCGTAGTACTCACAACCGGCGTGTATGTATGAGAAGATGTATGAATGTGGAAGAAGCAAAAAAAGTATGCAAGAATCGTAGCAAGTGGCAGTCTATAGTTTCTGCCTACCCCTGTGGGAGAAAGGCGTGAGTGTATGTATGTATGTACATACCTTTACAAAAATATGTAGAACATCCTGTACATCTAAACTCTGATAATATTGTACATTTGTTCGACTATATCACCTACAGTATAAAGAACACAAACCATGGGAAGCTATAATGAGAAGACAAAATTAAATTTTAGAACGATTAAAGTTGTTAGTGTAGTTATACGAACTCATAGCAAATGTCAGTGGCAGTCACATAACCCAAAAAGGCTAGCCTAGCTAAGCCTCAGTAGGTATATTTGTATTACCCAGAAATTGGACTCCGCAGGTCTGATAGCAGTTCAAATAAATAGATCATCACTCATATACTGTCCGGCTGGGCACAGCTCTCCTGTCGGATTTCAAAGGGTATAGTCCACCACGCTAACCTACTGCAGGTTGGCTGACTTCCACACGCCGCGCCGTGAAGAAATACTCCCAGGCATGCCGGTTTCCTCACGACGTTTTCCTTCCTCGTTAAAGTGAGTACATATTAATTAAATACGCATGTTATTGAAAAAAATCAAAGATGGGTTCCGTGGATTTCGACTCGAAGCTTGCGACTCGGTAGTAAGAATTTAAATTCAGCCGAAACTGGTTAGACTGGAATCCGACCTTGGTTTGCCAGATATCCGGCTTTACGCCCGGGTAAAGCCATGTCTGATTTTTACAGTCGTGTCTGGCCAAATATATACAAATTCGGCCTTCGTCCATCCGCGAAAAGATCCAAAACGAAAGTTTTTTTAAACCAGGCTTTCAGGGGAAGTACGGTGAAATATGAATCTGTAACCGGATTTTGTATTTTTAGTCCTGGCAAAACTAAACCGACCCGGATATAGTTAGGAAAAGGCTAAGGAAATGATAACACACATCCAAGCAAGCTCTATGAATGCGATATACTGCTATAACTGGAGGGCTAGCTCACCATGGGTCACAACAATAAAATTTGTGGAATTTCAGAGGGGATCACAGGAATTTTTCACGTGGAAAATTATGTCAATTTCGGAAGGGGATGCTCTTTGTTACCACCGTATCTGCTGTCTGTCCTGTTCGCTATCTCTTTTTAACGAGAGACCTCCAGACCAATCAAGCGTAGTTAGAAATTTGATGCGACCCTGTACTTTACTGAAACTGTCTGGCTTTTATTGGACCAGCAACCATTTAAAGAAAATCTACATTTAAAATTTACTTTTACTATTTTCTTACAAACGAATTAACGTTTTTTAAAACTAATTAATATACGCTAATTACTACGCTGACATCGACAATGTTCTATGAGACACTGCAAAGCGACTCTGACGTCCGCCGCAGATTTGATGTTACATACGCCACTGACGGTACGCTCGACCGACGTCAGCGACCGACGTCAGCGTAGGAGGAAATCAATCTTAGTCCTTCTAACCAGATACGGCTGGATATCAGCGATTTTCATGAAGCGAATGACATCAAACCTCCGCAACCCAAGTTCTTGTCAACACCGATATATATATATATATATTTTTTTTAAATGTATGCACATTTTCTCCTATATCGTGGGTGAAAATAAATTGATCAGATCATCATCCTCTGCTGATCAACTGACTGCTTCATTATTCTAGTCGTCCTAAGTGCGACTGCTACACTAAAGGTACTGAGTTTCATTCCCAGGTCATGCAAAATGTTAATTGGTGTTAGTAGGAAATTCTCAGGAGCAGCTCGGAGTTTGAATTTATGCCCGATCTTACTACGCTCACGGGCACGAACTGTGCCTACATTAGTACACCTCTGCCTAACCCTTTGGGAAAATGAATATATGTACGTATAATATAAAATACCATCACGCCTGTATTCCCCAAAGGGTTAAGCAGAGGTGTACTAATGTAGGCACAGTTCGCCCGTATGTTTAGGTCCCATGTAATAGGGGGCGAGCCTATTGTCATTAATCAGGCCCAAATCCATACTCCGAGCTGCAACTGAGAATTTCATAGACAGCCCAATAACACTTTTTTCGACCTGGGGATGTATCCCAGGAACTATAGCGTAGCAGTCGCGCTTGGGACTACTGGAATAACGAGGCAGTTTTACGAGCATTTATGTTATGCTATAAATTGATCAGCGTAGTCTACTTAGCCAGGAGACCCTCCCACATATCTATAATGAAATAAAAATACCACAAAATAATATATTATATTTCGATTCAATTTTATGAAATCTGGTGTTGGCGCCTATCATTATACGCATAGCACCCAAGTTTTTTACAATATTTCGTCCAACTAGTTCCATAGGAGTTTTATTTTTAGTTCAGTTTCTCAAGCTACCTCACATTGATTTTTATTATTCTCGTTGTAACATCGTTAGTCGTTCCGTGTGCAAAATTGTTAATAATTATATTCTAAATTAAAATACAAGCATAAAAGTTATTTCGAGGGTTTCATTTATGTCCAAGACGAGACATAAAATCTGGCGACCGAGACAGGACACCCTGCAACGGAAGGATAATTACGATAAAAAATACGAAGCCCGGATAGCTGGACCATTCAAACTATTACTAACCGGTATCATCAAAAAGGCGATTTGGAGGATTAGCCATTGCAGTCAACACCTGGTTTACGATCTGGACATTCACAATCAAAGTGAAATTAATAGAAGTCGTCGTACAACAGCCTGGCCAATGCAGCTAAGTGACCTTTCCTTGTTACCTACCTACTCCAATTATTTCCGTACAAATTACTTGAACTTAATAAACCCCTCAGTTTTTACATATTGTGCTTATTTCAATAGTTACCTACTTTGAGACAAATAAACAAATAAAAAGTGATCCATACTAAAATTGTGCCACAAAATAATATTTCTAGTGACCCACATTTAAACGATATTGTTTGACTCAAATTATTATCTGACCTATTTATACTTTACAAGATTATACTTTCCATAACATACCATCACGCCTGTGTTTCCTGAAGGCAGAGGCAGAGCTGTATACCTACCTACCAATAATTAATTATCTGCATACCCTTTGCTAAATTCCTATTATCATTAGAACATTTTTTGCAAGTCATTCATATTATTTCGCCGACTATTCCAGGCTTTGTTGAAGTAATTGTGACGGCCTACAAGGCTACAATAGTCAAGCCCTATCGGCGGAGTATAGCTGAATTTGACACCGGCCCTGGTAATCCAAAGGTGACACCGGAAGAGGGACGTAAGACAAATACTTTTTTATTATATCTTAAGTTTTTATTAAAAAATGGGCAAGGATAAGGATTGTGGGGGTGATGGCTCTGCGAGAGATATGCAAGAATTGCAAGATCTTACAGTTAAGCGCAGCTCAATAAAGGGCCAAATTACTAAGTTTAGGAATTATTTGTTGAACCTTTGTTCAAAAGATTGTGTCACACGTGTTGAACTGGCGGAGTTAACACTTAAACTTAACAAGTTTGAGTCACTTTCTAAAAGGTTCGAGGACTTGCAGAATCAAATTGAGATATTGAACTCAAGTAATTTGTCTGATGAGATTGATGAAAGGGATGAAATAGAACAATTCTTTATAACAAACATTGCTAACGCTCAGATTTTAATTCAAGATCATCAGTCTAATAACCGCCACGATGAATCTGGTAACATACTTAATTCTAGTCATGGTTCATCAGCTCCTATTAACGCTGACAATCACATGTCAGGATTCAAACTACCACGGATACAAATTGCCAAGTTTAACGGAACATACTTTCGTTGGCTCGAGTTTCGTGACACGTTTAAGTCAGTTATACACAATAACGAGCGCATTGCACCGATTAATAAATTTCATTATCTTTTATCATACTTGGAGGGCGATGCAGCTAGAATAGTGAGTAACTTAGAGGTTTCTAATTCTAATTATGATACTGCTTGGAACTTGTTATGTGATAGGTATGATAACAAGAGACAGTTAATAAACCATCATTTAAATTCCTTATTAAACATACACCAATTAACTCGCGAGTCAGACAAATCACTTCGTTTTATAGTGGACCACGTCACCAAAAACCTGAGAGCTTTATCAAGCTTAGGGCAACCTACTGATAAATGGGACGTTTTAATAATACACATGCTGAGTTCGAAATTAGATAATCGTACTCTTACTAAATGGGAAGAGTGGCGTGGCTCTTTGGATGATGTTCCTAACTTACAACAATTTAATAAGTTTCTCATCGAGCGCGCAGATGTGCTCGAATCTCTAAACCACTCTCCACCAAATAATACAATAAAATCATCAGGTTCTTCTTCATCTAAAGGTAGTAATAATAAAACTGAACGTCACCACAACAAATCTGTTACATGTCAATCAGTCTGTCAGTCTACCAGCCAGAATAACTCTTCATCAACATCATGTTGTGTTGTTTGTCAAGGTGAGCATAGAATCTATGACTGTCCTTCTTTTAAGGCCAAGAGCGTAGAAGATCGTATAAATGAAGTTAACAAATTAAATCTTTGTGCGAATTGCCTAAGGCCCGGACACATTACACGAAACTGCTATCTTAGACCTTGTCGCGAATGCAAGAAGAAGCATAACGCTCTTCTACACATTCCGATTGTAAATGATACCACATCGTCGTCATGTGGTACAATAAGTAGTCTTACTGCACAAGGTTCTACTCATATTCTATTATCTACTGCTTTAATAGAAGTGGCCAACCCCACGACAAACAAAACAGAAAGGGTACGTGCCTTATTGGATTGCGGCAGTCAGTCGTCATTTATCACCCAATCACTTAAAGACAAACTATCCCTATCAGGTGCTTCATTATGTAACAATTATATTCAAATTATTGGTATCGGCAATAATATCACTAGCAAAGTAACAGAGAGCTGTGTGGCTCAATTAAAATCTGTAATTAAACCATACAATGTTACAACGACTTTTCTAATATTACCGGAGTTAACAAGTGACCTTCTTAGGTTTACTATAAACACTCAGCAACTGCAAATACCTACTGAGGTACACCTTGCTGATCCTAGTTTCTATCAATCCTCGTCTATTGATGTGCTCATTGGAGCAGATTTATTTTGGGACATTCTTGGCTGCGAGCAACGTTCTCTAGGCCCCAATAATCCTACGTTGAGAAGTTCTCAATTTGGTTGGCTTATTTCAGGTCCAATATCAGTAAAGGATTTAAACACCACAACTAACATTCAATGTCATCATTCTTTGACATCAAATAAATCAGATGATGAACATAATGTACAAATGTCAAAGTTTTGGGAGCTTGAAGAAGTACCATTGAGCTCACCATTAAGTCAAAATGAAAGGTTATGTGAAAAACATTTTTTGGCTCACACTAGACGATTAGATACGGGTAGATTTTGCGTTCGATTACCACTTATAGATTCACCAAATTGCCTTGGTGATTCTTATTTATTAGCAAAAAAAAGATTTTACAACTTAGAAAAAAGATTTCGCAGGAACCCGCAACTTAAATTGCAATACATCAACTTTATCAGAGAATATGCGGACCTGGGTCATCTTACACAGTCTGATGTAATAAAACCGGATTTGTCTTATTTCTTGTGTCACCATGCAGTGTTCAAGGATAGTAGCGAATCAACAAAAATTCGAGTTGTTTTTGATGGATCAGCTCCAACGACATCTGGTCTGTCAGTGAATGATATTCTCATGATCGGCCCAAATATGCAGGACTCACTATTCTCCATTCTAGTACGGGCAAGACAACACAAGTACCTCCTAACCGGCGACGTGGAAAAAATGTATCGCCAGGTGCAAATTAATGAGGAGGACAGAAATCTTCAACTCATACTATGGAGAGAAGATGAGTCAATGCCTCTCAAGACGTTAAGGCTGAATACGGTAACTTACGGTATGGCAAGTTCCAGTTATTTAAGCACACGTTGTCTTTGGCAACTTGGCGAAGAACATGCAGATGAAATTATCAAAAATGTTATCCAACATGATTTTTACGTGGACGACATGATAACAACCAGTGACTGTGAGCATACGTTGAAGCATATACTTCAAGGTGTTACAGCGGCACTTAAGTTAGGTTGTTTCAATCTGAGGAAACTTAAAACTAATTTACCTAGCATTTTTGATACTTCATCTTTAAATGTCAATGAAAGGCTCACCCTCAGTGAGTCTTCTAGCACATTAGGTCTGGGTTGGGATCCGTTGACTGACACACTCCATTTTCCAATACAATGTTCAGTCCCAATCAATAGCAATAACCCAACTAAGCGTTCAATATTGTCAAACTTGTTCAAAATTTTCGATCCATTAGGTTTACTCAGTCCATGTGTTATACAAACAAAGATTTTATTACAACAGTTATGGCTGGAGAAATTAGGTTGGGATGATCCAATTCCCGAAAATATTTCCATGATTTGGGCGAAGTTCACTGATTCCTTATCTGTTCTTAATACCATTAAAATTCCAAGACACGTCCTTTGTAATGAGCCAACTTATATAGAGCTTCATTCCTTTTGTGACGCTTCTCAAAGTGCATATGGAGCGTGTATATATGCACGATCAATAGACTCCACCAATAAAATTACAGTAAAATTATTGTGTGCGAAGTCCAAGGTTGCTCCCACCAAACCTACAACAATCCCACGCTTGGAGCTCTGTGCTGCTCTCTTAGCCGCTAGATTGTGTAAGGCAGTTAGAGATTCTCTACGATATAAGGTAAATAGTGAAGTTTATTGGAGTGATTCCAGTATTGTGCTGGGATGGCTTCATTCTAGTTTCAAAAATCTTAAAACGTTTGTTGCAAATAGGATTTCAGAAATTTGTGAACTTACTAACTTGCATTCTTGGCGTCACGTTCCAACCTCTGTTAACCCAGCTGACCTGATATCTAGGGGTGTCAGCCCAAACCATATCAAAGACAACATGTTATGGTGGTCAGGCCCCCCATATTTATTGCAACATGAAAACACTTGGCCTATCCTAAATAATAATGAAATAATTTCTAAAAACTTACCTGAAATCAAACACAATCATACAATTAATAATTTAGGGATGCCAACAGAATTAATTATAAATTTTGATAATTATCAAAATTACGATCATTTAAGGAGAGTATTTGCATATGTACTAAGATATATAAATAACTTAAAATTTAAATCTTGTAAAAAATCTATAACCTTAGGTACTTTAAAAACAAATGAATTACACGATTCATTTCTTAACTTGTGTCGTTTAGCACAGCAACAGTCTTTTCCACACGAATATGATATGCTTGCCAAAGGCCAATCATTACGCTCCAAATCCAAACTTTTGTCGTTGAGTCCTTTTTATAATACCGATGACAATTTAATCAGAGTGGGTGGGCGAATTGATTCTTCCAAATATGCCTATGATAAAAAACATCCTGTTCTATTAGATGCATCTAACCGTTTAACAAAATTAATATTCCAATTCGAACATATTCGTAATTTACATGCTGGCCCACAGATGCTGCTGGGCATAATCAGAGATTACATTTGGCCTATCAATGGCAGGCGTCTGGCCCGGCAAACTGTTCGTTGTTGTGTTAAATGTCGTAGATTTCAAGCAAAACCATTACAACCTGTTATGGGGAATTTACCTTCGCAAAGAGTCATGCCAGCTTTCCCATTTACTTCGGTAGGTATAGACTTTGCTGGTCCTTTTTTTATTTTAAATCGGAAAGGACGCGGTTCGAAACTAATTAAAGGCTATCTTTGCCTCTTCGTTTGTTTAACGTATAAATGCTTACACCTTGAGGCTGTAAGTGATTTAACCAAGGACGCATTTATTCTTACTTTTCGTCGGTTTGTGTCCCGACGTGGAAGGCCAATGGAAGTATTCTGTGACAATGGCCGCAATTTTGTATCTGGTGCTAAGGAGCTAAATAATTTCTTTAAAATTAACGCTGATTCTCTTTCTGATTTTGCAAGCGGGGAAGGTATCAATTTCATTTTCTCACCGTCTTACGCACCTCATTTTGGTGGCATTTGGGAGGCCGGTGTAAAATCGGCGAAGTACCATATTAAGCGTGTGATGGGCAATTCTCATCTAACTTTCGAAGAGTTGTCCACCCTTTTCGCACATGTAGAAGCTATATTGAATAGTCGTCCACTTTGCCCCTTGTCCTCCTCACCTGAAGACCTTCTTTGCCTAACCCCTGGTCATTTCCTCATTGGCCGGGCCCTCACAACACTTCCATCACCTTCTCTAGAAGACCGCAATTCTAATAATCTACAACGCTACCAACGAATACAACAAATTCATCAACATTTTTGGCGTCGGTGGCAGCGGGAATACATCGCTGAACTACAGCAGCGTTGCAAATGGAGAACCAACAACTCAATCTTGAACATCGGTGATTTGGTTCTGCTGAAAGAGGATAACGCCCCACCTCTATGCTGGAGACTTGGACGAGTACAACGGCTGTTTCCTGGATTGGACGGAGTTTCCAGAGTTGCTGACGTAAAAACCCAACGAGGAATTGTACGGCGCCCTTTGGTTCGACTCTGCCCTTTGCCTACTCCAGACGACCTTCAGAGGATTGAAACCTGAAGATTTCAATGGCGGGAGGATGTTGGCGCCTATCATTATACGCATAGCACCCAAGTTTTTTACAATATTTCGTCCAACTAGTTCCATAGGAGTTTTATTTTTAGTTCAGTTTCTCAAGCTACCTCACATTGATTTTTATTATTCTCGTTGTAACATCGTTAGTCGTTCCGTGTGCAAAATTGTTAATAATTATATTCTAAATTAAAATACAAGCATAAAAGTTATTTCGAGGGTTTCATTTATGTCCAAGACGAGACATCTGGCT
Organism: Acronicta aceris; assembly: GCA_910591435.1. Taxonomy (NCBI): domain Eukaryota; kingdom Metazoa; phylum Arthropoda; class Insecta; order Lepidoptera; family Noctuidae; genus Acronicta; species Acronicta aceris. The sequence goes on along the minus strand of OU342774.1, from coordinate 13,055,665 downwards.
TGCAGCAATAAGATTCTTTTGTACAAAACAATAATATCTGTAATAGGAAATAAAAGGTGTACTTAAAATGTTCAGCATGATTTGTTCTGAGATGGAACGCGTTATTGGGAGTGGCAGTCGGATGAGGGATCGTTCGCCCCTTGTTCTTTTGACAGGATACATACTTATTTGTATTAAAAATCTGACTCGTGGTCCCGTGATCACAAGGGTAGCTGCTGAGCTAAAAGTCCGGAGTTTAATACGCAGGTTGAGAAAAGTGATATTGGGTTTTTCAATGTAAATCTCAGTAGATGCTCGATTTGTGCCCGGGTAATGGCGATAAGCTCGCCCCTGCATGGGATTGGACCACCTGTATTCCCCGAAGAGTTAAGCTAAGGTGTGCTAATGTACACCCACAATTTCCGGTATTTTTAGTTCCCATGCGGGCGAGCCTATTGCCGTTAATCGGGCACTAATTCAAACTACTACCTACTGAGAATTTTATGGGAAATCCCTTTGCTTGACTTAGTAATCGAACTGGGTGAACATGGGTTCTCTAGTGTAGCAGTCGCAGGCATCGATATTAAGTATTCTAAGATATTTCGTTAAATATATTTTATTTATTTTTAAAAAAAGCTTACTAGCCATGTGGGTCGCACATTACTAATATTCTTGCTAACCCCTCGTGCTAAGCTAAATGCTTGTGTTACGAGTGGGTTCACGTCGATATTGCAATGGGTGGGTTTCGAACCGGCTACCACATGATCGCAAGTCCGACGCCCTAGCCATTAGGCTATCGCCGCTTATATAGAGTATGTATTCTTGCCACAATATTTCGGTTGATCGGCTACGAATCAAACACACAATACATACAGCATGTTTGCTTTTATACAAGGTCCCTAAACGTTGGCGATGCGAAATAACAACGAGTGACGTAAGCATTATGACGACACATATTTTGAAAGAAAAAGGCATGTCCTTAACGAAGGCTTTTAAGGTAAAAACAAAAACTCAATAAGTAGCGTGTAGCATTATGAGTTGTGACATAAGTGGCTATACGACTGTCTGATGCCTTCGAGATTTTTTATGTAACCTACGCAAATGTTCCGCCGACATGGTATCGTCGTGTGACGGATTGTTGAGCTCCCTATAATATTGTTACGCCGATTAACTATTAGATGGACGGAGATGGGTCACGAAGATTCTAGATAAGTTCGAGAAGCACATAGAAAATTTGAAAGAAGACGCTCGAAGGCGACACTCGTGTAATTTTACAATAGTTCAAGGCCGGGTTACGAGCAAGTACGTAGGTATTTTGTAGGTATTTCCATTCATTTGTAAGTACATTTTCTTAAGCTAAGTGAATATATTTTTCTTTTTCAGAGCCGCCTGCAAAAACTTTTGACATATAGTTATTACCAAAACATACCATTAACAAGGCACATTATGGGACAACACAAAGTTTTTTATTTATGTAATTTGCCAGCGTTCATTAACTAAACCGACCACTACATAAAGGCATATCTAATTTCTCGGCCATTTAACGCCGACAAGTTTGGTGTGTTACTAAAGTCGCTCTTGTGTAGACAGCCTTCAGGTTTATTGGTATCATAAAATATTTTATGGAGCCCCCTGTAGCTTGTCACAGCGGCAGACAAAGCAGTAGAACAACTCGTTACATTTTCTATTTAAATATTTTTTTACATAACATACCATCACGCCTGTATTCCCCGAAGGGTTAGGCAGAGGCGTACTAATGTACACCCACAGTTCGCCGGTATGTTTAGGTCCCATGTAATACGGTACTATTTCGTCTACTACTACTTCACTGGAAATAAAAGTTCCAAACTTGGTAAAGTTATCAAAAATTGCATTACATTTATTTCCAGTGAAGTATTTTCGACGAAATGATAGAGTAGAAACCTAGATTAACGGTATCGGCTTCAGAATAATAACAGAATTTGATTAAATTGTGTTTAAATTACGATTTTTCGGTTTTACGTTTGTAAGAGAAATTCGGTCCACCGGACTCGTAAAGATTTCACTAAAATCGAAAATAAAATTATATCAAAATCAAGTTAATCTAGGTTTCTACTCTATCATTTCTTCGAAAATACTTCACTGGAAATAAATGTAATGCAATTTTTGATTAACGGTATCCAAATCAGAATAATATAAAAGCAGTGATAGCCTAGTGGTAGACCGTTGGACTGCCAAGTCACGCACCTCTGACTTTTCGGAGTCATGTGCGTATTAAATAGTTATCACGCGCATAAACGGTGGAGGAAAATATCATGACGAAACGCCTGAGAGATTTTCTCGATGGCGTGTGTAATTCTACGTCAGAAGGGAGTCATGGAGTAAATAACAAGACCTCAATCAACGCAATAATAATATTTTATTACAAATTCAATCTCTGACACAATTAATAAATATGATCACTAACCTTACTTGTCGCTCTTCAAGCGTCTCGTTTCAGAATGATGGTCGATATGTGATAGAATGTATTAGGTAAATGTCAAAATGACTTGACAACTGACACAACTGACAGATGACGATTTTGTAATACAAAGTGACATTAAAACTCATCTGTACAATCTTTTATACAACTACCTACAATTGGATATGTGTTGTTACACATGTGAAGTCTGCCAACCCGCACTAGGCCAGCGTGGTGGACTATAGCCTAATCCCGTGCCCAGCAGTGGGATAGTATAATGAGTTGATTATGTATGTTACGTAAAACAGAATAATAATTTGATGAAATGTTGTCTGGATTACGATTTATTGCGGTATTACGTTTTTGTGGGCAATTCAAGCTTCGCCGGCCCTTTAAGGCTCTATGTCAATTACTTTATGTTATAACAGTTTTTAGGGGATGTGTGATTTATGAAAGACCAATTAACTATGTACACTTAGTATGCAGTAAATCTTTGAACCTTTAATCGGGCTAGTGCGAGTTCGGTCCAGTGGGCTCCTGTTCACACACATTGGCCTACACATAATACCGACGGTGGCTGACGAGTGCCTCGCAGCCAATAAACAACAATGCCTTTAAGCCGAGCCGAAGTTAAATTTGACTTGCTTACTTACGATAACTTACATAGTTCACGCATACACGGCGCCTGGAAGAGATTACAAAATACTTTGAATTATAAAGTTATTTTAGTGAAGGAAAATTTTGATCGCGGGCAGGATTGTAATCTGCGTTTGTTACATCTGATGACGTAAATTCAGAATGTGAAGGCAAATTTCGATCTAGCGGGTGAGACTTGCGTTGGCTTAGAGGTCAGAGCATCTACTGTATCTAAGAAGACGTAGGTTCGAATCCTGCCCGTGATCTTTTTCCTTCACTAAAATAACTTTATAATCTTAGATTAAAATTAGAGAAAAAAAATCACAAAATTACATTTGGCAAGAGCACATAATATTAGTCAATTCTTGCCAAATAATTCAAAGTTACACTTACATAAATAATTAATGCCTATGATGTCTGGACTTTAAAAGAAACCATGATTATCACAGTCTGTTTCAGAGTTTGTTCACAGAGGTTGTCAGTTAGGAAAAGCCAGCCCCGTTTCGTGTAAAGAAAATATAAAAATAATATCTTTTAATTGCGTGTGTATTTAAAAATTATTTGCAGAAAAAAAATTCTATCCTGGTGTCCGAAACACATTCGTGGTAGGAAAATATATAATGCTGTGTTATGTAATTCGATTATTTAATTACTTTGATCCGACCTGCACATTTTTTTTCGAAATTTCTTATAACGTTGAAGGAACATACCACATTACGCTTGTGCTCGCTATCGGGATAGGCAGATTACACCCACATTAGTTAGGTCCCATTTAATAGGGAGCGAGCCAACATTAAATGGGTTCAAATCCTAAGTCCGAGCTGCTACCAAGAATTTTATAGAAAAAACCCATAACACTTTGCTCTTCCTGGGAATTGAATCACACAATCTGGTTAGATAAACATTTTATGTATACATTTAATTAACATTACATAATTGTATACATCGTTTTTATAAATCACACTGTAACTAACGCTATGAGTTATCTATACTAAAGAATAAATGTATTTATTATTGTATACTTGAGAATAAATATGTATTTATTACGTAGATGTCTCTTCCAGTTTATATTTACATCGACTCAGTAGCCACTGCCCGATGCCCGTCAAAGTAAACTGAGTGAAAATATTCACACACATCGCACAGGACACGAATATCTAATACTGGATATGGTAAAAAAAAATATTTTCATTTCGCTCAATAATAATATAGTTTTTTCTCGAACCTAACTTCTCGTGTTTATTTCATAGGAACATTTAAAGTCTGATGATAGACTGCAGATATCCTACTTATTCTGATAAGAATAGTGAAGGTCATACAATTGCAGACATTTTTTGTCATCGCTAGCCAGCCACAACCCGGACAGGCTGTGGGTCGGTACGATCATCGGACCATTAATGTCACCTAGGCTTACGATCTAATAGGCTAGTTGACTGTATATGTATACATTTGTGTGTATACGATAAATACAGCCGATCAACAAAATCAAAATCAAAGTTAATAATAAGCATTTTAATGTTATGCTAAACAGAGAGCGTGCTATAAAGGTTTGTGACGTCACAAACCAACGCGCCATACAATTTCTATAATGACGATTCGTTGTGCGGGAAAAAGAGACAGAATCCCTTCTTAATCCCCACCAAAAACTTTAAATGCTAATATTTTGGAACTTTATTAGCCGTTTTAAATATTTTTTTCTGAAAACGAATTATATTTAACTAGCTTCTGCTCGCGACTTTGTCTGTATGCAAAGTAGCCTATGTGTTCTTCCAGGCTATAATTTATCTGTGTGCCAAATTTTATCCAGATCCATTCAGCCGTTCTGGCGTGGAAGAGTAACAAACATCCAAACATCCATACTCACAAACTTTCACGTTTATAGATAATATTAGTAAGGATTATATCTTTCACCTAGCCTGTTATTTTTAATAAATTAAATACCAGTCTACCTTAATTGCCACATCCATCGCGCCTGACTCCTAGTACGGCGTCCTGTCAAAGTTCTCTCAACGGTCGGCTGAGAGCGCATGTTTCATGTTAAGATTGTTCCGTTAGCTAACATACCGCAACTCCACTGAGCTTACTAATACATATAAGACGTACCATAACACGCATCTATACATAACTTTATCAAAAAAATATACACATCATAATTTTTTATCCTAGTAAGATGCCAAAAGTAAGTATACGCGCCGTCTAATAGTAAGCAACCGCATCACCTTAGATCATCTGCTGTCACATCATCCGATTATTCTATTCAGCAGAATACCAGCGCCAGATGTTAGCCTGGTACATGCTGAGCTGGATACCTCCAGCGGGACATACACCTAACGTTAAAAATAAGTTTTTTTTTTAATTCGGTTGTTCTTTTTTTGTTTTTTATATACATCGCGCCGTAAGGTACTGTAATGTGTCTTTTCTATGCAAATAAACGTTTTTTCTTTCTTTTCTATTACTTAGATCCGACCTACACCTGTTTTTATTGATGTATTGTAAGTCCCATGTAATAAGAAGGGAGCCTATAAATCAAAACTCTGAGCTGCCGATCACACTGTTGCTCAACGTATGCCCAAACGCGACGTTGTACCCAGGACCTTACGGTCAGCAGCTAATCTTGCAGTCACTAGACCGATTGACACAGTTAACAACGCAATTAAGGGTCCGGCGGAGCTTGAATTGTCCACAAAAACGTAATACCGAAATAAATCGTAATCCAGACAATATTCTATCAAATTATGTTAGTATTCAGATTTGGATACCGTTAATCTAGGTTCCTACGATACTATTTCGTCTACTATTACTTCACTCGAAATAAAAAGACTTGGTAAAGTTATCAAAAATTGGATTCGCTTGCATTTATTTCCAGTGAAGTATTTTGGACGAAATGGTAGAGTAGGAACCTAGATTAACGGTATCGGAATCCGAATAATAACAGAATTTGATTAAATTGTGTTTGAATTACGATTTATTTCGGTATTACGTTTGTAAGAGAAATTCGGTCCGCCGGACTCTTAAAACAAAGCGTCTCGATGCTTGAGTCGGCAACTCTCGTAGTATCTCGTAGTATTAATACTACGCGCTACGCCAGCGCGTAGCACCGTAGCTACGTCGTGTCGTAGCCACCCATCCTAACACAAAATGAAAAGGATGAATTATGGAATCCGCTGATATAATTATACCTATTGCCAAGTAAGATTAAATTATATGGTAACACACATTTCCATTATTTACAATTTTGTTTTTAAGCCAATATTTAAAATATTTATTTGCCCAAAATTTATTTTATGCTACGGATGGAAGAGTTGGAAAGGCCCGACCTCGACGAACGTACCACAACCAAATTGCGGACGTTCTCAAAAAGGTCATGTTAGGAGCACCCTAAACCGACGATAATGCATGAGTAGATGAAGCGAAAGTGGTGTGCGAGGTTCGTAGCAAGTGGAAATCTATAGTCTCTGCCTACCCCAATGGGGAACTGGCGTGAAATGTAAAATTTATTTAAAAATATATACCTATTTTTATGGAGGTTAGTAATTGAGAATAGTTATCCTCATGATTTTTATTTTTATAAAATAATTCATTACCCAACTGCAATAAACCGTCTAAATAAGGCGATTACCATAACACAAAAGTTTATCAACAAGAAAGAGGGTTGCCAACATAATCATAGGTTTCTTTAATCATTCGCCGTTTGACCAGGCCAATCGTAAAATAACAATGGGAGAATGGTCCACATATAAAAAGTATGATGGCGGACCCTAGCCGATAGCGGGGTAATGTAGCGTACAGTCACCACTACCGCAAATAATAAAATAGGTTCGTACACTCAAACACACAAACGTTACACATATTTGAATCTCAATTTTTGTGGCTATTTAAAATTCTTTAAAACTGGTATGACTCACATGTACAGTAATTACACACGACGACACCTATACAGTTGATCTACAAAAAACACCATTATTGCAACCCAATATTAAAATACTTAAAAAACATAATTCAACGCATTTTTACAGTTCGCCACCTTTTTAACGGTACATATTAAGTTTCTTATTTTCTCTTAAACACTAATATTTAGCCGCTTCTTAGCCTATTTATTTTAGGTAAAGAATAAAAATATATACATATAATTATATCCTCCATTAGGTATTTATCATGTACATGGTACATAGATATTTTATCCTTTTAATATCATAAATAGGTATTACGTATATACGTAATTAATTAAAAATAATAATACTTAGTTAATGAGTAGTTTTTGAGCTGGGATCGAACATCCATACGGTACATACATACATACATAGACTGTTAAACTCATTACCCTTCCTTTTTTTGTAGTCGGGTAAAAATTAGCCAATTAATGGCAATGACATACACAAATTTACAACCTTCTCTTATTTAATTCTACTAGCTCCTTGTTTATAATAGCCCCACTACGGTACGTATTTGATCAGCACTTTTGCGGGCGACCATACATAATTTTCCGCTCTACAAATGTCAATAGTGAACCTTAAACGGCTAATTTCCTACCAAATGTAACTTTGTATTAAGAAAATATATAAAAAAAACTTGGACAATAAATCGAGTCCATATTATCATCGATAGTAAAAAAAGTTTTTTAATCAATCTTTGGTACACTTTGACGGAAAATTGTTTACGCGAATTACTTGCGAAGTAATTTAAAAGATTACGTTTTGTTACCGACTTTATGGTGTTACCTACTTTATTAATATTTATAGACATAATTTTTGTAACATCTCATTGTTGACTAGAAGAACACATCAAACTTAGGTACTTGATAAGTTAATCTTTAAATGTAAACTGTTTTATAAATAATATTAGAAATTACTAAATATTTCTTCCCACTTTTTTGTAACAGAAGCAGAAGCCCTATCCCAAGCACTTAATATTTCTTTCTCAGTTTTCTGACTCTTTATAATAGGGAAGACTGGGCGCAAGGTCCGGGCTGTAGGGAAGCTGTTCCAATAGTGTGAGTCCCAATGGCTCAGACTCTTAAAATTGCCCGATGTGCCGGAGCATTGTCATGATGGAAGTGCCAAGTTCTCAGACGAGATTTCGATCGTAAATATGTTAACTTCTTTATGACTACTGCAAACAATTTTTTATGTACCATGCAGAGGTCTTCTGTGAATCCAAGACTACCCTTTCCATAAAACCCCTTTTAGCAAAGAAAAAATCTGTATTGCAAGACTTATGTAGCAACCTACGTATTACATTTTTATGATACATTAATTAATAATATCAGTCGTACTGGTGAATATTTATTATGTTCCTATACTTATTTATTAGGTTCCTATACTTCGTACACATTATTTCTGACCGCAGACAAAAAGTCTCACTTTCACTCGAAGTGAAATTTACTGCCGACCGTACAGATTGCTCAATTCCTTGCGAAAATAAAGTTACTGCCCACACACTGCTATGCGAGTAATAATATTTCTCGCTTCATAATGTGTAATGTGCGTGTGTGTGACCCTGTCCAATTTCATGATGCACACAGCGCACGCTTCATAGATCAGTGCATAGCCAACCAGCGAGCCTCTCACTTGCCCGTTATTTCCGATATTGAAGACTTGTCATGAAACATTATTCTTGATAGGATTCGCATCTGTCCTTCATGACAAAGAATCTTACAAATGCTAATGTTGACATTCATACTAATATTATATATGCGAATACCTCCTGTATCTGACACTTCGCTTCGTACGCTTCTACCGTCACATGGGCGTAAGATAAAAAATATATTCACTGTTCATTTCTGTTCTGTAATACAATTTTAAACAATAGTTCTTGTAGTAACGAAACGGCCAAGCCACATATTTTGACTAAGGTGTATATTATTTTGTGAAGTTAGGAGCTAGGGGCTTGTAGAATTAGAGCGTGTAGAGTCAGTCTCAAATGTCTATATTGATTCATTATATACACTTGAGCAACTTTAGAATTTAGTCATTTCATATAGAAAATAGAGTTTGTTTGCTATCTAATTCATCTTTTCAACTCATCGCTTAGCTTTGAACTACGACTATACACCATACCTAATACATTTCGGGTTTCTCAATACGCATGGAAAGTTTATATCAAATTATTGGATTTTTGGTCCCTTAATCAGACATGGGCTTTTGTTAAACCCTGCAAAGTGTTCTGTGACCATTTGTCATGTCCAATACACTACGTAACTGGTTAGATGAGATTAAGGTATAAGACCCTGTTCGCGGTGTAAAATCAATATTTTTGGGGATTGTCTCTTTAGTCTACTGAATGCATTTATAGTATAGTATGATTTCTGTGTCTGTCTGTCCGTTTCATATTAACAGTTACTGCTTGACGTATCAACATTATAATAAGGAGTTGTCAAGACTTGTGGTAAACTTTTTAAAGGAATAGTGATATTATTTGCAAGAATAGTGATAGACTGCCTCATTAGTCTAGTGGTCCCAAGCGCGACTGCTACGCTAGAGGTCCTGGGTTCGATCCCCAGGTCGAGCAAAGTGTTATTGGGTTTTTCTATGAAATTCTCAGTAGCAGCTCGGAGTCTGGATTTGTGCCCGGTTAATGGCAATATGCTCGCCCCCTATTACATGGGATCTAAACATACCGGCGAACTGTGGGTGTACATTAGTACGCCTCTGCCTAACCCTTCGGGGAATACAGGCGTGATGGTATGTTATGTTATGTTATGATATTATTTGCTTAGTTTGCAATAAAGTAACTCATATTATTATTATTCATATTATTTGCTTACTTTGCAGTAAAGTAACGTTTCACGCTGAAACCGCTGAACCAATTTTGATGAATTTTGGCATAGAGGTAGATTCAAGTTTGTAGAAGGACATAGGCTACGTTTTATCTCAAAAAATAATTTGGAATACGAGTGATACCGTGGGCAACAGCCAGTAAGTTATAAGAAATAAACACGATTCGAAGGCCTGTCAGCCACATTATCCTCACGCAAATCTTATATCCTGTGGTCGGGCTGTGAAACCGGTCGCTACGCCTACCGTCTCAATATCGCTACCTTGCCTTTGCAACTGCCTCGGCTAAGGGGCTACCCACATCATAAGAGGTAGCAATAAAGAAATTTAAGCGATTTTAAACTATTCTTTAATATTATTATTTTGTTGGTGTTTAAGAAAACTTGGGATCCGACTGGCTGGCGACCACCCTCACTTCAGAGAGTGTCTTAAAGAACCTTGGTGTGTATTTCGACGTTTGCGCCAAAGAGCCAGTTCCCTCTCGGTTTCTGCGGCTCTGGCAGTCAGCAGTCCGTAGGGGCTCTTAAGGGTCGGCAACATATCAGCAACTCCTCTGGTGCTGCAGGTGTCCATTGGCGGCGATGACTATTTACCACCAGGTAGCTCGTCAGCTCGTTTGCCGACTTAATCCATAAAAAAAACTATTCCCCCAATATTTTTACACGATTATGGTTACGTGATAATCTGGACTTAAAAACAGATGATCACTTGGTTTCTAGTTAAACATTTTTTTTGTCAATTAAAAAGACAGTGCCTTTTGTGTTTTGGAGGACTTCACAAACATACAATTAACGGATAAAATGTCCCGAAACAAATATGTGTGGAACACAAATACTAATTGTCTCAGTTGGGAATCGAACAAACGACACTCGGCGCCATAACCACCTGTACCGCTATGCGAAACATTCATCACATCTGTCGATTGCCAATACGCACTATTGTTACATACTTTCATAAATAATGTTTAAATCGCTCCCGTTCCTGCGCTAAACCGCGGCCTAAAGACGGGGAACGAACAGCGGATATGAGGTAGGAGCGGATATTGCACAGACACTCGCAGGTACATTCGGTAACAGTGTAAACTACCCGCATTTGGTTATAAATGTTGTTTGCCGAACATACACCGTTCGCGGTAAACACTTATATTACAAAGGATTTTTTCGCACAATTCTATCTGTTTCTTTGTTTCGCTAATTCTTAATCAGAATACCCTTTAAGAGGATTACTTCCTATTCCTGCTTCAGTCATTGGGCAAAGCCTATTATTGCCCACCACACTGGCCTAGTTCACGCTACAAGATTTGAAAACTAGTAAATACATCATGCAGATTGTATTAAGATCCATGCTCGTGAACGAGTGCTGGGTGAATATTTGAAAAAAATTTGAACGTCATTACCGTCATCCTAAAGTTAAGAATGCAGATAAATAAGACAAGAATAAAAACAATCTGAACTATGAAAGAGAGAACTACTATGATGACAAGAATAATTTGTTAAATAATGATAAAAAAAAGAAGTTTCTCGATCTGGAAAGAGCCCAGCGTTCGCTTATCAAGGTGTCGGTCAAGGTGGATGTCCTTTAAACCTTACAGATTTCCTACAACAGACCTTTATAAAATCAATGGGTTGCTTTATATTAGGAAACTATATTTTCTAAATATTTCATTAACCATGCATAAGTGCCTTCCTTTTGACTCGGTCACTGAGCAGAAGACTAAGGGACTAATCTAGTTGTATACATATGACAACAAATAATGTTAAAAATTAAAATAGTAATTAATAATTATAGACACACATTGCTTCCTCTCTCCTACATTGCTGTGCCCGACGGGGTCCATAATGAACCTAATTTATTGTTAAAGTTACCATCTAACTATGTGAACTACATTGTGGAATGCAATAAATATTGACTATTGAGTATTGGACATAGTATCTCACTCCCCAAGGGTACGAACAGTTTTGTTTTTTACCAGACGGCAATATGTTACTCAGTCAGTATACATCTATACTTATAATAAATCTGTAGAGAGGTCAATTCTGTACATGAAATATATTTCCAAAATAACTATCAGCGGGTGATTAGTGATCGATACTGACGCCAAAAATGCAATCAGTAAAATTTTTGTCTGTCTATCTGTCTGTCTGTCTATCTGTCTGTCTGTCTGTCTGTCTGTCTGTCTGTTTGTATGTTCGTTATAGAAACAAAAACCAATCGACGGATTTCAACGAAACTTGGTACAATTGTTCTTCATACTCCTGGGCAGGTTATAGTATACTTTTCATCACGCTACGATCAATAGGAGCAGAGCAGTGAAGGGAAATGTTGGGAAAATGAGTGATTCATGAGAAAGGTTTCAAGCTATAAAACATCACACTACAACCCTTAGGAACGGGGCAACGCAGGTGAAACCGCGGGCGAAGAACTAGGGAACAAAGTAACTATTCCACGCGGACGAAGTCGCTGGCAAAAGCTAGTCTATAATATATTAAACCTTAAACTAGATATCTATCCGCTGCCGACATACATTGTAAGAAAACAATAGTTGAATGGCTGAAAACCCTAACATATGAAGAAAAAGAAAATATTTTGGTCAGGATAAACTAATACACACTATACTCTCTCTCACACACACACACACATATACGCGCGCGCACACACACACACACTGTACATAACCACGCGCACACGCATACATATACACGCAGTCGTTACAAATTAAGAGCTGTTAAGTCAAAAAAAAATGTTAGTTTTGTTTTGTTTTGTTAAATTTTCTACGTTTAAAACTGGTCTCATCATTGTTAGCTAATGTAAGGGAAGAAGTGAGACGGCTCCAACACAAGTACTATTTGTCACGTACTGGAGCTGCCTCAATTTATGTTTAATCACAATGTTTGAGAAATATTTTTGTTTTTTTTAATTAGTCACCCTGCTATCTATCGGGCTGGTGAGCTCTTACTTGCTATAGCGATCCTGTTTACTTATTTATTGTATTAAATGAATCTTTCACGAATCAATGAAAAATAATTCTTCAATAAAAAAACAAAACGTAATTTTATTTTCCACAAACATCACAGAAAGGCATATCCAAATAAACTGATCTATAAAATAAAAATTCTTATTAATAAAACACTATTCGCGTAACCTATCAACGCTGTATTCTAACGAGAGAGAAAAACCGGCACCTTCACTTTTACAACACCCACTAAAACTTTTTTATGTCTGGCAACACTCGTAAAAGGTATAAATAAAATATAGCCGCTGGCAACATTGACAGCGGGTGAACGCGGGAAACGCAATAATTTCCACGTTTTGGCGACTCGAGTTGTGGGCTCTTTTCGATTATAATTTATAGCCCCGAATGAGAGCTGGGTTCGGTATCAGGGACACTTTCCCGTGTATAATACCATAAATACTATCGTAAAATTGTTTGCTTGCTTCCAACTGTAATCTGATCACGTCCGCTCAGCAATAAAAGCGAAATGTGCGAATTCACACAAATAATTATATTTTATTACACGCGATAGGATTACTGATGAGAAGGTTAAAAACACGGTATCGCCATAACGCAACATGCCTGCCTATTGATATCCGGCAATTTATTTAATTAAAAGTACTATGACGTAGCACCTACATAGGTACTATTTTACAATAATTACCAATGCGTTACAGCGTCCGAATTTACAGAATACAGAAGGTTGATCTATTAACCCCTCTTACAACCTGATATTAAAGACCTCGTAATCTGCTTAGAAGAATATGATAATACAATAAAATGTGTGCTTCGCTACAGTCTGTGTGTGATAAAACCAGGATATTAGGGCCATTATGACACATAAAACATGTCTAGAGATACCTGTGCACCTTGTAGTGTACCTGTGTGTGCCAAGAATTTGGAAGCACTATAACGTCACTCTGCAAAACATATAAAATTGTTGTTGTTGCTCAGAAAGGCACGCCATCATGGCTGTCCTACCTTAAATACACCATTTATCTACCATATGGATAGGTAGATACTGTTTTTTACAAAATTTAATAATTTAATTGTTCAAAGTAGGTACTATCATCGCCATCGTCATTCGCAGTTTTTGTCAACCCACTTCAAGGCCATAGATTTTTCTCCCTTTTACGCTAATCATCCCTGTTTTGCGACAATCTTGTCGCAATTTATCGTCAGCCAATCCAGTCATTGGCCTTCCAACACTCCGTACCTACTTATAAAATACTCCGCCACCTCATTTAGTCAAGGATCCTGCCCAACTCTACTTGAGTTTAGTTATTACGAATACCAACATCCTCCATTGATATAGAGATTAATATAGATTTCGATTGATTTAAAACGATCATATCCTATTTTATAAACTCGCAAACGATCATTTCGTTACCGCGCACGTCATAGAATTAGACAGTTTATTTTCATTATGGCGAGCCGATAAGTTCCCAAGACGATATTAGGAATAATTTAGAAGCATCGTGGTGAGCTTTAAAAAAACGTAGTAAGTAACCCAAGCTATAATAATCAAAAGCACTCTTCTCGCTAAAAGCTCTGGGTAGTTACGGCCCTTTTTCCGCTGGTGTACCTCATAAACGATGGGCCGAGTCAATTTTTCCAAGTAGAATGAAGGTGTGGCGTGTGCCTGCTTCGTAAGTACTCGAAAAAATTAAGAGGAAAATCGGGAAAAAGAAAGTGTATTGAATAACAAAACGGTTTTGTATTTATGAGATTTTCGTGATACGTTATGTAACGATCGCGCGAGTTATGTTTGCGTAGCATTTTTGCTGAACTCTGCCTTGTGCCTTACACAGTTACCTTTTTTGGCTGTCGAAATAATTGTTATTTCCTTCTAACAGTTAACTTAGGACACATCCGAAACTAACCAAGAAAAGGCTCGCTCTTGACATGGCACTAAAAACAGGGACGAAATCTAATGACGGCAATAAATGGAATGTTGCCGGTGAAAGAATATTGAAGTATCTGTTATATAGTAATGAATAACACAAACAACACAGCTAGGTCATCGTATTGGCGATCATGTGGTTCCCGGTTCGATACGCACTCATTGCACTACCGACGTGTACCCACTCGTAACACAAGCATTTAGCTTAGCACGAGAAATTAACAAGAATACTAGTAATGTGCGACCCAAATTGATAGTAAGCTTTTCTAAAAAAATGTTTTAAAAAAAGCCCTGTGAAGGTATTGTTAGGTATTGAGATCCGGTTTTACTTATTTAATCATTAGCAATCTACAAGAAAAAAAAACGAGTTAACGGAAATCGGACTACTACATAATAAGCCCCATGATGGTTATAAAAAACGTAATTGTGGCAATTTGGGCACGATGACATGAATTTTAAACATCAATTATATGTTTACTTTCATGAATATTCAACGTTTCTTATTTTATTTGGTGATGTGATTAGGTTACCTATATACGTGGGAGAGCCATGCTTCGGCACGAATGGGCCGGCTGGACCGGATTGACACCACGGCCTCACAAAAAACCGGCGTCAAACAACGCTTACGTTGTATTTCGCCGAGTGAATGAGGTTACCGGAGGCCCAATCCCCTTTTAAAAGGCCGGCAGTGCACTTGTGACTCCTCTGGTGTTGCGGGTGTCAATGGGCGACGGTAATCGCTTACCATCAGGCGATCCGTCCGATCGTTTGCCGCTCTATCCCATAAAAGTAAGTAGTAAATTATCATTTATCGGTTCTAGTTTTAGTTTTTAGTTATTTATTTAAACTAATAAGTATTTAAAGAAATAGTACATAAGGCGGACATAATGTCATATTGCATTCTCTACCAGTCAACATTTGAGTTAAGTAAAGAATCATATAGGTAGGTATTGAGTGAGGTACACGAAGAAAAAGCATATTATTATAGATAACAGTTTTCTGGTATTTGGTTATATAGAATGTATATGTCCCAAGATAGTCTCGTATAAGATACCTATGTACATTAATTGTTAGACATCGAGTTACCTACTCAACATTTTAAATACCTAGATACATGCGCTCACACCCAAGTCCATCTCTTACTACAAAAAGAAGTAGGTAACTACTAAAAACGGAGGATTCTTCACAGATTTCTTTTCAACTTTAAATCGAGCGTTAATTAGTTGGTCTGAGGACTTTGAGCCTTTTTTCTCGAGCCCAGTGGCCCACGTAATCAATTAAACTTCTTTTTAATCTCGACTCAACGGTCGCGGCCATCCAAGCGCAGCCATTTTGACTTTAAAAGTTTGACCAGCGTTTTTTTTTACTTTTTTATAGGCATAGTTATTATTACACAGGTGTGTCTGTTATAATAAAATAGAATGTACATACACTCACGTCTTTCTCCCACAGGGGTAGTCAGAAAATATAGACCGCCACTTGCTCCATACGATTCTTGCATACTTCTTTTGCTTCTTCCACATTCATACATCTTCTCACGCCTGTATACCCCGACAGATTTATCTGGGGCGCACTAAAGTATCCTTTCAGTTTATCGGTGTGTTTAGGTCCAATGAAATACTGGAGTTCAGCCACAAATACTGAAAAATTCATAGAAAACCCTAATAACACTTTGCTCGATCTCGGAATCGAAAAGCAGTCGCGCTTAGGATCCCCAGAGTAATAAGGATCATCATATAATTATGTGTATAATATATTAATGTATGTAGTTAAACACTGGTACACAAGGTAAGATTTAAACTCGAGTTTTAGAAGAATGTTCTAACTACCTTCTATATTTAACGACACATATAGCGTAGCGGCTGAACGATCGCCTCTACGCCACTTGTTATGGGTTCGATCCCCACGCGGAGCAAATATTTGTATGTTCCGGGTCTGGGCGTTTGTGTATGTGAGAATTTGTGTTTGTAAACGCACCCACGATACAAAAGAAATTCCTAGTGTGGGGCAACGTTTAAAAAAAATACTTTTTCTTAACCGGAACCTACCTAAATTATATCTATATTCCATATGTAAAAGTTCAAGTGTCCTTCAATATATATCCTAGTGCTAACATGTCACTTCATTCCAGACAGACGGACGTACAACACAATTTATGTATTATACAATTTATATAGTAGCGGCAGGATTACCGTGGAATTTACTTGAAAAGGGAGATATAGTTTACAATGGACCAAGTAATGAAGGTTTGGCGGCCATTTTTTGCATATTCTGCAGGTTTGAGTTGAGTTTGTGATTCTAGGGGTTACTCACAGTTAACCGGTACGTATGTATAGGTGCCATTAACCATTTCAAGCTGTTATCTACTGAGAATTTTATAGAAAAACCCAATCATCCAACCAACAGCTCACCGCTCAGCTTTGAATGTACTCAGAAGTCAGGGTGTCGGCGCTGTTAGCTGAATGGTTACAAGCCTAGTTCAGCAGCAGATACTACTACCAGACACAAAATGTTTAAATGTACTGTAACCAAACCTAACTTTCAAAAAGAATGTGTAAACATGATTATTATTAAATGGCTAAATAAATATATATAAATTAC
Source organism: Acronicta aceris (assembly GCA_910591435.1). Classification (NCBI taxonomy): domain Eukaryota; kingdom Metazoa; phylum Arthropoda; class Insecta; order Lepidoptera; family Noctuidae; genus Acronicta; species Acronicta aceris. The sequence goes on along the minus strand of OU342774.1, from coordinate 13,038,341 downwards.
TAGCGGACCCAGCAGACGTTGTCCTGCCCCGAAAATAAACAATCCCAAAACCTGATTGCCGTGCCACCTACTGGGTCCAATTGTATTTTCAAACCATCCACAAACCTACTCAAATATACACACAAAATATCATCCCAATCGGTGCAACCGTTTACGAGGAGTTAGGTGACAAACACACGTACAGAATTATATATTGTATATATATATATATATAAAGAGGAGACCTGAGACAGGTTCTCAGGTCTCCTCTCAGAATGAGGGAGGTTAAGCTATAGTCCACCACAATGGCCCATTGACAGGTCAAAGTCATAGTCAAAATCATTCAATCATTAAAAAAGGTACTTTTGAAAAGTCAAAACTAGTTGCACGGTTCTACAGTTCGGGATTGCCACAGCAAGTAAGAGCTGAACAGTCCCAACAGACAGCACCCGTTCACCAGCATTGTGGGATGGCAGACTTCACGAGAAAATCTCTCAGGCATGCATGTTTCCTCATACAGTTGTACCTTCACCGTTTAAGCGAGTGATAATTAATTAATACGCTTATTATTGCCAAAAAGTCGGAGGTGCGTTCCTTAGATTCAAACTTGAGATTTACGACTTGACAATGATCACAACACTATCACTGCTTCTGTAAATATAATATAGGTACACGTTTTACAAAAGTATTATAACTTTATAATCTTAGCATGGAAAATGCAAAAAAAAATTCACAAAAAGATATTATAACGTTATTTTAATGAAGGAAAAATTCAACTGCGGGCTGGATTCGAACCTGCGTCTTCTGGCTTGATACACCAGACGCTATGACCAAGTAAGCAACCGCGAGACCGAACTCGGCAGGTCGAAATTAGCCTTCTGAATTTACGTCTATAAGATGACGTCGAGTTTTTCCTTCACTAAAATAACTTTATAATCTTAGCATGAAAATGCAAAAAAAAATACAAAAAGATTGCTAAAGTATATTTTGAAGCTCTATTCAAAACGCGTCCGCTTAAAAACTGAGGGCAAACTAAATGCTTGTACGCTGTCTGCGGTAACCGTTTCTGTGGTTTTTGTTCTAAGCAAATATGATTAGGTTCCCTTACTGGATTATACTAATCTACCGCCGCACCGAACGCTTACAGAATATTTGATCACGCTATCCAACATAGCGATAGCAGCATTTTGTAAGCGGGATAACTATTGGAGACGTAATCCATCCTCATTATATTGTCCCACTGCTGGGCACGGGCCTCCTCTCAGAATGAGAGGGATTAGGCTATAGTCCACCACGCTAGCCTAATGCGGATTGACAAACTTCACACGCCGCACCGTCCAGAAAATCTCTCAGGCATACAGGTTCCCGCGATGTTTTCCTTTACCATTTAAGCGCGTGATAATTATCTATTAATACCCACATAACTTCAAAAAGAGGTGCGTGCCTTGGATTCGAACTCGAGACCTTTGACCTGGCAGTCAGATAGTCATGTCATATCACGTGACTATCACGAGGATAGCTTTTAGTAAATGGTTACTTAGATATATCGTCGGTGAGAGTTCAACACCGCGCAACTAACACTTTGCTGTAAGGTCTAACTTTGATTAAATAACATTGAAAATTAGACCTTACAGCAAAGTGTTAGTAACGCGGGATTGTACTCTCACCGACGATATGTTGACGATCACATGATGGCTAAATTACAGAAAAAAGCACAACACCGACCCCAGATAATTGGGATTAGAGTTATGTTAATGTAAAAATTCTAGTCTGGCTTGGGTAAAATGTGAGCATTTCTACATTGTAACCTTTAGTTAAGATTTCTGACAGTCAATAGGCTCGCCCCCAACACATCATCAACATCCCATATACTGTCCCATTGAGAGTAAGTAGTATCTAAGTCCAGTGTAACCACGTGGACTAATAAAAAATCACTAGCGAGCTATCTGGGTATCTAACAATGCATCTCTAGGTATAGGTAACATACTAATAGTTATATTCCAAATCTAGACTTTAATTTCAGGATACCTGGAATTGGTTGTGCTATAAATTGTGAGCTAGCAATCTACTAAGTACAAGATACGTAATAGAGCCGCACACTGCCTCCAATTTGGAGCCTCCATGCTCATGTCAACGCCCCCTAAGACCTAGCATGTTGTAAAGGTCTATGTGCATTGAAGAGCGCAATCAAATTATGTTTGCGAAAAACTCAAACCTAGTTGTAGTATCACTAGCGCGTTGTTAACTTAAGACCTTAGTTGTTTGTAGTTATTAGTGTTTTGTTGGAAGGTCGTTTTAAGAGGTTAGTTTACCATTTTTTTGTATCGAGAAAACTTTTCAATAACATGTTTTGAATCCACCAGGGTTCCCCGGAATATGTTCAAGATTAACATATATTTTTTTCGCTATCACAAACTGTGTGGATTTGGCAAAAAAAATGTTTGTGATATGCCTATTTGGCTCTTGTCAGCGCCTTAAGTCGCTTATATATGCTTGGTAATTATCTGTTATGTCTTACTTGCTGTGGCAATCCTTTTTTGTACCTATACAATAATGAATAAATCTTACACATCAAACTGCATAATTCTCAGCAACTATTTAAATAGTTGTTGAGAACCACACACCCCGTGTGGGGACGGGTTAGAATACCTCACTGCCATTCAGACAGGCATCTCGTAAGAGCCCAGAAAATATCTGATTTGCGCGGTGGTAGGACCTCTCGGGGTCTGACTGGCTGGCGACCACCTTTACGTCGGAATCTATCGTAAAGGACCTTGGTGTGTGTTTCGACTTTTGCGCGTAAGATGGTTTTTACTACGGCTCTGGCAGTCTGGCGTCCATAGGGGCTTTTATGTATCAGCAACGCATCAGCAACTCCTCTGGTGTTGCAGGTGTCCGTGGGCGGTGATGAATGACAACTTTTTAGTAGATACAATGCTAAGCTTAATTTTATTTTTCTTTTCTAACAGAACTATTTTGTATTTAAGTTGTGGAATCTAAACCCAGATGACCCAGATGTAGATAACATTTTACGCTCCTATTAAAAAGAAACTTTACGCCACCTCTAGGCGGCCGCATTCGTTCGCAGTTTAAAAACTTCAAAATTGGGTGCTTTCTCGAGTCCGCGACGCCATCGCGCAGTCGTCGCTAATTTCCCATGAGACATCTCACGACGAACCGCAAACTGCCGCGATAAACAACCCAGAGGCTGCAGGAATTAATAGGCCCTGTGTATCTTTTTTATTTACTTACCAAGTCGCTTTACTTTTTAGGGTTCAGTACCTATTCAAAAAATGAAACGGAGCCTTCATTATTATTCACGTCCGTCAGTCCAAGTTACGCAAAATCATCTATGGACGCACTTAAAATTTAAAGTAAAAAAAACACATAGGATTGCATACCTATTTTCCAAAACTTCCCACAGTATCTAGCGACTTTCAGTATATTATATATAAACTTACCTACTTTAAAACTTACTTTATAAAGTTACCCTCTTAAGATTAGTACCGAGTGTGTGTTGACGACACAGACTAGACAGAGATGCTGACGGTTGATGATAATCTGTAGCGTCAAAACAACATGCAACAAATACATTCAAAAAGTTTTTGTAACACTAAAACTGTTTATCATGGCTGCCAAACAAAAAACATGTATTCTGTAAAAAAAACAATTACCTACACACATTCATTTGTGCAACCAACAAAATATTTTAATTTCTTTCATTCTTTTTGGCGCCCAAAAAAACGCCCCCATTACACGAAATGGAAACAAAAAGTTAATAAACAAGTCTCTAATTTTAATTAAAATGTAAGAACGCGTGAACCATGCAATTATTTACGTGAAAACGCAATCTTACAAACTGCAGCGTATTAACAATTTCTTTTTAATTTGGTGGCACAGACCAAAGTAGTTATCAGGCGTACCTACCAAGTAGGTAGGTAGCCTTCTTCATCGCCATGTAAGTAGGTACATAAATGTAAACTGACTACTCTCTGCTAGCAAAAAACTATAATGGCCTAGTGATAGGTGATATCACCATTAGATTGCCAAATCGTAGGTCTCGCTCGAGTACAAATCCAACACCTCGAACTTCTCATAATCATGTGCGTATTACATAATAACTAACTGATAGCCGCGGTGACACTATCATTCATTTATAGAACGCATCAATAACTCCTCTGGTGTTGCAGGTGTCCATGGACGACGATGACTACTTACTACCAAGTGGCTCGTTTGCCGACTCAATTCAATAAAAAAATAATTAGATACTTAGCATATTAGCTGATGTCCTAGATAGATTGGATCTTGCTCTTGGCGAAGTGTCCAAGATCCAATCTATCTCTATAGGTAACAAAATTCATCAGCCAGAGAGTAATGTTCCAATTTATAATATGTAAGTATGGAGTATGGGTGGACTCATTATCACTAGCTTAAAACGATGAAAGAAAAAATCATTAGGATAACCCCCGAGAGATTTTCGACAGACGTGTAGTCTTATTCTGAGAGGAGACTCATGCCCAGCAGTGGGACCGTAAATTATGTTACTATTAGGTTGATAATGACGTTTTTCTATCTAAGTGTTGCCCCATTAGAAATTTTCTCCTACATTGTGGGTGCATATAATTATAAATGCATAATCGCAAAACAAAATTGTATGAATAGGTATTAAGAAAGAGATGTCAGATATTAATTTGCGTTGTGAACTTAAACAATCATCTATACGAACTTATTAGTACCGATACCTACATATAGAATGTGTACGGGGGTGGACGCCGGGATGGCTCTAATTCCATTGGGTCCAACAAATTTGTTCCGGTCTGGTGCAAATAGGTCGTGCCGGCCGTCGCTCTTACAATATGTATTGTATTACTACGCAAGCATGCTTCTTTATTTACTTGCTACCTAAAATAACTTTTTAACATAGATAATAACACACACTTAAAATATCACAAGTAATGACAATAAACTATCCTACTAATATTATAAAAATGAAAGTTTGTGAGGATGTTTGTTACTCAATCACGTCAGAACGGCAGAACGGATCTGGATGAAATTTGGTACAGAGATAGATTATAGTCTGGAATAGCACATAAGAGACTATATATTACCGTGGGAGAGCCATCCTTATGCACCGGCTCGTCGACACTCGACTCGTGTGGTATCACTCGACGGAGTGATACCACAGCCTCACAGAAAACCGGTGTAAAACAACGCTTACGTTTTGTTTCGCCGAGTGAGTAAGCATACCGGAAGCCCAATCCCCAATTTTAAAAGGCCTGCAACGCACTTTTGACTCCTGGTGTTGCAGGTGTACATGGGCGGCGGTAATCGCTTACTATCAGGTGATCTGTCTGCTCTTTTGCCCCCTATCCCATAAAAATGCTACGTTTTATCCCGGTTGGATCTAATTCTGAAGTCCATGCAGACGAAATCGCGGGCAGAAGCTAGTAAATCACAATTTAAATGACCCCTCGATCATAATCATAATAAAATCATAACCTTATCCAAATTTAGATTGGGACGGCGGCGGCGCAAGAGTCATTTTTTTCCATATGACTCTACGGTCTCTGCCAGATATCGTTCCAACACTTACTTCCGTTACCAAACCGCAGAGTGCTTATTGGCGGCAACAATAACTGCAAACGTACATTTCGGAGTCGACATTTAATCAACAAACTCAAACTTCGCAACTTAGTCCACACGTTTGACAGCCATGATTTCAGAGATGTGATATCCCTCAGCAACCTAAAAACGACAGTCTAATCGTAGGTGCGTTTTCAAATCATACCAACACCTGAAATAACTACCTACCCGAATCGATACCGTCACCTTCATTGTAGAAGCCAATCGCTTCCGACACTATGCCATGTGCGCTATGAATTTTTAAAACCAAAGACTAATAAGGTAGTCGTCTGGTACCATTTGATTTATTAAAAATTTGTGCCCCGTGCGCCGATTTGTCTGCGTCATTTTCCCAACTTTTCGGGAGGATTTTCAAAAATAATCATATACAAACCTTGTCCTGACAATTAGAAACACGGAAAAAAATAACTGCCAAATCATTCGAGCCGTTCTCAAGTAATGATCTTTCATACCTACATGCGGGTATAAGTAGATAGATAATGTATACGAGTAGCTATTAAAAAAATAATAGAAATCGACTACATAATTATATTCCAGACGTGGATCCAGCCTGCAATAACAGTAGTCAAGGCCATCATAAAATCAGCCAAGTGTGAGTTGAATATAATTATTGCATTCCCACAAAGACATTTACAACATGTAGTTGGTATAATGCCCCGTTTACGACCTTGTACAGTGTAAAGGTGCGAACGAGCCAAGCCGCGCGGCGAATACTAGTAAATTAATAAACCTGTAAATTAGATGATTTCTCACGAAAATTAGAAAAATAGTATATGGTATACGGTATTTGTTTGCACATCACAATATCACATCTAAACTCCCCACTATTGAAGAATCGGAACACTGTAATGAAACTTTTAAAGCTTCAAAGCAGATTTTAAGAATTAAAAGTTTATATATATATATTTTATACTAGCTTCTGCCCGCGACTTTATCTGCGTAGACTTCAGGATTGGGTCAGACCTGGATAAAAAGTAGCCTATGTATTATTCCAGGCTATAAAATTTCTGTGTGCCAAATTTTATCTAGATTCGTTCAGCCGTTCTGACGTGAAAGAGTAACAAACATCCATACATCCATAATCACCAACTTTCACGTTATTAGTAAGGATCCCATGACGAGAACTAGGTACATATATATTTATTACTTGTTTACTCCATAAACTTGACACTGGCAAATACACAAAAAGTGTGGCGGTCAAGATCCTTAAATGTGGCGCTATACCCTACGACGGGATTAAAAAAAGTTTAAAACGTCACGTTGACAACGTGAAACTGACATTACTGACAATTATGACAATCAATCACATCATTCACAAATTGTACCTACAATTGTACACATAATTTTATTGTGAAAACAATCACTTGAACTATGACTATTTCTGTAATATTTCTCAAGCGTTAACGTTAACAATAACAACTACTTATCAATTCGAACACATAAGAAAAAAATAGTGTAGGTACCTACTGTGATAATATTAAATGTGATAATTTTATCAATAACCTTGTGTGTGTCGGTGCTTGTGTGTAAGCCAGCTAAACCCCGGCAGAATAATTAGGTACATAATGCTGTAGATATAGTACCTACCTAACACATATCTGTGAAGTACCGAATGGATATTGCTACTCGACTCAGTGTGAAGGTGATCAGCGCAATATTATGGATTTAGAATTCGACAAAATGACTGTGGACACGACATTAGCACAGGTACCTGCATATTTTATTTTAAAACCTAATCAAAAACTATCATATGACAATTATAAATTACCCGAAGGGCTTGAGCAGAGGTGCACTACATACAGTCAACAGCACATCAAGTGACCTCTAACTGTTAAATTTCTCCAATGGATAATAAACTCTTTTATTTGGAGATTAAATTGAAAATCAATTGAAGAAATTGATAGTTTTGGATACCACTATGTGCTGTTGACTGTACACCCACAGTTTGCCGTTATGTACTGATCCTATGTAATCCTTACTAATATTATAAATGCAAAAGTTTAATTGTATGAATGTTTGTTACTTTTCCACTGCCAGAACGGCTGAACAGATCTGGATAAAATTTGGCACACAGATTGTAGCCTGGAATAACACGCTACTTTTTATGCAAATCGGACCCAATCCTGAAGTCCACACATACAAAGTAACGGGCAGACGCTAGCATATATATACAAACTTTTAATTCTGAAAATCTGCTTTGAAGCTTAAAAAGGTTCATTAGAGAAGCTAGTAAGAAATATAATAGGGAAGAGCCCAATATCACAAGGCACAAGATCCAAGCTGTAGGGATGGTGTTTCTATATTGCGGGTCCCGACTGGCTCAAAAACTTGAGATCAAATTTCCCAATGTGCTGGCGATGTATTGTCACAATGGAAGTGCCAAATGCGCAGATGAAATTTCAGTCATAATTCTTTTAGCTTTTTTATAACTTGCGGCAAACAGTCTTCTGTAAATCCAAAACTACCCTTTCTATAAGATCCTTTTTAGCAAAGAAAACTGTATTGCAAGACTTATCAAGCAGCCTGTGTAATTTTCAGGATTTCATATAATTCTTACCCAATAAACATTAAATATAGGCTGATGATGATGAAACATTAGTCCTACTGACATTAGTTATTACATGCCTCTGTCCCAATCCCTGTTAAGGCCAGTGCCAATAACAAATCTGTCGAAGGATTTGCTTACTAGAAATAGGATGTCAAAATCCTATCTCTAGTAAGCAAATCTACTGACTGATTTTATATTGAGACTGGCTGTTAGTTTTATTCTATAGATTCAGACTTACATTAATTAATTATATAATCATAATATTACGAAAAGTTCTTGATAACAGACTATGCCATCATTGCCACATCCAGTGGCAAAAAAACATTCATGGATCCATGTTCTGCTTGGTTAAATTACGATCGTTTCTTACCGTTTAAGTTATTATTACCCTCATGTATATTATTTTTTTTTTTTCTTTATTATTTTTTTTTTTCTCGTTTTGTTATTTTTTATTTACGTATGTACTTTGTGCGCTCTAAATATTAATCTTAATTTAATATACATTGTTTCTCAGTAAGTGAATTATGTATGCAATTCTTTATGAGAAATAAAGTTGTTCTTAAACCTAAAAAAAAAATTATGTTTATTTTATTTGTAGTGCACCCGTTTACAAAATATCTAAGCATACTTTGTGTAAAAAATGTAAGAAATTCTTTTTTTTTAGGAGTATTTAAGGGAAAATAAAGATTTGTTTGATTTATATCAGAATTATAAAAATTCAACTGCAACATTCAAGCCTTATGTATATGAAGGGGAATTGGTGATTGAGAGTGCAAAAGATGAGTTTCATTTACCAATTTCTGAAGAACAGTCTGTTATTGCCATTAACACAATACAAGTGTTGGCTTCCCGTTTAAAACATAATGCTGCTTTAATCGCACAACTGGAATATCACATCAGAAACATACCAATAGAAGACACAAATGCTCAGCTGAATCTTATTATTCAACATCTCTATTGTCAGACAATGGCACCAGACCATACCTTTCATGGTAAGTAACCAACAAATAGATGGATGTGCCGGATTAAGCCATGTCAACTGTGGTGGATTTACCAGTAGGCTGGACCCTAGGGCAAGAGATTTTAGGAGCAGCAATTTTGGGGCCAATTTTTGTTGCATGTCTTACAGAAATAAAACTATTCATATTCACATATATACCTATATGTAAATATGTAGCAGCCATTCCCAATATTCACCACTATGATCTTCTTTCTCTTGTGAGTATCAAAAACGAATTCTCACGCAGAGGCGTACTAATGTACACCCAGAGTTCGCCGTATGTTTCGGCCCGGGCACCGGGCAACCGGGCACAAATTCCAATACATCGAGCTATCATTTTAATATATAATATATTTTTACATCTACCAAACATACATTATTAAAATATAAACATCCAAAGTGAGAACCTCCTCCTTTTTTTGAAGTCTGTTAAAAATAAATCCAAATCTATCTCGTGTCATATCACCAAAAGAAGTTAGGGTTATTTTAAAACATAATTGTATTCTGTAATTGAAAACATCTTTTGTTTTCATGCACAGATGGGTTTATACATCAAATCGTAACCTTTTATCCATCATGTTTTTGTAGGTCTGCTCGAAAAGTCTGATTCCTATCGCTTCGACTTGTTAGATGAACCACTACTTAAATTACAAACTGTGGTGCACGCAGTCATGCATTCTCAAACAACAGAACTTTTCAATATGTATAAAGCAACAACTGTTATTACGCATCTTTTTGTTAAACTCTGCCAAGAAGCTGGGTAAGTAAACATGTTTTATACTTCTTCGCCCACTCGGAAAGTGACTGATTACTCAAGAACCTTATATATCTACTACTGGATTTTGCACGTATAACATTTTTCTAAAGAGTAAAAAAACCGGCCAAGTTCGAGTCGGACTCGCGCACGAAGGGTTCCGTACCATTACCTATAAAAAGGGCAAAAAAATCATGTCTATTGTATTGTATGGGAGCCCCCTTAAACATTTATTTTATTCTGTTTTTTATTATATATATTTTTTGTTATAGCGGCAACAGAAATACATCTGTGAAAATTTCAACTGTCTAACTATCACGGTTCATGAGGTACAGCCTCGTGACAGACGGACAGACAGACAGACGGACAGACAGCGGAGTCTTAGTAATAGAGTCCCGTTATACCCTTTGGGTACGGAACTTAAGAGAGTGATTTAGATAACATACAACGACTGCAATTGTGTGCCTACTGTAGACTAGACCTTTACCAATTCTTTTCAAAGCTAGAATAGTACCTTAAATAAAGTTAAAAATTGATGTTTCAACATTTTTTTACAGGTTCAAAAACATTGTATTAAAATTTGTGGATGGAGATGGATTTGACACTATCTGCCAGCACATGCAATACAGTGATTCAAAAATTAAAGGTACGTACATAAATGTTGATGCATAATAGGTTATTTATATTATTATTATTATTATACTGCCTCATTAGTCTAGTGGTCCCAAGCGCGACTGCTACGCTAGAGGTCCTGGGTTCGATCCCCAGGTCGAGCAAAGTGTTATTGGGTTTTTCTATGAAATTCTCAGTATCAGCTCGGAGTCTGGGTTTGTGCCCGGTTAATGGCAATAGGCTCGCCCCCTATTACATGGGACCTAAACATACCGGCGAACTGTGGGTGTACATTAGAACGCCTCTGCCAAACCTTTCGGGGAATACAGGCGTGATGGTATGTGTATTATTATTAAAATATTAACATTGGCCCAAAAGTAACTTGCTTTTCAATAGATGTCATTGAAGACGTAATTTCAGAATGTGAATGCAAATTTCGATCTGGCGGGTGTTACTCGCTGTGGCTTAGTGGTCATAGCGTCTGGTGTACGACGTGTACCTAACCAGAAGACGCAGGTTCGAATCCTGTCCGCAGTCGATTCACTAAAATAACTTTATAATCTTAGCATGGAAAATGCAAAAAAGTCCCAAAAAGATATTCACTAAATTGTTTATTAGACACGAGAATTCACTAAATTGTTTATTAGACACGAGAATTCACTAAATTGTTTATTATACACGAGAATTCACTAAATTGTTTATTAGACACGAGAATTCACTAAATTGTTTATTAGACACGAGAATTCACTAAATTGTTTATTAGAAAAGTAACACAGGAATATTTCTTGTTTTATGCTTTTCAGTTGATTTTTTTTTGGTAGTCGGGTGTTATATCCATTCATCTCTGAAATTCTTCTCTCATTCGCCTGTCACCTCCTCATTCATTCATAAGTATAGGAATAAGCGACATAAATATGATAATAATTTCTGTCCAGGGTATAATTCTGGTACAATCGCCATTGTATCTGAAGACGCCGATATTGATTCTGCCGTCGACAAATTCCTCGCGGTTTCTAAACAGGTACGTTCTACACAAATTTTAAATATCTCATATTTTTTTATTTATAAATAAAATGGCTTTCGCTTGACCGCCAGTTCGCCTGATATTAAGCGATACTGCGATCTACGATGGCGCGCGCTTACCTAGAAGAAACCGATTCTCTCGTGATTTAAAGTCACCCAGATTACATCTATCGGGGAAGACCCACTCGGAAAGCGCATTCCACATTTCAGCGGTACGCATGATAAAAGTGGACTTAAAGCGTTTCGTTCGGGTTTTCGGAAGGTCCACCATGAATCGATGTCGCTTTTTCGTGCTTCTGGTCGTCCGATAGTAGAAAGGGCTAGGGGGAATAAGATCATGGAGATCTGATAAATCTACTTATAATTATTTGAATACTGTTCAATCCTAATAAAATGAATGACCACATTACTATTACACCCCCCTAGATGGGAACACACTTCGTTGTTGGGACGGCTTTCAAGAACATTGTAGCTAGCTCAAATGCCGGCTCAAACATATCAATTCAGATACACTGACCTTGAAAGCATATGTAGCGACATCTACCGCGCTACATACAAACTGGACAAGTCCTGAATCGCGCAAGTGAAGTTTGCAACGCAACCTGCATATATACAACCACCCTGCCTGGTCGGAGGATCCTCCCTTTGGTGTGAGGGGCAACATACATTTCAGTTAATATTAAAAAAATACAGTCACTTCGGTATAATGCTCTGAATAGTTTTTTTGGACTTTTTAATTTGAATTTGACTGCCTCCTTAGTCTAGTGGTCCCAAGGGCGATTATTACGCTAGAGGTCCTAGGTTCGATCCCCAGGTCTAGCTAAGTGTTATTGGGTTTTTCTGTAAAATTCTCAGTAACAGCTCGGAGTTTGGATTAGTGCCCGATTAATGGCAATAGGCTCGCCCGCTATTACATGGGACCTAAACATAGCGGCGAACTGTGGGTGTATATTGAGTACAACCTCTGCCTAACCCTTCGGGGAAAACAGGCGTGATGGTATGTATGTTCATTTTAATTTATATGGTATTCTAGCTGTTGCCCGCAGTTTCACTCACGTCCCATAAAGATTAACATACTATGTCCGATGTAAGTCCGATTCTAGGTGACGTATCAACATAAAACATGCACCAGATTTTAAGTTAGACTTTTAGCAATACAGTTTTTGCGTGATGCGCGTACAAACATACAGACAGACAAAAATTGTTAATTTAGCTTCTGTTGGTCTAATAAAGACCCCATGTTAGTTTTTCTTTAATATCTGTAATGTACAGACATCGGCCTGTTACAATTTTATAATAGGTATAGGTTATATATGTTTCTCCACATTTATAAGGTGTCCAGGAAGTCATGGTCATGGACCATAGAGGGTCAGTACCTAACTGAATCCTTGTCAATTGCAGGCTCCATGGCGCCTGCGGAGGATCCTGGTTCAAGAAAGCATCTACCAGTTATTCAAGGATGCTCTCAGCTGGAAATGCAATTTAAAAAAACAAGAACAGAATCCCCTTGATTCCAATGTTTTATGTTGTAAAAAACTGACTTACAATGGCAAATCATTCCTGATAGATCCCGTGCAGTTACCATCAGATCAGCACTCGATGGTGACTGTGGAATCTTACCGAACTTGTAAAGAAATGATGTCTCTCCTACAGACAGACAAGGCCCGATACTTATCACTGTGGGCAAATGATATAGCTCAAATAAATGAGGTCACACATAACACGGAATCGCCCGTAGTGTGGGTCAACAATATAGCTGACTTCAGAGGACCTCCTTTAGTTTCGGCCGCGGTTTTCTCCCAATTATTTGAGAAGGAAGCGATAATTAAGGCGTCCGAAAAGACCTCTAAACTGTTTGACCTATTACAATCGTGGCAGAAACTTGACTATGATGCGCGGCGTGAAACTCTGTGCAATGCTTTAGACAAATACATGACAGCAGATCCTGAAGATAAAATAAATCTTAAAAGTGCTATTTTGACCAGCACGAGAAAATCTTTTGTAGATGTAGGAAAAGACTACGTGTGTGTAGGAATTTGGGAGCCCGTGGGTATCAGATCAATTACCGATTTCAAGAGGAATCCTTTATCTGACATATTTAAGTCAATCTTAAATGGCAACGGATATGCTTTCAATCCAAAGGAAACGTTAACATTTTTGGACTCTAATTTTAAAGTGTTTGAGGAAGCAGGTGTACCACTTGTGTTGGTAGGAGGTTACTCGTCTAAGGGTTGTTTAACAGTAAAGCATCGGACCGTTAGCGATCGTATCAGAGTCATCTGGACTAACACAGGAACCATATTTGCTAACTAATGATAAAGTCTTCCAAAAATCTTAAATCGAATACTTTTATTTCGAACTTTTTTTAATGTAACATATCATACCATCACGCCTGTATATCCCGAAGTTTTAGGCAGAGGTGTACTAATGTATACTCACAGTTCGCCGGTATGTTTAGGTACCATGTAATAGGGAGCGAGCCTATTGCCATTAACCGGGCACAAATCCACACTCCGAGCTGCTACTGGACCCAGGACCTCTAGCGTAGCAGTCGCGCTTGAGACTAGTCTTATGAGGCAGTCAAGTCAGTTTTTTAGGGATTCGTACCTCAAAAGGAAAAAACGGAACCCTTATTGTCTGTCTGTCAAGACCGTTTATCTCGGGAACGCGTGGAGGTATCGAATATAAAGGTCGTAGATGGTAGTTATTCCATATTCTGATATACTAGCTGTTTCTCGCGGCTTCACTTGCGACTTATGGCAAGTGACGTTATGTTTAACTCGATAAACAATATATATATAACATAGGTTACTCAGTGAGAATGTAGTGTTCTATTAGTAAAAGAATATTTAAATCGGTCCAGTAGTTTTTGAGTTTATTAATTACAAACAAGAATACTAATCTTTACTATACTATATTAGTATTTAAATGTAATTTCATATGATTAGCGATAGGCTCACCCCTAATTACATCATACCGGCGAACTGTGAGTGTACATTAGTACACCTCTGCCTAACCCTTCGGGAAATAAGGGCGTGACGGTATGTTAAGTAATTTGTGTTTTATTAGAAATCAAATTATATTGGGAGCTAAGTTTTTGTATGAAAATATTGCTAATGCCATGTATATTTTTAAGTACATACCTATATAAAAATTGTTTTACATAATACATTATATTTTTATAAATAATTTTATATTTTTATAATAAAAGGGATAAAATAATAAACCTTTCATTTCAATAAAGATACCTTAATCTGCAACTTGATTTTTTAGGTTTTATCTGGTTTAATATTTGACACAAACAATTTCTATTATATTCATTAGTCTAGTGGTCCCAAGCGCGACTACTACGCGGGGTGGGGTCGATCCCCAGGACATCGAGCAGTGTTATTGAGTTTTTCTATGAAATTCTCAGGAGCAATTGTGACATCTTAGAGTTACTTCATCATTGTCATCACATCAGTAGCCTACAGTCAACTGCTGGATTTAAAGATAAAGTAACTTCTAGTGTGAAGAATTCTCATCGATCATCAGTTTTATAAATAGTTATTATTATTATAGTTTTTTTAATTATTGAGGCTTACGCTTGACCGCCAGTTTGCCTGATTTTAAGAGATACTGCGATCTACGATGGAGCGTGCTTGCCTAGAAGATACCGAGGGAGTGGAGTGTAAAAAATTAATAGTCGGGGGAGGCCATGAATATCCAAAATTATCAAAATTTCTTCAATTGATTTTAAATTTAATCACCAAATAATAGTTTATCAAGGGATACCTTGACAGCTTGTGGTAATTTGATGTGCTGTTGACTGTATGTGGAATTCTTACCGACTAAAAACAGTACCTGCTTTCCCTTTAGCTGGGAAGACTAAAATGGTACCTTCTGATTAATCACAATAAGGAGTTGAATTTACTAAAAATAACAGACTTAGTGAAAAGTGTAAATGAAATTTTTAGGTAGGTATTAAAAAAAATGATTTAAATCGGCTAATAAACTTCTAAGATATAAGAGTTTAAAGTTTTTGGTGGCGATTGAGAGGGGATGCTCTGTCCCTTTCTTATGATTTTATAATG
Source organism: Acronicta aceris (assembly GCA_910591435.1). Classification (NCBI taxonomy): domain Eukaryota; kingdom Metazoa; phylum Arthropoda; class Insecta; order Lepidoptera; family Noctuidae; genus Acronicta; species Acronicta aceris. The sequence continues at coordinate 13,022,709 of OU342774.1, read as the reverse complement.
ATTCACACACTCGTGCTATTTTGCTGCTGCCTGATAAGCTGACCTCGCATTGGTCGCTTTTGGTACGAGAGATGAACTCATGTTATGTAACTCAAGGCCGAATAAGATTTCCATAGGTACGCCCTTTTATCTTCTACCTAGGTACCTTTATTTATTATTTTAAGAGTCCGGCGGACCGAATTTCTCTTACAAACGTAATACCGAAATAAATAGTAATTCAAACACAATTTAATCAAATTCTGTTATTATTCAATTTTTGATAACTTTACCAAGTTTGGAACGATTTTCCGGTCTTTTATTTTCAGTGAAGTACTAGTACACGAAATAGCACCGTAGGAACCTAGATTAACTGTATGCAAATCTGAATAATAACATTATTTGTTAGAATATTGTCTGGATTACGATTTATTTCGGTATTACGTTTTTGTGGGCAATTCAAGCTCCGCCGGACCCTTAACACGTTCACTGCCACCAATGTCTGCCACCGATGCCGCCCTATAAAGCCACGCGGACACGCCAGGCGTGTCGGCGGCACTGCATCTTGTTAAACATGGACTATGGGTCTTCTGATCACATTCACCATGATCCCGAATGGCTGTGTAAAGCGGAATCACCTTCAAATTGCTTTAAAGGTCTACTGTCTGTGCCGTATTTGTCTGTTCTGATTTACATCGACTAGGAATTTATTTTTCAGTTCGTGCACGTTTCTGTCACATTGTTATTTGTTTAACAATGTGTTTGAAACGTTCTGCAGTGAGGCGGCTCGTTTGATACCACAATCAAATTGATTGACAATAAACGCGAAGCCAATTAAGAAACCTATTTTGTGTCTCCGTTCAACGTGCAGGGGCACTGGCGGTTAGATTTAGCCGTTAAAAATAGTCCAATCAAATGTCAAGCCCGTCAATAAATAGTTTCAATTTCGAAGACCAAACAAAAGATGGTACCCAAGCATTTATTATGACGTTTACAAGTAAATACGATAATAATCGTGTGAGAAAACGTGTAATTTGTATTGTTAGTAAAAAAACGTTTTATTCGCGTTTGAAATAATATAATTATGAATCTAAATTAGTGAGTATAGTTTAGTATGAAGACCGCCAATATGACCAGGAATAAGGGACAAGTATATAGTGTTGGAAATTATCTGATGACTGGCAAAGTACTAGGGAAGGGACACTTTGCTAGGGTTGAAGAGGCCACACACAGGATAATAGGAAAAAAGGTAACGTTAACGCAATTTTATGTACTTACTAATCTACCTACTATTGTGTCAGCAGTCCCACAACCACAAAGGTACAGGCGAGCATTATGTAGATAGAGTCACTCTAAGCGAACTGCATATAAAAACCTATAAGAAAATTAATAATTGCTATTTATTTTGTAATAAATCCCCATCACCATCTGTCGTCCATCAGTAGGTAGATACTGTTTGTGAAGGTAGGGTCAAATTCAAACATGTAATGGTCACGCGCTTAATCTGTAGCAGCCACTCATCGACCGTCAAGCACGAAAAAAGACACGTCTTCCTAGTTAAACACCTAAATAGCATTGAGAAATATAATTTGCAACATAATTTTAGACTGAAAAAAAAAATTATAAACAAAAAGTGCTTATAATTTTTGAGGATTTCCTTCGATTTCCCTGGGATCTCCATTATCATATCCTGACATGGTGATTATGGGACCACCTTCGAAATGTACTCTTTCAAACCAAAACAAAAATTTTCAAATTGGTCCGCCATTGACGACTATATGGGTGAACATACATAAAAAAAATACATACAGCCGAACATAGATTTTTTGAATTCGAAGTCGGTTAAAAATCCTCAAAGATAGTTTTTGCTGTCTCTTAAATCTCCATAATTATAATTTTGGCCGTTCCTTTGGCAATTGGTTAATTGGCACAAATGGCATATTGGCTGAAGGATCGGCTTGTACGCTACGTGTTGTGAGTTCGATCCCCGCACGGTTCAAATATTTGTATGAGGTTATTCCGGGTCTGAGTGATTATGAATGTGATAATTTGTGTTTGTAAACACACTCACGGTAGAGGAGAAAATCCTAGTGCGGGGCAATGATTTTTAAAGAAAAAGAATCATGCGCAGCGGTTTAGCCCCGGGACCCAAAAAGTCAAGTGCTTTATAGTTGAAAGTTTTCTGTTTAAGGTGGCCATAAAGATAATAGACCTGACGTGTATAAAGGAGGAGTATGCTCGTCGAAACCTGCACCGTGAGCCGAGGGTCATGGCGAAGCTACGGCACCCATGCATCGCGGCCCTGTACGAAACTATGATGGTTAGAGGCCAACAATTTATACCTATATTACTAGATGGCGTTGGCGTCGAAGTTGCTCGTTTGCGGAATAATTGTCCATGGGCTGGTGACTACTTTTATGTTATTTTTAATGGACTATCCACCCCATGTAATGTTTAGCGAGGTATAATTTTCAAATAACTTACCTACTAAAATTTATTTTATGCGCTACACAAAAATACTTCACACATATTCATAAAAAATAAAAATATTAAATGTGTTATAAACTTCTTATAGCGATATTATGTTGTATCTTGTTAGGACATGTGATATTCTGTGACAAGGAACAGAAGAAAAAACATATGTAAGTTAGTTTATTAGGGTTATTTAGGGTTAGGTTTAAATTCTGTAGAACTTACAACTGTGACTTAGCTGTTGAAATGATTTTTTGGGGGATTTAAAACGAACAAATTTCATTCTTGACATTAAAAATGTTGCTCGTGTTTTTTTTTAAAGTAATCGCAGCATTAGCTACGGACACAATATTCAGAACTTTGTTTTAAAACCTTTGCTTAATTGGCAATTAAGTATGTAACAAAATACAGATTTTTACACAGAGTTATTGTACATACCTACACTCACGCCTTTCTCCCACAAGGGTAGGCAGAAATTCTTTGAGAAATTCTTGCATACTTCTTTTGCTTCTTCCACATTCATACATCTTCTCATACATACCCGCCGGTTGCCGAGTGCTACGCACCTGACCATTTTGAAGGATTTCGTCATTATGATCGGCGTATGTCCTTCTGATTATTATATTGTTTCCTACGTAGGTACTTACAATAATATCGTGATTACTGTTATGAACTTAACATCTGATAAACTTACATAACATACCATCACGCCTGTATTCCCCGAACGGTTAGGCGTATAAATGTTCACCCACAGTTCGCCGGTATGTTTACGTCCCATGTAATAGGGGGCGAGTCTATTGCCATGTACCGGGCACAAATTCAGACACCGAGCTGCTACTCATTGGTCTAGTGGACCCAAGCGCGACTGCTACGCTAGAGGTCTTGGGTTCGATCCCCAGGTCGAGCAGTGTTATTGGGTTTTCCTATGAAACTTACAATTTGCAAAAACAATAAAAAATATGGCGAGCTAGGTCGAAAATAGAATGATGGCGCTAAAGCAGTGGTTCCCAGCTAGTGGTCTGCAAGACCTCAAAGTATGGTCCGCGAAAGATTGAAAAATCTTACAGATGCTTAAGTTAAAAGTTTTCAAATGGACACATTTTATATTACTTAAACATTGTGGTCCCCGCTAACAACAATTAAATCAAAGTGATCCCTGGTCAAGAATGATTGGGAACCACTGCGCTAAAGGCATCGGTCGTGTAATGTAGCTAGTGGTATTTATGAGATTGTGTCAGCACGGGCCGCGGCTGTACGTGGTGATGGAGGCGGCGGGCGGCGGCGACCTGTGCGCGCACGTGCTGGGCGCGCGCGGGCCGGCGCGCGGCCTGGCCGAGCCCCGCGCGCGCGCGCTCGCCGCGCAGCTCGTCTCCGCCGTGCGCCACATGCACGCGCGCGGCGTCGTGCACCGGTACTCTACCGCTACATATATATTATACGCTTACACCACTCACTAACAGTAACGGTAAGCCTGCGTTTCCACCAGAGATGTACCAGGATCCGTAGAGAGGGATGTGTTTGTTAAGAACCAATAAGAATCACTTCATTTACCTGGCCTCGCTCAGCGCAGCTCTTGTAGAAACTGCTCAACGGAGGGAGGTTTTTGTACATACAAACAAAAGAAGTATGTGTGCGAGGGACGTGTTGCGAAGGTGTGCTAGGGACAGACGCGAGCTAAAGAATAGCAGTCACTAGACAGAGATAAATAAATCATACTGAAAACATGGATCAGTGGAAATAAAAAAACACTTATATTTATCAATTTGCGATGAAGAAATCAAAATGAGCCCGCTACACATCCTCGCACCGCCCAGCTACTCCGCACATCTCTGATGGAAACGCAGCCCAAAGGTGGTTTTAAACCAGCAAAGCGAGGCGTGTCAACCCTATCTCCCCAACCCTTTTACACCGAAAGATGTCTCGCGCCGGCTCGCGATATTTGATAGCTAACGAAGAGAGACCGGAGGACATTTGTATATCGGTTGTACAAAGTAATAAATACTATATTCTTGCAACAGTAAAGTTCAATATTGTACTAACAAATAGCATCAACAACTTTTGCACCAAAGATGTGCGATACTTAATTAGAAATTTCATCTCTCCCTCCACGCATGGATATTTTTTTCAAATGGACGCGGATGGCCCTAACAAAAAAATCCTAACTAGGTACATATTAGGAATAGCGAAAAATACTCAAAGGAGACTTGACCCAATTGGATGAACACTAAAACTGTATCCTGCCCCAATTGCAATATCCCTATCCAGAAATCGAAGCCGTTGGTTTGAGAAAAGAACAATATTATTGCAGCGTTCGATAGTATCGCTAATAAGAATAAAATTTTGGGAAATAACGACGTACGGCAAACTAACCCTTACCTACTGTCTTTTTACTAAGTTTTTACCGTAAAATTGACCATACACAGCTACTTCCGTAAAACTTCAATGAAGCACAGCATATCGTGAGAACTGTACCAATCTTACGTTAAACCCCTATCGACTCCAACCCCACGGGTTACGAAATTCCCTAACAAGTGACAAATCTACGTTCGTTAGTAACGTCTGCGGCCTCCACATTGCCGTAAGCCCTCATAAAAGGCGCGCGAGAGATACTACATTCTAACATCTCTGATCATTCCAGTCCGTACAAAATTGTACCTAGCATCCAGCTCAACAGAGATCTTTTTTTCCAGCGATCTGAAAATGGAAAATATCATGCTGGACAGCACTAAGCAATTCATCAAAATTGTTGGTAAGTAAACAATTATCGGAACACTAAAGGTAGTTTTAAACCAGCAAGGCGAAGCGGTTTCTTGGAACATTTAGAGAGGTAGGGCATAGTGGAATTGAATGATTCCACTCACAATTGGAGCTGCTCGACTGGGGAAGTACTCCACCTTGCAGAAAATCGTAGCCAAATAACATAGCTCCGTGCTATGTTGTGTTCCTAACGGTGAGCAAGGTAGCCAGAGCTCCGCGAGGAAGCGTTGTGTTGGCAGTGTGGGGGACCGGTGGTGTTTTGTTACAGCCGCTGTTATGTATGGCAGCATGTCTCCTATGCTGCCGGCCAACTATTCCTCCTTAATTTCCAGGGTCGGCAACGCGCAACTGATATACCTGGTGTTGCAAGCGTCCATAGGCGACGGTAACCGCTTACCATCAGTCGGGCCGTATGCTTTGTTTGCCACCTGTGGTATAAAAAAAACTTAAGCCGAAAATACATTAGGCTGAGACGACCTGCAGCTCACAATTAGTAAAACAACATAAGCCTGTATTCAGGATAATGTAGCGGTCTACTAATGTACACCCACAGTTTTAATCAATTATAATCCGTCTACTAAAATAATAATATATTATTGTTTTCGTTGATCGTCTGTATTTATGGTCAACTAGCTTATAGTATGTTTGTGGTCGCAGACTTCGGGCTATCAAATATGTGGAGCGGCGGGGCTGCGCTGCGGACTCCGTGCGGCTCGCTAGAGTACGCGGCCCCGGAACTGTTCGTCGACGGCCGACGATATGGACCCGAAGTTGATCTATGGAGCATGTATAATAACTTTATTGTCCTTAAACTTAGTGCTAGATATATTTTGTCATTGATGTTTCGTTTGACATTCGAGACTGTCCGCTTAATGGTCCGACGGACTGAATTTTCCACACAAACGTAATACCAAACGGTACGTTATTTTATTATTCGTAATATATTTAGATACATTTAGTCTAGGTTCCTACTTTACCATTTCGTTCAAAATACTTCATTGGAAATAATTTTATTTGAATTTTATTTCAAGCGAATTTAATTATTGATAACTTTACCAAGTTTGGAACGAATTTCCGGCCGTTTATTTCCAGTGATGGAATAGTAGACGAATTGGTACGGTAGGAACCTAAATTAACGGTATCCAAATCCAAATAATTTGTTAAAATTTTGTTTAGATTACGATTCAAATTGGTATTACGTTTTTGTGGGAAATTCAAGCTCCGCCGGACCCTTAAGAATGACTGTAATTGTACATCGATTCATCCACGTAGTTATAACTACAATAAGCAACGAGCCTTATTCTTAAACTTTAATTAAATTAAGCCTTGATTAACTTGGGTGTTTATTACCTCTATGGTGCGAACTCTCCTATAAAAACAATAAATATATATAGAGATGTATTTACCTTTAGTACAGTGTTATCTGTGTCAATAACCCCTTCTTCTTTAAACGTTTTGGTACAAAGCTCAAAAGTTCCTACTGTAATTCCTATAAATTCTTACATTATGTGCCTTGTCCGAGCCAGATGAAAGGAAACTGGCAGGATATAGAGTAATGTTAACCAATGACAGGCCTCCATATCTGTTCACCTTACGGGTTTCCACGAGGGCTTTCATATTCTGAACGGAATTTGCGCAGCTTTGCGTAAAGGTGCTTATTTCTAGTATTAACAGCGAATAATGGCTGTCTGAATGATTACAGAGGCGTGATCGTGTACGGCATGGTGACGGGGGGGTTGCCGTTCACGGGCGCGGAGGGGGGGGAGGGCAAGTCGCGGCCGCAGCTGCGCGCCGCCATCACGCGCGGCTTCACCCGCAAGCAGAGGGCAGCACTGGCCTGCGTCACACCCGGTAATTATCTACTTCCCCAAACGCAGCGCCACCTCCGTCCAATTGTGAATCTAAACCATAACACACCAAAAAAAAATTGCAAAATCGGTCCACCCGTTTAGGAGTTCAAATATTTTTATTACAAATAAGCTTTAACAAACATTTATGAATCATCAAAAAGTTAATCCTATGGAAAAGAATCCAACAAGAAACTCCATCGACACTCTTTTAAAGTTCAGTCACATAAACACGTACAGAATATAAAGAGAGCGAGCAGATTATTTTTATATTTAGAGATTAATCTCCGTAACCACTGCAAGATTGAAGTCAAGAACAAGGCCATTTTTAATTTAAAAACAGCCTATTTTAAAAATTCTTTCACAATTTGAAAGGTACTTACGTTATTCTAGATGACCATAGGCTATATATTACCTAAACAAATTCTGGACACGCCGTTAGCACTCTTTAAAAGACTAAACGCTTTCCACTAAAATATGGTAACAGAGACTCTGGTAAATTTACCTGTAGTACGTCGTTTGCCGACGATGATACTCGATGAAAAAGTTTACCGGTATATTTCAGAATATATTTAATAACAAAATCACAAACAGTATAAGTAATCGAACTTCTTCACATTGGCAACACTTCACTGTTAGTTCAAACACACGAAACTTTCCAACTGCAGCGCCTATCGCTCGCTTACAATCTGAAACAATCGACACTATATTAAAATGCTATAATTGCAATACTTAAAATCAATATTTCGAATGTTTAGAATCGATAAGATGAATGATGAAGATTGTAACGGCACTTATTTTTAAAGAGTGTCCATTGAGTTTCTTATCGGACTCCGAGCTGCTACTGAGAATTTCATAGAAAACCCCAATATCACTTTGCTCGACCTGGGGATCGAACCCAAGACCTCTAGCGTAGCAGTCCCGCTTGGAACCACTAGACTAATGAGGCAGTCAATTACATACATTAAATCAGCTGGTACATTACATATTATATTTACGTAATGTTGGCAGAGTGCAAGGCGTTCATACAGCATCTGTTGGAACCAAACGTGGAGCTCCGCATGAAGATCGAGGAGGCATCCCGCCACCGCTGGGTGCGGAGAACTGGCATGCGGATGAAAACACACCCCTTCGGCACTGTAGAGGTGGCCACCAACAGAGAGGTCATTTGAAAGGCTAATGCTGTAGCTAGCACTGTATATTGTGTGTCGATGCAATCTACATGCAAATGTATGTTTTTCCAGATCTACAGACAAATATCGGAATTGTGCGCTTTACCGATGATAGATGTGGTGGCGCAAATAAAAGCCGAGCCGTTCGGTCCGATGGGCGGCATGTACAACATCAAGACGCACCTGCAGCAGGCGGCGACGGCGGCCGGCACCGACCTGCTGTGGAGCGCCGGCGTCGCCGAGCCGCGGCCGCTGTCGCCGCCCGAGTACCGCGCCAAGTACGAGCTGGACCATGACGTCACCGCGCCCGCCACCACCCACGTCCCCACCCACACGACTCACACGACCCACGCCGCCTACCAATCGACCACAGGCTCCAGCAAACTTCTAACGCAGAAAATCCGGATGCCAAACACTCCACCACTGAGACCCGTCGATCCGAAATTCAGTATCAATCGAAACGCTGACGCGACACAGTCCAAATCTATTCTGAAAGTGTCTGTTCCCGACCGGACGACTAAGAAGAGTCAGCTGCAGAGTCCGAGGGCGGTGAACAGGCCCATCAGCAGTATGTACGCGATGAAGAAGCCCGTGTACAAAGTGTACGACAGCGGCGACTGCGGGCTTGACCCCAGGTTACCCAGCATCGAGGAACATTCCAGCGCCGACGTCAACGACAGGAGGATCACGAGGAGCAAAAATATAAGGAACCCGTGTGTGAGGAAAGTGAGCCTGGAGGAGGAGCGGACTGTCAGGCTCAACAGTTGTCCTAACAGGATCAGTGATAAACGCGCAGAGTTCTACAGAAAGGCAGGGGATGGTCTACCAAGGTGAGGAGCCCATATAAAGATAATTAAAATGTACGTAGCTTAGCTTTTAAAACAATAAATATAAGCAGCTTAGCTTCTAGATTAACTGTTAGTCCTTATTTTTTTCAGAACTGTTAATATTTCGCGCCTATAAGTATAATCGATTCTGTGCATCAAATAATTTCTGTGATGAACACACCAACGTTGGTTTAGTTAACTCGAATCTTTTTGTGTTAGTTGGCGAGCTTGCGGCTCGCTGGCGACGCCCACGACCAGGATCTTGCTACAGAGCAATGCTGCAACCATCAAACGAACCTCGTTGGGGTAAGTGCCTTACTCCATGTCACACTTATGCAATTTTATAAAAAGTTTCCGTAAACTGATAGGATAAGATTTACGCATAGGTCAGGGGTTCCTAAACTTTTTCAGTCAGCAGCGCACATACACTATTTAGCTGGTCGAAATACATAGGTTCAATGATACTAATGATACTATAGGTAGAGAAGCACAAAAATGAATGAGGAGAATGGTAAAGAGAATCGCTTCACGACACCCTTCTGCACTTTCTACGGAGCACACTTTGGGAACCCTTGGCATTGGTAATTAATTTCGGCCGTTAGAGACAACGAAGTGGATAGAAGAGTGACCGTTCTGTGCGCAAAGTCATTCTATATAATTGACACAAAGTTTAAATTTCAATAATTTACTTCCATCCCTCGTAAGATAGAGTGGCTACAGTGATATTGTTGTTTGTGTGTTTTGCTTTGAGATGTACTTTATCTCACAATAAGCATGTACTTGGAGCGTGTACGGAGGCTTATTGATACAGGCTTACATTATGTACTTAAGGGTCCGGCGGAGCTTGAATTGCCCACAAAAAATATGTAATCACAATGTGTTATTATTCGGATTCGGATACCATTGGTTTAGCTTCCTATGGTACCATTTCGTCAACTGCTACGTCACTGGCAATACACAATCCAAAAATAGTTCCAAACTTGGCAAAGTTATTAAAAATTACATTCACTTAAATTTATTTCCAGTAAAGTATTTTGGACGAAATGGTAGTGTAGGAACCTAGATTAACATTATCTGAATCCGAATATAAACACAATTTGAACAAATTATTTAAATTACGATTAATTTTGGTATTACGATCGTATGGAAAATTCGGTCCGCCGGACTCTTATCGAATATTTTTTATTCTTACAGAAACATAGTCAGTCCACACTCATCTTCAAATAGCCATTGCAAGAGCGAGAGGGCAATGCCGGTATGTCTCTTACATATTATGTATTTCATTTTATGAATGGGGACGGGAAGGCTAGCTTAAACAGATGGCACACGTCATTTATTTATGCTCAGTAGGTGTAATTCTAGTTTTCATATTTCCAACTGACTTTCAAGTTAATTTCCTTTTAATTTTTTCAATGTTTAAGTAATCGAAAACAGTTAAGGTTTCGGCGGAGCGAATTTCCCGTACAAACGTAATATCAAAATAAATTGTAATTCAAACAGAATTTAATCAAATTGTGTTATTATTTGGATTCGAATACCATTAATCTAGGTTCCTAATCCTATACTACCATTTCGTGCAAAATACTTCACTCGAAATAATTGTAACATAACATACCATCACGCCTTTATTCCCCGAAGTGTTAGGCAGAGGCGTACTAATGTACACCCACAGTTCGCCGGTATGTTTAGGTCCCATGTAATAGGGGACAAGCCTATTGCCATTAATCGGGCACAAATCCAGACTCCGAGCTGCTACTGCGAATTTCATAGAAAAACTCAATAACACTTTGCTCGACCTGGGGATCGAACCCAGGACCTCTAGGGCAGCAGTCGCGCTTGGGACCACTAGACTAATGAGGCAGTCAAATTTATTTTGACTGCCTCATTAGTCTAGAATAAATTAGTATTATTATTAAATTAGTATTTTGTAAGTGAATGTAATTTTTGATAACTTTACGTAGTATTGACTGGTTTTCCGGTCGTTTATTTCCTATGAAGTAGTACCTAGTAGTAGGAACCTATATTAACGGTATCCGAAACCGAATTCTGAAACAATTTGATTTAATTGTGTTTGAATTAGGATTAATTTTGGTACCAGCTACTGCCCGCGACATTGTCTGCGTGGACTTCAGAATTGGGTCCGACCGGGTTAAAAAGTAGCCTATATGTTATTCCAGACTATAATCTATATGTGTGCCAAATTTCATTCAGGTCCATTCAGCCGTTCTAGTGTGAAAGAGTAACAAACATCCATACATCCATACTCACAAACTTTCACGTTTATAATATTAGTAAGGAGTATCGCCCTTAACTCGTTTCAGATAAAATAGCTGTTGGTCGATTCAATTCCCACCAGACTGAATTCCATTCAGACATGGAATACATGAAGTTCCTTTTATTGAGAACTAGCTTTTGCCCGTGGCTTCACTCGCAACCTAAAAAACTTAGGCTATGCCTATATCCTTCTCCAAGGTCTAATTTATCTCTATACCACAATTCATCGAAATTGGTTCTGCCGTTTAGGGGTGAAAACGTACCGACAGACAAACAGACCAGGCAGACGTATTTATATTATTAGTCTTGATCATGAAAAACTGCACAAATGTTGAAAATGTGTCTCTTCCACAGGTCGGTTGGTATTCAACACGCAGCATGGGCAAGGAGCCCAATCACTTACAAAGACTCAGACGCACAGCACCGATGAAGTGAACCATCTACTCACACGTTAACCCACCGCCGCACACTAGACTAATCGCCGTAACAGCGAAACATGCGATTAGTCGCCAGTGTGTCCGGGCCTTTGAAATTTTGCGTGCTATCCTCAATGTAATGTTAAGCGAATAAAGCAGTTTTACTATATTGTACGCGCTCGACTTCCAAGCAATCGTTTTTGGATTAGTATTTTTTTGTTACGTTTATAATAATGAGTTTTACATTTTAAAATACTAAATAATAGAGTGTTATGTTATGCGTGTATGCATGTATTTTATTGAAAGATTAATATAAGATGTGCATTACGGTATTATTATTCTATTATTTTACGTAATATAATCTTAAATGATGCCGACGACGTATATTTTTTTCTTTTTTTCAAAAAGCTTACTAGGAACGTGGGTCGCACATTACTAGAGTTCTTGTTAACCCCCTCCTGCTAAGCTATATTCTTCTGTTACTAGCACTACCGACGTGAACCCACTCGTATTCAGAGCATTTCGCTTAGCACGAGGGGTTAACAAGAATATTAGTGATGTGCGCCCCAAATTGCTAGTAAGCATTAAAAAAAGTTACAGTCTAATTGAGAACCTCCTCCATTATAAAGTCGGTTGAAAAAAGAATAGAAGAAAGAAGATTCCATTCTGTCCGGCTCGGGGCCGCGTGTTCATATATTTTTTTGAAAGAGCGCTCCGCTCCACTTACACTGTTTCCACTGATGCACAGTGGAGTTTTCGAGCACTGTGATTGGCCAATTCACGGTCCGCTCCTCTCCACTCCGCCCAACTCCGCGTCAGTGTAAACGCACTCTAAATAGTAAAGTATTCTATATATATAAAATCAGAACCTGACTGACGTATCAACGCACAGCCAAAACTACAGAAGCTAGAGCCCTTGAAAGTTCGCATGCTAGTTCCTTTTGCACTGTAGATGAGCACTAAGAAAGGATTTTTGGAAATCCATCCCAAAGGTGATGAAAAGGGGGCTAAAAGTTTGTATGAAAGTCCACACACCAGTACCATGCGTTTCACATACACACACACACATATGTATACATCTAAATCTAAATTATTAATTATTAATTATTGAAAAATCAATAATTTATTATTCTGAAATCAATCGATGTCGATTTGGACACAATATAAAATAGAAGACTGAGAGCCGTGACTTCTTTTTGACTCCAAAACCTTGGACGTGCTATACAATGTGCTATCTTGTGACACTTGTATCTAATTAAACACAAAAGGGAAGCCAACGATAAGATAACCAATTTAGGTAAAGATTGTAAAATCATGAAAAAAATATAAAAAGAAAAGAAAAGAAAACTTAGAGAAGTTGGCTGAAGCCGTAGAGGATATCTCGTTAATATAATTAATCTTATCTTTCGAAAAAAATTTGGAAAAGATTCAATAGAACTGAAAATAACGGAAATTTTGGATATTCCGGTGACAGCGAGTTGGAAAAATTATTGTAGTTTACATAGCATCAAAGCAGGCTGAGCGATCTGTCCTGCGTCCTGCGAGAATCTGCGCCACTGCGCCTCTACAAATGTAGGCGTGGTGTGAAGATGGCAGGGCTCCACGACGCGGCTGCGCGTCTACGACGACGACGGAGTGACAGTGACCAAACGTCACATTCAAATTTTTCATCTTTTAATAATTATTTTTAGTGTTTTTATATTTTTCATTGTTATAAGTGTATATATTTTTGAATTATATGTTAAGTTATACTGGCAGTGGTGTTGGCAGTACTAGTGATGCCGGAAGCAGTGCTAGTCAACCTTTGACCTCGCTGGATAATCTGGTAAGATGTCCCCATTGTTCCCAAGCCCGTTTTTTTAAAGGTGAACGAGGTTTGAAAGTACATTGTGGAAAGGTTCATAAACACCATAATGTACCTTCTAACCTCACGACTGTCCCAATTTCACCAACATTAAACACTGCCGTTGATCAACCACTTTGGAAAACATTATCAAAATTGAAAAATTCAACTCCCGTTTTAAAAAGAGTTCCTCGCGGGGCGAGGCCATTGGTTGCACTGAGCCTATCGCGATGTGTCCGTCTCGCCACCCAGGAGAACTCGCCAAATACTTGGGAACAATTACTCACCTTTCCTTATAGGATTCTACATGTACAAAAAAATTTGGCAACTAAAAAATCCTTAACAACCCAAATTAAAGAAAACTGCAATAGTTCTACACCTCTTGACCCAAAATTACCGGCCCAAAGACAGTACAAAGGTTTACTACATCATGTGGAATCCAAATTAAGTGAAGGTGACATAAGTGGAGCTGCCAGGATAATTTTTAGTAGTGACGTGGTTGCACCTTACTCTCCAGAGACTCTTTCAGCTCTGGAGAGTAAACACCCGTCTCCAGTGGATGACCTCACTTTTCCTGATCCCCCTGACCCAGAAACAAATTCCTTAAAAATTACAGCTCGCCAATTGATCACAGCCGTCAGCTCCTTTCGAAATGGATCTGCTGGTGGCCTCGACGGCTTGACACCCCAGCACCTAAAGGATTTGACGGGTTCAAGCGCCGGGGAAGCTGGTGAGTTGCTTTTAAAGGAGCTTACGGCTCTGATTAATTTAATGCTCTCCGGCAATGTGAGCGAAGCCGTCATCGACGTCTTGTACGGGGCAAATTTATGTGCCCTGCGCAAGAAGGATGGCGGCATTCGTCCTATTGCCGTAGGGTGTACTTATCGGCGTACGGCAGCCAAAATTTGTTGTTCCTTTTACAGTGACATACTGAAACACAAATTCCAGCCCCTACAACTAGGATTTGGTTCCAAAGGGGGCTGTGAGGCAGCCGTACATGCCCTAGCAACTTTTTTAAAACATAAAAAAGATGAGGTCATCCTTAAGGTTGACATAAAGAATGCCTTCAATTCGGTAAATAGGGACGCTTTGTTGGCCGAAGTCAAAAAAGAAATACCCAAAATTTATAGTTTCTTTTGGCAATGCTATAGGCACCCCTCTAAATTACTTTATAAGGACGATCTTTTGGAATCAGCCGTCGGATGTCAACAAGGTGACCCTCTGGGGCCAGTCATTTTTAGTTTGGCAATAAATCCCATTATCAAGGAACTAAATTCAAAATTTAACGTATGGTACTTAGATGACGGGACCCTAGGAGGTGATGCAGAAACAGTTTTGGAAGATTTTAAATTTTTAAAGCAGAAATTTAGTTCTATTGGCCTTGACCTCAATCCCACAAAATGTGAAATCTTTGTACCAGACACTGCTGACAGACAACTGACTTTACAGAAATTTAATGCATTTGCTCCTCACATCAAAATTGTTGAAAAAAGCTGTCTTCACCTATTAGGGTCCCCAATCTTTGATGAATCCTTTCCGATTTTTATCGAAGATAAAATACAAAATTTTAATGATATATCAGAAAGACTTTTCAAAATTAATACACATTCGGCTTTTACCATTATTAGATTTTGCTGTTTTGGGCCAAAATTTACTTACTTCCTTCGCTGTTCACATTTGTGGACACAACCACATCTTTTGGAAAAAGTTGATAAAATTATACGAAATTTTATTTCTTCTATTTTAAATGTGGCTCTGGATGACCGAGCTTGGTTACAAGCCACGCTCCCCATTCGTTTGGGTGGCATCGGTGTCCGCAAAATTTCTAGTATCAGTTTACCCGCGTTCATATCCTCAGTCCACAGTACCGAAAAATTAGCCAGAGATATCTTAGGACCTTCTCTGGTTGATTTGGAAGTACCGTTTCTGGCTGATGCTATGAACGTTTGGAGAATGGCTTGTCCCAGTACTGATTTTCCCCTGGTCCCATCTTCCCAAAGGCTTTGGGATGGGCCGCTTTGCAGTTTGACGCGGAAAGAACTACTCAATACGTCAGTCAATACTGCAGAGCGTGCTCGTCTGATGGCTGTGGGTGAATGGGAATCAGGTCTCTGGCTTCGAGCACTTCCTTCATCCAATACAGGGACTATGTTGGATGATACCACCTTTCGGCTAGCTACCTGTCTCCGTCTTGGCGCTCCGTGTGTTGCTCCGCATCGCTGTAACTGTGGCGAGGTTGTCGACAGCCTTGGATATCATGGCCTGTCGTGCTGCAGGAGTGCAGGCCGCATAGCGCGACATGCCAGCATTAACGACATTCTTCGTCGTGCTCTTGCCACCGCCGGCGTACCAGCTGTTTTAGAACCGAATGGCTTGGTGCGTGACGATGGGAAGAGACCAGATGGTATGTCCCTTTTACCTTGGAAAATGGGTAGGCCTTTGGTGTGGGACGCAACCTGTGTTGACACCCTTGCTCCATCCCATCTTCCAAGCGCAGCTGGCTGCGCTGGCGCTGCTGCTGCTGCTGCAGAGAATCTCAAACGGCGCAAGTATAGTAACCTGTCGGGTAACTATATTTTTGAGCCGTTTGGGGTCGAAACGCTCGGGTCGTGGGGTCCGAGTGCTCGTCTCCTTTTCAAGGAAATTTCAAGGAGACTGGTCGACACTTCACGTGACCAGAGGGCTGGCTTGTTCCTAGGACAGCGCATAAGCATTGCCATTCAGCGTGGCAATGCTGCCAGTCTTCTGGGCACCTTCCCGGACGACAGCGATACCGAGGAATACTTTGACGCTTAGTCACGCCTGTCTTTTAGATTTATATATATAGCTTTTTTTACGTTCATGTATTTTATGTAAATCTAAACTAATATTATAAAGAAGAAAGATTTGTTTGTTTGTTCGTATTTGGCTCAAAAACTACTCGACCGATTTTAAAAATTCTTTCACTGTTAGAAAGCTACATCTTCACCGAGTAACATAGGCTATATTTATTTTAAAAAATAATTATGGATCCCTACTAAAACTTTAATTATGTCTACCCGTGCGAAGCCGGAACGGGCCGCTAGCAATAAATATATAAAGCTGGTACCGACCGTGGCGGGAGGGGCGGGTGCTGTCAATGGAAAGGCATGTGCGAGGGGTTGGCCATGGTGGCCAGCCGCATGTACGTGGTGTGCGGCCTCGACAGCGGCGGGGAGTCGCCCGGCAGCGGCTCGTTCTTGAACACCGCCACGCACTTCCACTGGTTCATGTATTGCACTGGAACATACAATTCAATTTAAAATTTTAAAAAATCCTTGCAGCATCAAGTTATGGTAATTGCAATATCATTGAAGTAACAAGATACCAAATTTTAAATCGATCACACCTGTGAAAGTTGCTCACATCCCTTCATGATTTAGAAAAGAGCTGATAAATCTTCAAACAGCTGGCCAAATTTTCTTAAATTATAGCTAAGAACACTCGATCAAGTCACATTTCAAACATAAAAATCTCAATCAAAATCGGTCCATTCGTTTGGAAGCTACGATGCAACAGATACACACGTTAAACTTATAACACCCCTCTTTTTCCGTTGGGGGTTAAAAAAACATACAAAAGGCTTACTAATTTACACTCACAGGCACAAGTCCCAGCTGCTACTGAGAATTTCATAGAAAAGCCCAATAACACTGCTCGACCAGCAGTTCGTTATACATTAGTATGGCTCGATACTGAAGACTATCCTTAACAATATTACATTTTGGTTGTTTGTTCTTTGTTCAATGGATGTCTTATGGCTGATATGATGATTATGAAAGTATCGGTCCTTGTGGAAGTCTGGGAGGAGGCTTTTGATCAGTGGACGTGTTGTGGTTGATTTGATGATGATGAAAGTAGATAAAATAAATACTGACTCTTCCAAAGTCTAACGCAGCAGTCGTCGCCGGAGGAGGCCAGCAGCGTGCCGGTGAGGTTCCAGCCGACGCGCCACACGCAGGAGTAGTGCTCCTCGAAGGCGGCCACCACCTCGCACTTGAAGCGGACGCAGCCGCCGCCGCCGTTGGCCGCGCTCGACGACTCCCTGTACATAACAGAAGGGACTATCTCAGGCCATCCAAGGGCATAAGCAACAGTTTGGGGGACTTTTAGAAACTCCAAAAAGTGTGAATAGTTTTGTGACTCTTTTTTATACACCCGCTACAAGTAGACCCTGGGCTTGTGACCCTTTATGGAATACAGGCCAAACAAGCCCTTTAATCAATATTATCCGATCTCAACAAGGGTAAATTCAGCCTTCCGAGTCAGGTCTAAGTCCAGCCACGACAAGTTATTATTATTATTTTTTTTAAACTTGCCCCACTAGGATTTTCTCCTTTATCGTGGGTGCGTTTACAAACACAAATTCTCACATACACAAACGACCAGACCCGGAACAACTACCTGTAGATCACACAAATATTTGCTCCGTGTGGCGATCAAACCCACAACACGTGACGCAGAAGCCGATCGCTCAACCGCTACGCCAATCGTGTCGTCAAAGTTCAAATCCATCTTGATGGTGGACATGTACCATGATTCTTTAAACTTGTTTAATACAAAATATTCAAGTCACTCCGAACAGCATAAACCAAAATCTAATAAAATCTATTATAGTAGGGCTGATATCTCTATTATTCACATAATTTGCTTAATGGCAGTTAACTCGTAATTGGCTGATGTGTAAGTCCAAGTTTGCAATAAATTATAGGTACCTACATCTTTATTTTTATCTTCACCCCTATCTTTTTTCTTCTTTGTTTAATATAAAACAGATTCGAACGAAACACTAAGTTTTAACATGCGTACCGCTGAAATGTGGAATGCGCTTCCCCAGTGGAATCTTCCCCGATAGATGTAGTCTGGGTGTCTTTAAATCACGATTGAATCGGTTTCTTCTAGGCAAGCGCGCTTCAACGTAGATCGCAGTGTCGCTTGACATCAGCTGAACTGGCGGGCAAGCGTAAACCTATCAAGAATAAAAATCCATACGCAATAGGTTCAATCTTGATGATGCGGAGGTCCTTAGTGGCGACGGCCAGCAAGTGGAATGACCTGCCGAGGTTGGGCGCGAACGCGATGTCGTTGACTGGCTCCTGTACAGACGCGAGGCAGTCCGTCCGCGTCCACCGACGAGATATCTCACTGTACCTATGGGGACGGTCTACAGATTAATGAGTCATATAGTATGTAGCATACCATCGCGCTTGTATATTCTAGCGAGGTTAGGCAGAGTTTTACTAGCATACACCTACAATTCCTTGATCTCCGAACGACACAACGTACAAGTAGGTATAAATCCTACCTCTGAGCTGTTACTGACAATACAATTCTGAATATATTATGTCGTCTTACAGTTGTCAAATATACGGTTAAATATAAAATGTTTAATGAATAATGTTCAATTCTGTTCAACTTGAACTAGAAACTATACCTTTTCTCCTGAGAGTCGAACCTAGGACTTCGTAAACGGGACCTGTAGGGTTAGGCATAGGTATACTAATGTACACCCACAGTTCGCCGGTATGTTTAGGTCCCATGTCATAAGGGGCAAGCCTATTGCCATTAACCGGGCACAAATTCAAACTTCGAGCTACTAGTGACAATTTCCTAGAAAACCCCAATAACGCTTTGGGAACCTGGGAATCAAACCCAGGACCTCTCGTGTAGCAGGAACATTAAGACGAAGAGCCTGTATTCTAATACTTACTCATATATAAACACTTTTCCGTTGCACGCGGTAGTTTTGTCGCTCTGCACGCTGGCTGCCGCGTTGGTCGTGTTCGGCTCGTCACTACCTACCGCCAACATGGGCGGATGTACCACTCTAATGGAAAATATTACATACGATTATGATTATTCTATTTATGTACTATTTAAAAATGTCTTTAATTTTATAAACAACAATCTAATAAGGGCCTTGACATCCTCTTTTTTATGGGATAGGGTGCAAACGAGCAGACGGATAACCTGATGGGAAGCGATTACTACCGCCTATGGACACCCGCAATACCAGAGGAGTCAACCTCACTCACTCGGCGAAACACAACGTAAGCGTTATTTGACGCCGGTTTTCTGTGAGGCCGTGTTATCTATCACTCCGGTCGAGCCGGCCCATTCGTGTCGATGCATGGCTCCCCCTACGTTAAAAAAGGTCTTCTCCACAAGGTGCAAATTCAGTTGCGATATGAAACAATTCGAAACCCCAACATTTATTTGATATTCACAAATGAACAGCTATATGTATGTATAACTAGGAATAAATCCTTACTAATATTATAAACGTTAAAGTTTGTGAGTATGGATGTTTGTTACTCTTTCACGCTAGGACGGCTGAACGGATCTGGATGAAATTTGGCACAGAGATTGATTATAGTCTGGAATAACACATAGGCTACTTTATATCCAGGTCAGACCCAATTCTGAAGTCCACGCAGACAAAGTCGCGGGCAGAAGTTAGTACTTTAATAATAAAGTGCTGGGGCCGTATTATGACATGTTAACTCCATCATTTTTAAGTTGTGAGAAAGAGATGCCACTCTACATATTAAATAGCCTCATCTCTTTCTTACAACCTAAAAATGATGGCGTTATCATGTGATAATACAGCCCCTGAGGTCCGAACAAACCGGCGGCGCAGCAGTGGCGGAGACGCGACCAATTCGATTTACCTACATTGATAAACGAATGAAATTGATAAGGCGAAACGACTTTGCACGGCCAGTGGGATTGTATTTCATTATATCGTAGTACTTATAGCTGTAGTAGGTACGAATAGTACTTAATCAAAATTAGTCGCTTCGCGGACACTTCGCCTATTTGCGCTGTCTCCAAGGGTATCCCAAAACTTTCCCAAATCATTTATAATGATGGCATAGGGGTGTAATCGAAATCCCGACGATGTTGCGACGTGTCTTCCAAGACGAGCCGTGCTACGAGACATCGACCCATACACCCTTAATTATCACGCGCTTAAACGGTGAAGGAAAACATCGTGAGGAAACCTGCATGCCTAAGAGAGTTTCTGGACGGTGTGGCGTGTGGAATTAAATTTAATTGCGGTCTTTTTCTATAATAAATAACCACAGATTAAATTAAAAATATAAATATTATAAATAATAAAGTTATCCAATCCAGTCTGCTAACCTGCATTAGGCTAGCGTGGTGGACTATAGCCTAATCCCTCTCATTCTGAGAGGAGACCCATGCCCAGCAGTGGGACAATGTAATGGGTTGATTATGTAAGCTTATTCATGTTTTGTTTAATCAGCTCTACTCCTTTTTATTGCCTTTTTTACTTTCAATACTGGTCGGCCCAGACTTAAGGAATCTTGGTGTATCCTAATTCTATCTTAACTATTAATATGCACATGCCTTCGAAAAGTCAGAGATGCGTGCCTTGAATTCGAACTCGAGACCTTTGACTTGGCAGTCCAATGGTCATAATATCACTAGGCTATCACTGCTGAATGAGCTTACATTGTGTAAATTGTTTTTAAAACTCTCTTCCTTTCAGCCTTTGACCGCCACATCAAAACAGAAAAAGCGTGCCCTCAGTGCCAAGACTCCGAATTTCCTATAGAAATCCGTCACCCAGTCGTGACCATTGCGTGTTGAGCACATTTTGGTTTGTCGTCTATTACCTGACTGTGGCGCTCAAAAGGTTAACATTGTCTTATCTTATGATATATGTGGATTGTAAATTCTTGTCGAGAGAATCTATATAATGTATTTATCAGATGTTTGCTTGCTTTTTACCTGGATAAAGATGGGTTCCATGAAAGGCAACTGATGGACACTTTGGTTGGTATCTCATGCTGTAGAGTCCACTGTGCTAGGTTCATTACATCAGGTGCTTCATATATTCTAAAAAGGAAAGAAGAGAAATAAAAAATAACCGATTGACTTGTTTAAGAAAAAAAAAAGTGGTCTTCAAAAAATAAAATAATGATGAAATATATATATTGCATCCAGCATACCATCACACCCATGGGGTTCCCAAACGTTATGCCGTAGAAATGAAGGGCACAGTGAAGCGATTCTCTGTACTATTCTCTTTATTATTCGTTTTCGTGTCTATCTACCTAGCTAGTATCATTATACCTATCTATGTCGACCAGCTAGATAGGTTAGGCCCCGAGACATTATAGTAAACATGTACCTATTTTTTTTTTGGATCGCCTGATACGCGATTACCGCCGCCCATGTACACCCGCAACACCATAGGAGTCACAAGTGCGTTGCTGACGATTTAAAAGGGGATTGGGCCTCTGGTAACCTCACTCACTCGGCGAAACACAACGTAAGCCTTATTTAACGCCGGTTTTCTGTGGGGTATCACTCCGGTCAAGCCGGCCCATTCGTACCGAAACATGGCTCTCCCACATTCCTAATCTTTTTCAACCACAGATTGAAAAAGATTAGGCACCCTTACCCTAGGCTTTTAATTAATTCCAGATAGCTCCTACCTTATAATGCCATCAGCTGAGCATGTGACAAGTAAGAGTCCTAGGTGCTTGGGTCCAAACTTCACATCAGTGACTGAAGTCCGGGAGTCCACTAAGTTAGATCTCTTAAGCCATGTCCTTAACCCTTTCTCTGAGCCAGAAGCTGCTGTGTCACCTGTGGATGATCAATATTTTGAATTCATCATCAATTCATTTACTGTCCCAATACTGAGCATGGACTCGGTGAGCGGGGTTAGGGTCTAAACCCTCTCATTTAGGCTATAGTAAACTCTACTGGCCTAGTTTTGGAGATTTAGCAACAACCAAAAGGCAGAAGGACATATATATTTTTTTTTAATCAAGAACAATTATATCAAGAAGAATTTATTATTTTTAAATGTTTTAGTCCAAGTCCAATTTCCATTAATGTTAGTAGCCAAGAGGTTTGAATATCATGGTCTACTATGTATTATATATTCTTCATTTTTACATTTTTCTCGTAGCATTAATAAAATAATTCAGTAAAATAGTGCTACACAATATTTCCAGCCATATACAGGTAATTCAGACAAGTAATAATAAGCATAAAATAATTCTCACCAACTTCCTCCCAAATAGCAGCAGTTCTGTCAAATGAGCAGGTGGCAATAACCTGACCAAACTCTGGGTGTGCCCATGTGACCTTCCAAACTGATCCATGGTGTGCCTTCCAGCTAGCTGTGATTCGCCACCCACCCTGGCCATCTGAATCCCACACCTTGAAGTTATTAAATTAATTAATAGATATGATAAACTGTTAAGATTGTTTTTTCTAAATATTGATGTACTAAAATAGATTTATTCTTTGGGGCCTCGTTTCTTATAGGAACATTACAAAACCTTGTAAAATTTACAAATTAGGTACCTGCCTATTTTATTTTATTTATAAAATGATCGTAATACTTTAGGTGTATATCATTTGACTGTTGGTGCCTGATATCAATTAATTTTCCACTGTAAATATAGCTTGATTAACTGATAATTTTATTATTTATGGTAATAACAATAACACACAAGAAACAGTACCTATGCATGCAAATATAACTTTTACTGTATCATGCATTATTATTAGCACAAATAAATAATCATGATTTTAGAATTGAAGGTAAGTAGTCTATAATATTTTATTCAGTTCAAATGTAGATTTATTTATAGGTTACCGCGTTGTTTGATAAACAGAGCAATCTACCTTTACATACTGGTCGCTGGAACAAGTGGCCATTCTTTCACCGTAAAAGTCGTATGCCACATCGTGAATCAAATCTTTATGATCAGCGAATATCGTTTGTGACTCGAACAAATTAGTTGCAGTTAATTCACCCATAGTGCAAGAAGAAACATTAATTATTAACACTATTTATATAACCTACCTACTTTTGTAAATTTTCTAGTCAACACGCCAACTGTCAATCAAGTCATTGTGTTGTCAAAGTCAAAAAGTACGATTAGTTATTGCATCTCTGTAACTTTTCATTGTAATAATTTTATTCTAAATTCATACATATTCATAGTACTTCCTAATTTATAACGAAGTTTTAATTTTGCAATACGCAATACTGCACGCAATACAGCAAATTACAAGTTTAATTTAGATTCTTTTTTATCATAAAAAAAAAACAAATATTTTATTAAAAACAGAAGAATAATTATTAGTAGAACATGTGTGTGACACAATCACAAAACACACGCAATGTAATTCAAAAAATAACATGATCTAAAGGTCTAAGTTACCAGGTCATAAAATCCCTTAAAAAAATGAAAAAATAACCGAAGTAAAATACATATGGTATGCTACCTACTTTTACAGAATCGTCGGAATAATTAATCTTCTATCTATCTTCTTCTATACTTAAAATAAATCTGTAGAGAGGTCAATTCTATACATGAAATATATTTCCAAAATAACTATCAGCGGGTGATTAGTGATCGATACTGACGCCAAAAATGTCTGTTCGTTATAGAAACAAAAACCACTCGACGGATTTCAACGAAACTTGATACAATTGTTCTTCATACTCCTGGGCAGGTTATAGTATACTTTTCATCACGCTACGATCAATAGGAGCAGAGCAGTGAAGGGAAATGTTGGGAAAATGAGTGATTCATGAGAAAGGTTTCAAGCTATAAAACATCACGCTACAACCCTTAGGAACGGGGCAACGCAGGTGACCGCGGGCAAAGAACTAAGGAACAAAGTAACTATTCCACGCGGACAAAGTCGCTGGCAAAAGCTAGTTATAAATATATGTAAATAGTAAGTATGTACCTCAGAACAATTAGACCAGTACAGATTTAATAGTACGAATGATATTGAGCCTAGGTACCTACATAGAATGATCATCATCCATTCCTTTTCCTTTTGTTCTAAGTACAAGTTATAAGTAGGAATTACTGTTATGTGCTAAGAGAATGATGACTCTTAGCACTTAGTTTATGGTGTACTATTTATTTAGGTAGGTACCTTATGTAACTACCTAGGTATTAATTAGAAAGTATCAAATTTAAGAACGTTAAGTATTTATTTTTAAATGTCTTTGATCGAATCCAATTCCATTAGACATAGCCACATAGCATATAAAATATTCTCGCCGCAAACAGCTTCGTAAGCGTAGTCTCTGAACTATCGGCCTGTGGGTTGTGGGTTCGATTCACGCTCAGAGTAAATGTATCTATGACCTACAGGTAGGTAATAGATACCTAATTTGACGACACGTTTAGCGTAGCGGCTGAGCGATCGGCTTCTGCGTCACGTGTTGTGGGTTCGATCCCCACACGGAGCAAATATTTGTATGATCTACAGGTAGTTGTTCCGGGTCTGGGCATTTGTGTATGTGAGAATTTGTATTTGTAAACGCACCCACAATGCAGAAGAAAATCCTAGTGGGGAAAATTTGTTTAACAAAAAAAAATTTTAATCGGGTGCTTTTTAAAACTATGTATATTTTGTATGCACACACGACAAAAATACGGTAAATAACTATATGTAAGTAGGTACAGAGGCAACGTTTTTTAAAATAAAATAAAAGACTACTCCAATACTTATGATCATCTATCTAAGTAAGAGATATTGATAGTCTGCATGAGATGGAGCCGTATTAGATATTGACACGAATATGTAGGTAGGTACTTACCATTACTAATCAATGCTCACGGTCATGTGAGCATTGATTAGATGAAGAACACTTCGAGAATCGTGTTTTCAATTACGACACGCTATCTTCTTTAATTAGAGCGTCTACGTGCATGATGTGAAATTGTATGGATTTTTAGTAGGCACTAGTACCTACTGTCTACGAAATCCAATTAATTGCGGCAGGCCAGCTTTGATGAAGAGGTGTATGCTTTATCAGAGAAAAAGTCAAAATGTTTTATTTCAATTAGACCAATAAAAAAGGTACCTACTTTTGAAAAGTCAAACTAGTTGACACGTAGCGTGGACTAATACCTTTGTCTTTCGTTTCCCGTAAGTGATCAAATTAATTAGTCATCTGTGGTAGTCTGGAGCTCAGAGGTCTGGAGGCATCGCATGCAAAGGGGCTTCGCGAGGCCCGTTTTAAGTGCGAGGCTGTGGGCGAGGGCTCACTTAGCCCGCGCCTAACTGTTACGATTTATAGAAAATGTGTGATTCAATTCTTATTCGAGAAAATATTGTGAATTGATACTGATAGATAATGGTTTCAGCCTAAGGACGAATTAAAAAAAATAGGCTATGAAAAAATTGAGAAACATACCAAAGATTTATGTATAGTATAGACTCCTGTAGATGTTGGGTAAAACTGTGGGAATAAATAAACCAAAGTCGTCACATTAGAAAATGGTATATTGAATCCACATCTACTTAAAATGTAACTATTAACAAACAAATTAACAACAATGAAAATGTTAACATTCACAGCATTTTGGGTACAATACACTATAATAATGTAAATTGATATTATTGTCCATTAATAAAATACTGGTATCTGGTGAAACATAATATTTTCTCCAATGGCACAGATTAACTATTATAGTAATATCATTTCATGCCAATTTAAATAAGCAAATTCATTATATTTATACAATAAAGATTTGGCACTTTGGCACGATTTTAGTCATCGGTCACAACAATTTATGTAATAGTAAATCATAAATTTAACTTTGTGATGCAATTTTATTTTGTAGGATTACTTTGAGATTCTCTAATTTATATTTTTTTTAGCTACAACCGAGTATCCTTTTAGGATTAAGAGAGTATTATAGAAGTTCAATATTATTATAAACAATTATTGGAAATATTATGCATGTGGGCAAGAAGAGCACACAATCGATAACATGCTATTTTTCTATACAGACTCATTTTAATGTTGCACAATAGAATTTATAAATTGGAAATGACCTTGAGACTCTATGCTCAACTATAACTCTGCTGGCAATACTAAATCAGTCATACAACATAGTTTGAATTTGGAAAATCTATGACAAAATTAAAAATAGCTATGTCTGGATTTTAGCTGATCAATTTCGTATACCAATTTTCTATTTGTTTCAACTAAAGCATTTTGGACATGCACCATATTCTGTAATTGCTCGCTCATGCCAGACAGTTGTTTCTCCAAATACAATTTCTGCTTAGTCAAAGCCATCATAATATGGAGGAAATAGTTTCTGTTGTCATCAGCCACATCCGCAAGAGTCAATTTGATGAAATCTTTTAGTTCTTCAACAGCCTTTGATTCTACGGCCAAAGCTTGGTTGGAGATTGATGGCTTTATAACCGAAAAACTGGCATTAGAGCCTTGTCTATCATCCGGAACACCATTGGCTATTATAGGTGAAGGAAAAACCAAATTTTCTGTTGTTCTGCTATTTAACGGAGTTGATACTTTGCTAATATTTTTCTCTGCATCCAATTGACGGTACCTCATTTCATGCCTGTCACTTTTTCTATCAAATTCTGATGATTTATTCCCGTCTTCCTCACAATCATTTGACTTATCCAGACCCATCATAACAAGGAAGGAATCTGCTTTTGTATCTGCTCCTTGAGAAACATCCAAATTGTTTCTTGGTGGTGAATCCGAAACAAAGAACATATCCGACGTTCTATGTCGGACTGGCGACACATTTTTTTGTGGTGAGTGATTACGATTAGTCTCAGTTTCCTCACGGAGACTAATATCAGCTGATACAATTTTTTTTCTAATAGGTTGAAAACAAACTCTATGAACTTCTTCTTCATGCCCTTTTAAAACTTTAGAGGGATTAGTTAGATCTCTGAGATCATACAACAGTACCAGCCCATTTTTGGTACCAAGTGCAACTTGATTATCAGAACTGATTGCTAATGAGGTTAAAGTGTATGCAGTTCTTATTGTTGAAACAACATTCTGTAATCTTACATCATACACATGCATGATCTTATCATAGCCGCTGGACATCATGACATCTCTGTTTATGAGTGAATATGCAATGTCACTAACAGGGGATGCATGCACATTTTCAAAGAAAGCTTTATCTTTGTTAGTGGTGATGTCACGAATTACGACATGGCCTTCATCGGTGGCTAGACCAAGTAAAGATCGAGACTCATGGTGAAACTTCATTGCAGAGATGCTTTTAGAGCAGGAAAGTTTCACTGTCAGCACAGGAATGTTTGATACGAGACCATAGATAACGGTCTCACCATTTTGCATAGATGCAGCTAGGCTTGTGTTCTTGGCATTATAACTTACGAAATTAACGCAAGACTGCTGGGATGCTGTTGGGAATGTTTTAATTACATTTTTGTTCTTTGTGTCCCATATCATCACGTTGCCACTTCTTGTGCCAATAGCAATGTTACGGTGGCCATCTCGATGGAAACTAGCTGACCAGGTGTCCTTTAATGGTATATGTTGGAGTGTTCTTATGTCATGATCGGCTGGACTTAGTATTTCTAGTACACCTTTAGAATTTACCTGTAAGAAAATAGATTGTTTTAAATACATGCAATTGAAGACTATCCCCTTTTTTTGTAGTGCCCTTACATCACAGAGTATAAAAAAGAAATGTCATATCAGAAGTCAGCAGCAAAGATGCTATTTTTCATTTTATAAGAGCCACAGCCTGCTACGCAGAGCCTGCCTAGGAGACTGCAGCCCATATGCTACTGCACTTCTTATTCTACTAATAAAACCTAAGTTTTTTTTTTTATTTCATACAATTGTATGAGGACTGCATGTGCTCCCTAAGACCTTACTGTAGGTAAAGTCAGTACTGAATTAAACAATACAAAAATTTATTTATTTATACATTTCAGATATCAGAAATGACCTATAAGATATGTTTGAAACTAGCTTTTTGCTCGCGACTTCGTCCACATGGAATAGTTACTTTGTTCCATATGAACTTTCATCCCCTATTTTATCCCCTTGGGGGTAGAATTTATCAAAATCCTTTCTTAGCGGATGTCTACGTCATAACATCTACCTGCATGCCAAATTTCAGCCCGATCCCTCCAGTGGTTTGGGCTGCGCGTTGATAAATCACTATGTCAGTCAGTCGGTCACCTTTGAGTTTTATATATATGGCTTTCCTTTTATTTTATTTTATTTATTTGGGAAAATTAACGGTTGTACATTACAATAATACAAAACGAAAACAGTAAAAATACAAGATGCATTCAATGTATAACCAACGACATTTTCCAGAGAATATTAAAAAAAATAGTTGTATATTACATCGTACAATGTGTGTAGGAACAGTTATAATGGATTACTTAAAATTTTATTAAAATTGTTACAGTGAAATTAACAATTTGCCAAAATTAATTTAAATTAAATATAATTTAAATTAATTTTAGTTATATTAAATTATTTTACTGTAGGTCATGCAATAATTAAAAATATAGTTAATAATAAATTAGTGTGCCGCATTCTATTAGGCTTTATGATTATGATAAGGGATTCTGGAACAAGAATGTAGTTGATTTTTTAATTTACCAGTCAACATCGCGAACAAATCACAATCATTATATCATTACAATTATTATAACAGAAATAGTCTTATAACTTCATACATGTTAAAGATCTCTGACCGATATTTTTAAAATATTTTTCTTCCCATTCGATCAAAACTAAAGATCAACTTAGCCTTGCAGCCCCATAACAAGTTTACACTCTTTCTTTCATATATCAGTACCTAGTTTATACTAAGTACACAGACTACTACTAGAACATTGTTCAAATTTTAAATTACTCATACATTAGTTTGATTGCTCCATAGAAATAAAAACAAACAATGAAATATTGGCTTGGCGCACCCAAATAATTATTATCATTGACATCATGCTATAGAAACATACATTATATTTTCTGTGTTACAGTTACCTAACATTCAAGGATAAGAACATAAAACTTATAATTGTGACATAAAAATATTATACGAACCTGTAAAAGGTATTTGCTATCATCGCTCCATGATATATCCCTTAATATACCTTCGTAACACCAATAACTTTTTTTCAAATCCCAACTGTTGGTATCGTAAAGCAGTAACCGAGAACTTATAGAGGAGAAATACATTCTTATGCTTACAGTAATAGGCTCGATTAGAGACAGGAACTTTCCCCTCTAAAATGCTTTAATTGAGTATATTTATTAAATTAACATTATAAACAAAGTCGCCGAAAACAAATTGAAAACGTAAAATTTTGACAACTTTGACAAAAAATTGCAGAGGGTTGCCCATTTATACCGCATTTTAATAAAACTAGGCGTTTCCGCTTCCGCTTTACGTTTTTTTTTTAGTTGAATAAAGTATGTACAGTACGCGCGACATAAATTGGCCGGACTGAAGTTAGCTGTTTGTAAGTTTTTGGTTGCGCAGTAAACAATTTTTAACGTAAACAATCCACTGCGCATTAAAACGGCGAACTTCACTCCGGCCAACTTATGCCGCGCGTACTGTATTGCGTAGGAAGGAGAGAACTATAATAACATTATTGGATAGAACAAATTACTTAACGTTTAGACGATTAGACCTAGAACCTTGTGTAATTATTTAATTAATAGTCTTACGATAAAAATAAATTTATATGAAAAAAATTGCTAGCAAAAATGTAAATGCCAGCCGCTGAGTTTCACCATCGCACCACATGCCATAAAACTAAGTTCCATCGTCACCACCTCGATGGTCGGCAATCCACCACGAGTCATTTTATACGAAGCTTCTTAACGAGGTCTTGTAAGCTATGGAATAACCTCTCTGCGGGAGTATTCCCGAATCAATACGACCTATGGGCCTTCAAGAAAAGGGCATACACCCTTAGAAGGGTATAAGGCCGGCAACGCATTGGTGACAGCTACGATGTCGCTAATGTCCATGGGCGGCGATAGTCACTTACCATCAGGGGACGCCGTACGAGACGTACCGTAGACGTACCGAGACGCCGGTTTGGTGCCTTGTTTTAAAGTATATAACACGCTATATTATCGTAGTGCGGACTGCAGTATATTAAAGTCGGCCAGACTGTAACAGAAATTCTTGCCCTAGGCGGGCTTAGAGGTTTTTAAAATTATTGTAATCACAGACTAACAACAAGACTGGCTATCTGACATTGACATATTTGACATCGAATCGAAATGAAGTTTGACGTACTCTGTTAATGCTGACGCTGACCGGCTGACGGGTTTGATTGTCTGACGTGTACCTGCTGTTACTTGTTTCTTGTTTTTTTATGTAAAAAGTAGCGGTGGCCGGATTTGATCAAGAATATTTTAACTTTTACGCTGCGTGTTTGTAAGTATATATTTAATAAATCTTTATTTCCTGTTACATACCTGTTTACATAATTTTGTAACCGCACAACTTCAAATTTGAAGTAAAAGGATGATACTATGAAAAGATGAAGTTACACCTGTGGTTGTTATCAGGTATATTAATCTGCTCTAAATGTTCGATTAAATTAATCATATTGGGGCTTATTAACTGCTCATCTAAGTGGTCGATCACTAATTATATACAACTTAAGCTATATATGTTTAAGTTTCCATATAATGGTTATAATTTTTCCAGCTACAACCAGTCGCCATGATCACCGACATCCAATTGGCAGTGTTCTCCAACATCCTGGGAGTGTCTATATTCCTGCTAGTGATTCTATATCACTATATCAATGCCAATAGCACTAAGTAAGGAGGTAACAAAAAATTACAATACCAATAAATACCTAAGTTGTAGTCATTGACCTTAAGGTTGAACACATGCTTTGGAGCAAAAAGTTTTGAAGAAATAGTTTCTTTAATGACCTTTATGGTAAACTTACTTGCCTTTTGGTTGTGGTTCTTCAGCCTGTCATGGATGTGAAGAATGTAAAAAATAATGTGAAGGCTATGATTATAGGGCATAGAAAGGCAAGTGCAGTTTTTATTCTGTACAAGTCCAACATACCCTGCTGAGTTGAAATCAATAAGCTCTAGGGGTACAAAAAGGCCTGTAATAAACAATTTATTTTTGTAAAATCCACTTTGGAGTTTTCCTAATGACCCTTTCATTAAAATTACTAAAATATAATATTTTTTTTAATGAATGCCAATGATTTTGCCAATGACCAAAATGAGTGCCTCATTAGTCTAGTGGTCCCAAGTGTGACTGCTGCGCTACGAGGTCCTGGGTTTGATCCCCAGGTCGAGCAGTGTTATTGAGTTTTTCTATGAAATTCCCAGTAGCAGCTCAGAGTCTGGATTTGTGCTGGTTAATGGCAATAGGCTCACCCCTATTACATGGGACCTAAACATATACCGGCGAACTGTGTGTGTACATTAGTACGCCTCTGCCTAACCCTTCGGGGAATACAGGATAGCTGTGATGGTATGTTTATGTAATTATTATTTTTTGTTTCAGGTAGAATTCAACATCCCAGCTAAAGCAATGTGTAATAGATATATATTCCTTCTTTGTAATGTTTAAGATGTAAATAAATAAGTGTTTCTGATATTGGGCTTCATTTAAATGTACCTATGAAATAATTTTCACCATGTCGTAATAAAGGAATTAATTATTTCCTTTAATAAATGGCCATGTTTTATTTTTGCTATTTTTAGTTGTACGACCATAAAATGCACAAAATAAAAAAGTACCTGTATCTGATGATCAGTATTATATATATTTTATTGTTTGATATTATAATATATTTTGAGCAAAAGGAATCCTCGAGTTGATATCTGTATCATTATACTGCTCTAAATTCCGATAGATGGCGGTATTTCTGCCAATTATTATAATTAGTGTGTCCATGATCTCACGTGCAACACGAATCAAATGATATAGTTAGAGCTCCAAAACCAGATGCTTCATCAAGTAGGTATGAGGTAACCCTAAGCTCGAGGAGAACTGGCACCTAGTTGCTCAACAATACTTGCAATCAGTTTGGCATTTATTATCGGTTTAGCCATTTTCTGTACTACTTACGGAGTTCGGTAACATTTTATAATCGAAACAAATAGGTGGCGCTGTAAGTCTCATATTTAGCGTGGCAGTATAAGATTTTGCGTATACAACACATGCGCCTATTTTCAGAAGCAGTCATTTTTCCCTCGCAATATGGAGTGTTTTGATTGGTTCAACCCCAATTAGCGCCAACCAACTTAGTGCGTTTGGCACTCTGAAAAATAATGGCTTGGCACGTTGTTTGTTATCGTGTCAGTCCTGACGTATAAGTAGCTAGGCTTTTGTAGACGATGCACCTACTAATATATCTATAGTAATACGATACATAAAGATAAATAAGTACCTAAGTAGCAGTAAGCATCACGCCTGTACCTAATTCCTAAAGGGTTCAGCAGAGGCCCATGTAATAATGAGCCTCCAGGCCCAAATATCTACTAACTGCGCTGCTACTAAGAACTTTGTAATAGAAAAACACAATTAACACCTCCTTCTCGACCCGGGAATCGAACCCAGGACCACAGCTGCGGCAGCCGCATTTGCGACAACTAAAGCAGTCGTATCAATCTACTTATAAATTAACTTTCTCGATAAATAAAATGTATTAACTACATGGGTAGTAGGGCTGAGTATTTTTATCAGAAGCGTTATTTATTTTACTCTTGTAATAAGTAGATCAAAATCTTGATTTAAATTTAACGCACCTAACTCCGATGCAAAAATACTTATTCCGATGCATTTGGTTCTTAATTCTGAGTGTACAAAATACAAAAAGGTCTAAAGAATGCTACATGATGTTCAAAAACAACTCTGTTTAATGATTGATCTTGAATCAGTCTTAGTTTTCTTTTTATTAATAAATACTGTTACAAGTCCCACAAATATTAACTGCGCTGCTACTAAGAACATGGTACCTAATAGAAAAACACAATGAACACTTCTTAATGGAACCCAGGACCGCAACAGCGGAAGCCGTTTACGACGACAAAACCAGTCCTTAGATGGATCTATAAATTATCTTTCTCGATAAATAAAATCGACCCGTATAATGGTTATGCTTTTGAGTATCGACCCTATCTGTAGTATTTAGGTATCCAAATGAAACTTTTTTTTATGGGATAGGGGGACAAACGAACAGACGGATCGCCTGATGGTAAGCGATTACCGCCGCCCATGGACACCCGCAACACCAGAGGAGTCGTCACAAGTGCGTTGTCCCCTTTTAAACGGGGATTGGGCCTCCGGTAACCTCACTCACTCGACGAAACACAACGTAAGCGTTGTTTGACGCCGGTTTTCTGTGAGGCCGTGGTATCACTCCGGTCGAGCCAATCCATTCGTGCCGAAGCATGGCTCCCCCAAGTTAAAAAATTAACTTCATAAGCACTTTTCTATAGTCAGCCTCCTCCTTTTTTAAAGTCGGTTAAATATCGCGCATATTATACATAATTAAAGAACCTTTATTTTACACGAGCATTGGAACAAATATCTACTTTCAATGCAGTTTTTATGGGTCATGCTTAGTCCAACATTAATTGCAATGACAAGCAAACTGTTGGCGCAGCGCCTCTCGCTTTTATTTTTGCCAATCACTTATTCAATTTCCTGTAAATGTTTTCGCCAAGTTCATCTGATGACGTAACATTATTTTCATAGTATTTTATGATTTCTATGCGTCGAGGGAATATGTAAGAATGTATAGTTACTGATTGAACATTGTTATACAGTTTATTTTCAATGAAATTATTGAATAAATACCCATGTACAGGACAGGTACACAGAAGTTGCTACATGTACCTAATATTTTATATAATTTTTATCTTAGAACATTAAAAAAAGTTTTTGTAACCTTCTATAGACCAATGTTTTGACATCTCTAGCAAAAATAAAGTCCACATGGTTGAATTGTTTGTACGGTATCTTGTACGTGTCCACAACATTGCGAAGCCTCTTACGCAACCGCTCTACATCGCTGGGGTGCGCGAACCAGTCTGCGTCACTGTAAACCAAACAAACTGGCGCCACTATCTTATCCAACGCGTAACTTGGGGCCACCTTAGCGCCGTATCTTCTCAAGTTATCTTCACTCCCATAGTCGAATTTCCTAAAATCCTCTGATATCATGCCTTGGCCATAATGAACCAATTGTTTCATCGACGCACCAGAAGGCATGTGCCCGTATATCACCGGCAAATTCGTAACATTGAGCTGTCCAAAATCAAAACCAGCGGCAATAAATATTATGTTGCTGCACAGAATCGTCGCCAGGGGTCCTGTGCCACACATTAAAAGCTTCAGCATGCCAAATAAATTATTATCTGGCAAAAATTCGTACAGCCCGAGACTCTGTGAAACTCCATGCAAAATTGATGTCCCTGGAGATAGCAGCCTAACTATAGGGGACCTCACTTTTGACATAAAAGCGACAGGAGATAACGCTACCATCAAAGATACCTTTTCGTTATATTCGGGTCTTTCAGACGCCATCACAAAAAACGCTGTTGTACCTTGAGAATGGCCCACATATTTTAAGGATTTTAGATTTCTTTTTTTGAGCACGAAATCGATCATAGCCGGGAGATCGTATACACCAATTTCATGCCACGAGAAGTCCCAGAAAGAGGCGTTAGAAGGCTTTAATCTGATGTGGCGTCGGGAATGTTTGGTTCCCCGAGCATTGCCCATCCAGACATCGTAGCCTTGATCGGCGAGCAGGTAAGCGAGGCCACTCTCGCGACCCGCAATTATATAATCATCAGCACTACCCAGTAACCCGTGCATGAGGAACGCCACTGATCCGTTGCCAGGAATCCTGAACATTGTTAAAACGTAACCGTCTTTTGTTTTTACCTCGTATTTTTCAACAGCATATCCATATTTAACTAAGATATCCATGATGCTCATCGAAGCATCTTCGATTTCTTTGCCTGCTTTGAAGTCAGCAATGAATTTATCGATGGCATCTACATTGTTCATTTTGCTGATGTGTGACGTAAGTCGAAGGGGTCCCAAAGCCCTTGAAATCACTAGAGGTATCTTTGTTATAAAATTCACAGCCGAGGCAAAAGCATTTGAAGTTACAAACGTCGTTGAAGTTACTAGTGGGTGTTTTAAGAGTCCATCTGCAATATTTTTTGTTGTTTTCGCTATTAAACTTGATATTGTATTTTCCGCCATAAGTCGAGCGCAGAAGTATAAAAGTGTCAACAATATAACTAATCTTTTTGACATAGCGCACGAGTTTTCCGAGTTTGAACTGATATTGAACTGCCGGAATTTCATGATTGCCCTGTCTTTGTATGTAGTTTTTGCGATGGGATCTTTCCGCTTAATAGTGACGGATAAATAAATGCTGGTCACTGTCAATGGCCTTATGGTATGGAGTACTCGGCTGGTTGCCTTTCAAAGGTACTTACCTAAATAAAAAATGGCCTGATAGATACATTGTCTCCATATCGTATTAGTGACAAGGAACCTACTAACGTACATGCACGGTTGCCGGTATATTTAGTCCCCAAGTAATAGAGGCAGCGATAGCCTACTATGTATGACCGTTGGACTGTCAAGTCAAAGGTCTCGAGTTCGAACCCAAGGCACGCAACTCTGACTTTTCGAAGTCATGTGCGTATTAAATAGTTAATTATCACGCGCTTAAACGGTGAAGGAAAACATCGTGAGGAAACCTGCATGCCTTAGAGATTTTCTCGATGGCGTGTGAAGTCTGCCAACCCGCACTAGGCCAGCGTGGTGGACTATAGCCTAATCCCTCTCGTTCTGAGTGCCCAGCAGTGGGACAGTATAATGGGTTGATTATGTAATAGGGGGCGAGCCCATTGCCATAATCCGGGCAAAAGTCGAAACTCCGGGCCGCTTCTAATCGAATCCAATCGAAATTAGATTTCACGCATAGCCGTTGCACTTGCAGCCACTAAACCATATGAAACAATGTCTATAAGTATTATTATTCTACCCACAATTACGCTATTAGAGTCTAGAGGACATCAACATTATGTATAAGTAGTTATAATAGGTACCTAAACCCAGTGAATTTAAATGAAATCAAATGTGAACATTATTACCTAGCGAATATTTGTCATTGCGGACGTAGATGCTAGCAGATAAAATTAACCATTAGGGCAGGATGTATCTCTACATAATTTATTTGACTTTTATAATAGACTAGCTTTTTGCCCGCGACTTCGTCAGCGTGGAATAGTTACTTTGTTCCATATGAACTTTCATCCTCTATTTTACCCCTACATAGAACGAAATTTATTAATTATTTTGCCCGCGGCTTCGCTCGCGTTAAGAAGTATTATTATTAATATTTTGTTCGTCTTAATTTATTCGTTCCATTAGGATAGGACTGATAG
Organism: Acronicta aceris; assembly: GCA_910591435.1. Taxonomy (NCBI): domain Eukaryota; kingdom Metazoa; phylum Arthropoda; class Insecta; order Lepidoptera; family Noctuidae; genus Acronicta; species Acronicta aceris. The sequence continues at coordinate 12,985,844 of OU342774.1, read as the reverse complement.
TTCAAACTAATACATTTACATCCTCCATCATCCCTTATTTTATCCTCATGGGGGTTGAATTTATCGAAATCCTATTTAAGCGGACGTCTTCATCATAGTAGCTCCAATCTTTAATTTCAGTTCAATCAGTCGAAAATCTAAGAAGATTTATACAAACTTTCATCCCCTATTTTATCCCCAGGGGTGGAATTTATCAAAATCCTTTCTTAGGGGATGCCTACGTTATAGTAGCTATATGCTTGCAAAATCTCAGCCCGATCGGTTTAAAATTGACAAAGTTTCATACAAACTTTCATCCCCTATTTTATCCCCTTGGGGGTAGAATTTATCAAAATCCTTTCTTCGTGCGCTCGGCACGAATGGGCTGGCTCGACCGGAGTGATACCACGGCCTCACAGAAAACCGGCGTTAAACAACGCTTACGTTGTGTTTCGTCGAGTGAGAGAGGTTACCGGAGGCCCAATACCCCTTTAAAAGGTCGGCAACGCACTTGTGACTTCTCTGGTGTTGCGGGTGTCCATGGGCGGCGGTAATCGCTTACCATCAGGCGATCCGTCTGCTCGCTTGCCCTCCTATCCCATAAAAAAAAGACTAATGAAGCAGTTAATAGAGTCGCCCATAAAAAATAATAAGTGTTTCCGCGGTTTCAATTCCCAGTATACATGTATTCATACACCATGGTCACGTGCCGAGTACAGATGGGTTTCTGCCCAGGCATTTTGGGAGAGAAAAATAAATGCCCTAGCATATACCCATCTTTTATGCCCTGGCATATACGTACCTACCCATATTATAGATGGAATTCTTCACAAGCATTTTGGGCGAAAAAAATAATGTCCAATACCTAAACCAATCTCTAGTTCCGAGTCTTCAAACAAAACACAAACGGACTGACGGCATATATAAAACTCTAGTCAGTTTCATAAAAGCACTTGTGCAAAACAATAAATCTTTGGCAGGTCTAAGTACGCCACATCACTACGAGTAATATTCCGAGTAAACCACCATCATCTAAATAAATGTAGGTAATTAGATTATCATATACTTAGGTATCAGTCGAGAAAAATGTGTTATAATTACATAATATGCATAAGTACCTAGGTATTCATATTGCATGCAGCGATCAACATGCTTTTGCGCTACGGGTTGTTGGTTCGATCGCTGCACGGAACAACATTTTTTCCATGCAGAGATATATTTGTAAGAACATTACTGCAGTTACAATTTTGTATAACGTCACGGACCTCTATAATGTCTAATAGCATAGAGATCAGTGTATAACGTACACAGGAGCGGATCTACACAAGGGCTTTTTGGGCTGCAGCCAAGGGCCTCGGGGATATATCATAAAGTTTCTTAAACGCTTGTAAAAAAATATTTTAAATAAAAACATTTGAACTTGAACAAACTATAAAGGGCCTATTGAAGACAAAATGCACGAAAAATTATAATAATATTAGGCTAGTCATGGGTTCGATTCCCAGATCGAGCAAAGTGTTATTGAGTTTTTCTATGAAATTCTTAATAGCAGCTCGGAGTTTGGCCTTGTGCCCGGTTAATGGCAATAGGCTGGCCCCCTATTACATGGGACCTAAATATTCATTATTACCTACACACTCAGTTCACCGCGGTATGTTTATGGTTCACCTTAATCGGTGGTAGGACCTCTCGGGGTCTGACTGGCTGGCGACCACCCTTACGTCGGAGTCTGTCGTAAAGCACCTTGGTGTGTGTTTCGACTTTTGCATGTAAGAGCTAGTTCCCCTCGCTTGGTACTGCTCTGGCAGTCTGCAGTCCGTAGGGCCTCAACGCATCACCATTGCCTCATTAGTCTAGTGGTCCCAAGCGCGACTGCTACGCTAGAGATCCTGGGTTCGATCCCTAGGTCGAGCAAAGTGTTATTGGGTTTTTCTATGAAATTCTCAGTAGCAGCTCGGAGTCTGGATTTGTGCCCAGTTAATGGCAATAGGCTTGCCCCCTATTATATGGGACCTAAACATACCGGCGAACTGTGGGTGTATATTAGTACGCCTCTGCTTAACCCTTCGGGGAATACAGGCGTGATGGTATGTTATGTTATGTTATGTTAACGCATCACCAACTCCTCTGGTGTTGCAGATATCTTTGGGCGACGATGACTACTTACCACCAGGTGGCTCTTCAGCTTGTTTGCCGACTTAATCTATAGACAAAAAAATCCTGGCTTAGGATAATTATTTCCAACTGGAAATGGAACAATCGCAGTATCGGGTAACATCAGGCGAACTGCCGGTCAAGCGTAAACCTAACACGAATAAAAAAAAATAACTCGCTCTTCGTTGCCGCGTCTGCAACCTATAGACTATAACATAACATAGACACTACCACGCCTGTATTCCCCGAAGGGTTAGGCAAAGGTGTCCTAATGTACACCGACACGGTTTTAAAAAAAAACGTTGCCCCACACTAGGATTTTCTCCTGTATCGGCGGTGCATTTTACAAACACAAATTCTCATACACAAACGCCCAGACCCGGAACAACTAACTACCTGTAGATCATACAGATATATGTACCGTGTGGGAATCGAACCCACAACACGTGGCGCAGAAGCCGATCGGTCAGCCGCTGCGCCAAACATGTCGTCAAAGTTCACTTATATGTTTCGGCCTCATGCATACTTACTCCTTTTTTTTTCGGGTGGGGAAATGCGCCTTTTATGCACGCCGCCCCGTCGGGGATGCGGGTCGGTTGTGTCGGGCTCTCAAGCCAGGTGGCCAGCACACCGACTAAAACCACCACCACTGCCACTTTCCACCGACACTCCTCTCCACCGGCGGCCCCACCGTGTCCGCAGTCCTGCAGCTGCGACCCCACCGAGGCCGCAGAAGGCAGGGAGAGCGGCGCACCGTAATACTACTTACTCCTGGGCAGCTAAGTACTGAAAATACCTGAGAATTGAGCCCTTTAACATAGCAGACAAATGAGTAATGATGCGAGCGGTAATCGAACCACCGACTCTTTAGCACAGGGAACAATCATAAAAAACTAAATTAATATAAAACAAGGGACAGAGTCACGGGCAATTACTAGTATACTTATTTATAAATTACTTGTTCATTTTTCCGTGCACTGTATTATAATTTTGCCTAATTAGCATTTTTTATAAGTTATTAAAAACATTTTACAGTTCAAAGTTTGAAACAGACGTAATTCTGACGAAGCATTACCAATTTGATGACTAGTCAATTAGGCAATGTAATTTATAAATTTTATGAACTAGTTAGTGCATTTGGCGTTGCTTATGTTTTTTACAGACATATAACACTAGCGACCCGCTCGCGATTTCACCCGCGCTGCTCCGTTCCTAAGAGGCGTAGCGTGATGTTATATAGCTTATAACCTTCCTCGATAAATGGACTATCCAACACAAAAAGATTTTTCAAAATCGGTTCAGTAGATCCAGAGATTATCCCCTAACAACCTCACAAACTTTACCTCTTTATAATATTAGTATAGTTATGCTTTAAAAACATCAAAAAAGTATCTACCGAGTGCCTGTGGTCACACCGAAAGACTGTGGCCTCCAGCGTGGTGTCGAAATATAGTCCTGGACTCGATTCCCAGTTCGTGCAAATGTAGTTGCAGTTTTTCTTAGTAGCCGCCTGGACTCCGGATGAAGTGCCCCATAAAAGGCTAAACCAACATTGAAATAAGAATGACCTCAAGGCCAGTAGGCCTTATCTTACAGGGGAGAGAGCTCCTCATCAGCAAAGCAATATTGCCTTTCGGTGCACTATTTAGGCTTTAATCACTGTACAGCCCTACATAGAACCTATATAACTATGATAATATTATGGTACGTTTAGGTATCAGGGAGCAAGACTACCTTCCGGATAAAAATCAAAAGAAAAAAAAACGCTTTTTTCGACCTGGGAATCGAACATAGGGCCTCATACTCAATAGCCGCGGTTGCAACCACTACACCATATCTATAAGACTGAAAAATATTTCACTCATCGCAGGTACAAGAAATAAAGAATTTAAAAATTACTCACACGCGCTGAAAACCCTTACATTGATTTGCGCAGTCGGATAATACTGATAACACGTAGAACCTAATTGCTGTTGACATGTGCTTGTTGTTCTAAAAATAGCATATTATACTTACATCACTCACTAAATGTTTTTGGCGTACATTAAAGACTATTTATATAAACAAATAAACAATTTTATAAATTTAACTGCCTCATTAGTCTAGTGGTCCCAAGCGCGACTGCTACGCTAGAGGTCCTGGGTTCGAACCCCAGGTTGAGCAAAGGTTTTTTTTCATATAATGTATACTGTAAATACATCTTTTAAGAACACTTACAAATCAAATGAAGCGGCGGTGGCCTAATGTCTAGGGCGTCGGATGTGCGATAATGTGGTTGCCGGTTCGAAATATACCCATTGCACTACCGACGTGAACCCACTCGTAACAAGCATTTAGCTTAGCATGAGGGGGTAAAAAGAATACTAGTAATGTGCGACCCACATTGCTAGTAAGCTTTTTTTTTAAAAAATGCTTAATTTTTATAAGCTAAATGGCACCATAGCCGCCATAACCCTAACTACCTACCTAGGTACGTCAATGATTTCTTCTATTTTCAACGCAAACGGAGGGGTGTTAGAAGTTTATTTAAATAAATATAATTAAATGATTATGAATAAATACAATTATAAATAGAACAAATAAACTCACTTAAATTTTTTATAAAGAAATACAATATTTATGTTATAAATGAGTTAGAAATGAGATAATAAGAATATAAACACCATAAATATAATATTTTAATATATACTTTTTAATGAGCAATCAATTTTCAAATTATGCTAAACCTACTTCCTCTCTCCTAATGTTGCTGTGCCCGACAGGGTCCATAATGATCTAAGTTATCTAATAGTCCACCTTTATAAAATATTATGGAATGCAATAAAGAATTGAGTATTGAATATTGAGTTTAACCCGTGTAGATGTATCTGTCTGTGGCATCGTAGCTCTTAAACGGATGAACCTATTTTGATTTAGTTTTTTGTTTGAAAAGTGACTAGATCAAGAGTGTGTTCTTTGCTATGATCCAAGAAAATCCAATTAGTTGTTGAACGGTTATCCTGTTACTTCAATGATATGACAAGAATATTTTTTTATTTACCGCACTAGTATTTTCTCCTGTATCGTGGGTGCGTTTACAAACACAAATTCTCACATACACAAACGCCCAGACCCGGAAAAACCTATCTGTAGATCATACAAATATTTGCTTCGTGTGGGGATCGAACCCACAACACGTGGCCCAGAAGCCGATCGCTCAGCCGCTACGCCAAACGTATCGCCAATATGATATGCGTGAATGAAAAGAATTTTATTTATTTATAAAACATGCCATCACGCCTGTATTCCCCGAGGGTTTAGGCAGAGGCGTACTTAATGTACACCTACAATTCGCCGGTATGTTTAGGTCCCATGTAATAGGGGGCGAGCCGATTGCCATGAACAGGGCACAAATCCAGACTCCGAGCTGCTACTGAGAATTTCATAGAAAAACCCAATAACACTTTGCTCAACCTGGGGTTCGAACCCAGGACCTCTAGCATAGCAGTCGCGCTTGGGACCACTAGACTAATGAGGCAGTCTATATTTTTATTTATTTCTAAATTTTATAAATCTTGTTCATGGTCTTTTTCTTAATTTTAAGTAGGTACGTAACTGGATTACCTTTAGTCTAGTGGTCCCAAGCGAGACTGCTACGCTAGAGGTTCTAGGTTCGATTTTCAGGTCAAGCAAAGTGTGATTCGGTTTACTATGAGTTATGATTTGTGTCCGGTTAATGGCAATAGGTTCGCCCTCTATTACATGGGACCTAAACATACCTGCAAACTGTGTAGGTACAATAGTACACATCTGCTAACCCGTTGGGAATACAGGCGTGATATTTTGGTTAAATAAGTAATTGAAATAAAACTATTTTTTACGGATTTTATCGCGTTATATTGATATTATTTGAAGTAGTTCTATTTCAATGTCTAATATTCGCGTAAGTGTCAGAAACCAGTAAATAAGTAAGTTTTATACTTATTCAGAAGACATTCATTGTAGTTATCGGTGCAGTTATGAATTCATAAAAGCGTATTATTACATACCAACAATATTACCCATCATTTGATAAAGTTGGTTAAAATACTAATGGTATGAAAAAATGTTATTGTTTCTAAGTTAAAACATACTCCACGAACAACGCAGCGTGCTTACGCAGCAGTTACGGCGAAGTACTTGTACTGTGTTAATTTACACACACAACCACCACCTCTCACGAGCTGAATCAACGAAAATTATCATATATATACTGGTCATTTTTCAATATTGGACACACATCAAACCGGCAAGATGAAGGCAGTTTGTGCGTTGGTCTGCCTCGCCCTCGTTCACGGCATCACGGGCAGTATCTTCAAGCAGCAGGAACGCCGAGTGGACGGCCTCGACGTTCAGCAGCTGGAGTACATTGACAAACTCCAGCAACCGCAGCAGGACCAGTGGGAAGGCCAAAAGCAGTGGGACCAAACACTTCAGAGCCAGCAATACCCCAACCAGGTCCAGAGCCAGAACCAACGTGACCAGCCGCCCCAAAATAAGGAGTATCAAGTGTACCAGGAGCAAGAGCAAGCAAGAGCAGTAGCTCAGCCGTCGCGGTATCAACAGAACCAGCCATCGCAGTATTACCAGAATCAGCTCTCGTACCAGCAATTATCTTCTCTGAGCCCTCAAGAATGGGGATTCATTTACGGACACCCGATACACCCACATCATGAGCATCATCAACACCGTCATCACGAGAAGCCCTACCATCAAACCTCCTCCAGCTCAGAAAGTTCGCAGGAAACTCAGGAAAGTATGTCCCCGCAACAGCCAGAAGTCACCGATAACCAGAAGTGGAATTCACCTCTATTCAATACTGTTATGAACAAGGACAACCAGGCCCAGGCTTATGGTGACGTCATCATGTGGAATGGATTGCAGATGGCCGTCGGCCCGAACGCACCCGTGGAAACCCAGGAAGACATTGAAAAGATCTTCGGCGACGCACAGAAAGCTATGAGGCACGTTAAAGAGGAAGAAAAGGCCAAGTTCCATGAAGTTTACGTACTCACGAAGCAGCAAAGCAATGAAGATGCTCAATTTAACGCTACTCAGCTGGCACAAAAACATCAGTACACCATTGAGGAACACACTATTACGACCGATGATGGCTACGTGCTCACTGTTTTCAGAATTCCTGTCAAGACACAGACCCGTGATGTACAGAAGAAACCTATTGTGTTCTTGATGCACGGTATCATGGGAAGTGCGGACGACTGGCTACTTATGGGTCCTGCCAAGTCACTGGCCTACTTGCTCTCTGATGCAGGCTACGAGGTATGGCTCGGTAACGCTCGTGGCAACAAATACTCCAGGCGTCATGTTAGCAAGCACCCAGCAATGTCCGACTTCTGGCATTTCAGTACCGATGATATAGCGCTCCACGACTTACCAGCTATGATCGACTTTGCTTTAGAGACCTCCAAACAGGAGAAACTTTACTACATTGGTCATGCCCAGGGATCTACGGCATTCTTCGCACTTACCGCTGCCCGCCCTGAGTACAACGATAAGATCATTATGATGTACGCCCTGTCACCGATGGTGTACATGACGAACGTGCGTAGCCCATTGTTCCGGATGATAGCCCCAACAAGCAAGTTCCAACATCGCCTCCGGCACCAGTTAGGAAACGGTGAATTCACACCTAGCAAGGAGCTGATTCACACTGTTGGTGGAAATTTGTGCGACAAAGAGATCGGCTGCAAAGAGGTCTGCTCAAACGTGAACTTTGTGATGGCTGGTGTCAACGTCGACGGCATGGACTTCAGCATAATTCCCGTCGTGATGGAACATCTACCGGCTGGTACATCTACTAAGGTTATCAACCACTACGGACAAGGAGTTGCTTCTCAAGAGTTCCAAAGATATGACTACGGTACCCAGGTCAACGAACAAGTGTATGGCCAGCAGATGCCGCCCAAGTACAACATCTCCGATGTCCAAGCCCCTGTCACCCTATATTACAGCGAGGAGGACTGGCTTGCTCATCCTAAAGACGTCGTGAGATTGCAGAAAGAGCTTCCTAACGTAAAAGACACGTACAAGGTGCCCGAGGAACACTTCAGCCACCTGGACTTCCAGTTTTCAACCAAGGCTCCAGAGTTAGTGTACCAGCGACTTATTGAATCCATGCAGAACAATCAATAACTAATATTATAAAGATAATTGTATAGATAATTTCATTTTAGATGTACTGTTCGTTGTCATAAGATTTTTTATATAACTGACGCGTTAAATAAATCCGTCCATATTTTTAAAACCTGTTCTTTTTTATTCGGTGTTATTTTACAAGTCTTTTACTCTTCGATCCAATTACCAAAATTGGGTAGGTATAGAACCTACCTACTTGAGTCTCAGTAGGGTAGATATAGAAACTTAGAAGTAGGTACCTACTTTGGCGAATGACCACTTTTCAAACTACTCTTCATAATGGGGATGATGCTGAAGAGATGTAAATTGGATCTTCAGGTACCTACTACACTAGGTAGGTAGGTATATTATGTCCGGTTAAGTAAGTGTAGGTAAAATATTAACCATCACACCTGTGTTTAAAAAAAATAACATGATATGCCTGATAAGTAAAGGCATATCAAAATTATAGAGTACCTACCTACCTATTTATATTCTTAATAGGACGTAGTCATTGGAATCAGAACAAAATCAGAACTGTCCTGTCCTATATAAAAAACGCACAACAATCGCAATATTTATTTTCGTATCCTTTTAGTAATCAATCTAGACATAGTATTACTCAATGAGTTGAGTTCAGAAGGCAATGAAAGCAGTGCTAAAATATCTTTGTGCCCATTTTTCTATAAGTTATCTCAAATTTCAATAGATGTCGCTAGTTAAAACGGTTGAATGTTTGACATTTAAACAGCCCACGCTTTGTTTTGACATATATACTTGCATCTGTCATCAAATCGTTGTCGAGTGAGTAAGAAAGGAATAGGTTTTTTGCTGAGAGAGAAAGAGACAGAAGTGCGGCGGCGCTGTAGCTTCCCGCCGTCCCCCGTTCGACAGTCGCGCTCGGTTCGGTTTGCTGTGCGTAGTTGAGCTGAATTATTTTTGTTTTTAAAGTATTTAGTGATACCGCCGGACATATTTCTGTATTTGGAGGATTTTGATATTGTGTTTAAGTGACTGAGTGTAGAAAGAAGTGTTCGCATGGATTGAGTGAGCAACGATGTTACCTCCTACGGCCGGTCTATCACAAGAGCAACGCGACCGGCCCGATATGGCGTACCAGCAGCGTCAGGACGTGAGAGAACTCACCAGAGAAATCATCAGGAGCGCCCGAGTAGCAAACAGACAACATTCAACATCCCCTGGAGGTGAGCCGGTCCAAAATCAAAACGACGCCACGTTTCCGCCATGCTTGTCAAATTGACGTGATATGTCAAGGTGACATATTTATAAAAACAAAGCATTTTTCGGGGGAAAATTACAATTATAAGAAATCCATTATGCATGTTCAATGTATAGGAATCATTAGCGCAAAAAAATAGGCGTGTTGCGTCACCTAGGAGCCCGATCTTACGAAAGAAAAATGGCGCCAATGCGCCACATTGCTTATCATTACTGGGTAACAGTATGGCTACGAAGCATTATTTTATTAGTTGTTTTGGCGAAGTTAAAGTTAATGCTAGCAGTTAATGTCTAAAGTTATGTTGAATCTAGATTCTTTACTGCTTTAAGTTGAATTGGCACGTGCTAGGGTTATTTTTAGCCCGTTCATTTGTAACCTACGTAACGTGGTCCGAGCGCGTCATACCCGATCGATAGGTGCATTTTTACAGTTGTGCTACATTACTTTACATATCGATAGCGGACATTTTCATAGAATTATGAAAAGTTTACATTTCGTTTGTTGTTGTTATTGGATTCCTGATGACTTTTATAAAATGTCGCGCTGACAGTAAATTGACAGCAGTCAAGGCAAGAGGGCACAAGATGGTTGTCCGCCATTGAAATTATTAAAGCGAGACAATTTTAGTTCAATCACGCGCTACACCAGGTGGCGCCACTGCCGCTTTGTTGTTATTTTCAAGAAATACTTTGTACACTTCTTTCCTCTTAAACTATAAACTTAATTTCATTGACTTTATCCTACTATTTTAGATAGGTATTGATATACATTTAATACTACCTTGCTTAAATAATATAATGAAGTCTTTGGCTATGGTGATGTTGCGATTGAATGATAATTTAGGTTTCAATCATGGGAACCCAAATGCTTTTATATTATAGGTACTTACCATAACACGATCGCGCCTATATTCCCCGAAGGGTTAGGCAGAGGTGTACTAATGTACACCCACAGTTCCCATGTAATAGGGTGTTGCATTAACCGCTCACAGAAAAACCCAATAACACTGCTTGACTTGGGGATCAAACCCAGGACCTTCAGTGTACCTGTCACACTTAGGACTGCTAGTCTCATGAGGCAGTCATTAGCACACTATTTTATTTTAGAGGTAAAGGAGTGACCACTGCGGGCACAGGTTAAGTCATTGTGGCAGTTATATTGAATATTACTTTAATTAACCATTTGACCACGTCAAAACAGAAAAAGCATGCTTTCCGCGCCAAGCTACCGAATTTGCTATAGAATTCTGTCACACAGATATAAAATCTGTTACACGCACACCATGCTGGGTATATTTTGGTTTGTCGTGTATACAGTACTGTTACAGTCAAAAGGTTAAGCTAATCTCTCCTGGTATGGAAAGCCATATAATGCATGATCAGCATTTACTGGTTTTGTATAACTTGTATGTGTAGCCTTGTGTATAATAATCCAGAATTAATATCAAATCAATGACCTAAAATACCTATAAGAGTAAAATAGCTTTGATTAATCTTATCTCTTGTTGACACTTCTACTGCATAGATAAGGGAATATTGCCCTATAATTTGTTAGTGATTTAAGAAGTTTTATCTTATTCTAGTTTGCAGTTACTTAAATTTCAACTATAACCTAGTCTTTTGAGTCAGCTGATTTTATGTAAATAGGCCACAATATTTGGTACAAGTAACTGAGAATCGAATGATGTGACGCAAGTCGCAACTTGGCCTGTGTCTAGATCCTTAATTAAACTGCTATAACCATTGACTTCCATATTACTATCCACTAAGAGTAATCTGGATATCAGTGGCTCAGTGGCTATAACACATAAGTATGTAGGTACTGATAAGTTCACAGACTAACATCGAGACTAATTGACGCTTACCTTCCGCGTCAATCTATATTGAGCTTAATGTTATAAACAGGGGTAAGTGCTCAAGTCAAGTTTATATGATGTTGCAACTTTGAGTGCTGTGTATACCTATAATTGGCATACGCATTAGATCCTGTACCTCTGTTCATTATTATGTTAAATGTGTGATGTATATGCTGTTGGTGTACCTAATATAAATAAATAAATAAATAAATAAAGTCTCAGACTGTGTATGGCATAGTCGTTACCTAGTAGCCAATAGTCTTTTCCACCGACCAACATTGTATAATAAAATCACTACACAAATCCTGTTAACTCATTTTGTGCGAACTATCAATCATTTTGACAAGACTTGCGACATGACAATAGTCTATGCGAAATAACCTTCTTTTTGGTTAGAAATTAGTCGGGTATAAATCCCTTCTAATCAATTTGAGGAATTTTTCTGTGTCATCTTGTAGGGCTAAAATGGTGGTATGTAAATCATATTGGGGTTCATAATAAATGGAGGTTTCAAGGTGACAGCACCCATGTAACACCACTAGGTTTTCCGCTTTTTTTATTCGTGATAGGCTTACGCCTGACCACCAGTTCGCCTGATGTTAAGCGATACTGCGATCTACGATGGAGCTTGCTTACCTACGAGAAACCGATTCACTCGTGATTTAAAGACAACCAGATTATATATCAGGGAAGACCCACTCGGGAAGCAACATATTACATTGGTACGCATATACCATCATGCGGCTTGTGTTCTTGTTTGTAATTGCCATCTTATTAGGTACATTAAAAAACCTCAACCGCTCCTCGAACTTCAAACAAGTAGATACTGATTGGGTCCTCCCGCACTAGGGAACAAGCCCTGCGTCGCGGGGAACTCTCCCTAACCCTTCGGGAAATACAGACGTGATAGTTGTCCCAATTTGAGACGCTGCAGTCGCGGTAAGCTATAATATGCCGTGCCAATTCTATTGGCTTAACGTTATGTTTATGATCGCAGGTTGCTATTTCCGCACTTCACGTCACGTCAAAGGCCTAAATGAAAGGCTATAATGATATCTCAATCTCAGGCAGGATTTACGACTATCCGTGTGACATTTGCGTAAAATGGCTATTCATTGGCCAGATCCATACTTCCATATTATGTTATCTGTTTGTCTGTTACCTTTTCACGCAAAACAGATTGTATCCTGAGGACGGACATAGCCCTGCATTTTGTGTCAAAAAGTCCTTTGTGATGCGAGCGAAACCGCGGGCAACAACCAGTAATTTAAACAATCATTTCAACACTCCACAACAAGCTATTGCATTACGCATTACTCGATGCAGTTTACGCAACTGGACGGCCTGTGAAATAGGCTCCGTAATGTCACTGTCTCTCTTATCTTGGCTACTGTCCCGCGCAGATGTTTAGATTGTGTTCCGGTTTTCCGTCGGTCTTTTATTTTGCATTTCTATAGCTATTGTGAATAAAGCAGTTTTATCTAGGAGTTGTAGTAGAAAAGATTTATTTTATTTCCCTTACAGCCTGATTAGCCCAGTGTTGAGATCGTAGAACCAGCCACGACTTTTAGGTTTGATTCCCATATGGAATGTGAATGTCTAGGTTTAGATTTATTTGTCAACGCACTTAGGATTATGCATTATAGGAGAAAATTCTAATACGTTTTTTTTATACAACTAAGGTGGCAAACAAGCATACAGCCCGCCTGATAGTAAGCGGTTACCGTAGCCTATGGACGCTTGCAACACCAGGGGTATCACTCGCGCGTTGCCGACTCTGTCAATTAAGGAGGAATAGTTTGGCTGGCAGGATAAGAGACAATAGTGTGATGCTTTAGTCTGCGGGCGGCCAGCGGTTAACCGGTTCACCGGGTCGCCCTGACCGCCGCGCCAGCACACCGCGGCCATGCATGACAGCGATGGTAACATTGGTAACAAAACACCACCGGTCCCCCCACTGCCAACACAACACTTCCTCACGGAGCTCTGAAAAGTGTCTGAAAGTGTTGTAGAAGTAGGTACCTATGTAGTTTTCATAGAATTTATAGAGCAGCATAGGTAGTAGATACCTAAGTACTTACCATTGATTTTCTTTTTTACTTGAGTTTTATGTTCCTATTGTGATTACCTACTCCAATTATAACAAACACCTCTATTTATCTCGTAGGCATGGGGTATAGCGTGAATATTATTTGTTTTAAATTACAAAATAATCGTGACCTGCAATTCGAGACGTTCTCGGATGGGCATGTTGCGCAAACGCAACGTAAGCGTGGACTTTGCGTCGTTCGTCAATCTAATAATAAAAACTTGCATTATCAACAAATATATACGATTTTGGCATATTTTTCGTAGGAGTAAACACCCAAACTTAAAATGACAGTAGCAATAATGCTTGCCGCAGCCACTTCATGGATGAGAGACAATTTAGGGGCGAAAACTAGTTAAGCTATTGTGCCGGTTGTTTGATGAACGGATCGTCTTTTTTTTATGGGATAGGGGGACAGACGAGCAGACGCATCGCCTGATGGTAAGCGATTATCGCCGCCCATGGACACCCGCAACACCAGAGGAGTCAGTCACAAGTGCGTTGCCCGCCTTTTAAAAGGGGATTGGGCCTCCGGTAACCTCACTCACTCGGCGAAACACAACGTAAACGTTGTTTGACGCCGGTTTTGTGTGAGGCAGTAGTATCACTCCGGTCGAGCCTGCCCATTCGTGTCGAAGCATAGCTCTCCCACGTTTAAAACGGCTTCTTACTCTCTCGGCGTTGATCGCACAGGCATCGTCTAGATATTTTCAAACTATTGAGAAGTATGCGAAGACCAACTCTGAGATGGTAATTAAGAATTACTGACCTAGGTGTAGGGTTGCCAGGACCAAAAATAGAAAAGCTGGACACAGATTCCTATAAAGCCAGACAATTTGCTCTGAAAGCCTGACACCGTGGTTTTTAAAAGAATAGGCAGACCTTTTCGCGGTGCAGGGTTGACCAAAAGCCTTAGAATAAAAACTGGCCAGACCGGACACGACTGTGAAAAGCTGAATAGGTAGGTAATGGCAGCCCTAACTAGATGAACTCCGACTCCGACATGCTCCGTCGTCTTCCTGATCCTGAGACGATGGAAATCTTACCTATTAAGAGTTCTGCACACAAAAAATGATAAAAGTTAAAAAGCTTTCACCGTTGTACCTAAGAATGTAGGTTTTCGTCGACATTGTTTCTAAAATGTACGTATTCCAAGTAGCTTTTAATTAGCGTTATGTACTTTTAATAATAGAAGGCAGGATAAAACACTAAACTATAGAATATAGGTCTTAAGTACAATACCAATAGGTAGTATTCTTAACTTTAGTGGCGTCAGTTAACAAAACAACCTACCTACACAATGTACACGTGACACGGTCTACTTGTAAAACAATACGGACTACCTATACAACGACGAGTTCACGAGAACATTGCTCGCTCCCTCACTGTGCCAATTTACTAGGGCCATTTCAACGAAGCAGGACTTGTAGAGTGCCTAAGGCTAAAATACAAAGACGGTTCTATGCGTAAACTTCTGTCAAAAATTCACATTCATACAATTTTGACATAATTTATGGAAGTTTATATGCTTAGATGCTTAGTATTGTTTCTGAATCTCCGCCTCTTTGATGTAAGATCACGAGTGCACCCAACACAAATTCGAAAAAAAATTGAATTTTGAAACATAGTCTGAAGTTTATTAAATATTACATTACACCCAAAGACATATATTTTTTAAATTCCTATCAATACGACTGCCTCATTAGTCTAGTGGTCCCAAGCGCGACTGATACACTAGAGGTCCTGAGTTCGATCCCCAGGTCGAGCAAAGTGTTATGAGTCCGGTGGAGCGAATTTCTCTTACAAACGTAATTCCGAAATAAATCGTAATTCAAACGCAATTTAATCAAATTCTGTTATTATTCGGATTCGGATACCGTTAATCTAGGTTCCTACGTTACCATTTTGTCCAAAATACTTCACTGAAAATAAATGTAAGCGAATGCAATTTTTGATAACTTTACCAAGTTTGGAACTATTTTTCGGTCTTTTATATCCAGTGAACTAGTAGTAGATGAAATCGTACCGTAGGAACCTAGATTAATGATCCGAATAATAACATAATTTGATAGGATACTGTCTGGATTATGATTTATTTCGGAATTACGTTTTTGTGGGCAATTCAAGCTCCGCCCGACCCTTAAGTATTGGATTTTTCTATGAAATTCTCAGTAGCAGCTAGGAGTCTGGATTTGTGCCCGGTGAATGGCTATAGGCTCGCCCTCTATAAAATGGGATCTAAACATACCGGCGAACTGTGGGTGTACATTAAGTACACCTCTGCCTAGCCTTTCGGGGAATACAGGCGTGATGGTATGTTATGTTATTACTAACAATAGACGGGAGATCCACCACCAAAATCTTAAACTACTAAACATATAGCTAACTGTGTCGAAGTGTCATAGGTACGTCAAGTCAGCCTGAAAAAGAGAGAAATCAAATCAACACGGGATCCAAATTTTTGATAAAAATGTGCCGCTCTGTAACCCTTTCAAATCTCTTTGAATTATGCCCAAAGGCTACATACCATAATAGTCCAATATAAAATCTGAGTAGGAAGCCTAACCATAACCACAGAACAAGTCCTATGTTGTCAATATACATACACGGTAAATAGTAAATACCAATGTCCTTGGTCATGTTGCGTCACCCCCCGCGGCCATTCACCCGCATCGATCGCACCCCGGGCACTTCCTCGCTTCACACACGAAAGCGTAGGCCACACTGCGAGCTAAGCTACCTAAGAAATCTTAGCTCGCGGTACAGATGCTACATGAGTTTTCATACTTTAGTTCACACTACGAACTAAGTTAGTTAGCTTGCTTAGCTTAGCTAATAGTGTGGCCTGTCCTTAACGCTGTTAGTACTCTCACTCAAACATGACACGAAAATGAACTCCACGATGCTGTGCGGACAATATATAAGAAATAAATGTCACACTAAAATACGCGCTCTGTATTCTAGTTTTAGCTTTTCAGTTCTAAATCTATTCAGTAATTATGATTTTGATGAGTATTCAAACAAACAGACAAAACAGGCCAAACTCTGCCAAACAGACAGAAAATAATTCCAAAAATGATAGAAATGGAGACAAACAATGTGCAGAGACGTGCGAACCTTACATTATTATTATATACTAGCTTTTGCCAGCGACTTCGTCCGCGTGGAATAGTTACTTAGTTCCTTAGTTCTTCGCCCGCGGATTCACCTGCGTTGCCCCGTTCCTAAGGGTTGTAGCGTGATGTTTTATAGCTTGAAACCTTTCTCATGAATCACTCATTTTCCCAACATTTCCCTTCACTGCTCTGCTCCTATTGATCGTAGCGTGATGAAAAGTATACTATAACCTGCCCAGGAGTATGAAGAACAATTGTACCAAGTTTCGTTGAAATCCGTCGAGTGGTTTTTGTTTCTATAACGAACATACAGACAGACAGACAGACAAAAATTTTACTGATTGCATTTTTGGCGTCAGTATCGATCACTAATCACCCGCTGATAGTTATTTTGGAAATATATTTCATGTACAGAATTGACCTCTCTACAGTTTTATTATAAGTATAGAAGATTATGTATGTATTGATTGAAATTAGCTCAGTTTTACTAAATACCGAGGCATGTAATCTACTGTATATATTTACCATTTACAAATAAGTTTAAACACTTAAATGCAGTCATTTCTACAATTTAACTCAGTAACGATATTTAATTATTTCTTTTTCTATGCTACGCTTCACTCGTAATTTTTTTTTAGAAAAGCTTACTAGCAATGTGGGTCGCTCATTACTGGTGCTCTTGTTAACACCTCGTGCTAAGCTAAATGCTTGTGTTACCAGTGGGCTCACGTCGGTAGTGCAATAGGTGGGGTTCGAACCGGCAACCACATTATCGCAAGTCCGACGCCCTAGCCATTATACTACCGCCGCTTCAAAAATGGGGTACCTATCTTTATAATTATTAAAATTCCTGATGCCATCACTCGTTGCGCCTATTTTACAAATTGATAAAACAGGTTTTAAACATCTAGGATTGTTTATTGAGGCACAAATTAAGTAAATATTTTTATATTGACATTTAAATAATATAGTTTTACTAGCTGTTGTCTGTGTTTCACTCGCAAACCAAATAACCCTTTTAAGACAAAAGGTAGCCTATGTCCTTCTTCAAGCTTCCACTCTATGTCGATTCAAAAATTCATAAAATTTATTTATCCGTTTAGGCATGAAAACGTAACAAACACAAGAGTTATTTTCGCATTTATAATAGGATTCCTGGCAACCGTTTAGATAATCTGTCATAAATATTTTACCATAATATTCGCCATTTTGTCACGAAAGACGTCATAGTTAGGGTATTATAGCAAACAGATTTGCTTAAGTATACACATAACGTTCTGATAACGACATTTTGCGATTATGTTATCTGACTTTTTTAATACCTTATTTACTCCCAAATCAGGAATGCTATGAACAATATTCCCGAAGATTATGGATACTGATAGATTTATGTAAATGGGCACGTTATTAGAATTGCCGAGCAAACAGAAACGTGCGCTAGGTACACACGTATTCACAAAACAAATGTTTGACTATACTTTATAGTCAGGGTTGTCAATCTTTAGAATTCGTTCATTTATATATGTATTGCATAAGTCACTTTTCATTTTAAAATACATTATTATAATTATGGTTGCTCACAATTGGTCTCTTAACCGTTTTTATTATTCAGCCGTAATCGTCCTACTGCAGGGCAAAGGCCTCCCTATCCTCATTCCACTTCTCTCGGTTTAAAGCTTTCTGCGGCCAATCTTTCCAATAAATGTCTAGCTAGTCCCGCCATCTCCTCCTGGCCCTGCCGCGACGTCGTCTAACGTCGTGTGGGTTCCACTCAGTGGTGAGTCTTGCCCACAACTCGTCCGACATGCGGCAGATGACCGACCGGCACCAACTCTTAAAATTACGCAAATTAATTATGAAACTGGAACGTAATCATTAAAACACCTCATTTCATCGTAGTGAGCAGTATAACGGGAAAACCATCCCGACGTCATCCATACAAAAATTGAAATAGCATCTAACGATGTATTCCTTGATTTTTAAAAGCGACAACCTTTGCTCCGTGTTCGACGCTCGTAAATAATTTACCGAAGTCATGAGTTGACAATAGAATCGGGTCACGCGTGTTTTCAAATCACATACGTCGTGATTTTTACAGTTTTATTTTGAAAGAGATGAATTTTACGTTCCCCGTTTTAGTCCTAGAAGCCAGCAGAAGCAGATTCTGTAGGACACTGAATAATCACTAAACTATAATATAAATTATATTGCTATATTTGACATACAATATATCAAAAGATAATTACTTCGTTTACAAAGTTTGATAACAGTTCAGAATACTCTGATACAAAATATGCTCATCTTTCGATAATAACATAATTTCACCACGGCGAGGCTCCTCTCAGAATACGACGAATCAAACCATAGTCCTTCACACTAGCATAAGTAATGCGAACCTTTTGGAGTTTACTTTAAAAAACTTTACTATTAAAGTTTTTCAAAGTCGAGTCCAAAAAGTTTTACCAGCTCATAACATCTTAACGGAACAGTTAGTTATCATTTAGTGTGTGATGCAGGTTACTGCGAAGCTTTCTTTTACCGTTACAGCAAGGGATAACATAATGTTCCTTCAGACTTCGAAAAACAAGAAGCGCGCGGTGCGAGCGGTCTTACCATTACGACTAGGCTAGATCTATCAATATGATATCAAATTGAGAACTCTTCGTGTGTTAAACCATCGATCCCAGATATTATTTATCTATAATATGCACTCAGGGCTTTATCCCACAGGGATGAGCAGAAATTACAGACCGCAATTTGTTGCGATTCTTGCATAGGAACTTCTTTTGCTTTCTCAATTCGACTTTATATTTTTTGTGTTTGTTACATGATAATTTCGTCAATTATGAGTCGATTTTGATGATTCTTTTTTGATCGGTAGGTCATACTTTAGAGGTGGTCCCGTAAAAAATTTGGTCAAGATCTGATCATAAAATTTAGAACAAAATGACAAGAACACGTAACGACCGAGTAAATGCTTGCTACTCAAAATGTTGAAATAAAATAATAAGGAAGCTTTGGGAACTTCATTAAACCTACACGAATGTCCTGCTGATCTGGTATGGTCGTGCGACAGGTCGTTGAGCTCCCTAAATTATGGTTGAGCTACACGATGACTGATGCATGCATGCCGTCAGTTTGGACTGGTCTACTCAAAGCTGCAATGGTTCTTTCCTCAAAAGGCCATTTTAGACATTACCCTACATCGTACCACTCACATATAAGTGTTCTTCCATGTCTGGACTTTAAAAGAGACCATGATTCTCTGAGTTTGTTTCGGTGTTTCTTCTCAGAGGTCGTCAGTTAGGAAATGCCGAAGCCATCTAGCTAAAAAAAAACCCATACCATTGACATGTAAAAGTATCTCTAAAGATCTACTTGCAGAATAAATAATTTCATTTCATTTCATTTCAATAAATTTTAAGAAAAAAATAAAACCGCTTTCAAAAACATAAAAAATAATGTTTGATGAAGTATTGTTTGAAACAGTTTCGGAAGTCGGTGCCGTTGATTTGATTTGATCGGATCTTTTGATTTCGCCACCGACGGTTTTACTTTTTCTTAAAAGTTATGTTGTTATGTCAAAAGCCAATAACAGTGACTAAATATTAACACATTTTAAACAGAATTAGGTATTTCTTTGCAGTGCGCGACCGTTTTCCGTCGACATCGTCCACAGACGAAAATGAGAGCGGCACCGACGGTGAAGCAGACCGCTCCCGACGCATGAGCCTTGTCCTCGGTGGGCAGCCGACCCCGCCACCCGGCATCGTATCCATTCGTAAACGACGCGGCAACCTGGCAAAACACTCCGTGAAAATACTGAAGAAGTGGCTTTACGACCACAGATACAACGCGTACCCCAACGACGCTGAGAAGATCGCTTTGAGTCAGGAAGCCAATTTAACTGTTTTGCAAGTAAGTTTCTTCTTTTATAATGATGATATTTACTTAGGTTTCAACTTGAAATGGCATAGATGCACCATTTATCATTGTAATTAGATGTAAATATGATAAGAAAATACAGTTATGATCGACGAATTTAGCAGTTTCGGTCGCTTAAAAATTACGGAACTTCTTGGCTCGACCTATTGGTGTCTTTTTATGATGAAACATTTTTAATGGAACTGCCTCGTTAGTCTAGTTGCCCCAAGCGCGACAGAGATCCTGGATTCGATTCCCAGGTCGAGCAAAGTGTTATTGAGTTTTTCTATGAAATTCTCAATAGCAGCTCGGAGTTTGGAATTGTGCCGGGTTAATGGCAATAGGCTCGCCCCCTATTACATAGGACCTAAATAGCGAACTGTACATTACATTAGTACACCTCTGCCTAAACCTTCGGGAAATACAGGCGTGATGGTATGTTATTTTTATTGTATTAGACAATAAGCGCATGGGCCGCCTGACGCAATCGCAGCCTATCGACGCAAGCAAGCAACACCAGATTAGTATCACTCGCTAGTTGTCATCTGCAGACCTCAATTGTTAAGTCTCCTTTTTTTTAGTTTAACTGGGTCCATTACCTTTCAAACCAAAACACGGAAACGTGGACCACTTGTCCCTCCCCTCCCCTCTATTTATTCACCAATACCCACATGGAACTGTTATTCGTAGGTATGCAACTGGTTTATCAACGCGCGCCGACGCATCCTGCCGGAGATGATCCGTCGCGAGGGCCACGACCCACTACACTACACGATCTCGCGGCGCGGGCGCAAGCAGCCCGGCTCCTCCAGCAACGCAAACTCCGCCGGCGTCGTCGTCGCCTCCTGGGACGGCGTCGAGGCTGAGGTAATTATAATATCATGCATTGGAAGCGTAGACACTAGTTCAGTCTGGGTGACTGATATTCGAACTCTTTAAAGCAGCATTGCAATTTCAAATATTGACATTTTACTGCCTCATAGGTCTAGTGATCGCAAGCACTTCGTTTCTCAAGTTGAGTTGAATTAAGTTATTGGGTTTTTTATGAAATCTCAGTAGCAGACTAGCAGCTCGAAGTTTGGATGCTCGCACCTATTGTATGGCACCTAATTGGCACTGCCACTGACTGATTACAAAACCCGTTTTAAATCAGCTGGCGTCATAAAGCGCGAGATTACCCTAAAGAGAATATTGACAACGTGAGGAAGACCTAACACGGGTGTTGTTAGGTCTTCCTCACGTTGTCAATATTCTCTGCATCCCCCGCATCCCCCGCTCCTGTGACCAAGCGTGGTATTTTGAAGAAACCTCTCCCCCTGGACGGGTCCCGTAGCATTATCATTTTATGAAACTTATTATTAATAATTACTATCTTTCCCAACAGAACGATGCAGACCGCAGCACTGAGCAGGAGTATAGCGACGGGCTCCTGGTGTACCGCAGTGACGGCGACGAAATCGCCGACGGCGAGGAGGGCTACTCGTCCAGTGCTGTCTCTGAGGAGGAGGTCAAATACGACCCCTCCGTGTGGCAGTCCGTCATACGGTACGGACCGGAGGACCGGGAACTACACCCCGCCGCCAGAGGGTTGGTTACTGATGGGTCTTTGTTACCGGCGGAAGCGAGAGCGCTTTCTGCCTCGCGTTTTTCGGTAATATAGAAGTAACTTATACTTCGTTACCGCAAACGTTTTTGGTCAAGGGGGGTAAGATAATGACCACAATGACTCACTAGTATTATCTTTCATACTTCATTCACTACTACTCGGAATGTGACCCATTACTACTTTAATACCAGGGTAGAGTATAGAGTAGACTTTTTTTGCCAAAAAACACAACTTTGTGTTTTTTAGAAAAAAAAAGTCTACTCTGTTCTCTAAACTTAGCCATTTTAGGTTGCTAACCTCAAAAGTTCACTTCGAATCACCCTTAATAATCTCTCAGCAGCTCTTATCTTTAATGTCGTAATTCTGAGTATGTGTTCTGCTGTAGATTTCCTGGCCGACCTTTGAATGGGTGGACTAGTCTTTGGTTCATGTCTTGGCATCGTGCCATGGACTGACAGTGTCCACCAATTCAGAGACGGTCAGGAAAAACTTGAGTTTATCAGTAATGTATGTATGTGTACAGGCGGACCGCTGGCGTAGTGACTGTGCGCACGTCGGAGTCGGAAGAGGGCGGTGAGGCCGGCGCGGGCGGCAGCGACACGCCAAGCGGCGGCGGCGGCGGCAGCGGCGGCGGCGGCTGGCACCCGCAGCTCGCGCACCTGCCGCAGTTGCCGCATCCGCTGCGCCGGCGCCTGCAGGTACCACACACTACTTCTATAACAGCCATTGCTCCTGCACCACAAGTCTATTCTAGTCTATCTTATATCTATATTAAATCGTCATTCAGTGAATTAGAATTAGCAATATATATTTCACTCCCAATTCATAAGATACCTAACATTGTAATAAAAGGTTGAATAGTCCTGAACACCGCCATTTTTATTGTTTACGTTTAGTGAAGTACCTAACCAAATGGAGTGTAGACGTTTATTAGTCTATAACGCTATCTCTAGAATTCAGTATTTCTATATATTTTATTTATTTAGAAAAATTATATTTATATAATTATAATTTACAGTAATTTCAGTTTTCTTATCATTTTGAAGTGGGTTAAAAGTCAGTTTGGGACCATAAATATGTTCGCACTGATATGGTGTTACAAGAATACATGATAAAATTTGTCAGGTGGTGCCAAGCAATGCCAGTGGTGAGGGAGAACGCGACAAGTTCAAGTGTCTCTACTTGCTGGTGGAGACTGCCGTCGCTGTGCGCCAGCGGGAGAAGGAGGCGGAGGAAGTGCCCGTCTAGTCACCGACGGGTATGCAGCATTTTATTAAACTTTTCTGGTGCAACAAGGGCATTACCTCGAAAAAAATATTTAGAGATAAAGGAAGTTAAAGATTTTTGTGTATAACAACGGCGTCGCGGGAAATCTAAGAGTCAATAGAAATTAGTTTTTGTCGTAATGAACTTGATTGCCCTATGCTTAATTTGATGCAATAACATTGTATTACCGGTGCTTCACATTTAATAAACGATGACATTGTCAAGATATGTACAGCTGTCATTCGCTGTTGACATTTATGATATGAAACCGCCATGGTGTAGGTACAGTAGGCACAGTATATTTTAGAAACGAAAATTACCAAGAACGCAGGCGAAGTTGCGAACGGGAACTTTTTATAAAATAATTATTAATTTATTGTTACAGGGAATACAGTATGGAGTGGACTCGGCAGCGCCGCCAACCGGAATTGTACGTTCAACCCGCGGTATTTAACGTTACTTCCACTAATCTAGGTCTTACGTCATACGTGTGTATCACTTATCATATCGGTACCTTACAAAGCGTTAAATCTCACTTATCCAACGTTAGTGTAGTATTCGCCTATTTACTTTCTTTCAAAGTCAAATATTTTATTTCAATTAGACCATTATTGTATTTTTGAATTGTTGGAAACTAGTTCTATGGCTCCAAATAGTGGGTCTTATGGAGAAGAACCAGCAAGAAACTCCATTTTTTAATAATACTTTAAGTAGATTATTTGGATTTGGTTTTAGTTCTTCTGATTATACATGATATGGTCGGCTGACGGTTTAATCAGATTTACTATTTTAACGGTTTGGCTTTAATGTAAAATCAGTAATGGACAGAACGTAGATGTTTCTTTGCTGCATCATAATATTTAAATATGTAGTTTAATAGTTTCTACAGACTTCTGACGGACGGACTGCCTTATTAGTCGAGTGGTCCCAAGCGCGACTGCTACGCTAGAGATCCAGTGTTCAATCCCCAGGTCGAGCAGCACTGAGTCTGGATTTGTGCCCAGTTAATGGCAATAGACGCCCCTATTACATGGGACCTATACATACCGGCGAACTGTGGGTGTAAATTAGTATGCCTCTGCTTAACCCTTCGAGGAATACAAGCTTGATGGTATGTTATAGTTTCAAAAGACAATTTCAAAAACAACTGCAGTCATTTTAAAAATATTTCTTGCGCAGCTAAGCTGATTTTGACGAACATGGATTTATTTTATAATGACTGTGTGAAAATGCTATGAGATTTTTTTATTTCGCATCAGTCAACACATGCTTAACATTTTTAAAGATCTACTACCTTATACATAAAAATATAAATCGTCTTATAAACTTCTTATAGCTATAATAATTATGTTTTGTCTTCTTTTCCTTGTCAAAGAATATCACGCGTCAAAACAAGTCAAAACATATTTATAGCTACGAGAAGTTAATAGACGTTATACATTTTATGAATAAAGGGAATAAATATTAGCGAATAAAAAATTCGATCCCTATCAGGATTGCAGATGGGTTTATGCTGAGGTATTTTGGGCAAAAAATAAGTACTTCGGCATAAACCCGTCTTATAGATGTGTTTCTGCCAAGGCATTTTAGGCAGAAAAAGAAATGTCCTGGCATAAACTCATCGTTAAGCAGGATTCGATTCTGCGTAATTCTGGTTAAAAACAGTACGCTTTTGTCAACAAGGCAGTGGTCTCGGTACCTTAATTGGTTGATTAAGGTAGAATGTACAAGGGACCTTAAAACTTTGTAACACCTAATAATTTGTACCTACACTCTTTGCAAATAAATAAATCTATTCTATTCTATCTATTCTATTCTATTCTTAACCGAGACCACTGCCTAGGTCGATTTCTCTTTCACATTTGTGACATCAGCGACATCTATGTTGGGTATATTTATTCAGAAGAACATAGGTACAAATCCTGTGCGAGAAGTGTTATGAGATCTGATATCGCAGTGTTTGTCATATAGGTCCTGTCTGGACAAATCCAAAGCTACTTGTTATAATATACATATATATTTCTATATATCTGTACGACTACGATGTTTTAATAAAGTATTCGGAACATAGAAAGTTTGGGAATGAATGTAACAAATATGAAAATTACTGTTATTATGTAAGAACTGCCAATAAACTAAAATTTACATACAAATGACATTTATAATTTTGTATCAAGGTAAGATTATAATATCATCTAGGTAGGTACCCCGACTGTCTTACAGGCCTATAAACTTTAAATACAATAATTCTATTTTTTTTAAATTACCTAATTGGCCTTGTGGGCACATAAAAGAGGATTGGATTCGATATCAGCTCGAGTTATTGGGGTTCTTGAAATGCACACTAGCGGCTCTGTATAACGATTTGTAGGCGGTTAAAATGGCAAAAGGGTCGCCTATGTCGGCTAACTTAGAGGTGTACTTTTCAGTACACCTCTGCCTTACCTTTCGGGCATAAGGTAAGTTTTATGTATGTAGGTCAATTTTTGGGGTTTTTTCTGTTATATCCTGATTTCCTTTTAGCGATGAGACCGCTAATTGTAATTTTTAAAGATGTAAGTATATTAATTGTCTTCAGAAGAGAATATACATCTTTAAAAATTACCCTTTTTGTGTACAATAAAGAACTTACAGACATACTGAAATTGATCATCCTTGCTAAGAACATTTTGTATGAAGATAAAAGATTTGAAATATTCTTTGATAAACAGGAACTTGGACACAAATCTAAGCGCGTCACACTAATTTTCATACATCACAATATAAGCCTACGCTTAGAATCGCCTCTGAATAGTGAATATAAAGCCTTAGGGCTTTTGTATACAAACTGTGCCTAGCCTACATAGGTTCACTTGCCGCTTGTAGGCGCGGTCATCAAGTTCCTTAGATTACTTACTATACAATATAAAACGATCCAAACTCACGGTGACACTATATAAGGCGGGTACAAATCGCGCTTAGAACATGATAAAGAATTGTAATTGTGCACAGTTAGTGTCTATAATACATTATTAATAAGAAAATAGTATACAAATACGTGTCTATACATAATATCAGTAGCCTTCCTATATATATATATATATTCAGGGAAGCAAAAGATAATACGTAAACAAAATATAGATCATTATAATTAATAGGGATAGTTTTACCCATATTAATTTAACTAATCGCGTATGAGACCCGGGGTGCCCATGAACAATATATGTTTTCAAATATTTTTATTACTTTGTTTATCTAAGTTTTATCTTTTGCCTTCCTGAGCGGAAATCTAATGCGACAGACTGGTTACTCTATTTATCCGATATATTTATTCTGCTTTTATCGTTCCTATTAAATGAAATAAACAAATATTGAAATTTACATTTATATCAGTATAACAATTAAAATAGGGATTTTGTATATTGATCCCATTGATAATGAATGTTAAATGCTTTAAGATTTTAATTTTGATGCTTACCTACCACTCGCTATTTTCTTCGTAAAGTAACTATAAAATACGATTTAAGTAATAGAATATTTTGATAGCTTACATTCTGATTACCAAATAATGTTGTTGCTTGTATCACGTGGACCACACACAAAATTAGTATTAGAGAGAAAGATATAACAGAGTATTTTAGTAAAGGAAATATTCACTGTGGGCAGGAGCCGGACCTGCGCTATCTGGTTCAATACCCCGAATCGAATCCTGCCTGCAGTCGATTTTTTCCTTCACTAAAATAGCTTTATAATCTTAGCATGGAAAATGCAAAATAAATAGTAATACAAAAAGATATAATGTATAACAAGGTAGTTGACTGAGCTATAGAACCGAATTCACATTAGGCTGAAGTGTGTCGTGATGCGTCAGAAGAATATCGCGGAATAATAATATTTCGTGTTGGGGTTAGAAGTTTAGAACCCATCAACATCATCATGAAATATAATAACAGAAGAGTGCCTTTATATAATATTAAAATTTATTCAGCAGTTTTTGCGCCAATTTCCAACAAACAGATAAGAATTTTATAAATATCTTTTCTAGGTTCGGGAATATTTATACATAGGTACCTTAAACATTTGTTTTTAATATCTTCAATGTACAGACCCCTTTATGACTTTATAATATGTAGTATAGACACCGTAAGGCTTGTTATCCTCCTACGCTGACATTGGTAGCAGACGTCGCTGGAGCGTACCGTTAGTGGCGTTTAAACCGAAAATCTGCGGCGGACGACAGCGTTGTCTGCGGTGTCTCATAGAACATTGTGTTATCTATACGCTTGACCGATGACAGGGTAGGAGGAAATCAAGCCTTATAAAATATTTACTGATACAGCCCGAAGCAGCGCACTAGTCTAGTGTGAATCTGACATTCAAAATAGTTATTTTATTGGTACTTTCTTTCTTGGAATTGCTCCTTGATTTGAGAGATTCTAGTCAACTACCTTGTTCCATGAAATTGGTAATGTGCAAAAGGTTACACGATACATTGGAAAGTTATATCATTTGCTCGTATTTATTATTGAGCACAGCATAAATACCCCTTCATGGGGTAAGTAGGAGTATCATGGACAGGATGATGAACACAGAGACTGCTCTTCAGCACATCCCTGACACTATAGAAACTTTCCTTTTAAACAAGAAGACGTTTGTGCGCGGATATAATACCTATACCTATTGATGTGTTATATTTTATATCCATCTAGGGAAATCAATGAATAATTAATCGGAATTAGCATATGTAGATGTAACTAATATTTTATGGAAGTTAATGCTATTTGATTTTGAAAGGTATAGTACGGTGTCACGTGAATCGTTAAATAACTATTATTATTGTTGAAATTAAATTCAACATGTCAACACTATTAATCTAATATAATAACTATTATCACAGTGTAATTAGATACTCCGTACAGTGCTTCATGTATGGTAGGGTCATTATCAAGAAATTTTCATTCATATTGAATGTCGTGTCTCTAACTGGATGTCATCTGAGAACGTAAGTTCTGCCCTATTCTCCTGAAGCCAAACGAATGCTCTCGGAAGTATCAATGACAGCCTGTATGGAGTTTAATAAATGTAGACTGCTATAACTATTCAATATTCATACATATAATATCGTGTCCTTGTATATAGTTATGTACACATAGATAGTGTATGTTAGATCTAAAGTTCTGTAGCCTTTAGTTATATGTTAGTATATGTACCAATGAGGCAAGGTTTATGGTATAACATTCATGATAATTCACTTGATAATTGCTTTATCGGTGGTACCCGAATTTTAGATGAGCAAATAATATTGAAATGTAGCTTATTCTATAGATTTTATCGGCACAAAATAGTTGGGATCTCCCTAAATTTACATTATCGAGTGAACTAAATCACAACTTAGAGAAACTTCTAAACTTAAGCAAAAGCTTTAAATGGGAGCCGAAACACTTTAGAAGAAAAATACTTCTACAAGAAATTACAATTGTACACACGACGACACATCTAGCTATACAGTTTGCTCTTTGCAACGACCTTATTCAGTCGCAATAGTAGTGATTTTTGTAATGTAACGGTATAGCTTAACGTGCCGTCGTGTGTACATTTTTGCGATAGTTATGCCACGACAACAATACGAAGGATAATTATTCGATGTTTTATTATACTCTTATATAAATATGACTATTCTCATATAAAAAAATATTTATAACCCTATTTATAACATTTTTTTGTCTCTCGATCAACAAAATAATTGTTATTCGAACTAATGAGACAAAACAGTGAAAAAATATATATACCTACCGTATAATAAACGACATTTGTCAAGAGGTTTGAACATAATGTTTATATAACTATAGTTGTAAATCAACTTGCAATTATGTACGAGCATCTCAATTAATTCGGACTAGAACTGCAGTACACTGACGTACTTACTGAATACTTTGGGATTGGTGTCACTTGGAGAGAAAAGGAAAAAGCATCGAAAACATTTACATGATTAATTTTTGTATCTTGTGGCGTTTTTGATAGGTATTTCAAGCATATTGCAGTTCTATATAAAATAGATTTTTTTATTTATTGGTTGTGAGGTTGAGACTTTGCTGTATAAACATATTTTTTTGTTAAGGCTTTGTATGAATATGTAATTTTGTTTAGTGGACATATTGAACACACTGCCGAGCAGTGGCAAAATTATAATTATTTTCTTAAAATATGAAGATTTTTAGAATGAGACATAGATAAGATAATTTTGACTAAAGTAAAACTTTATTTGCTCCAGAATAAGCCCATTGTTTTCAGCAATAGGACTGGTTTGAGACCAAATAAAATATTTTTATAAGACACTTCAATTTGTCTACTAAACTTTTAAGTTAGGGCTCACGATGGCTGGCCTAGAAATTCATTTATTTTCAACGTTTTAGTTAGTGCATTGAACCATTCTAAAGGTAAGCTATGACAATGGTCCATTATCATAGCTTACCTTTAGCTTACCATATTGTGGTTTCAATCTAGCCCGAGTGCCTACATTTATGTTTTTAAATATACATTTATGTAAGGTAGTGATGAAATTGACAAAAAATACGGATTTTACAACGTTACGTCGAGCCTCTATATAGTGATGTAGTAGCTACTATATTTCGGCGAGGCAATTAAAATAATAACAGTTTTTTATCATGTACAATGTATCTTTTGTCCAATTTCATCACTATATTTTAGTTGCAATAATTAAGTTCATAACTCGTTGATTTAATTGTACATAGGCAGAAGAACCCGGTTTCGTCATGCGGCGGTAAATGACATGAAACTTTCATGAAAGTTGGTATCAATTAGATTTCTGTACGAAAACTAACCTGCACAAATCATACTCTTATAAATTAATAAGTATATGACATCATTATTATAATTTGATATAGTAATGTATGTTTGATATGATTTACCTTCAAAGGTACCCCGTCGCCTAGCCCGTTGCACTTAAGTAAGCAGTCAATGTTAATTAGCTCTTAAGTTGTTTGTTTTAAGGTGACTTTTCGTTTAACTCTTAAATATAAGTAGGGTGTCATTTTCGTTTCTTAATTTACCTGAGTACAATAACTTAGAACTTCATGTTTCGTTCGTGTAAATACTCCTGTGTAAGATGCGTAATCTGTTAGTGAATAAAATAAAATTGATAAAGAACTGAGTTTTATTTATAACTATATCCTAGTAACTGTATCTTTGATACGAAAATCATTAAAGACAATTAATATTAACTTGTTTATTTTGCAGACAAAATAAATTAAAATGCTAGATGCAATTTATTTGATTATGACCGTCAAACCCATATACTGTATACTAGGCTTTAGTCTAGCTGATAAATATAGGTATTGAAAATAGCATCCTATTGCCTGGCATACGACAGAACGGTGACAGAACGAAAAATTTGAACCTGAGTCTTCTGGTTAGATACACCAGACGTTATAATCTATCTATAAAATATATTTATAATCTTAGCATGGAAAATACAAAAAAATCACAAAAAGATAATCGTTAATAATAAACTTTTATAACAATAACTAATTATCGTTTTGATCAAAATGAAGAATCCACCGCTTCCGCTAACTGCTAATCTTATTTGAGATAATGTCATCCTCTGATCACTTTTTTTTTGCATATAAGGTACTATAATCTCCAGCTCCAAGAAGGGCCGAATGCCAGTATGATATTGACATTTTACATACGATTTGCATGATCTTTCTCAATCAGTCCGCTTGCACAATATCCAACTTGCTTTTACAGCTGTTGCGGCGCTTAGCTGCGCCTGCGCCGGTGTCGTGCCCCGGCGACTTCCGCTTGACCGGCTCCTCGCCCGTGGCCTCGATCATAATGTCCTGTGTCGGTATAGCCATCAGCAGGCTGTCGAAACTGCTGCTGTTTCTACCCAGCTCTTTGTCATCTGTAGACAATATTACTTCTTATGCACCGGAGTCAAGTGTGCTTAGATATTAGTAGGTACATATTATTGATCTTGCGCGTTTCAAGAGTTGGCAGAATTAAGATTGATACCAGTATAGCACAAAACATGGGTTAAATGGCATAGTAGCTTTATGGATGTCTTATGTATCGCCATAACTTAATTAGGTATTTGAAGTTGTATAAATTATTTATGATGATTATTATTAAAAGCCCGTAGTGTAAATTATTTGAATGCAAAAAATATTTGTAGCCTGCACTAAGTTAGCGAAACTGGAGACAAGAGAATGAAGAGGACGGCAGGGATGCCGGGAGTTGTATTGTGAATTAATGTATGCGAAATGTTGCTCATTCGTAATGTTCTGGCCCAATATAAGTATTTTTGTTTTAATCATTATTATAAGTATCTATATTTATAATGATACCAAAAATTATTATTTATTTTCATTGTAACAACGAAAATAGTTTCGCAAGAAGGATAAAACAGGTACTCAACCAAGGGTGATAAAAGAGGTAATAAATAATTTAGAAATTAATAAAAAACCATTTAATGCAGAAATAAAAAGAAACTGATGCAAACATTACGTTATTTGTAATCCATTAAAGAATTGAAAAATATAAATTAAAATTTACTCAAAAACGACACAAAATAATATGATTTTATGAATGAAACAATTCATTACCTACCTAAGTACCAACTTACCTAATATTTTTAAGGTAACTGTAATATTATATACAGGTGATTTTGAAATCATTCCAAAAATGTAAGTAACTGTTAATTAATTGTAACGAGAATCAGACTAACCTTTCCTAATACTATAAATATCATTATCACGACTACCAAGCTTCCACCGACTGTATTTTTTTCCAAAGGCTAATTATGTATATCTATTGTACCATAATTATAAATATGTAATATGTACTCGTAGCAACAATGACGGTTTTTGTATCCCAGTATTACAACTATATGTTTACTTGCGTAAAACTGCGTTGGCACGTGAATCTATACAACTATCGTGGTAACGTGTTAGTAACGATGTTGCTAACCGAGTCCCTGTTGCTTCATAAGCTGTTTCTGTCTGAACTCCTCCTGTGCGAGCCTCTGGCGTCGTCTCCGCTCCGCTCTCGCTTCTTCTTCGCTTAGCCCGTCCAGCGGGGCCTTTGATGGCTCCTGTTCAACAAGCATTTGTTCATTGTTCTTGTATTCAGTAGTAGCTAAGTAGGCAAAAATAAATAATTTGAAAAAAAAAGAAAGTAAAAGATTGGGTTCTAAATTCTCGCAATTCTTTGTTTAGAAGCGTTCGTTCTATAGTTACAGACGTCACAGTGGGCGTAGTATTCCGTCGAATTTTGCATTGTTTACTGAAAATGGAATGTATTTTTTCACCGACTGACGTCGGCCGTCGTAGATAGGAAACAATCCTGTAATGTGCAATGCTTGCTAAATTTTTATTTGTAAAATATTACGGAAGTATTTCTTAAAATAATAATTTATCAAGAAGATCACCTAATAGGGTCATGTGATGAATACGAAAAGGTAAACCAATAAAAACAAACAACTATCAATCAAACATTACTCAAATTCAAACAATTTTATTTTAATAAAAACAGTTATTTACCATGTATAACTACACAGTAAGACTACATACATAAAATCTATGTATATTCGCAATTCCATTCATTTTATACCTATGTAACACGGCCAAATCCCGATACCTAATGTAATCATAAGAGGAAAAATATTAAAATATCCTAATGTAAAAAACGCCGAGTAAAATTTAACAGGTAATACATACACAAATCCATTCATTATCAAATCTAGTCGAACCATTACACAAATATACTTATATTAATATGATTGAGGTGAATCCTATTCTTGGGGGAAAAACTACAAGATAGCAGACATTCAAAGTCCTCTAGGACACCGACTTCTAACAACGAAGTAGGTTCCCCGAGCGACGTCTCACGACAACACTTACAAGTATATACAACGAGGAAAAATTCAATAAAAAATAGTTTACCATTTTTGAGATTTCAAACTTACCTATTTATCTAACATACCTATAATACATTCTCTATAATCAAAACTACTGCTATACTCTGATGAGCACAGTGGCAAAAAAATTCCACAAGTGTATAAGAATAACTCGCTGATAAAATACTAGTGGCTAGTCAACCGGGTGGCTAGAGGGCTGGGGGCTAGTGTGGCGCGGGCGGCGGCGGCTACGCTTTATCAGCCGGCGACGAAGACGCCGCGCTCGCATCTTCCGGGAACTGCTTCTCCACCTGCTCAGCCACCCACTTCTTGACCTTCTGCTCGGTCCAGAAGCCGTCGTAGAAGATAGTGGGCTTGATCCAGCAGCCCTGCGCTGGCGGCGGCGGCGCATAGCCCACGTCGTCGGGCGGGCGACACGGCCCACGTCCATTCACTACGAGGTTCTTGGGCGGCAGGTTGAAGTTCAAGTTGACGTTGCCGGGCGCGCGCTCGTAGCTCTCGTAGGCGAAGTGCCAGCCGCCGCCCGGGTACTCGTAGTACGCGTTGGGAAACACGTGCGGCGCCGCCGGGCCGGCCACGCGCGGCCCGTACAGCGGCGCCGGCCCGTACCCGCCCAGCGCGCCCATCACCGGCTGTAGCACGAAACTTACGTTGGAGTTGGGGCGTGCGTGCGCGGCCGGTGGCACCGCCGGGCCCGGGGCGGGGCGCGCCGGCCCGGCGGGGGACCGGTTGGCGGGCGGCATGGCGGCGGCTAGCGCTCGTGCAGCAGTCGCAGCGTTCTTGACGGCTGGCGGCGGCGCCAGGGGCCCGTTCTGCACGGGCGGGGGAGGCAGCGGTCCATTCTGCACGGGCGGAGGTGGGAGCGGCCCATTTTGCACAGGCGGGGGAGGGAGCGGCCCATTCTGCACGGGCGGTACGAGAGGGGAACGTAGTGCAGTGTGCGGCGCAGCGCTGTCGGAGTCCTTGCGCGCGGCTCGGTCCAGCGCCACGTTTTTGGGCTCGGGGAGCTTGTTGGCGACGTTCTGGTTGTTCTCGGCGAGCGACTCGGCGACGTTGGCGGGCACGTCAGCGCGGTGTGCGTCCAGCAGCTCGCTCAGCTCGGTGGCGACGCTGCCGCCGAAGCTCAGCAGCGTCTCTCGTAGAGCGTTCGTCACTGCACACTATAATCACAGAAGACAACATTGAACATTTTAACTACAATGATTGAAAATCAACTATAGCATTGATTACAGCATGAACAATTGCCATGATTGTACAGCAAATACATCAATATTTTTAATTTTATTTACATACCTTTCTTGATTTATAAATGGCAAATCCCTTGGTAGTGGCAAAAGAGGTGGCATAACCAATGTTCTCACGATGTATGTCGAAGCTCTTCACTGTGATAGAGACGAAGGCAACCACACCAGCACAATACTTGCCATTAGAGAAGTCAACAAAATCTGGAAAATAAATGTGTGACTTGTGATACATATACAATAGATTATCGATTGTTTAAGGAATCATATTTTTTTAAGTTTGTGGGCCAGACAACTCAAAGCTTTACCCGACTGCACTTTTTGACTGAAGGAGGGTTGTTTTTTGAGTGTGTGTGTGTGTGTATGTTTATTTGTCACACTCTGTAGCCTAAACAGCTTGATGGATTATAACTTAAGAGGCGTCGTTAATTTTTTTTTAATAATTGTGATTGTGACACTTCATATAATCAGAATCAGAATAATGAAAATAAAAATGGCCGCTTTTTGGCGCCATATTATGTCCTGAAAATTCTTTTTTCCTCAAAACCTATTTATAAATATCAAAACAAAGGATTTTATAAATGCCTTACAAAAATATACACCATAACATAATATACCATCACGCCTGTATTCCCCGAAGGGTTAGGCAGAGGCGTACTAATGTACACCCACAGTTCGCCGGTATGTTTAGGTCCCATGTAATAGGGGGCGAGCCTATTGCCATTAACCGGGCACAAATCCAGACTCCGAGCTGCTACTGAGAATTTCATAGAAAAACCCAATGACACTTTGCTCGACGTGGGGATCGAACCCAGGACCTCTAGCGTAGCAGTCGCGCTTGGGACCACTAGACTAATGAGGCAGTATACACATAAATATACACCATATATTTTATTATATTCTATAATATTCTTTACTGCACACCAAAAACTTATGTCAAGTACAACTTATATTTAAATGTAATTTAGAATGGGAAATGCTAAAAAATCTTAACTAAAACTAAAAACTAAAGTTTAAAATAAGAAAAGTTACTTAATTTAAAAAATAAAAAAACCAGACTGATACCAAATACCAAAGACAAATACCATTTAGACAAATACCAAATTTATATATAAAGATGCAATGTTAGAAAGACAGAAAGAATTTACCTAGTTCTTGTTTGCTGACAGACCAGCTCCAGTTATTGAAACCCCACTGTGAATGACCAAAGTTGATCAACTGCTGCCGACGTTGCTGCTGCTCACTGTCATCGTCACACAGAAGTGGGTCTGGCATTACTGCCGTGCAATCAGGCTGAGAAAAATTGTTACCATGATTATTTCAGGTTCTATGTATTTGACACCACATCGTTAAAAATAAGCTAATTGAGACTGAGGTTTCTAGGTATATCATGTAAACTAATACTGTTGACCGACAGTGCACCGAAAAAAGCAGTTTAAGAGGACATGCATGGGATGGATGGACAAACAGGCAAGGTTAACCTGATGGTGCAAAAAAAAATATGGATTTTCCATTTTTTAAAATTCTTGAGTAGAAGTCCTTCTTCCATAGCACCCTTAAGAATATACTCCAACATGGACAAGACAACCTGGTAATCAATAGCAAATATCAAGTAGTATTCAGGGACTAACAGAGATTCCATAAGATGGTATGTATTTTTGTAGCATACTGTAGTTTCTGCCTGCCCCTATGGGAATTGAGAAGATGAGGTGTTTATCTCTAGATACTGCAAGACTAAAGTTATTAAATAAATACTATTATTACGATATAGACAACCTGTAACAGAATAAACTCAAGACCTGAAAGTAGTTTGTTCAGAATCGACTACTGAATTTAAAGTGGTTTTTAATGTGGAAAATTAAAAAAAAAAAAAATGTTCGAGGTATGGAAAACTGAAACTTATTTGCACAAATTGTTATTGTGTGTGTATTTAAGTCTAGCTGATATAACGAATTTTTTGTAAAACAAAATGCTTACATGTCTCAAAATGACTTTCGGGTTTCGTTATTAAAATTATCGCTCGATATTCTAATCGACCCGTTCGAGGTCTTGCTCTTATTTAGTTACTCGTTATATATATTAATAGTAAAAATTGACGTCGCATAGTTTTGTTTATAATTTCACAAACACTTTCACTTGTCTGGTGCATTTCAATTACGGCGCTCTTCTAAACTTTTAACAACGAGGAAGCTCAAATATTTACGACATTACTACATCAGTTCAATATACTTTTCTTTCTTGTTTCAAAATATTATTTAAACTTCTGTGTACGTAAACAGCATGTCGATTACCATTTTAATACTGCAGTTAGCCACCGGGAATCCAGGTTTCCTTTGCATTTTTGTTATCGTATATTATTCTGGCACGTAGATAATCAAAAAGCCATGTAGTTTTATTTCTATGATACTTTCATAAATGTGTAATTTATAGAAAATCATACAGAACAACTTAATCGTTGTACCTAATAAATTATCTGACGACTGACAATTAAAAACATTAAAACAAGTACTGGTATTGACATTTTGCGCGGAACTTCCGCCGTTTGTTCGAGCAGCAAAATCCAATGACAATTGATAATAACTTTTAGTTTAGCTATAGAGTGGCTATTTCTAAATGCCGAATATATCAATACAAATCACTCCAAAAATCGTACTTTTTTATTAATAATTCTTCTCTTCTTATTATGAGAGGAATACAAATACGAAATAAGGGAATATTGTGTAAAAACTGATTCATTAAGTCATATCATTTGATGAAAAGAAAAAAACTGAAGACACCGGTAAATTGAACAAAAACGGTGTCAAACTGTCAACCAACAAGAATTACCCTGACTAAAAACTGTTTTTTGCTAATTCTGTGGCCATTTAGAAAGAATGTACTTGTATGTAACTTAATTCTAAGTACGGGGAGAGTGGGAAACAGCTGGCGACACGACACTATAAAAAATTAATAGGAATGACATGACACTGACATAGATCATCGTCGTCATGTCATGTGAGTGACACGATGCGATTGATTTCATAAATTGACAGATTAATGCGACAAATAATCGGCATGGATGGCATTTCATTCATTTCGGCTTCGGCAATCGGCATTTTCGGTAACAGTTGAAATACACCCGGCGACTGTATTTTCAGGGTCTCACAGAGATTACTTATATTTTTGAAGAGGTTCATTTAAAAATTTCTTCATATTGACTGAAAAAGGCGAATATCAATTATGAACAAGTTGGCAGAGTTTTTGGAAATTGATGGGAGTGTTTTGGAAGGGGTATTATTTTTAGTTCTCGTCATTTACGGTTAAAATTATGTGTTTTCTACTAGAATAAAATGAAAATATATTTGCAGGGAGGCCAAATAATTCGTACCTCGATTTCACTGAGTGCTATATTGGGAATACCAGTGAGGGTGACGAACATCAGAGCTAAGCGGAGCAAGCCGGGCTTAGCGGCGCAACACCTTATAGGTATGCTTAAGATATGTACTATCTTTTATTTTATTTTGCATTAACGCATGCTAAATATTTCCAAAGATATATATTCCAAAGATACTTTAATGGAAGAAAAATTCGTTCTCAGGCAGGGTTCGAACCTGCGTCCTTCCTCTTAATAGTCTCGGTAACTTAGTTGGCTAAAGCGTCCAGTATATCTAACCGGAAAGACGCAGGTTCGACCCTGCATGATACCCGAATTTTTATTCTTATTAATTCAATATTTGTTGGCTGAGCATATCTTTATAAAATGTGCTTTAATAATGTGTATTTTTTTTAATAACTCCTATATTTTATTATCATGTAGGTGGTCATATTCAGGCAAGAAGGGTCTGATATTCAGTCTCTGCTCTTACTATCTCTAGTCAAAAAGTTGCCTTTGCTTGGCTACTTTCTGTACAGACCTACTTTTACCTGCCTTTGTGCACTATAAAAGCATTTTCTACCAAACAACCTTTGATTTCATTATATTGTAAGGAAGCTTACTTTATTATTTCCATATTTTTGGTGCATATCAATTTATTAATATGAGACATAGGCGGGGCTCTAGAGTATTGGGTGACATATGGCATTTTATACTGGTTTCTGACACTTACGCGAATATTAGACATTGAAATAAAACTACTGATTCGCGTGACCATGGATGCTGTAAAGGATCCGAAACGTCGGGAATCAAATAATATCAATACAACGCGGTAAAATCCGTAAAAAGTAGTTTTATTTCAATATGGCATGTTAGTTGGAAAGCAAATTATTACTATATCTGACAATATACCTATATAAAAGAAGGACCTGACTGACGTATCAACACACAGCCGAAACTGGTGATCAAGGGTAAGCCTATCATTAATAAAAAAAATACGACAGGAGCTAGATCCCTAAAAGTTTGCATGCTGGTTCCTTTTGCACTGTATACGAGCATTAAGAAAGGAAATTTGGAAATTGAACCGCTAAGGTGGTGAAAACAGTTTGTATGAAAGTCCCCACACATGACCATGTGTTTGACACACACATATACATATTTAATATATGATGACATCGTCAAGATATGTACAGCCGTCATTTGCTGTTGACATTTAGACAATTGTTTTTTTCCTAAATAAAGACATAACACATTTTATGATATGAAACCTCTGCAGTGTAGGTATAGTGGGCACAGTATATCAAAACATACCTATCTCATATTGCAGGGATCAATGTAAAATGATAAATTGGGTCCGAGAGCTGTTTTATGGGGGCCAGGGAGCTGAAGAAGTCCATGAGAGCCTTGTGTTTAGCACAAGAGCCCATTTATTACTAAATCACCAATAATACTATAATCAGAAATGTCCTATACCTACTACCTAATAATAGAAAAAAAAAACAAACAAAAAGTTACCAATTTTTTTGTGCTAACATCAAAATAAGTAGGCTTTACAATAGTTTTGTTTTACATAATTCAGCAATACCCATAATGACTCCTACAGACCAAAACAAAATTCGCATTGTGTCTATATTATATTTTTTCATGGGTTAAGATCTCCCTATAGTTCATTTTATAATAGTAGGAATTTAATATACTATCTTCAAATCCCTTAAAATTGTTGGTTTCTTAATCAGGCTGTTTGTATTTTTTTTATTCATGATAGGCTTCATAATTCTTTGATAACATAGGTATAAAGCTGGTAGCTGACATGTGCGGAGCCAAGATGCGCGGCGACAATATTGGCTCCACTGAGATTCAATTTGTTCCGGGAAAGAGGATAAAGGGCGGCCACTATGTAGCCGACACCCGCACTGCTGGGTACGAAACTATACTTTAACTTTAACAATTTTATCTACCGTTGTCCCAGGATCGTCTCCTGTATCCAGAGTGCGTTTACAAATACACATTCTCACATATAGAAACGCCCAGACCCAGAACAACTACCTGTAGATTATACAAATATTTGCTTCGTGTGGGTATCGAAACCACAACACGTCGCAAAAGCCGATCGCTCAGCCGCCACGCCAAACATGTTAAAATGATGAATATTTACTTGGATGAATAAGGCTATTGCTGAGATAATGCCGGATCAAGTAATGTTGGGTTTTCTTTTATAAAATTCTGAGTAGCTCAGAGTTTGGATTTCTGCTGATGTAATCATAGATCACTATACCTCTACAGTTAATGGTAGTAAGCTTGCCCCTTTTACTAAAATGGGCTGTAAATATATCCAATTGAAGGTCAGTATTTGTTTTTAGTGGAAACCGTCGGCTTATTCATTCGTCATAATATTCGGCCAAAATTTAGATTCAATAGGTTTTGTTATTTTTAAATACTAGGCTACTTAGTTAATGTAATGTAACTCCTACGAGTTCCTAACCCACCATTCCTCCTATCAGCTATGTCAATGCGCCACCAATACAATATTCATTCATTTTTGATGGATAGAAATAAAACGTCGGGTTTGGCTCATTTTTGGCGAATGTGCTTTTATTGGCCGAAGCCGAATCTATAACCAAAGTTGCTTTTGTTGGCCGAAGTTTGTCGAACACTAGCTCTGGGTTCTAAATATCACATACCTATGTGATATATGTGGGTTTACAGCAGTACAGCTCTGCATAACCCTGTGGAGAACAATGGCGTGATAGTTTATATTAATAAAGATTGTCCTCGGCAGTTCAATCAGCCTGATAATGCAGGTAGCGTTGCCTTGCGCGCTGCTGGCCGACGGCCCGGTGACGATGGATCTCAAAGGCGGCACCAACGCTGACATGGCGCCGCAGATAGAGTACATGACTGAAGTCTTCAGGAATGCCCTGAAACTGTTCGGTGCTACGTTTGATATGACACTACATCGACGTGGGTAAGTTTATATTATAATGTTACTAGCGACCCGCTTGCCACATCGCCCGCGCAGACTGCATAATTAACACAACATCTTTATAAATTATAACCTATGTGTTATTCTGATGTATGAGTTATATTATTGTAAAGTTTCATTAATATGCATACAGTAGTTTTTGCGAGGGAGAGTACTAAACATCCATACATCCTCAAAAACTTGTACTGTGACTGTGACACCTATTGTAAGAAATTGTATAGGTTATGGATTCGCAAAGTAATTCGGAGTCAATTAAGTATTTAATCATTACGCGACCTTCAGACTTTCAATTATCACCTTGCACATGGTCACCCCCAAAAATAATATAAGTAGGATTTATTTTTATTGTAATTAGATGACAAAAATATTATCGTCGGATGGTAAGTCGACCACAGTCTATAAAAGCCAGCAAACGAGTATCACTCCCGCGTTATCATCTTTAGATCTCAATTGTTATGTCTCCTAATCTCTTTTACCCAGTAATTTTACTTTCTTTTTCTGAAAAGCTTTTCTAAAGGTTAAAAAGCTGCTACTTTTATAAAAAATAAATGTACCTATTTTAGATACTACCCAAAGGGCGGTGGCTTCGTGACGGTAGAAGTGACCCCGATACAGAAGTTCGTGGCTACTCAAATGGTCGACAGAGGGCTCATCAGCAAGATCTACGGCTGGAGCTTCGTGTCTGGCACACTGCCGATAAGGGTATCTATGACATTAAGTTATTTTATTTATTCATTTATCAGATCCATAAATTGACAATGCTTAAAATGTAATAGATCACATAAACGTATAGATAGGTATAGATAGTTAAAGTATATATTTATTATTAGGGTTCCGTACCTCAAAAGGAAAAAAACAGCACCCTTATAGTATCACTGTTGTCCGTCCGTCCGTCTGTCTGTCAAGACCCTTTATCTCGGGAACACGTGGAGGTATCGAGTTGAAATTAAAACCATATACTCAAGTCCACAGTCCCTTGAAGCTGTGAACAAATCAAACACTCAAGAGAATCAAAATGTATAGAGTATTTTCCCTTGACCTAGAACTCTGAAATTTGGCAAGTAATACCGTCTTATACTACAAGTACCTATAGGGTAAATCTGAAAACTATACATTTGTAATTAATTATAATATTATGTACCTACAAATTTGTAAAGAACCCTAGGTGGGCGAGTCCGACTCGCGCTTGTCCATACAATATTTTCACGAACTCAATAATCCTATAGTATAATATTAAATTATCCTTATAACGCCATCCTTATTTCGATATAAGCGTCTAATAAGCTGCATTTAAGATAAATAAAAATAATGTAATCTATTTACGATTTACATACAAAATAAAACTCTTAAATCCAGTAAGAAGTATTAGGGCTTCTTAATTTTCATGAGGCCTCATCGTAGCTTGGTAACTCTCCTCATAATGCGGGAAATGGCCACTGTTTAGATTTAGTTCGTAGGAGTCCGACATAACCATTGAGTACCCATGAGGGTTTCCACACGGGACTACGAGAGGTGCTTCTTAATTTGGTACCCAATGACCATTGAATATACAATTTATTGGTTTCTTGTATCATGATTTATGCAAAACCGTATTTAATCGGTCGGTCGCCCTCTAAATTAGCCGAGATAAAACTTTGATTGTAGACCTGGAGAACCAAAAAAGGCTGGGAAAGAATGGTATAGCTATAGAAATAAATAAAGAAAAAGACTTTATTAACGGAAACTTCACACAATAACATAAAAAAATCAAATTAACTTCTAAAATAAAACGAAAAAATATAGGTATATTTCACGATCCCTAAAATATGTTCCGAATTTTACCTTTTTTTTGGGCGCATGCCCAACATATAGGTCTTCCAATTAAGAATGCTACTTTTTTATGTCAATGTAAAGGGATAATCGATAACAGTTATGAGCATTATCCCCAATTTATATAAAACTTAGCTAAATATAGCTAAAAATAAAGGGAGGGTGGTGCTAAGATCTACAAGGTTACCTTGACGCTCGGATCAGACACGTGTTTCTCTTTTCTCCGTAATTATCCATCCCTTTCGGTTCTTACATGACGTCATTGACGCGTCTTTTGTTTCGAATACAATACATGTTCTTCAAACATTGTCTGGGAGTGTGTTCGAGTCATATTTAACAAATTAAGGCTAGCTACACCTCAATCTCGGTTCGAGTCCATTAATCTTAAGTCTTAAAACTAACTAACGCAAATACTCAACACATACATGTCGAGTATTTGCGTCAGCTTTCCCGATGCAGTTATTGAATCATGGTCGGCCGTCCGAAACCTTCTTTTTTAAAATTCTTGATAGGATTACGCTTGACTGCCAGTTCGCCTGATGTTAAGCGATACTGCGATCTACGATAGAGCGCGTTTGCCTAGAAGAAACCGATTCACTTATGATTTAAAAACACCCAGATTACATCTATCGGGGAAGACCCAGTCGGGAATCGACTTGACTGCTGGATGAGTGTATAAAAAACCAATTTCACCAAGCGGTCAACCGGTCGAATCTCATATTGGAAGCAGCAATAGATGCAGCAGCCCATAATGTGTTTTACTTGTATTGAATATTAATACCAAAAACCAACAATGTCAAAAGGGTCATGAACTTTTTCTAAACAATGGACTTTGAAACGAGGGTAACCACCGCCGTGGTATTAATTACCTCAAGAGAGTGTTGTCTCATTGACCCGACTGGTTCGACAGATTGATAGACAGTCATATTGTAAGTAATTCATATGTATATGTACCTATTTAATAAATATATTATTATTATGAAATGTGGGTGGAGATTGTACATTAGATTAGTATACCTCTGCCTAACCCATCGGGGAATACAGGCTTCATGGTATTTTTTAGCAATCGTGTGTTGTTTTCATAATAATTTAAGAAAATTGTCACACAACGTGCAGTCAAACAATTTAATTTACAAGATTTGAATGTTTTTCCGAAGTTTTTATAGATATTTTGCTATTCGGGGCGGGGACAAATACAACAAATCAAAGATCATAAAAATCGCTCCATCCGTCCTTGTTATAAATAACAACATTGTTTTATATATAATATTTGAAATGTGTGTACAGCTTGCGCACCACATGAACGAGGGCTTCGCGGAGAAGATCAGCGACCTGCACCCGTGTCTCGAGATCACCGTACTCAAGGAGGACAGGCACCTCGCGCCCAACAACTGCAGTGGCATCATGTGAGTTAATCCACACCTTGGGCAGTGTTGCCAGTCGTCCTGAATTTTAGCCAAAAATGTAATGTCCTGTTACATTTTTGGCTATAATACGGGACAGTTTCAGTCCCGCTTCTCGGGGATTATTCGATAGTGCGGTGCGACGCAGGCGCGGTAGATACAAACAAGTGTAATCTGGCCGGCCACCACTTTTTTTAGTATGTCCCGCTTTCGACGAAAGAATCCCGCTTTTTTTTTACTCAAAACGATTTTAAATCCCACTATACCCGAATCAGAATCTTGAAACGTTGCCTGGGGGAC
Source organism: Acronicta aceris (assembly GCA_910591435.1). NCBI lineage: Eukaryota > Metazoa > Arthropoda > Insecta > Lepidoptera > Noctuidae > Acronicta > Acronicta aceris. Next base: position 12,941,458 of record OU342774.1, on the reverse strand, counting down.
TAAAATGACCACTTTTAATGAATCTATAATATGATTCGCGGACATAATATGGCTTCACAATGGGCCATTTATTTCCGAAATAAGTTAACCTTGCATTTAGTTAGGGTTTTCGTGCGCTTTGCGTCAGCTTATACTGACATTGTATGACATGGTGTGTAACCGTGGATCATGTTGCATTTCTGAAGTTAGTATTTCTGTATGGCTGCTCTGGTGACTAGGTACTTAAATAAGTGATTTGTGCAAAAAATTGAAATGCTCCTGGCAGGAGGTATCTCGCCACTGAGGTAAGTTTCCCACGAACCAACAAAACATCTCGCGATGTAGTGTCATTTTGTACTATGCTGATAATTGTGCTTGATATCAGCACTGTGTGCGAGTTGTCGTCCGGGTGCCGGCTGGGCGCGGACGGGCTGGGCAAGCGAGGCACAGACCCGCTGGACGTGGGCAGGCACGCCGGCGCCATGCTGCGCAACGACATCCTCAGCGGCGCCTGCCTCGACACACACCTGCAGGTATACTGAAAACTAGTGTATTTAAGTAGTGTCTGCAAATAAATTATATAACATAACATACCATCACGCCTTTATTCCCCGAAGGGTTAGGCAGAGGCGTACTAATGTACACCCACAGTTCGCCGGTATGTTTAGGTCCCATGTAATAGGGGGCGAGCCTATTGCCATTAATCGGGCACAAATCCAGACTCCGAGCTGCTACTGAGAATTTCATAGAAAAACTCAATAACACTTTGCTCGACCTGGGGATCGAACCCAGGACCTTTAGGGTAGCAGTCGCGCTTGGGACCACTAGATTAATGAGGCAGTCTCAAATTATATATATTTAATTTTATACGTGATATACGCTTGACCGCCGGTTCGCCTGGTATTAAGCGATACTGCAATTTACGAAGGAGCGTGCTCGCCTAGAAGAAACCGATTTACTTGTAATTTAAAGACACCCAAATTATATCTATCGGAAAAGACCCAGTCGAGAAACGCATTCCACATATCAGCGGTACGCATGATAAAAGCTTTACGTCCGAGTTTTAGGAATGTTCACCATCTTAGTAAAACATTACGTTTAGATGTAACCAGTAGCAGTGCTACACCAAATATAGATGCTTTACGAAGTCTCTTTTATTCCCCAGTCAGAGAGAAAACGATAAAAAAATTAAGCTAATGTATGAGTTTATAGATGAGTTTTATTGCTAATCAATCAAAAATACCTTCCCATACGCGTTCAACAATTTCCAATAAACTTGTCGTTTGATAAAAGATGTTTTTAGTACTTCCTTCTAGTACTTAAGTTGTAACATGTCCACAACAGATTTCAATTATGCTTATGATGGTCTGTGTTTATTTTTTATGGGATAGGAGGGCAAACGAGCAGATGGATCGCCTGATGGTAAGCGATTACCGCCGCCCATGGACACCCGCGACACCAGAGGAGTCACAAGTGCGTTGCCGACCATTTAAAAGGGGATTGGGCCTCCGGTAACCTCACTCACTCGGCGAAACACAACGTAAGCGTTGTTTAACGCCGGTTTTCTGTGAGGCCGTGGTATCACTCCGGTCGAGCCGGCCCATTCGTGCCGAAGAATGGCTCTCCCACGTAAAAAGCAGTTTAGCAGAGAAATGTATTAGAGATTGGCAGTTTTTTCATAAAACCACGAACAGTTTCCAAACAAAATGCAATTATTCGGACAGTTAAAGGTTAGCAATAATTAACAAATTGATAATTGACAATGCAATATTCTACAGACATGATTCATTAAATATTCAGTCACAATCGACGCTAACAGTTAATCATGACTTTCCATGATTAAAAACTAATCGAGTACCTAGCAATCTTTATAGTTTAGATTACAACTAACAATTAAAATCAGATAAGTGTATCGGTTTTATGTTTTTTTTAGGATCAAGTGATCATTTACATGACGATGGCTGACGGAAAGTCATGCATGCGCGTGGGGGACATCACTCTGCACACCAAATCTGCTATTTACATAGCGGAACTGTTCACTAAGGTACGTACCATCGACGGACCTCGAAACGGACGGACCACTTTCGACCCCAATATGAAGAAGATAAGGTCGACATGTGGTATAACGCCAATGTACTTAGACTACGTTACTTAGCAGGAATGCGTTAAACAAAATAGAAATGTTAGATACTTGAACATGAATAAACTTAATATCTCTAAGAGTGCTTAGATAAAATATTTTTGTGCCTGGAAATAGTAAATTTTTCTTCGAAATAAATAATTCAACCGTAAAAGTTATGCTGAAAATTTTTTTTATTGATTTGATTTCCAATTTATATATTAATAAAAGATACCAACTTCTGCCCGCGACTTTGTCTGCGTAGACTTCAGAATTGGGTCCGACCTAGATAAAAAGTAGCCTATGTGTTATTCTAGACTATAATCTATATCTTTGCCAAATTTCATTCGGATCCATTCAGCCGTTCTGGCGTGAAACAGTAACAAACATCCATACATCCAGACTCACAAACTTTCACGTTTATAATATTAGTAAGGATAAATATTTCATACTTTCCGATTTTAGATAAAATTCGAGATCGTTGAAGATGGATCTCAGAACCTCATCCAATGCACTGGAGTACGAGTGATCAACAGGAACTATCCAAGTCAGTTCGGGGAACAACGACACTAATTATGACTACAACGGAAAAATCGCCCATTTAATTACCTGATTACTAAATTCAGGCCTGAAGCCTGAAGGACTGAAAGCCAATTAGAAGCGAATTTATATCCTGAAAGAGGTATAACTTTATTTTGTTACCTTGATTTTATTCGGGACTACAAATATCGCAAATGTATACACGATATGGTTCAGATTGCGGAGAAAATAATAGAAAAGACAGTTGATTTTTTTTATTACGACTGATATACGATGCGCTAGGTGTAAGAGATAACTTCAAGTTGATACTAGAGAAAGTGTATGAATTACTAGAGGACGTCAGGACGAAAGATTATTGAAAATGGATTACATATGACAGTACATAAATATAATGGACTAAATAAACTAAACTCTACCCAAGCTATGGTACTACTGTATCTAACGAGAGCTAAACTATTCCAAGGCCGCGTCCACACAACTGACGATGTGTGCCACGCACTCCCAATGTCTGGGTGCGTCTTCACAATGTTGAGCATTTTTTTTATTATAAGCATTTCTTTAAATATATAAATGTGACATGAGACCATTACCGGGTATTATAACTATTACATTTTTGTGAGTTTAATAACAATGTGATGTTTAGATAGGTTCGCCCGATGTTTTACAAATAGGTACAAAGAAAAAAATAGTTACTGATCTATCAAATTGTGTCTACTTCAAGTACAGGAATATTATATGTCTGACTAATGTTTTTATTATAAATGTTGTAAGCTTTAACATGTATTGCGTGATAATATTATAAAAGTAGGTAGTATAATACAATCTAAATTATGTATGATAAACTAAATTGGACATTTTTATAATGTTGACCGATGGGAAGGCACATTATAATTATTACCCATGGTATATTAATATAGTTTTGCCAGGTATTCTCTTCAGTGATGGGTAATAGGGAATATGCACTGATTTTTTTTATATTTTTTTATGATAGCTTATATCGTTTTATTACTGTTAAATAATATTCAGCACCAAAAATGTAAAATATATACTACATATATATATTTTTTAAATTTTAAACTTTTTCAGGCGTTTTAAACGCCCGCCATTATGGCGCGCTTGGCGCGTGACGTCAAAGTCTATGACAACTTAACAACAAATGTAACCTACAAATTGTTAAATTCTTGTTCAGTTGATTTTGCAATCACCACAGAATAAGTGTAACAATTTGATATTGAACAATGATAATTAATACAATTTCAGAACTTCACAGTCGTTACGAACAGAACAAGCGCTTTTGACAGTGACATACACATAGACTTTGACGTCACACTCGACTGACGCCATTGGTCAAATCGTCTGGCCAATAACGCTCCGTTTCAACCGCTCTGAATTTCCCACATTTTTTTTGCACGATTCAATAATTATTTCCACATCGAAAAAGAAATAAAATCAGGAAATATTGATAGAGACGTAATGAGGATTCAAAATAGTACTCCAAAAAAAATATTACCCTCATCTGTTTCAAATGCATGTTGCCTATTGCGTGTTTGATGTGTTGCCACGATGTATAATTAGTTTTAAATAATTGTTACTGATGTGAGTAAGTTGTTTCACTTGCTACTTCAATAAGTCATTGTGTATAGTTTAACCACCTTATTCATAAAAATCTTATAAACCTCCTATAGCTATGATATGTTTTGTCTTGTTTTGACACGTGATGTTTTGTGAGAGGGAAAAGAAGACAAAACATATTATAGCTATAGTAGTTTTATATATATATAAGACGTTTATGAATAAGAGAGTAAATTTTTAAATAAACATGAATAACACGAGATGAAATAGTTGGGTTAGAAAGAAATATATTAATTATGAATTAAAAATCTCCCTAATTCTACTGAAGATGTCAATCAAAGGCAACACTGATCGTGACGTCATCGCGGGAAGAGTATACCTGTAGTATTCTACCATGTTATTACCGACGACACAGTTACACCGTAATTACACGGTGTAACTTATACGGCGCTATTCGGTAACGATTAAAATGATTAACTTATTCTATAGATATTAATCAAATATATAATTAAATGTTAACAAAACATTACAGTGCGTTTTATTGCTTTCCAATTGGTTAATTTACAAGGAAAAACCATTCAACCCTTTGACTGCCACAGTTAACAAACCAATATGTGCCCAGCACGCCACGGTCGCGACTGGGTGACAGATTTCTAAAGGAAATTTGGAACTTGTCGGCGAGGGCACGCTTTTTCTTAAACTTTTTATGTGATTTAACCTGCGCGCCCTTTCGGAATAGCAATTACAATTGACGCGCACAATTATTTCAAGTTTTATTCTACTTGAATTTGTTTTCACTTTGAGAAATTGTAACAAAGATCTCGCCAATCTTTTTGCCTGAAGTTGGCACGAGCCAACTTTAACCCGGCCGTAAAAATCGACTTAAGCTTTCGCTTTTATTTATTTTAATCCAATAGATTTCTCTCTTACGGTTTTTATTTATTTTTTTCATTTTAATCAAATCTTTTTCTCTCCGTTTTTACGGCCTGATTGAAGTAGGCCCGTGCCAACTTCAGGCCGGACAAAAAGATTGGCGAGAACTGTACTTAGCGCAGCATGGCGCGTCAAATTTCTATTCAATGCCTTACGCAATAAATTATATTTGTTTTCGTATATAAATTTTACTTAAACGATTTGGATTTATAGTAGGTAGGTACGATGTGACCTTCGTAGAGTAGAATGCAGTAAGAATCAGAGAATCACGGTCTTTTTGCAAGATTTTTGATAGATAGAGATAGATTAAACTTTGGAGAAGACGTAGGAGAATATCTTTTGTCTTAAGGTCCTTTGATGCGAGTGAAACCGCAGGCAACAGCTAGTTGACAGTATTAAAAAAAAAAATTAACCCTTAGAGGTCGTTATCCATAAGAAAGAAATATATTGATACGATTGATTTAATGAAGATAAGGAAATAAAACTCACTCGACTGATCTGATCCTTTTAATAACAGCTCAGTATCATTACCACCAAACACATAATTATGATAAATTCAAAAGGTCCTCTAACACAATATGTAAGTACGTATTGTCCGTCTGTTTCGAGTTTGCACACCGTCACAGCTAACAAAAGAAGAAAAGGGATAGTGTATTATTGCGACTGTGAGGTGAGGGTATGGGTAGTGACTAACTAGAAACAGGCGGCTAGAACTCCATTATCAAGACATAAAAACAACCATTATGTTTTAATATATACATATAAAATACGGCATCAGGTCATATCAATAAATCCATTTCACTAACTTTTAGGGTACGCGCAGACAGGCGAAGTAGTGTCGACGCTACAAATTCAATAACACTTGAAAATCAACTTTACCTGTATTGGCATACGACTGAAATTGGTATAACGAAATAAGTAGGTACGTACCTAATTTTATGACTAGCCGCCACTTCGCCGGTCTGGGCAGTTTTCAAAAGTACATGTTTAAGTAATTTAAATTACAACAAAATTAGCAGAAATGCTCAGAAGCTTATTAAAATGCAGAGATTTTCGATCGGACTTTGATAATTCTCAAAAAAGGTCCACATAGAAAACCGAATTGAAGATTGAATTAGGAATAATAAAACTATAAAATGTAAAGGGGTCTTTGCCCTGCAGTGGGACAAGGTTTAAATAGCTCGTCTACATCAAAAAAGATGTTATTACATGGTTCTTTGCCAAGTGGCCAAAAAAAAAACTATTTCACGAACATTATTTTACTATTGAATACCCACTAGATTCGTATTGTTTGTTGGCAAGGGAATTATTAATATTTATGAATAAGAAAATATGTAATTATTAACAAAATTTGTCAAAAATTAATTAAAAGTCGCCCAACCAGATAAAACCTTTTGAAGGTATAAAAGACAGTTCTTTTTAATGCAATTCCTTCACTGCGTCATAACGCGTTAAATACATTACGCAGATGTGGCCTACATTTTACGCACTAATTTTTAATTAAATTTAATTTTTCGTCGCAGCCTTTCACACTAAGGTTAACGCAGGTGGAGCAGTAACATAAAGATACGTCATGTCGCCTTTAGGCTCGTTGAAAATTTATAAAACACATACTAAGGACTGTACCACCCTCGTCATTGAGACACATAAACCTACATAGGTACATTAGAGATAGGAGCGTACGTTGATTCTTCTAACACAATGAATGTCATCATTAAAATCGCCTAACTGCAGGTTTTAAATTCGTCTGTATTTTTCCCTAGCTCCGAAATCTCATCTGATTGGATTGGTCATTATTTCATTTTAGTACACAATGAAATTCAGTTAAATGTACCTAAGTAAAATTTTTTTTTTTTCTAAGAATCCATTCATCATAATAAAGTACATTTGTACTTGAATATTTCAGGAATTCGGTCATAGAGTTGATAGCTATAAAATATAATTTTGTCAAAACACAAGGTACCACTAAATTAGGTGAAAGTAAAAATAGCATCATACCACGTTTATATTATATATTTATTGTACTTAACATAACTATGTTTAGAAATATGAAAGTTGTCGAATATTTCTGCGTAGGTAACTTTTGGAACTAGAACATGGTAGAGATGTTAACAAAATATAAACTTACTATTAAGTTTGACAGAAAACAAAAACATTCTAAAATGATTTTTCCATAAAAAATACTTTAACGAAAAATAGTATAAAAATTATTTTATTCAACATAAAAAATATAGAAATCAATTTCGTCGCAGTGTTGCTATAATTTAAACAATTTATTATTATTATTATCAACCCGGTTATATCTAAAGGTCAACACAGTGGGACGATGAGGTCAGGTGTTCGCTGGAATGTTGTGATAATTATATTACCTAAACTAGGGCTGCGAATGCCCAACACAATGCCTATCCCTCCAAATATCATACAATAAACTTTCAAAAAGTACTTAATTGAGACACTGTGTTTATTTCTAATATCTTTTAGACTCAACAAAATATGTCAGATTTTCTCCAATTTTTTAAGTTTGTGACTCACATAAAAATAGTATTTCTTTAATCTACCTGACATCATCGTCAGCATTTTGGTCAAATATGTAGTAGAATTATATTTTCTACGCTGGAAACACCAATGGAAGATACGACGGAAGTCAAAATTACCCTTTTATTTTTACAATAGCAACATTTACGTACATTTATACACGCAGGACTGAATATAAACCGTGCCATGTTAATATGAAGAAATGTTTTTGATCGTGAGGTAAAAGAAGGTTGTAAGCATAAAAAATAAATGCAGTATTGGACCTTTTTAGTTAAACAATAAAATTGTATATATTTATGTAAATGAAAATGTATTTTATACAAGTGATGTAACGCGCTTAATAAAAATTCAGTCAATCAAATGAACTTTTGACAGAAAAAAATGAATTTTCTCACATAAAATATAGTACAGTTGGCCATTATCAATAAAATAATAAAATCTTGCACAACCAATCTTGACCAACTGTACCTAAATTTTCATCCATATAGTTACATATAAAAAAATATGAAATGTGGAAATAAAATCAAGTTACACAACACCGCACGGTTTATAGAGAGTCCCCGACAGTCTACCCTGGTCACAATTGGCCGGTAGTGACGTCATAAGCGCTGGTCCCGCCACTATCGTGTATATAAACTTAGATGTACTTAAACGGTACCGGTGCGTTACGGTTTGTGCTCTGGACGTGGCTTGTTGATCGTCTATTCAGTCTTTTTTGACTTGCTCGTCTCCGCTGCGGGCTCCACTATCGCTGGTTGGTCCTCGTAACTGTGTGTATAATATTGTTTATGTTAATATAAAATAATTCTGAAAATAAGACTGCCTCATTAGTCTAGTGGTCCCAAGCGCGACTGCTACGCTACAGGTCCTGGGTTCGATCCCCAGGTCGAGCAAAGTGTTATTGAGTTTTTCTATGAAATTCTCAGTAGCAGCTCAGTGTCTGAATTTGTGCCCCTATTACATGGGACCTAAACATACCAGGCGAACTGTGGGTGTACATTAGTACGCCTCTGCCTAACCCTTCGGGGAGTACAGGCGTGATGGTATGTCATGTTAATATAAAATAATTCTCGCAACCGTGTACAAGAAGGTGTATGAATGTGGATGAAGCAACTACTAGTATAGTAACTTTAATAAAGCAAAACAGAAACCGAGACTGCCATGGCTGGAAAGTTTGAATCAACTGTTTTATCTGCTAATTGATCCTTTATGTAATAATTAAAATATTAATATTATTTCCACGGTACGCCTCTGGGTTTGAGGAAATCGACCCGCACTAGGCTAGGGTGGTGGACATTAGCCTTATACATTTTATTCTGAAAGGACACCCGTGTCCAATAATGGGACAGTATAATGGGTTGATGATTAAACTCCACATCTGAAATCTACCTTTCCCGGTAGCGACTATGTACACGTTAAAAAGTGGGATGAGATGTTTGGAGTGTAGGGCCAGCATTTTGGTTTGTCGTCTATACATGAGGGTGACGGTCAAAAGGTCGGTTAAAATGTCCCACAAAGGCAGTAGATACTGACTTGAACAGTGCGTTGATGTCGCCGCGGAGCAGCGCGAGCGTGAGCGGCGTGGCGAGGCAGGCGGGCACCAGGTACAGCAGCGCGGGCTGCGCGTGCTTGAACACGTGCATCACCAGGATGGTGGCCAGCAGGCCCAGGATGTACGCAGAGAACGTCGCCCTACACACACATATGTATTTATTTACTAGCTGTTGCATTATATCGAAATGATATAATATGTCCCAGTTTCTACAATTTCTTTAAGTATGAAGTTGTTTCTAATAATGACTTTTCCAATATAATTATCTTTTCCTAAAAATCTTAATCGAACTGTTACGAACATTTTTAGAAAACCACTGCTTACCAAGGAACAGTATTTCACTTTAATTTATAGTAATAATAATTTTATCACTAACATTTTAGATTTCCAACAAAGATTCTACACAGCACAATCACATACTGTAAAAAAGCAATATAGGTATTTATGTAGTTATTTACCGTCGGGGATACTATATACCGCGTAACTACCACTGCTGTAAGGCCTCTAATTTTCAATATTATGTCATTCAAAGTTAGACCTTACGGCGCGAACTGACTACCCAAAAGTGCTTGCGAACGATGGATCTCCACGCGGCGGTCGCACGAATTTCCCTGTTACAACGTTTAGAATCGTGAAAATCATGCAATCGCGTGTTTCATCATTTTTAACGTTGTTGTCTTGGAAATACGGGTAAAACTTTCGCGTCGCAATCCTCGCCATAATACTAAAGCGTATTGAAGTATCCACGACGATATGTTTAGTATGTATATTCATTAAATTATAGGAGGCTACCACCTACATATGTTTGTGCTCATAAAACTCTTAAAAGTGTGAACATACCTAAAGTAGAACTCGCTGTTGCGCTTGAGGCTCTTGTCGAAGCGCAGCAGCAACGCGATGAAGATGCCGGGCACCACGATGTCACCCAGACCCAACATGGCGAAGTTGCTCGCGTTCAAACCGTTCACCAAGAGGTCTTGGGGGAATACCACTGCAGGAAACATCTACTGTATTATATGTTCTTCCCCAAAAAAGGAGACAACGGGACTTGTTGGTAGGTGCTTATACTCAACACTTTACTGCATTCCATAATGTTTAGACCTACAGATGATTTAAATATAAAAGGAGCAATTATGGACCCTGTCGGGCACGGCATACTTCAGTTCAGTAGGAGAGAGGAGGAAAATGCTGGATAGGTTCTAGGGGTGTTTAGCTTGCTTGCCAGTGTGATTGCCCGTGGGTCTTCCCTGATAGATATAATCTGGGTGTCTTTAAATGACGAGTGAATCGGTTTCTTCTAGGCAAGCGCGCTCCATCGTAGATCGCAGTATCGCTTAACATCAGGCAAACTAGCGGTCAAGCGTAAGCCTATCATGAATAAAAAAAAAATGGGAAATATAAATATTTATTCAATACTCAATACTCAATACTCAATTCGTTTATTGCACTCCACAATGTTAACAGGTGTTAAAAAATAAATATAAAAGTATCAATCATGGACCCTGTCGGGCACGGCAATGTAGGAGAGAGGAGGACGGCTTATGTTTTGTCGTGTATAATATAGTATCTACGTATATTATTTGGTAATTACCATTTCTTTATTTGTTTAGTTTCACTTTATTTATATGTATATATTATTTATTTATTTTATTAGATAATTTCCTTTTCATTATTTATTTAATTTTACTTTATTTATATTTATATATTCGTTTTTGTTTTTCTAGTACTATTTGTATTAATTATATGTATAGCTATAGTTGTTATTAGATTATAAGTATATATTTTTTATGTAATCTTTTATGTATGAGTTATGTTATGGTTTTATCATTTAAGTATTCATTTAAATCGTAGTAACATTTTTTTAATAATATTTCTTTTAGCTTCTTTAAAAACACATTATCTTTTTGTTCATTTTTAATTTTTTGAGGTAGATTATTATAAATTTTTATTGACATAACAAATGGACTGGTTGAATGCATTTTAAGCCGGGAGTTTGGTAAATTTAACCTGTCTTTATGTCTTAGTGTATATGGTAGTTGTTTATCTTCTCGTTTAGTATAGAAATCTGTGTTTTCTTACAAATTTGCATGTCTCTAGGATATATATACAGGGGAGTGTTAAGATGTTTAGGCGTTGGAAGTGGGGTTTACAGCTATCGGTTTCTTCTATATTAACGAGAATCCGCAACAGTTTTTTTACTTGGCGAACTCTTATGAGATGAAACGAAAATATATTTCAAAGAAAAACGAGTTTGCCGACATTACAAATACCTTAATTGTTGTACCAAAAAAAAAAAAATGTGTATGTGATAATATGAATTCGCAAAATATATTTTAACAGAACTCTATATAGGAGCACTAGTGTTTTTCGACAGCTGTAGGTACTTACCTGTTATATTTTGCATCGTAACAAAGGAGTTATGTTACTATATTATGATAATACGAATGGTAAGTAGTACCTTTAGTATATTATACTAAATTCAACATCTTCATTATGTTATTTCAATGTTAAGCTAACACGACATACTAAATAGGCTTACAATACATGCGCAATAATAACACATGCGCGCCTTAAGAGTCCGGCGGACCGAATTTCTCTTAAAAACTGAATACCGATATAAAACGTAATTCAAACATAATTTAATCAAATTCTTTTATTATTCTGATTCGGATACCGTTAATCTAGGTTCCTACGTTACCATTTTATCCAAAATACTTCCCTGGAAATAAATGTAAGCGAATGCAATTTTTGATAACTTTACCAAGATTGGAACGATGTTTCGGTCTGTATTACGATTTCGATATTACATTGTTGTGGGGAATTCGAGCTCCGCCGGACCCTTAACGGTAGGCTACAGCTGAGTTAAGATGCCTCAGTGAAGTAATATGAACTTAGCGTAGCTCGAAGTTTGAATACCTATGTCTTGCATGTAAGCTGCTTCATAAACAAAGTTAGGTTGTTCGTTTAGTTAGCTTGCGGTGTGGCCTGCCCTTTATAGTGAAGGGGAAGCCCTTTCGAATGAAAGTAACTAGGTTTTTTATAGCCGATTTTGTGTCCCACTTTTGGGCAAAGGCCTCCCCAAACTCAGTTTTTTATGGGATAGGAGGGCAAACGAACAGACGGATCGCCTGATGGTAAGCGATCACCGCCGCCCATGGACACCCGCAACACCAGAGGAGCCACGAGTGCGTTGCTGACCTTTTAAAAGGGGATTGGGCCTCCGATAACCTCACTCACTCGGCGAAACACAACGCAAGCGATTTTTAACGCCGGTCTTCTGTGAGGCCGTGGTATCACTCCGGTCGAGCCGGCCCATTCGTGCCGAAGCATGGCTCTCCCACGTAAAAAGTCTCAGTCCCGGATTTTCTATCCTGGGCTTCCTCATGTGGGTACTCACAATGGTATTCGAGGACGAGGTCGGCCTAGGGCCTAGGAGACAAGTAAAAAACTGTTTTTTTTTAATGAGTTTAGAATACTATTCCTATTTTTTGTGTAAACGAATGTACCGCCTAGTTAATGTTTCTTACATGTAGAACAAAAGTTATAAGTTTTCACTGTAGGAATACTCTATTTATAAGATTTCCAACCGGTATAAAATCAAAAACTGATTGATATACCTAGCTCTACCCGCTGTATTCAGAAAAGTATAAAAATCGCAGGTAACTTCCCTATATGAAGCAAGCATCTGCTAAAACAGAATATAGGGAAAATTCCACGATGAGGAAAATAACGCGCGTAAATAACATACGAAAAATGGTAAAGGAAAACAATGAGAAAACCTGCATGTCTAAGAGCTTTTCTCGACGGCCTGTGAAGTCTGCAAATCAGCATGAGGCCACTGTGGTGGACTAACCTAATCACTCTCATTCTGAGAGGAGATTCGTGCACAGCAGTTGGAAAGTAAACTATCTCGTTGGACTAGTGAGCGCAAAGCACAACTGCTGAGAAATAGGCTTTGGTTGGATTCCTAGGTCGAGCAAAGTGTTATTGTTATTCTATGAAATTCTCACTAGTGGCTCGGAATTTGAATTTGTGCCCGGTTAATAATAGGCTGACTCCCTGTTACATGGGACCTAAACGTACCGGCGAAAACTGTGTACAGTCAACAGCACATCAAGTTACCACAAACTGTCAAATTTCCCTAATCTATACTAATATTATAAAGCTAAAGAGTTTGTTTGTTTGCACGCGCTAATCTCAGGAACTACTGGTAGGAATTGAAAAATTATTTTTGTGGTGGATATTCCATACATCGAGGAAGGTTATAGGCTATATAACATCACGGTAGGCCTCTTAGGAACGGAGCAGCGCGGGTGAAACCGGTAGCAAGTCGCTAGTGGATAATAAACTCTATTATTTGGAGATTAACTTGAAAATCGTTTGAAGAAGTTTGATAGTTTTGGATGCCAGGATGGGCTGTTGACTGTACACTAATACACCTCTGCCTTTTTTATTCTAGCACGGAAATACGGATTCATAACATTCGCCACGACCGTGACATGTCGTGATTCAGCTTTTGCTGGACACCTTCAAAGAGTACCTCTGCTTAACCCTTCAGGAAATACACCCGTGATGACGTAAATACTAATAATATTTAATATTTAATAATTAATATAATCTAATCTATCTATCTATAATCTAATTAATATTTTATAAACTTACGTTTGATGGGGGCTTCGAAGGACTTGGCGACGGTGACCATGACGTTGGTGCCGAACACCCAGAAGATGTCGTAGATGAAGAGTCCGCACAGCAGGATGCAGCCCGTTACCACGTTGTTGAGGTGCAGCAGCTCCACGCCGTTCACCGCGAAAGCGATGCCGAACAGGTTGTTGGCGATCCAGTGCTGCACCGACAACATGTATTTAATGACAAGGTATTTTTTTTATTTACTAGCTTCTGCCCGAGCCTTCCGTCTGCGTGGACCCCAGAATTGGATCCTCCTGAATAAAAAGTCTATGTGCTATTCCAGGGTATAATCTATCACCTCGATTCATCACCGTAGCTTATACTTATCCACTTGTCCCTCCAGGGAATATGAAAAGTTAAATTCTATAATAAATTTAGATTTGATAAAAACATCGTTGTTATTTGTTACCTTTTTAAGTAGATACCAGGCGCCCATGCAGAGCGAGATCAGCACGCAGATGATGTCGTACGATGTGAACTTGTAGTTGATGATGTCGGTGCTGGTGTCCCGCTCGCCGCGCGTGAAGTGGATGTGGTAAGACACGTTGGGCACGGACGCTGGCACCATAAACGAGATCACAGGGCTGCAGGGACAAATAATACGTGAAACGGGGTTATTTGACCAGCCAGCCACGATAAAATTTTGTCGACCATTTTGCCTTGCTGTCTCGTGGGAATATAACCGTTGACAAAATTTTATCGCGGCACGCGTGACAAATGTGCGCGTATGAGACACACTGAAGCAGGTCAAATCAGGATATATCTCATTATTTATCAGTTAGTAATAGTAGCCACATAATCCACATTCCTAAAACGTTTTTGTTAAAATTCATTGTTGCAAGAACCACTTACAACATTTGAAAGAAAGAAAAAAGTTATTCTTACACAAACATAGAAATGAAAAATAATCTTATACATAATGCATAAAATTATATAATATCTCAATTAACCCCGTTTAACGGTAAATAATTCATTTTTAATTATATCATATAAGCAATGGAGGTAATGGCTAAATTAACTTAACTTGCGTATATGTAAACATTGATCCTTTACTTGTGGTCACAACATTTCAGATCCTTTAATGAATTAAATAATTAATGATTAAACGAACTTACCTGAAGTGAAGTTCTATCATAATTATACGAAGTGTCTCGTCCGAAGAGATTAGGATACCTAAGAAAGAGTATATACAACATGTAGTATCGCTTCCGGTGGTACTACTCATCCACTAGGTTGAGATCTTTTATTTTTGTTTTTTAAACTGTTCCCGCGCCGCGCCGAGCTGTCATTTAGTTCAGAGTAAAGTTATATTACCAGAACTCTTTTGGGCTATGGTCATTAGGGTTGGGAGGGTGTTCCTAATCTCTTCGGACGAGACACTTCGTATAATTATGATAGAACTTCACTTCAGGTAAGTTCGTTTAATCATTAATTATACTTTGTGTCTCGTCCTCGAGATTAGGATACCTAAGAAAGAGTATATACAACATGTAGACTTTGAGAGTAAGTTCTGGTAATATCACCTAAATATCATAATTAACATGATATAAGTATATGTACGATTATATGATAATTATGTTATCTTGGTTTTCTATAATTGTGAAAAAAGCTTTTCATGGCTTAGAAATTACAGATTTATTATTTTTGAAATTGATCTGTTATAGTATACTGTATATCCATAATTTTCCCTGAAATTCCTTGTCTCAACAGATACAAGTAAGCACCTAGTAAACTCTTGTTATTTAAGCTAAGTATTTATGACTAATGTGCTTTAAATTTTAAAGCTAAAGCGTTTGTACTGAATGATGACGGATTTGAATTCTGCGAATTCTTTCTCGGAAAATTGTTAAATCTTTCCACAACACATTATTAAGTACACTACTTTGTAACCTTACCTCGTTTAGCGATACCTATGAAATCATAGGTATAGAGGTTAAAACATTAGTAATGGTTTCTACGACATCAGAGTAAGGCAATTAATTTGTGCTGAAGCAAATAGCACTGCACTTCTATCATATTTCTATACGCATAGCGTGAGAGGATATATTGTGATATATATTTTATAATATACTCCATATAGGTATGACCGGTTCGGATATCTTGAAATTCAAAGCCAAAAGGATTGAAGAAAGAACATTTTTCAGACGGAATTGACAATATTTGTCTTGGATTTGTGCAAGTACCTATTTATTACATAAAAGTTATGGATATGATATGCTATATACTTATATATATTTCCAGTCTTAAGCCATAAGTAATTTAGATGTCACAATATTTTGTTGTAATCATTTAAATTTATAAACGACGTAAGGAAGCGTTTGTCAACGCATGCAACATAACATAGTGCTCTGTGTTTTTGGGGCACATATTTAGGTGTAGATAAGTAGGTGCTTTTGCCTATACAAAAAGCATCGTTTAACTTGTAGGTTCTTGGTTCATAAGTTCTGAAAATAAGATTTAGGACCCATACCCTTGTATGGGTGAATATAAAAACGTACATAAAGTACTAAATATAGAAACAGACTGTAAGAGTCGGTATTAATCATTTATACATATTTTATAGGAGTAAAATGAATTTTTAACGTTTGTCTTTACGAAATATCTCGAAAACTGCTAGTTTTTACTTGTACAAATTGTTCGTTATTTGTTATTGGTTGATTACATAAATAATCATCAGACTGTTGAAGTTAGGTACCACTCCTATCCAACCAGCTTAATGCTTGTTTAGGAATTTATAATAATTTCTAGTTTTTCATGAGCATCTGGTTGATGCCAATAATACACTTGCCTAATATCATGTTAAAAATTTTAGGGAAGTAAAAATAACTGAGAAAATAAAAAAGGCCAAGGGGCTATGTTCTCAGTAACTAGATAAGATGGAATACTGATGTTTTCAACATATTGTTTACATTCCTTTAAACAATGTTGAATGCCTGGGAATTCAACATAATGGAACAAGTTGTCATTTTAATTATATTTTTAATTTTCTACAAATGATGGGAATAGTGTACTGTACACTTGTATGGGAATAGTGGGACTCTGCTATGCTGTAGTCCGTTACCTTTTATGCATACCAATGGGTATGCATAATTCATGAAAATAGTGATAAATTGTTAATTTAGTTGACAGTTCAACCACAGTTCTAGGATTTAATAGATACCTACAGAGTTACTTAACATGTACCCAAAGTGACATTAAACTTTGTGGTGGGTAGTAGAATGCATCCTTGAATAATCATAAATATGAATAAGTATAGATATTTATAACTATAATTATGTTGGGCCTCAATATTGACCATTGTCAATAGCTTCAGTCACATGACTGCCACTTTAAAAGTAGTGTATTTGTCCAACTCAGAATAATGAATAATAATTACTTAGTAATAATTCATAGCACAACTCAATAGTTTTATGAAAAATTGAATAAAATTTTCTAACATTATTTTATTATATTGGTATTAGAAGCTCTTAAGGTTTTCTAATTAGGGATATCAGTTTATATAATTATGTTGATTAGATGTCATCTAATGACTGGCTGATCAACCTAATGCTAACCTTGCTATAAGACCACCTTACCATAGGGTAAGGTTTGCATATTAGCAAAGAGTAAACATTTATTGTGACATAGGTATGTCAAGAGATAGGAAATACTTCAAATCCTCAATTGTAATGAGTTGTTGGTAAAATAATATTTCATTAATATGTACCTAGGTACATATTTGCCGCATTTCTATTTGGCACACCAAATCTGGTTAAAAAAGTTTAACTGTCAGATGCCAAAAAATTAAAACTAAGATGTTAACGGCCCGGGATCACATACTTCTTACTTGATTCCATATTGGTAACGGTGATGATGTCGCTGTTTGCACCAATAATACAGGTTACTTTGCGTGACAAAAGGTAATTATTTGCAAGTTTTTAAACGTAGGAGATAAACATTGTGGGGCAAGGAATGTCGCCAAAAAATATCAGAGGTTAGTAAGTGGATATACCTGGCACTCTGACCGTTCACTTATCCTGTCTCTCTTAGCAACACTCCCCCCCCCCCTTGTTGAGGCGTTAGCATCATTTAAGTAGGTAAGATATTTTTCTACCTTAATGTATTTTCCATTTTAGGTAGAGTACCTAATACAAAAAATAATATAAGTATACATTTTTTTCAATTAGATATTAATATTAGGTTTTGTTGAAAAATGAAAAGTTTGTATGCTATTGTTAGCATTAGGTACTATCAATTATGTTGCATTTGTAATTATATGTATACATTTAATTCTTGTGTATGTTGACAACCATCTGAGCATAATATTGTTTAAATGTTCATAACAAGATTTTCATGAGAAAACTAAGTTATTGACTTTTTTAATATTCAAGTTTTGTTTCACAGCTAGCCATCTATATTTGGTGGCATCTGAGACTATCTGTATCACAATATCAAATTTAATTTAATGTTATTAATTTTTAATTCTATCCTTATGTACAGATTTCTATACATACTTTTGTATAGATGGTAAATATTGTAGGTATCCCATAAGATAACTATGATTAATTGTATGTATTGTTATTTTTTGAGAAAATAACTAGTAAAATAGATGATTTTCCTAGGGTATGTAACAACCCCATTGACCACAAATCCGTACGGATTTGTTACATTATTAGTTAAGTTTTTATCACATTGAATATAAAGTAGTGTTTATAGTATTTAATATAGTATCAGGTATTTATTAGGCTAGTGGTACCATGTGGTACCATAGCCTAATCCCTCTTATTCTGAGAGGTGACCCTTGCCCAGCAGTGGGACAATGTAATGGGTTGATTATATGTTATATATCATAGGTATCAATACCTAAAGAAAAAAATTAGCATATTGTATTTTCATATGATTTTAAAATGTACCTTAAAAATGAAAAGTATTTTGGGTAATACTTGAACTCATAATATTTTCCAAAAGGTACAGCATCTTCCATATTCTAAGAAATAATTATTTTAAAATTAAAATTAAAATAAATTATTCCAGCACCTCCTTCATTCATAAAACTGAGTTTTCTGTTTTGGTGTATATAAGACAGGTATTAGCAACCTGTGATAACACTACTAATGTGTGAAAAGGTAACCGCATACATTACCAAGATTGATGGTGTCAGGATTGTTTATCTGCAAAAAGATAAATTGGCTCACTCAAGCGGTCTGCTGCTGCTTCCAGTGGCGCTATTGCAAGTAGCTATGTTGCTTGGGGGGTTTCCCTTAAATTTTCATACTTGTATGAAGGCTATGCTTCGTTAGATTGCAACTATTCTAAGCATTGGCCGCTGATTTTCAAAGGTCTGCTTGGAGGTGTTCTTGATTGTTCGCTGAGGTAGCTCCTTTTGTTTTCAGCATGTTGTCACTGACTGCATCTGAAGTGTTAACTTGCTCGAGATATTGCCTCCCAGCAGAGGCAGGCAGGCATATGAAATATTGCTATTTATTTTAGACCTCCGGCTTATTGTCTGAT
Source organism: Acronicta aceris (assembly GCA_910591435.1). Classification (NCBI taxonomy): domain Eukaryota; kingdom Metazoa; phylum Arthropoda; class Insecta; order Lepidoptera; family Noctuidae; genus Acronicta; species Acronicta aceris. The sequence continues at coordinate 12,922,049 of OU342774.1, read as the reverse complement.
GGTTAATTTCTGGTCAGGTTAATGGCTTTATAATATGTTTTATATGGCTTGTATAGTACTGTTTTCATGATATTGGTCCTGTTAATCAAGGATTCCTGAAGACAGCATTGGTGACAGTGTTAGGTAATAACACCTTTAAAGGGGCCATTCTGATAATATGTACATAGGTAGCTATGTATATTGATGAAATGAACTTGAGTTCTTCGAGTTCTTTACAGGGTTGTAGGTTGGCTTGCCATCCTGGTCTTACCCTTATTTGTTGGCAATACTTGAAATAGATCACCAAAGCATAGTTCATTATGCCTACCTGCATTATGATATTGTCTTCATAATGTGAGTTATCTGCCTGGAATATTGTGATATAAGTGTACTCGCCTGATTACCATATTATGATAATTAAGTAGGTATTATACTTCCTTGTAATGTGTTCATTGCTGTCAAGCATAATTTACATGATTCTGTTGAGTTGAATAAACTCTTGGACAACTGGTAGGTTTTATTGGTAGGTTATTGATGGGTACTTACATTCCAGTGGTATGTCCGAGAACACTTAATGGCCATGCAGTGGGACAGTCCTTCTGGCAGCCCGAAATTGCATTGTTTTATGTGGTTGGAAGTAATTTGTTTACATATGGGTATGTAACCTATGTCATCATGGAATTGGAGTTTATTTAGCGTGGGCAGTCCTACATGATCTGTCCGAGTTGCTAAATAAATTTAATGCGTTGAGACAGCCCATATTTGACTGCTCGAGGTGCATTGTTATTCCCAAATCCTTTTGATAAAGGACTTTAGATTATTCAGCGTGGACCATCCGATGATTCTCAGTGCCAAGTAATTAATAATGCGTTGAGACAGCCCAAATTTGACTACTCGAATTGCATTGTTTATTTTCAATTCACTGTAATAAAATTATGTACCGGCAAGTTCCGACTTGACCGGGTTTTCCTTAGATCACATTTCTAAAAGTTAACGCTAAGATCACTACACAAACACTTAATAATATTTATTTTATATACTTCTTGAGTGTTTTGGCTGCAATATTGGACAATTTACTCGAAAAAACAATTACGAGTAAATTTCCTAGTGGAGAGCGTTGCGCACTAGAAACGCGAATGACAGCTCGGCGCGGCGCGGGAACAGTTTAAAAAACAAAAATAAAAGATCTCAACCTAGTGGATGAGTAGTACCACCGGAAGCGATACTACATGTTGTATATACTCTTTCTTAGGTATCCTAATCTCGAGGACGAGACACAAAGTATAATCATTATTACGTATGGCATTCATCATCATCATACAATTAAATAATATCAGTACAATGTGATAAAATCTGTAAAAAGTAGTTTTATTTCAATGTCTAATATTCACATAAGTCTCAGAAACCAGTATTTAGTACTATTTTAAGAATGGCCACTGTATGAAGTATGTGTCAACGTAAATAGTGCCTACAGTTATTCTGTGTTCTTACCTAAGAAGATGACTCAAAGCAAGAACTCCTAGGAAGAAGAAATATCCAGTTAGCAGTAGATTGATGTACTCCTTGGAGAAGAACTGGAAGAATATGTAGAGGCCGAACAGCGCGGCCGACGCGATCAGAGGGAACATGAGCGCGTCCTTATTCGACATCGTCTCATGGCGCTCGCCTGATTCCTGTCGACAAAACAGAAATATTGTAATCACTTTCTTAGTTTCAACTAAGTAGATAGTAGTCATTTTTTTTGTGATATTTCATGACCAGTAGAATGGTAAGTACATACTAAATATATCTTTAAGGTCTGTGTAGAAGGGAACTGCTAAACTTTTTTCCTGTCTTTAACTTAATATTGTCCTTTATTCAGGAAATCCCATTAGGGATTCAAATTCATCCCCCAGGGCCCAAAAAGAATAAATTTAGCATTGTGTCTGTAATTTATTACTTGATAGGTTAACTTTATTCATAGTTTTTGTAAGAAATAGTACCTACAATACAGCAGCAAATTATTATTTGAGTAAGAGTGAGTTTAGAGTGCAGTTTCTTGTTGAATTCTTCTCCATTGGATGAACTTTTTGGAATCATACAACAAGACTCATAAATTGTACAAGCTTATTTAAAATAAAGACATCTTAAATTGAACTTTAAATTGTTAGTGGTACAATTCTTCAGTTGCATGCTGCCAAATCTACAGTCAGCTATAAAAAATCTATTGAAACCTAACCAATAACCAATTTTTAGGGAATCTACAGAATAAATCAATTACCTTCAAAATGAGGTGTCAATTGGATTGAATGGCATTGTAAGTGAGCGGAACTGAGTATGTACCTTGTTCCAAATGGAATTAAAAAACAGTGGTATTACATAACAGCAATATACTAAAATGTTCTTTTTTTTAATATGGTCAAAGTCCAAAAGGTAATTTGCATTACATTCTACCATGAAATTGTAAATTGCAATATTACACTGCATTACCACCAATTTAATGCATTACAATTAAATTAATATGCATTGATTAGGTATTCTCTGGCCCAACACCAAATTTCTTAGATTTTTATTTTTAATTTCTTGTTATATTCTAGCTCTTCAGCTTCCTACACTTATCACTGTTTACTCAGTGGTGATACAGTGAAATTTTCTTTCATAGGTACATTGCCTAGCTATTGAAGGAGGAAACTAAATTAAATACAAAGTTAAATGTCTGATTGCACTGAAAATAGTTAAAAAATTAACAATGTAAGTTGTTTTTTTAGAACAATAAATTGATTTGCATAATCTCACAATTAATACAAAAATACCAGTTCTCGAGTTCTTGGGTCCACACAAACTTAATGTGGTTTAATAAATAAAGGAAATATGTTATATGTACATTTTATGCATAATTTTTATTTTTGAAAAGGCCCATGCAACACGGGTTTGTTTCCTAATGTAGACAATGTCTTTTAAATGTATAAAAAAAATATTACAACATAATTTTATTACTTTTTCTGTTTATATTTTCATTTTTAAAAACTGTACATTACATATTGTAGTTTTTAAATTAGCTTTAATTTAGCTAGTCTATGCAGGAGCATGACTTTCTCAACGGACTAATAACAACAAAATTAAAAATTAAGAACATTCTCAGATTGTTATTTGAGTAAAATAAGTACAAGGATTGTACAACCAGTAAATTCATAAGGAAGTAATTGTTAAGTAGTAAATACCTACTTAGATTACAATACAGTGGCAGCTATGAAGGTCATCAATTTTAACAAATTTTTAAGTAATGATATTGTAAAAAAAATACGATATTTTTTTACAATATCATTACTTAAAAATTTTATCTTTTATTTTATTTTTATTTTTATGTTATCTTTGTTTTCACATTACAAAAACACTAAGTTAATTTTAAAATATTACAGACTTTTTTAAGGCAGTTGTACAGGTACCTACTACAAGTGATACAATACATTACTAAAATTTTAAATCTATGACGAATTGGCGACCTCTGACTTGAAGAAATTATTGTAGGTAATGTTTTATGTTCTTTACAGCAAGGTACATTCATTTGACAAGTTACAATATGCCACGATGATAAAACGTGTATCGTTCTCGTTGGCTCCAACAAAATAATAAAGATGTGATAAAATTCTATCCAGGTATTACAAAAACCTCGCCAGACTCACCTTTTGCTCCTTCAGGTATTTCACAGATCGAAAAGCTCCAAAGAATATTGGTAATATAGCCATAATCACTAAACTCAAGTATGCAATCGCGACGCCTTCAATACTCGTAGGTGGCTTGTCTGTAACATTTTTTACAGTTTCCCTAACAGCTTCTTCGATGTTTATAGGGATTTCTGTCGCTGATTCTGCCATTTCGTATAAATTATTTGCCAAAATGCGTGGCGAGATGGCTTTCGCACTACGGACCAAGTTTGACAAGAAAATGACAAGTGTACAGTTACGTTATCAAGTTGGTAAACCGGAATTTAGGGGTGCGGTTTAGTCATCCAAAAAACCGTAAAACTATAGCCGAATCGAAACAATCTTGTGAAATATTAATGATTTTAATTGGTTTCAGGTAAAGTTGATTGAAATAAAAATATTATTCTAAATTAGTGATTTATCTTGTTCTGAGGATTTATAGCAATATTTCATGAGATTTTTAAAATAGTATTCGTATTACACTCAATTCCACATTCCATCGCTCCCTTTCCCCCCTTCCCTTCTCTTTCCTTTTTCCATATGTCAAAATAAGTCAAACACGGACACAGACACTTTCGATTTTAATTTTTCGCTTTTATTTATGTTATTTCGAGAAAGTCATGTATAAGTGCATAAATAGCTGCAGTTTAAAATAGATCTATTGACTATTGAAAAGTGAGCTATTATTATTTATAATGGAAGTGTCGGGTGGCGCTGAAGATGGTTTTGTTAGGGAATGGGCTCCTTGTTCGCATATTTTAAATTTAATTCCACCTAGGATACAGACTGGTATTTTTTCTAACGAACTGTGCTTAACATGTGTGGATGCGGTCAGCGAGTACATAGCTCTGGGCACGAACGTGGGGCTCGTGTACTGGTACGACAGGAAGAAAGGGAACATCCAGAGACTCAGATGCGAGGTAAGAGTTGAGTAGGTCAGGGACGGGGGTTAAACAGGGCACAGTCGTCATGACCTGTCCAGGCCCTATACTTTCCAGTCCAGCCTCATTATTTTTTTTTATGGGATAGGAGGGCAAACAGGCAGACGGATCACCTGATGGTAAGCGATTACCGCCGCCCATGGACACCCGCAACACCAAAAGAGGAGTCACAAGTGCGTTGCCGACCTTTAACAGAGGATTGGGCCTCCGGTAACCTCACTCACTCGGCGAAACATAACGTTAACGTTGTTTTACGCCGATTTTCTGTGAGGCCGTGGTATCACTCCGGTTGAGCCGAAGATTCATTTTGTTAGAATACTGATTGACCTGTATGGTAGATTCACAATCTTTTCATACTAATATTTTGTATGGAATCATAGTCCCATTTCTGATTTAAAATTCTCCAAAAGTCACTTTAGTTCTTAGTGTATCTGTAAAAAGAGTCAGATATTTATCATCATAACAGAGAATGAGAGAATGCTTACAAAGAAGCAAAAGAATTCCATTACATATAAGCTGAATAAATTTCTGAGATAGAACACTGCTCTTGTGCTCTGATTTCATCTAAAGCACTTGGCCTTCCAAACTTATTCTGTATTGCAAATTGATGAACAGTCTCGATCAATCAAGTGAATTTTTACCCATTATTATTTAGGGTCTGGTTGACCGAATTATCTATATAAACGTAATACCGAAATTAAATTGTAATTCAAATAGAATTAAATCAAATTGTGTTATTATTTGGATTTGATTATCATTAATCTAGGTACCTACAAAATCATGCTACAAAATGCTTCACTGGAAATGTAAGTGAATGTAATTTTTGATAATTTTATGAAGTTTTTACTAGTGGCATGGTAGTCTAGGAATCTATATTAATGGTATCAGATTCCAAATAATAACACAATTTGATGAAATTGCCTTTGAATTACGATTTATTTTGGTATTCAGTTTTTACGGGTAATTCATTGTTCACTGCTGGACCCTTAATGTGTCAAGGAATGTTTACTCGGCAATAACAATTAATCAGTATGTATGCCTAAATAGAGGCTAATGACCAGGGCCTAATTTATTACTAGTTATGTATCTTTCTTACAAAGTTGCAGGCAAGATAATGAAAATAAACCAACAGATAAGATTATTATTTGATTTGTTTGAGGAATGATTTAATTGCTTGGATGATTGCAAATCAAGATTGTTTTGTTTTGGAGTAACAGTCAAATACCAAAGATTTATATTTTCTATTATATATTTTCTATGTCAATTTTATCTATATTTTTAATCAATACATCTTTACATATATAATTCTTCTGTGAGTGTGTATGTCACTGAACTTCTCTCAAACGACTGGACCGATTTTGATGAAATTTTTTGTGTGTGTTCAAGGGGATCTGGGAATGGTTTAGATCAAACGACTGGACCGATTTTGATGAAATTGGGGATCTGGGAATGGTTTTGTCCGCTGTCCGCTGTATTTCGCTTTATACATAGCGAAGCACGTACTGGGCCGCTAGTATCTTTATATAATTCTTCTGTACGTGTGTTTGTCACCTAACTCTTCCTAAATGGCTGGACCGATTTGGATGACATTTTATGTGTATATTTGAGTGGGCCCCGGGATGGTTTGAAAATACAATTGGATCCAGTAGGTGGCAGTGCAATCAGGTTTTAGGATTTTTTTACACACATCTGCTGAGCCTGCTAGTATTTTATATATTTAGATAAAAGGAACCTTACCTAGGTGTCGAAATACCGAATGCCACCAGCCAGGAGCAACTTATTAACTAAGCAACAGCAGCCAAGCTAGAGACAGTTGGATCTTGGTTCAAATTATTTGAGCAAAGTTCAGAGGGAAGAGGATATTGTATTCTGCGCGATACAACGACGTTAGGTGTCTGAAGTTGTCCGCAAGCGTTTTTACATTATAAAAACTCAGTGTAAAGATATTTTACTGTCTCATTAGTCTAGTGGTCCCAAGTGCGACTGCTACACTAGAGGTCCTGGGTTCGATCCCCAGGTCGAGCAAAGTGTTATTGGGTTTTTCTATGAAATTCTCATTAGCAGCTCGGAGTCTGGATCTGTGCCCGGTTAATGGCTATAGGCTCGCCCCCTATAACATGGGACCTAAACATACCGGCGAACTGTGGGTGTACATTAAGTACACCTCTGCCTAACCCTTCGAGGAATACAGGCGTGATGGTATGTTTTTTTGTAAAGATTAAAAACATAAAATTAATATTGTACCTTTGTATGTAGTAGTCCTAAGTTTTATTTTCCTATTTTGTATTATTAGTGTGCATAAATAAATAAATAAAATAAAATAAATAAATAATATTTAATTGTATTGCCAATTTTAGAGTTAATGTAACCATAACCCAGCACACCGATGTACCACCTACTGCAGTCTCTAAATGTTTTCATTGGTTTTGTTCTAAATTGGGCATTCCACTTAAATTTTACCTAAATTATGTAAATACCAAAATATATATTTAGTTATACAGGTATGTATTATTTATACCTACGTATTAGCTTTGTCATAAGGGTCTATGTAGTCCAGATAGACAAAACTGTATGCCAATTAAAAATAAATTTTAAGCTCGTACAGATAAATTAAAAAATAGAATGCAAATCAACTGCTTGGCGATACAGATACATGTTTGGATACTATTTCCAAATCAATGCAAATTAGATCATTTCAATGCACTCCCAGGGTGCTTCCCCATTATCGTATCATACCCCGTTATCGTAACCCCTGTAGTTATTACGTATTGTCACAATAGCTTATTTTAAGGAAAATAAACTATTTTCCTTAAAATAAGCTATCACAATATTCCTAGTACACATAGCATGCTATAAAAAATAAATACGCGAGGGGAACCCCAGGTATGAGCCTATTTGTAGTAGTAATCAACATCACCTTAAGCTTCGTAATAGTATAATGTTATATTTTCCTTATTGCATTTATAAATTATAATTATAAAATTTTGCCGAAAAAAAAATGGCTTCCAGTGTCGAAATATGGGCTAATAAAATGCATATTATATTAAATTGGTACCTATACTAGTACTATACTGGATACTGATCCCCCGGAGACCAAAATAAAAGATGTTGTATATGTCTGTCTATAATACGGGACTTAATGGGTTAACACTTGACCGGTCAATCTTTTTGTTTGACATTTGATAAATGGTCACTGGTGAGCCTCCCTGAAAATCTGCCTTACATCCTTTATCATATTATTATTGCTCATGCCAACATGATATATTTATTTATTTATTGGTATACCAACAGCAATACATATTAAGTTATTATAAAAAATAGTACTGATATTTATGCCCATTACGGGTCTAAGTGCTCATTCATCATACTTTTTTTTATGGGATAGGAGGGCAAACGAGCAGACGGATCACCTGAATGTAAGCGATTATCGCCGCCCATGGACCTTTTAAAAGGGGATTGGGCTTCCGGTAACCTCACTCACTCGGCGAAACACAACGTAAGCGTTGTTTAACGCCGGTTTTCTGTGAGGCCGTGGTATCACTCCGGTCGAGCCGGCCCATTCGTGCCGAAGCATGGCTCTCCCACAAGTAAATATGAATATAAATACTGATCGCGTCAAGTACAGTTTAATCAGACATCATTGGCAAAATACTTATATTCAACCGCATCTGGTTAGACTGGAAACCAATCCCAACATAGTTGAGAAAATACTAGGATTCTGAAACCAAGGAGCAAGGCTGTCTTTAACCTATTGGAGGCTTTTGGCGCTTTAGGATATTTATGGGGATTACTTTAAGTATAAGAAAACAAAATAAAAAAGCTGGGCGTTTGCCCATAGTGCCCAATGGAAAAGAGGCCTGCCGAGGCCTGGCCTTTCTCGAAGAGTTGGGGTGTATTACTAACACAATGCAAAATCTATTATTTCGCGTTGCTAAAAACTATCAAGTAAATTTTTGTAATTTGTGTAATTTCCGCATCATATTTTATTTTTATTAATAAATTGCAGGCGTCGACGTCACCTATAACTTATGTGAAGATAGTAAGCACAGTTGACTACATGGTGGGGGCCGGCAATGCTGCCGGACAGGTCACCGTGTTCCAGATACCCAAGGAGCATCCAGAAAATGTGCCCGACAGCTTCAAGCCCAAAGTGGAGCCGAAAGTTGAAAGGTAAGGCCTTAACCTGATTTATAGTAACACAAAGGAACCAATATTCTTTATGACGTCTATTCAGGACTTCAGGTACCAACAATTGAAGAGAAAAACAGAGGGTGGGTTAAGTTTAAAAAATTATGCCACTGCTGGTAGAAGTTGACCCTGATTGTTTGTTATGATAATTGGTAGGAATGATAAATAATGACGATGATCATTTAAATAAACATTCATAAGTCAATATTCCAAATTTTCAATCCGAAAGAAACTTCAAATCAAATCAATCATTTATTCCATTCCACAATGTATAAGTAGGTAGATGTTAGATACAGTTTAGAGATCATCGTAGACTCTGTAGGGCACAGCAACATAGGCGATAGGGAGATTAACTGTTATTTAATAATTTTTAATTCAAACATATTTTCAATTAGTATTATTGTACCATAACATAATTATTATAATTTATTGTAACTCAGAGAATCGTGGCCTCTTATAATCCAGTAGTGGTATTATGAAATAAATAATGTGAGATTTACAATGCCGGGAAAAATCTGGTTTTCTTTTAGAAGAAAGAGCCATAGCAACGAGTTGACTGATGGCACACATACATTAGTCATCGTGTAGCTCAACTATTATTTAGGGAACTCAACTAACAACATCCGATAATTAAAAAGGAAATCTCGATAATTAAAAAGCGTTCACCGACTAAAAGTGTTGCTGCGGCAAGGACACTAGAAATCTAACCGATTGATACGGACAAAATATCTCACACGTGCAGAATTCAAGGATAAGCGTAGTGTGTGAAACCACATTTACCACTGGACTTGGCTTAACGTATGTAAACAATATATCATGTAGTATAGTTAACATTGAGCTTCAATATGTGCAATGGACGAAAGGTTGATAGCATAGGGTGCAAAATTTGCAAATTGGGTCTCGCACTTTGTAATGAAATCGGCACTATGTAACTCTTTGTTTGGCTGTAGTTTTGTAATTTTCTATTATGATTGTCGCAGAAATCGAGGATTCTACTGCTGTTAGGGATGGCGGAATAATTTTATGGCCAACAGATAATTGTTACGAGTTTTGATTGGGTCAAAGTTCTTAAAAAAATATTAGTTTTATATACTGCTTATACACAGCGCGAGTGCGATAATAAGGCTATGTTTTGCTTCGTTTTAGGTACACGATAGGCGAATTACACAAAAGTAAAATAACGGCTATAGAATGGTCCAAGAACGGCATGAGACTATTCTCTGGTGATAAGAACGGCGTCATCATTATGACCGAGATTGACTTTTATATGGTAAGTCCATGTACTAATCATGTGGCCCGCATTTAATCTCTTTCCTAGGATCCCATAATCAGGAAGATAACCAATTAATGTACATACGAATGAAAATATTTATTCATTAAGAAAAAACTGTGATTTATCTCCATTTCTACTACATTACTACTAAAGAAATATTCTATAATTAATCATAAAAATAAATAGCGTTAACTTTCTTTACTTGTATAATGCATTTTATAATTTTATATATTGTTCATTCGTGTTAAATAGGAATAATTATATTGATTATGAACAATTTCTTGAGTTTGGATCACATTTTATAGGTTTTTATTTCACTCTGTCTTGCGTAAATAATACCTTATCACCCGTACAATAAAAACCACTTTCAGTTTTCCCGATATTACTAATGACGACAACTATGCCAATTATTCTTTCCCTAAAAATCTTGCTTGCTTGCTTGCCTCCCTATTCTATAAAAAAAAAACTAGTAAACCTTTGTCAAGTTTTTTTTTTATAGGATAGGGGGGCAAACGAGCAGACGGATCGCCTGATGGTAAGCGATTACCGCCGCCCATGGACACCCGCAACACCAGAGGAGTTACAAATGCGTTGGCAGCTTTTAAAGGGGATTGGGCCTCCGGTAACCTCACTCACTCGGCGAAACACAACGTAAGCGTTGTTTGACGCCGGTTTTCTGTGAGGCCGCGGTCGAGCCGGCCCATTCGTGCCGAAGCATGGCTCTCCCACGTATAATAAGAAAATGTAATGCGAATAGCTACGAAAAGCATAGTAGGTACCTAATGTTGTTACATTTTTGCCGCAGCACTTATGCAAATCCATGGAGATAGTGAACGAGGAACACGAGATAGTTCAGATGAGCTACTATCAGAACACCCTGCTGGTTTCCAGTCTGTACAGGAGTATAGTGTGTGAGAGACGCGACGCGCGCTGGCACGTCAACCAGCTGGGCAAGAAGGAGCGCAAGAGGTAAGACCACGGATCCGATAACCCCGCTTAAACTTAAGCCTTTTAACAGGGTAACCCGTACATGGGGTTACTCATACCGCAGTGTTATTTTTTGTTCGAGTTACATCCTCGAAACCCAGCAAAATGGTTAACATCCTTATTATAGTAACTACGTGAAGGGGTTAACCCCTTCAATGACTTAAGCCTTTGAAGAGCTTACCTTCACGAAAAGCTTTTATTCGTGTTACGTTGAATTACCTTATAAATTTGAGCTGTACGTAGCTGGGATATATGGCACTATAACAGTTTCGATTCGGACGACTTTATACGGCGATGATCTGGTTAACCAAAGCCATAAATGTTTAGAAATTATTAGTCTAGTGATGAGTTCGAATTCCAGACTATTAGAAATTATGTGCATTTTAATAATTGATGATTATGCGAGTAATTCTGAATGAAGGCCCTCGTGTAAAATCCAGCTGGTGCAATAAAACTTACTAACTAGGCCCTTTGATAATTGGCTACTTGACTGTTTTTTATGGTCCAGCGGTGTTTCCATTTACCATAAATAGAGCCTATCAACAAAAACAAAATTAAAATCGTTTGCAAAATAAGGAAGTCATAAGCATTTCAATTCTACGCAAAACAGAGAACGTACTTACTATAGAGAATTGTGACGTCACAACTCACTGCGCCATACTAACACTCGTTTTGCGGGAAAGAAATAAAGCATCCCTTCTCAATCCCCACCGAAAACTTTAAAAGCTTATATCTTGGAACTTTATTAGATTTCAATTATTTTATAGAACGAAACAGGTAATACCGCGGTATTAATATCTGTTTCGTTTTATAGTAATATGCAACGCCATATTTTAAAAGTTAGGATTTCAATTACTTCTTTACGTGGGACAGCCATGCTTCGGCACGAATGGGCCGGCTCGACCGGAGTGATACCACGCCCTCACAGAAAACCGGCGTTAAAAATGCTTACGTTGTGTTTGGCCGAGTGAGTGAGGTTACCGGAGGCCCAATTTTTAATTTATATATTTTACCTCCGAAATCAAGAAATAAAAATATTTTGGAACTCAAGATAGGATAACAAAGAAACAGTATTTTTGTTAACATACTTCCTTGTCGATTGTGTGACAATCAGTGTGTGTGTGTGCGTGCAGCCTGTGCGCGGTGGGCGCGGTGTTCCAGCACTCGTACGCGCGGGGCGGCGCCGCCAGCGCCTACTGCGCGCGGCCCGGCCTGCGCCTGTGGCGCGCCGACACGCGCGGCGACGTGCTGCAGACGCTGCTCTTCAAGGTACCGCCTCTGTCACGCACACGCCCGCTAGGTTCACGTGCGTAACACGACACATTTTTGTCACCCCATTATCTCGTCTTTAGTCGTACTTTAATACAAATACAAAAATATTGATTGGTTTCCAATTATATAATTATTACATATTAGTATTTAAAGCCTCTTATTAAGCATGTAATGCCTGTGTTAGGAGACTCCGCTATTCCATAAATTTCGACACGAGATACAGATTACGGGACGACAAAATTAGCCATGTTATATTAGAAATAGAGAGATTACAATGTTCTTGAAAATGTTTCGATTGAATATTGAAATACTAAACATAGTTCTCTCCAAGTTACGAAGATATATAAAAATAGCAAACTGAAGAACTTTAAATGCTTACATCTTAGTTAGAGCTTTATTAGCAGACTTAAATTATTGTGTTAGAATACGAACTATATTGCTAATAGAATACTTACTCCTTTTTCCTACATTGCTGTGCCCGTCGGGGTCCATAATTGATGCTTTTATATTAAACTTAGTTATCTTTATATATAAAACAAAACCATATTTTTTACACAATTTATAACTCACTCAAGAACGGCTGGAGCGATTTTCATGATCTTTGATATGTTGCATTTGCCTCCGCTCCGAAAAACAGGATAACTCTTAAAACATAAAAAAACACGAAAATAAATATTGATACTGTAGGCAACAGTTAGTTTTTAATCAAACAAACATTATCAATTCGTTTTCAAGGAAGCTATATCGAACCCGCTAACGATAGCAGAGCTGCTGAACCCGTCGCAGCACAAGCAGTCGCATGGTCAGCGGGAGTACAACCTGGGCCCGCTGCACGTGTTCCGCGAGCACTTTCTCGTGTCGCACAACGACCACCTGCTGTACATACTGGACCCGCGCTCCCTCACCGCCGTGGCCGTCGTCGACGATCTCAGGAGGTAATATACCTATAGAGAAACTTATCTATACTTAATATTATAAAGAGGAAAGATTTGTTTGTTCTTAATCGATAAACTGAACTGATTTTAATAATTTTGTCACTATTAAATACTGATTTATACTGAAGCAACGGGCTATATTTGCTTGGAAGTATTTTGCTTGCTTGGAAGTTTATATAAGATGGGTCACCGTCCAGTGAAGTCAGTTGGGAACCACTGGTCTTAGAGCAAAAAAAATCTAAACATAATGTTTTATTGTCTCAGACACAAAAAAAATTAAATTCGTGTGACGTAAATTGACAACATTTAAGTAATTATTTTATGCATAATTTAATTATGATAGTTGCCAAACAAACAAAAGACAATTTTTGAAGGGTTAGAAAAATGACGTCATTTGGCACTTATGTCTGTTTAGAATAGAAAGAACTTCTTTTATGGATGGCCCCTAAAAGCTAGTTGTGTATCCATTATAACATGAGTCCTCGCACAGGATCCTGTCGGTATCCGTGAATAAGGACGAGATCTTCATCCTGGAGGGTCCGCGCTCGCTGGTGCGGCTCGCGCATGCGCCCGAGCCCGCCGCGCTCGCCGCAGGTCTGTTCACCAAACCTAACTAAACATCTAGGCTGGATAGGACATGCCGGTGCCTTACATTACGAAGATATAAGGTGAAAAATTATTTGGCTGTCTTGCAAATTGAATACTGAAAAACTAATCAAAAGCCAAAATAAGTACTTACGTATTTAAAAAAATATATAAATATGGAAGGAACGTTTTAAGTAAAAAAGCTTAATAATAAGTAACACGTTCACAAAAATTATTGGTGTTATATCCGGGTATTGAAGTAATAATAATTATGTTTGAGCTTAAATGTTAGAATTTGTTGCCACTACGCAATTTCAAAAACACCTATATAAGTTAAACATAGCTTCATAAATATTATAATTTCCCAATCAACGTGTTCGGTGCTAGACGAAATCATATGTTTAACCTTATTGTTACTGCATAAGGTTGAAAATGTCCCCGTTAAGATAGCCGTAGCTAAAAGACAAGACGTCACCGTGTCCTATCCAGTTTAAATGTTCCATGTAATTTTAAGTGTTATTGTACTTATTTGAGCACATATCGTATGTTTTGCGATCGATCACAGATGAATGCAGGGAAGTTTTTTTTTTGTAAATTATATTGACTGTTTTTAGTTTTGTATTTTTTAGTTTTAGTTTAATTATATTCATTAGAGTAGATTAGCATTATTGGCATAGAATAATAATATATCTAGAAAGTAATTCAATGTTCAGAGTGCCTTATGTTAAGATTCAGAGACAAATGTAAGCGCTAACTTACGCGTCTTCGAATTGATTTCACCTCCCCCCCACGTGATTTCAGGAGGGGGTGGAGTTGAAACGTTCTGCCTACGGCCATGGCTTCTATATGTCAAATTTGACATTTACGTTCGCGTAAGTTTACGCTTATACTTTCTGAACTTAGCCTTAATCCTTCCTTATGTTATATTTTAAGACGATGCATGAATATGCTACTTGATAAGATTAATAAAGTTTGCATAAATGGTGCTCCAATCACTTTGGAATTAAGTACTTAAGACAATTTATTACTTATTTTATATTTATAAGAGTAACAGTGGCCGTATTTTTGTGATTGCACTTTGTACGACATTGGAGTATTCATAAATGTTTTAATTTAAGTACATTGGTATATTTTAAGACTGTTTTGATGATTTAATTCTCTATCAGATACTGCGCTAAAAGAATCGCCATAATATTGTATGATAGCTCTGGTGACTAGAATTCATATTAATTCAGAATTAAGCTCTTAACAGTATCAGAATTTGAATTAAATTTGCAAACAGTTTGTTAAAGTTTACTTAAATTGGCTATATGGCTGATTATTCCTTCGGCCTTCAACAAAAACAAAATTAAAGTCGGTTCACAAATAAGGAAGTTATAAGCATTTTAATTTTATGCTACACAGAGAATGTACTATACTGGTTTGTGACGTCACAGACCCTTGCGCAATACAATTCCTATATTAACACTCGTTTTGCGGGAAAGGGACAAAGCATTCCGTCTCAATCCTCACCAAAAACTTGAAATGCTTATATCTTGGAACTTTATTAACCAATTTAATTTTTTTTTTTCAATGAATCAAAAACCAGTCAAATACCCAATTGTCCTAATCCTATAGAATGCACATCAACTACTTAATTTTATTCTCGACACTAGTGCAAAATACTTTTGTATATTCATAAGCATAAGCTTGAAAGTAATTAGTTTAATATTGACCTGCCATTTCTTCAATATAAAAGTACTGTTATGGCTCGTAGATCCAAGTAATTAGAACTTAGTAAATGAAAATTGAATTGGGTTGTCGCAAGTTATAGGTTTGTTGCAATAAAACTTACATGTTAATATGTTTACATATAATTTATCCTTATCATAACTTGATAAAATGTATTATCCTGTCAATTACACAGAATTTGGAGTTGTATACCCATATCAATGGTGTTTAAGCAATACTTATCAATATGATATACATAGAGACTAATTTCCATTGCCATAATCCTACAATATTTAAAGACCTGTCATTGTCAAAAAAAAAATTAAGTAAGCGCCAATATATACTACTTATAACTCGCGCGGTGTAAAATGGATTGTAAACATGAATTTTTACATGCCCTCTTCCCTCTCCTGCACGTTTTCTTTCCTCGCCCAATCGGTTAACATTAATTTCTGTGGCTGTTTCTGTGACTATATTCACGCTTGTAGAGTTATTTGGTGCGCAATCTAACAGCGATGAAAACGTACAAAATATAATTTTAGATACAATTTATGAGGATAGATGTCAGCCTGGTTGTGTCAAAAGCGGTTGTTATTAATGTAACGTGTTGAAGACAATTTTGTGAATACCCAAGTATTAATTATATCCGTCCAAAATCAAATATGCATTTATGTTTTAAGCCACACACGTAGCTAAAATAATACATATAAAGCGGTCACGATTCGGACCTGCAACCGCTGGTCTAATACTGGGACCTTGGTAGTCGGTTTGTCGTCTATATATGACTGCGGCGGTCAAAAGGAGTGTCCGGTGCTGTATAGAAGAGGCCGCACGTCTGAGTCTTACTCGCTTTTAACTTGACGTGAGTAAACAGCACATCATGTAATCCAAAACTGTCAAATTTCTTCAATCGATTTACAATTGAATCTCCAAATAATAGAGTTTATTATCCATTGCGGAAATTTGTCAGTTTGTGATAACTTTATGCGCTGTTGATTGTACCTTACAATTTATTAAAAACTATTTCGAAATATATTAAATTGTTATGACCTATGTAGGTATATGTGCGTGGTGTATCCGTGTGAATTTATAATTGCATACCTGGAATATATAGTAAAACATCAAAAATTAAACCCTATATTTTGACATTTACATTTAACACACCAGTCAAGTCTAAAGAGAAATAACTTGCGGATGTTACTTGGTCAAAAATTAATGTTCGAAATAAACTAGGTGCTTTAATATCTGTAGATGTTATATTTCGACCAATAGGTCAATCGTTAGGAAGCTTCATTAGTGTAACTAAAAAATATTTTTTGCATGTTTTTTGTTGTCTAATTTGTAGTCTACCTTAGTAATATTTTTTAGAGAATTGTATCACCGTTGTCAATTACTAGAATTGATTAAAACACATAATAGCGTTAATATAAAGTCTTCGCAGTCGTACTAACATTTAAAAAAGTACGCCATAAGAAGTTAGTGCCATTTATTATGAAATTCAAAATTTCAAAATTACTTCGATTCATTTGGATTAGATGTAGTACTTAATGCATTTGCATTCTTTGAGACTTTGAGGATATATTAGTTTTTTAATAGTCATTAAAGTGCGTGCTGGAATAACATGCCACTAATTAATTATCTCGACGCTTATCTTGTGCCAAAACTATGGCAGGAGAAGAAATAACGCGACGACATAATAATGTCGTGGCGTGAACGACAATAATGGTATCGAATGTCATTTATAAAGTATTTACATCGGAAAGTTCAGATGCATAGTACTTGCAACCAACGCGTTTGTATGACTAGATATATGAATATCTTTGAATGTACGAAGCGTCGTAGAACACGATGGTCTGTAGTTTCTACCTACCCCCATAAAAAAGGCGTGACTGTATATCTGTACGTTTAAAATATTTTCTAATGTGCTTGAAATAGAATAAACATTTATTGGACAATCTCAAACTAAGAATTACAGTACAGTAAGTTCTCGAGGAAAAACATGCACTAAAATAATTCTATAAGAGTTCCGTTTTTTTTCCTTTTGAGGTACGGAACCCTAATAAACGGCGTAAGACGGCCTCTAACTAGATAGAGAGATGATCTAATAAAGGTATCTGGGAATCTTTGGAAGCGAGCGGCTTAATACCGGGTCCTTTTAGAAAAGCCTTTGTTCAGGAGTGGCCCTCTCTTTGCGGGTATACCGAATGATGATGGTCATCTGCTTGGTGCCTAACGTCTTGATAATATTCTTAGAGACAAACGAATACATTGTATCGTAGTTACACAGTATAGTCAGGTAGAATTTAATTTAAATATATTATAGTAATTCTTCTTTTATTATGCAAGGTAATTGTGTAATTATATTCTGTCTGAAAGACAGTGTTATTTATGAACATAATTAGCAAAAATGTCTATTGGTATTGTATTCCAAAAAATTATGTGTAGGACGACTTAGTACTTTAAGTGGTGGTGGTATATATTAATGTATCTACTATAAGTTTCCTTAAGGGTCCGGCGGAGCGTGAATTGCCCACAAAAACGTAATACCGAAATAAATCGTAATCCAGACTACTCTATCAAAGGATGTTATTATTCGAATTTAGATACTGTTAATCTAGGTTCCTGCGGTCCTATTTCGTCTGCTACTATTTCACTGAAAATAAAAGACCTGAAAATCTTTCCAAACTTGGTAAAGTTATCAAAAAATACATTAGCTTACAATTATTGGAAATAATTGTAAGCTAATGTGTGTGTGTGAATTATTTTGGACGAAATTGTAGAGGAAAAACCTAGATTAACAGTATCAGAATCCGAATAACAACAGAATTTGATTAAATTGTGTTTGAATTACGATTTATTTCGGTATTACGTTTGTGTGAGAAATTCGGTCCGCCGGACTCTTAACACAATATCTATCAATACAATTAAAACTAGCAACAGACAATTTTATAATTAAAACTTTTTTTCAAAACTTGTTTCTTTAAAAGATAATAAATAAATACCAGAAAGAGTCACTCATATTTAGTCGTTTGAATTTTAGGTTGTCACAATCTAGATTTGCTGTCAAAGTTTTTTTTAGTTTTAATAACACTTACATAAGGTTGTAATTACAATGATTCACACAAGCTTAACGCTTAGTTTGTGACAACCATTGGCCAGTCTATGTATATGAAATGGTATATTATGTAAGCAACCTTAGATAGTATATTTTTGAGATTATATGAATATTACTTAGACTTAAGTAAATATGTTTTGATTAGATTAGAATATTATAGTTTAAAGTGCCTTAATCATACCAAAATGTGACCAATGTATTTCATACGTCTATATTTATAAATAGACAGACATATCTAGTTTGTTGTACTAGTAGGTGCTGGCAGAGTACTTAAATAAATTAATTATTATATTTAACGTCATCTAATTGGGTACAGCAATTGCTGACTTAAAATATATTCGTACACATCAGTGCAGTGTTAGGGCGCCACACAACCAGTAACAGAATATATCAACAAAATATCAGTGCATCTGCTAAAAAAGATGGTTTTCCACCCTAATGCGAAAGATGGTAGGATGCATTTTTCTTGCACAAAAAAAATTATACATATGAATGCATATTTATTATTCATTGTTGTGACATATTCTATCAAATTATTTTATTATTCGGATATGGATACCGTTAATCTATGTTCCTACGATACTATTTCGTCTACTACTACTTCACTTGAAATAAAAGACCGGAAAATCGTTCCAAAATTGCATTCGCTTACATTTATTTCCAGTGAAGTATTTTGGACGAAATGGTAGAGTAGGAACCTAGATTAACGGTATTGTAATCCGAATAATAACAGAATTTGATTAAATTGTCTTTGAATTATGATTTACTTCGGTATTACGATTGTAACAGAAATTCGGTCCGCCGGACTCTTAATTGATATACGGACGCAAAAGTTTAAGAGACTTGCGAAATCGTTGAGAACCCTGACACTGCGCGGGTGTATGTGGCTGGGTTTTTAGTCCTATACAACTTTGTAACCCAAATCTATTGGCTGTTTCAATCTGTCAAGAATTTACTTCTGAATTTTACGGTAATTATTTTGAGCTGATAAGGTAAATGTTTATAATAATATTGTATAATTATTGACCTAGAATAAAATACAATCAACAATTTTGGCGGTTAAACACTTTTATCCTTATTACTTAGCTCATAAAGTCATGAGTTTGACCACCAAAATCGTGGTTAAGGAAGGAAATATTGTAATGCAAATCTAAAAAGTATTTACTGCAGTGTAAAATATTTTCGTACTTATGTATAAAAATTGAGGTCACGTCTGACAAAGATGAATGAAAGAGAAGGACATACTGTGTCAACCTCAAATAAATTGGAGCACGCTGATAATGTATTAAATTAAGATCGCGTGTTACTATTGTACACTATGTGTTAAAAAAAACCCTGTCCGATCCGAAAGGGGCATATAGGTATCCCAATCACATCACTAAATAAAATAAGAAACATTAAATATTCATGAAAGTAAACATATAATTGATGTTGAAAACTCAAGGTCATCGTGCCGAAATTGCCACGATTACCTTAAAATCAGGAAATATTTTAAATTTTATAAAACCATCATGGACCTTATTAGCTTTGGCACCCAAGGATGGTGTCGCTGCCACCATAACTACGTCCTTATTGTTCATGCCATTTTAGTGTCCTCGTTTTATAATGCATTTTTTATTTCGGGTATATTTTATTCTTGGAAATTGAAAATGATTATATAAATAGAACCGGATCTCGATACCTAACAATACCTTGACTAGTCGGACAGGGGTTTCTTAACATGATGTATATACTTAAACATTCCTGTTATTATATACATATAGTCGTATTTTAGAATAGAGCTTAAGCGACGTCACTACTTGAGAATGTAATATTGTAACAGGACTTTCAGTAGCTCTCTGCTTAGTCCGGAACTGAAACCTCTCGCACGGCATTTGCTATCCCTAGACCAAAGAAACCGCCTAGTCTAGTCAGATCAATTGTGAGTGAAATGGTGGCCAAAACAAGCCAAACTATATTATCATGAAATTATATACCTATATTATTCATTACACTAACATTACTAGTTGCAGTGTTATTTTTTGTGTTGCTCGTCGCTTCAGGCGCAATTCTAAAATACATGGTTTGACGTTATTATAGTATCCTAGTTACACTGTGTAGGAATAGATAAACGAATCTAAATTATTGCAATTGTGTACGCAGTATAGGGCCCAAGTCTGAAATTTCAATAGGGAATATTACGCAAAAGTAGGCGCAGAGGGCGCCACTAGCACAATAAGTAAACAAAACTGATGTCAATATTGTCTTTATTTGTCATTTATTTTAAAAAATCAATCAATATCTCATTGCCAAAATTATTACAAACCTTTAATTATTATATATTTTAGTTAATGATAAATCTGCTAGTGGCGGACCATGCGCCTAAGTTTGGCAGTTTTATCTCCCATTGTGACACATTAATCGTTTGTTTGGTACACAAAACTGTCAAAAATATTTGACAATTCAGGTGTCTTTTGACGCATTAAAATAGCAGACTTGGCTTAATAGAAATGTTTTTGTTATTTGTGAATCTGACAAAAAAACTTACCATTATTAATTATTGTAGATTAGATTATTCGCTTTTTTAGAGCTTCGTATACAGGGTGTGACTTTTGTGCTTGTTAAATAGTTGTATGATTGCAGGGTAGAAATTATTAGTAAGGTATTTATATCTTATTTAGAAAAGCAAACGTAGTATTCGTAGGAATACTCGAGACTAACAATTAAAAATCATCCTTATACAATTCAGATAGAATTGAAAACAGAACATAAGTACTCATCTGTACGATTTCTTTCTATTTTTAACTTTTTGTTAGTAATCATACGTTTGATATCTAATTATCAGTCTCGGCCTACGAATAGCGTCAAGTATAGTTGATGCATTTTACGAATGCGCGGAAACCATTTAAATTTGAACCTTATATTGTGTACTTAGGAGTCACATAATGTACATTAGTAAATTGTGACGACTATACTAATTTGATTATGTTCTGTCTTTTTCTTTTCTGAATGCAGTATCTTATGCCTGGTTACCGGCTGTAGTGAGATGATCGAAAAGGATTTCTGTGTATGCCTTCTTTGGTACACTTGCTTGCAAAAATGTTTGGTTCACAGATGTTTTCGATGGCAAATTTTCATTAAATTTTTTAAGAAATTCCCAGTCAAATTATACATATATGTTAGTCTAAATGATATAGTATGATTAGATATCTACATGTATATTTTTGCAAGTAAGTCTATCGTAATATCTTTTTTTCTAGCTCTCGATGTAAACAATGTAATTAACATAATATTTTTTCTAAAGCACCAACAATTTGGCATTTATATAGCACTTTAATTAAATTGTTTACATTGTAAATTAACTTGTTGGCCGAATTAAATAGTAACATAAGTCAAAATATTATGAATCACCAAGTTGGTTCTGCAATGTATAAATTAAGTACGCAATGCAGAACTTAAATCTTAAAATGTAATATTTTGATTTGTGCCATATTTGAATTCAGTCAACAAACTGTAAAATAAAAGAGAGATCTGTAAAGTAGGCATCAATAAAAACTATGGGGCTAATGTAAATATATTTTTAGGGTTGATTTTTCCATCACCAGATAATTTTATCGCAGGAATAAATTCGAATTTTTGACTGTTTTTCTATAAGGGCCGATTTTCCATCGCCAGTTAGTTAATATTTGTCTGGCGATGGAAAATCGGCCCTTAAAGATATAATAATTGTAAAATTTATAATAATTAACCATTAAGTCTGACATAATATCACATTATATTTTAAATTAGCCCCCTGGTTCAAATAGCTCGTATTTCCTTTACATGCGTTGTCTTGATGTCAGCATGGCCATTGACTTATATATAAATATACACTTGCACAATTATATACGCATTTTTATTTTATACCGGACACCTCTCGCTTTTGTCTCTGTATATTTATGTATAAGAGCAATGGCTCTGTTGCTTGTTTTGCTAATAACATTTGTTGCTAATTAAACATTTATATTATTGCTTATTTGGCTGCTAGATCGCTTTCCTCATGTAACTATTCGAGAAATTGGTAGACATATTTACACACGAGTATAATTATACTCGGATGCTGGATTTTGTCTGGGGTATCACAACATTCAAAAAAATTCTACGGATAGCTGTACTGTGCTAAAATTATTGAGGTCCTGTGTATAGGGCAATGTAGCCGCTGAAATTATTGGGCATATGCGACTTAACAACTGTTACCTCTTGCTCTTGGGCGACGGAATCTTAAAGAGATTTAATGAATTTAAAAAACTTTGATAACAGCTAGGCAGCTCAGTTCTACCAATAAATTTGTTTTGATGACATTTATTAAGTTGAGATAAAAGCCATCTAATGATTACTTATCTGAATTAAGATGCTAGAGATACACGAGTTCTAAACGTAATGACATGGTACTTTGTAATTGCGACAATGCATTCAGGAGCTTTACACCTTACAGCATCTGTTCTGTTTTCTACTTGATAGTGAACAACACAAGGTTATGATAATAAAGCCATTGATAAGTATTGCCAATTTCTTATTTTACACCTTTTGGTTGATGAAGACCACACTAACAACATCCATCATCACAGTTTTCTTGGAAGTTTAACTGGGTCCATAGTAAAAACTCTTGACGTTCTTCTACAGAGGAACCGATAAACCTGATGACGAAATCCCTGACGACGTCCATCCAGCAGGCGGTGAACACGGTGCGCGACTTTACACACCTCGACCAGACCGTGCCCTACATCTCCAGCGTGCTCGAGCAGCCCATCTCCATGTTCACCAAGAACGAGCTCATCGAGACCGGCACCGTCGCCAGCGCAGAGGAGTGTTTCGAACTACCCCCCATCAAGCACCTCCCACACGATCTGTCCGAAAACGTTCTAGAATCGATTGTGAATGAATTCAGAGATGTATCGAGCGATGCTGAAGAGATCAGGAGGGTGAAGACTGAGGAATTGCAAAGGAAGTTGAAGTTGTACAATAGTATAATGGAGAAGAAGTATGACAGTGAGTTGATTCATAGTAGCAGACGCAGCAGGAGGAGGGAGGGAGGGTCGGGAGGCAGCACCCCGCGGATGGCGACGCCGGTCAGGAAGCCCGCTGATAACGTCAGCTACACCAGCCCCTGCGTTATGAATGTCAGCGTGTATGGGTAAGAACGAAACTATAATTGTTACTAATCTTACTAAGTAATTCAATCCAAATAACTTCAAGATTAACTACTAGGTAGTATTTTGAACGTCAGTGGTCAGCAAACAGTTTTATATTTGAAATTAAACAGTATTCAATCGTGTTTGTTGTTGATAAGATCCAAATTGATACAACCAAATCGTTCAGAACAATCGTCGACAATTTTGTCAGTCTGTAATACCAATTTCAATGACATAGGTATATCCAAATATCGAATAGTTAAATTAATAATTAAAGAATGAAATCTTGATTGCACGTTTGGTGTAGTGGTTAAGGTGGTTAACACGCCACTATTTTAGCGCCGCATGTCGTGGGTTCGATTCTCAACCGAGACAATTATGTATTCCACGATTATTTGTTTCGAGTCTGGTTATACTTTGAGCGATAAATTGTATGTTTGTCAAGTCCCTCGCGACATATGACTGACTCTATATTTAAGATGCCTCTAAAATTAATTAAATTGCCTTCATTTGAATTCCAGAGCCATACCTCAGCAAAATGACGAGCTGCTCGAGAAGCAGATAGAAGAGAAAGAGAAGATACTAGCCAAGATGTTGAACTTGGAGTCTCTAAGCATATACAGTCATAAGCCTGACACTCCGACGCCCCCGGACCCCATGCCCACGTTTCGACAGGTCGACATACAACCAGAAACAGAGGTAACACCTAAGCCAACTCCCAAAGTTACGAAGACACCGACAAAGGACCCGAATCCCATAGATTTAGTACCAAAAGTAATGCAACTACCAAATACTTGGAATTTGGAAAATATTGAGTTAAAATTGGACGCCAAACACAACGGTTTTAAGGATCGCTCTCTACTGTCCCCTGACGATCATTTAGATAGCGAATGGGAAATTATCTGATACAAAATGATGTCTAAATCTGGCTTATTTTATACGCTATGAAATGAAATGAAATTTATATGCGGTTTTAGTGGTTTTGGTTAAACTATACACTGATCTGTATCCGTAAGCTAACATAGTCTTTAAGAGTACCTACTACTGATAATTATGCATTGTTTTACAAACGTTATCAAAAAATTGCTGCCATTAAACCTTGCACCTTAGAAATACTTACCTACATTTTCTCGTCACTTCGACAGAATACTTTTATTTTACAATATTCTGACATGGATCGTATAACTTTAACAGTCCTCTTTACACTACGTTTAGTGCACTTATTTAAACTAATGGGTTAGGAGCAATTCAAATAGAGTTATTTGCACGGAGTTATAATTCTTATTATCGTCATTAAAGGTTAACTTGTTAGCACACTAACGCTAGAGATACGTAAGCAACGCTTAATATTGTCTTCTCAGGTGTTATGATAATCTTACTTACGGTTTTGGTACAGTTACGAGCAACAATATGTTCACATTCAGTAAAATTCAACGATTTCCTATGAAACTATTGATTAAAATTATAAGACGTAGTGCTGACATAATCCATGTGTAATTATTTAGACCATTTGAATCTTATACTTTAGAAGAATATTTCTTTTGAAGTTCAGTAAATCTGTACATATTGGTGCTCGTGATTGTACAACATGGCATAGCTTGAGTTATTTGATACTTAAACTGGGTCCAGGCGGTTCACACCACGTGCGATTCGAACAACAGTGTGAATCACCCAAGTGGTACAAAAGGTAAACAAAAACATACAAAGTAGTATCTACACAAAAATATCACTTGAATCATATTTATAATATGGTTCGTTCAAGCGCAGAAGGTGAGGAGCCAAAATTTTTTAGAGTTAGAATATCACTAAAATATGAAATACTTTTTGAAATAATTTCTATCAGGTCCGATTGTTTTAATGTATCTTGCCTGTCAACATCGATTCACAAATTTTTTGAAAAAAAAAGTCACCGAACAACTGCCATATTGTGTAGCAGACACAACAGCAAAAAAATTATATGAATAAATCTTGCTTTTTCTCATGAATAAAATATAAAAGAACTTATAGTCTGTTGACAGGTGTGATTAGTTCCCATAATTTATACACGACTCATTTATTCTTACATGTATAAGCCTATATGTGGGCGTCCAAGCAAAATGGCTCCAGTTCTCGGAATGTAGTTTCCGAGATATACGCAGTTTTGTAAAGTCAGGTGAAAATATTACATTTCGCGATTTTTATTTAATATTAATTAATGCTCAGTTATCTACAAATGTATATAGTAGTAAATTACTCATATGAAAATATCTAAGTACCAGAAATTTTAAGAGAAAGAGTAATAAAAAGGTACCAGTGATGCTAAAACTTTGAAAATGCTTTTTCTCAAATCAAGATTTTTCAGAGATTTCAACATCAAATTTGAAATATTATACAAAGATAAAGCGGCGGTACCCTAATGGTTAGGGCGTCGGACTTGCGATCATGTGTTGCCGGCCGGTTTGAAACCCACCCATTGCACTATCGACGTAAACCCACTCCTAACACAAGCATTTAGCTTAGCAGAATTACCGACGACCCACATTACTAGTAAGCTTTTTAAAAAAAGTCTGTTTAAAAAACGTGCCAGTTTTTTAATATTATTTTAATCCTTATTATCAATTGACTATTCAAGATACCGAATCCAGTCTTAACTCTATACCCCACTTACTGGACCCTTTTTGCTTGGACGCCCACATGTTACCCAGTTATAATAATTGCTTGATTGCGAATAAAACATTGAACGAACAGTCATTATCGAATCGATTATGCGATAAATAGTTTGTAATGGACAAGAACAAATAGTATTAGTTTGGTTAAGCTGGTGGCATTTAGCTTAGAGGCTTAATTTTAAGCAATTGTAGGATAAGTAATACTGCGTCCAATTTATGAAATATAAGTCAGACTAGATTGAAGCAGCATCAATGAGTGATAGCACTATGTTTTTTTATATTGACCATACAGCATCACTCTTTTATTCTACTGTATACAAGTAAAATGATCAAAACTGAATTTATGATTGCTTTAATTATCTTTTATCCTTTGTTATTTGCAAAAGACATGACAGAATGGTTCCTACGTTGTTTTATAAAGGACACATCTTGATAATGTATATCTTTTGATACAGTATACAAGATTGTTATGCAGAAATAACTTCAATGCAAGACTAGTAGGTATCTTAATAACGCATTTAATTTGATATAGTTAGGAAAAATATAGTGTCATTATTATTGTATTACTTAATTATAATTTTAAGACTTTGAAATAAACCATATTTTTATAACTATCTATAAATCCCCCGATAGACTCAAATTATTGTTTCCCTATAAAATCAAAACTATTGAATAATGATAAATAAAACCTATCCTATATGACCATACAAAATTTCTATTGGAGCCGTTGCTTAAAGGTATTTTAAAGGAATTCGACTAATTTGAACTATCCAAAAGTGTGACGTAGCAACCATTTAATAAAAATAGGGTAAATACAAATCATTCCAGTGATTTACGCTGAAAGATAATATACAGTGTAAAGTAAGACTAAAAAGCCATTAGTTGAAAATTTTCCACCCCAAAATATCGAAATGTGGTTTATTTTATCACGAGTTGCATAATATTGTGTTTGTGATATTCCTTAGACGTAAGAGCATTTATGTATTTAGTAAAAAATTTGCAAATCTTATTTAAAAAAATATTTTGTTTTTATAAGCTGCTCTGGCAACTAAAGTGCGTAAAAAAGTTATTGAATTGTATTAATTTAAGATCGAAGGAAAATTGTAGGAATATCAATATGTTTATTCGCCTGTACATATTATATTGACTTACTAAATAAAATACTTATGAGGACCTTAGCAGTCACAAATCGAAAGACAAATTCGAATGAAATTCAGTATTTTCTTTATCTCTATTTATATAATTTGTATATTTTGTTCTTATGGTTTTATCAAAATCTAATCATTTTGGTGAAAAAGAGAAGAAACTTATTTTTTATTTATGTTTATAGATCTCGTTCCATTGCTATGTAAAGCTTTCTCATGTGAAAAATAACAAAAATAATTGTCTATATGTATACCTAATATTTAAAAGGCGACGAGGAATACTTCCGAATACGTATAATAAAACGTGTAACTGAATAAGCCCAAGACCTCAAACAGTTCGTTATTATAATTATGACTCGATATTCTAATCGACTAATATCGAGTCATAATTATAATAACGAAACCCAAAAGTCATTTTGAGACATGTAAGCATATTTTTTTCAAGAAATTAGTTCCATCAGCTAAACATAAAGCTTGTAGCCGTACCACAATCGTACTCGCGACGACTACGATATCGATGCGCACGCGCACACAATACCAATTTGTGCAAATAGGTTTCAGTTTTCCATACCTCGACCCACTGATGGATCAGGGTCACTAATCGATTCAGTAGTCGATTCTGAACAAACTACTTTCAGGTGTTGCGTTTATTCTGTTACAGGTTGTATATTGTCTGAGATAGTGCAATACCGCGTAACCAGCACTTAGATATAAGGTTGAATTTTCAGTGTTAATTAATTCAGTTAGACCGTAAAGCAAAGTGTTAGTTAAGTGGTATTACGCTATCCCAAACGATATGATTCAATCTACGACGCACATTAGATTTACAGCAGGTAAGGTGTGTCAGGGCAACCATGTGCTATGGTATTGTCGATAGAATAGTTAACAAATCAAAATCAACTGTTTACAGTTTGCTATACTCGCCTGCATTACTAGTTTATTAACTATACCGTGAGTTTACAGCGCTCGATACCCAACTAACATTTAAAAACATTGCTACTTTCTTTAAGTGACCGCTAGAGACATTTAATATAATTGTTCATATAATTATATGCGCGTGTTAACTCGTGGTAGAGCAACGGAAAACGGGTCATATTTTAACATAACATTTGAAAAATGTAAAAACATAATTATGTTTTTATATTATCAATCGACTGACTATTTAATTGTTGCAGTATACGAGGATGCGTGTATTTGAATTTAAACTTTACGACGAGGTAACACAATGCGTATTTGTAAAATGCAACAAACTTATCACATAGTTTGTGATTGTACTATATTTTGGGTCATATAATGTTAAGACTTTTTCTACACTGAAACTGATCAACTCCTCACTCGATTCATAAAATACCATTTTTTTTGCAATTTACTAGATTTTTCTAAACGTACTTACCTAATTATTCTGAATTATAATATAGTCGTCCCAAAAAATTGGCTACCCTGGTTGCCGGAACAGGTGCACAGCAATAATTATTACTAGTGTATGATCCATAATGCTGGAACTTAATTATAAGGTAAAATACCCATAGCTTTTGTAAAATCATCTCGCGACTGTGCAAAGCAGCTGAAGTCGTTTTTAAGGCATTGTCTTCATAATATATCCCCGTGTTCGTAAATTTATTATTTATATTTAAATTCATTACAATAAAAAACGTATGATAAGTATAATACAGAATTATAATAACCGATGTAATATATAATAAATGAAATGAACTTTCAGAATCTTACTCTGTTTATGGAGAACACCTTATTTTTAAGTCGGTTAAAAAATATTTAGCTTATACGTTAAATTTTGTTTTATAATTGTCATTCTACCAGCATAATCAAGTTTCTTTCATCACATGTTTCAAGTATAGATAATAATTATCATTACACAAATGCTTTTTTGAAAAATCTATAATTATAATCTTGTTACAACAAAGCAATAAATCAGTAAATTGTGTACTTATTTTTACCAGACTGCAACGCAAAGGAGGGTAATGTTTTTAAGGCAACTCATCTCGTAATCATTTCTTTTAAACTGGCTTTAATTTTTTATCTTTTTATTATTTTATATTATACAATTATTTCTCCATAATATTATATACTTGGTTTATCAGTAATAATGCTGCTACATAAACTAGTAAAACATCAATTAGGTTAGAAAATGTATAGATTGTGATATTATGTATTTGATTTTTGGCTGAATATTAAAAGTATTGGATAAAATTTATTTTATATTTTATTTACTTTAATCCCAATTTTGACTGCCTCATTAGTCTAGTGGTCCCAAGTGCGACTGTCTAGAGGTCTTGGGTTCGATCCCCAGGTCGAGCAAAGTGTTATTGGGTTTTTCTACGAAATTCTCATTAGCAGCTCGGAGTCTGGACTTGTGCCCGGTTAATAGCTATAGGCTCGCCCCCTATAACATGGGACCTAAACATACCGACGAACTGTGGGTGTACATTAAGTACACCTCTGCCTAACCCTTCGGGGAATACAGGCGTGATGGTATGTTACTTTAGTCTGGGGTCGCTGAGCTTGTCCGCTAATCCTTTTTACAAGTTTTATTTTTAAGTGGGTAGGTAACTTATTTCTATATGAGATACACAGAATAAAACTCATAGTTGCACATACAAACTTTATTTGCATAACAAAATGCAACGTTACGTATCGACAATCGCAGTACTATAAATAAACGCGAAAAAAAAAAACAATTTGGTCCATTACCGAATTCCGAACTAGCTGTCTATCTATCATACCGATAAAAAATACTGTATTTTCTACAATCAACAATAATTTGACCCATGTTTAGAGCTCTCGTTTATCTTTCAATAATAAAAAACAACTAACTGGATAATCAAGCAAATAATCAGCAATCATTAAAATTAATATTTTATTGGAATATCACATTTTATGGTCAATTTATTTTGGATAATCGACCATGGACAAGGTATTTTAGAACCAAACTTATGGTGAATTGCACCTTAGTTAGTGAAATGTATTTTTGCTATATCACATTTACTCACTATCCAAGACTGAATGTTTTACAAAAAAGAAAAAAAATAGTTAGTTACTGTCCAAGACTGAATAATTTATTATAAAACAAAAGAAAAAGGTCTAACTTGCCTAACAATCACAAAAAAAATATATTAAAACAAACAAGAGCTCAATCAATCAACGTAAAATGAACGTTTAAATAAAAAGCAAAGCGGGAAATAAACAAACATACAATACTTTCACATGATAATCATAGTTGCCGAAACACAACAAAGTTTTATATATTACAAAGGTTTTTACTTATAAAAATAAACAAACGCTTCGTAGGTTTTTGACAGCCGCATAGATTTAAATATCTTTGACAGACAAACACTGAAACAACATTAGGGTCGCATTTCACCAATTGCGAATAAATTTCCGTTAAATTGCTTTGCAGTTAATTTCACATAAATCCCATTTCATTTTTTAATTTATTCGGGGAGTAGCGGCTGCTTCGACTTGATGAAATGTGATAATTATTATTTGAAGACAATTTCTTCCAATATGAATGATCGGTCATGCGTCGAAACACTCACTAAAGTTCAATATTTATATAGGGCCAACGCAACGAGCCCATATTAACTCCAGCCAGTGATACTGACGGTATTCATTTGAAATTAAGACAAATCTGTCCTCAATTACACAGAAAATAGTTCGAAGTAAAACCAGGCTCCAAATTATACAAATTAAATCAATTCTCGATCGATTTATTATAAACAATAGCAGCGCATGTTCAATAATACAGCTTATAAATAAACATAAATCAAGGTAGTAGGTACTAATTTTAAACATCAATTTATCGCCATTCTAAAATAATACTCAATAGTGCTGTGTGCCAAAATGTTAGTGTTTATTCATTTTTATGAGTAACTGCCATATTCAGAGACGTCATTAAACGTTGATAGATCATTAGCTAACACTGGCTGCTATATCTTGGCCTATTTCTCCGTATTAGAGTTTGATGACAATGATACTTGTCACTATTAGCTAATAATTCATTAAGTTATTTGAGTGATTAAGACTTAGTGTGGCAATAAGTGATATAAGTTTAAGTACTTAAGTACAGCTAGATACAAAATTGGTCAGTGCGTGGTTGATATGAACGCGACCTACACGTACTTATCTTACTTAGACTACAGTGAGTCATCCACAATTCTGAGTAAATTTTTCTAACTTATCCGATCCCTGTAACCTCTAGGCCTGTTTTCAAGAGCCCTTATCTTAGGTCGCAGCTTCTAAACCCAAATATTTCCCTAAATGCCTTCAACAATCAACCTTCGGCAATCAACGAGCCCTTGGACATAATAACAGAGCTTTCAGAAAGTAAATAAAAATGAGAATGATTTTATGATTCTTTTTTAAAGGCCTCCTACAAACCCTGGGCTTGTGGCCTTGTTGAAAAGATTGAACTGTCTGCGTCCTCTTATAAAAAAGCAAACTGCTAAACTTTTTTTTTGTTGTTTGTCAGATAATCAATCTGTATAATCTGATAGTGAAAAAGATTTCATAGAGTTCAGAAACCAAAACTAAATAAGTGTCAGTTACCGATATTCGATGAATATCTCCTCGTTTCATAGTAATTTCTCAGAGGTCTTTAGTATAAATGTATATCACAGTCATAAACCAGAATGCTTTGCGCTGGTCGCTGACGTGCCTCTCAATAACTTTGGTAATGTCATATTAACCGCAATAACTTACGTAGACAGTTACTCCGCTCGCCCCGAGCCTTCCTCGTATATCCATGCTTTCTAAATATCCAACTGATAGTCACAACCGCTGACTTATTCAGTTGAAATGATGTTCTTCAAAACATGGTAATAATAAACCCAACTTTCCTAACATTTTAAAACCTTAATCCTATCGAATTGTGGATGACGTCAACGAAATAAGCTATAAAATTTCAAGCTAAACATTAATAAAGATTAGCTGAATACTGCGTTTGGACTAAACTCACAAGTATTTGCGCCGTTCGTCAAACATTTGGTGGCAACGCGTCACATAGAAATAGTTATAACCAACAAAAGCCTTCAAGCTTATAGAAACGTTTTAACAAGTCATTTAGCAATAAATATCACAACACATAGCAAATTAAGCCGTATACACATAAAAGCGAGACAATTGTTCCATGACACCAGTATGACTAAGTTTAAGCTTAATATTACGCCGCTTTATAAATACGATGTTTTTCGGGATACAGTCTTATAAATTAGGAATAAACTTATATCAAAAGAAAGTATCGGTATCACTTGATAAATAAGACTAACCAAATAAAATAGAGATCTTTCTCTCCAACATACTGGACGGAAATTGGCAGTGGCAATTATTTAAGGTAAAGGTTAATCTAGAAATACGAATCTCGTCATACCCAACGATAAAATAAAGAAGTACTAAATATGAAAATAAATTTAAAGTTACTGATGATTTCATTGAGATAAAAAAATAAATAAAAGCATAATATATAAGTATTAGATTACTTAGTAATTATGTATATCCGACGTCCATCACATTCATACAACTTCAATCGATATTATAAAATCACTTTTTTGTTTTCGGTTCTGACGTCACCTCGTGTAACTCAAAAGGGCGTTTACTAACGATACGAAACTTATCGCAAGCGTTCGCCGCGCGGTTGCATGACATTCAACGTTGTTATCTAGGTAATAGGGATGTTCGCGCATCGTCAGTGGGCGCCCTAACATTGAGCTAGTCCCTAAGAGATTTGTCTTTAAATCAGTCCATAACCCGGTCATAAGGTGTCGTAGAACAATGCCCTTACAATAATGACTAAACCCATACCATAAAGCGCGCTCAGTCGACGTCAACGCTTAACAGTCTGATAATACTGACCTTAATAAGTAAAATATTTCCAAAATACACTAGTCTTGTCCCTCAGTCTTTCGATTGACCGAACGATATTATTAACTCCTTTGTTCTCGCGGCTTGAGTATCATTGAAACGACAATAATTAATCTGCACCACAATGGTTTAATATCATAGGTTTTTCTTCGCTCTTAAGATTACCTACTTATAATTGGAATAAGATCTTTCAAGTCCATAAAAGCTACCTGATAATTCCTATCTCATATACTTGAATGTTACAACTAAGGTAATGATTTAATGTAGTTCTTTATATAGGAACTATATGCGCAAGACTCGGGTACAGTTTGCTGCGAGCACTCCTGCGCACCTTCCTTGTCGATGGTCCTAAAATACAATACGATGCATTCATTGACTACACTTATTCACACTCGCCGAGATATTTGGCAAGATTCTTCGAATACTTGGAATAGTTTCGAAATAACCACGATAAAGTTTATTTTTTATTCCAAACGCAAAATGTCAAATTATGTAGAAAGCGTGTTTCGCTAAATGTTTAATATTAACTAGGTGAATTTTCCTCTAAATTTATCAAATAGGTTCTGAAAAACATTTGGTACAGTCCTTTGTTAAGTATTTCCTTCACACCTCAAGCCGCTGTTATCTTAATCCTACATTTTTGGCAGTTTTCGACGAACCAACATATACAAACAACCCTAACACTTGCTTATACTAATATTACATTCGTAATAGCGATCTGTAAATTGTGTAATAATTACATCTTCTCTATACATGTCTTTTATAACAAAGCCTTAGCGTTTCCTCCACTCCATGGCATTTACAAAACGTAGTTCTTCATTCAAATATATTTTTTTACTATTATATGAATTTTATACGTGGGAGAGTCATACTTCGGCACGAATGGGCCGGCTCGACCGGAATGATACCACGGCCTCTCAGAAAACCGGCGTTAAACAACGCTTACGTTGTGTTTCGCCGAGTGAGTGAGGTTACCGGAGGCCTAATCTCCTATTAAAAGGTCGGCAACGCGGGTGTCCATGGGCGGCGGTAATCGCTTACCATCAGGCGATCTGTCAGCTCGTTTGCCCTCCTATCCCATAAAGAAAAGAAGAATAGCCAGATAACAACATGAAGAACAAGAGCCGACTTGTTTAATACAGTTAAAGCTAAGCATATATAAACCATACTAATAGTAATTTGTTTCTATCAACTTCAAAATATTAACTACTTTATTAGGTAATGTAATAATTTGTTTGCAATGATTGTGTAAACAGCCTAAAGTTAATCATTCTCTATTGATGTGCTTTAAAGAGACACCTAACTGACATTAAAACTGCACCTTATTTATTTAAAATGTGACGTGTAACCCAGAAGTTATCGAAAGATAATTTTAAAATATATTTTTTACAAAATAAGGCCGTTATGTGTCTTTATTATCAAAAATAGTAGCATTTTTATTACATATTTTAAGAGGCCATCATTTACCGGAAGTTTATTTTGAGGTATGTAAATAAATATTTATTATACCTGTCAGTTGCCGAGATAGTTGTTCCAAAGTTCAGGTTACATCATTCTGATAAGGAAGAATTTTTTTTATCCGTTTTACGTCCGAACCCTTCGCCTGTTAGAAAAATATGCTATAAAAAGCACGTGTCGCACGTGTCATGTTGAATTCAATTCACATTCGTAACCAACTTCAGAATCCTTTAATTCAATTTTTAGGAGACTTTTTCGGAAAGTTTCTATAATAATTTTATATGTTCCTTGGCATTGGTTGTATTTCAATGCAATAAGTCATTCAGGAATCGTCGAATAACTAACACGTATAATCATCTGTGCACGCGCACTTGCCGCCTTGTAAACGATGAATAGCAGCTGACTTGCTAGTTAATGTTTTGTCTCTCCAGTTAAAATGATATTTATTTCTGTAAATGAATCTTAAAAAGACACTTTTACAAGTCAATGGTTGAAATTTAAAATCCAAGATGGCGCCGACATTTCCTAGATGTCGACATATGAGAAGAAATGCTGAAATAACGCCGAAAAACGAAAGAAACGTTAATTTTAGAACTACCTGTTACAGAAAGAGGACATAGTGACTAACTAGTCAACTGCTAGTCATTTTAAATGTAAGGGCGCTAACGTTTCTGATACATCATATTTAAATATCAAGTCACAAAAATATAAGTAGCATTATAAAACAGAATTATACTGAACGTATATTTTCTGATATAAAAGTTATCCTTTTTTCTTGTACGTAACGAAAATCGAAGCGTTACGATTTTAGAGAGCTTGTTTTTATATAGCATTAAATAAAAGTTTTTGTATTTAGTGCTATTTAAAGGAGGTATTTAATTTTCAGAAGATACGACAATTTATGTCACGATAATTTTTATGTTTTGTATAATACAGTCGAGAAAACCGTGACATGTATGTCTTGTTACTTACATTTTTAAAGTATGAAGATACTGCTAATTCTCTTCTAATAATTCAGATCTATAAACAGTCTATACTCGATGTTAAGAGAAACCATAAAAGAATGCCTTGAAAAGCTTAGTTTCACATTTTTTATCGATAGATTTATCATCGATACTGTCACGTCTTTAACGGATTGATATGTAAGCATTGCGAGTAATATTCAAGCAATAAATATCGACTAATTAAACAATGTCGTTTAATTAGTCGATACAATCAAACATTCAAAACAATTAGGATTTTGAACTTTGTCAATAAATATACTTAAGTAGATATTATCGACATTGTCTGAGTAGTGTCTGATATCGAAGATGACGTTTTCATGAATTTGCACTGTCAATATTGACTTCTACTAGTGTTGTTAAGAAAGTTAAAAATCTCACGAATCCGTTTGGCCGAGCAAATCATATCTTAGAATGGTTTTTCGTCAACCATTGTCAAAAATTTCGTCAAAACATTGAACGTGTCAATACTTACAGCTTATAATAACTTATGTTAGTTCGACTAGATCAGGCGATGTTGGTGCGAGGCGACATGACGATGTAATGGTGTTCTATGGGCGGCGGCGGTATGATCGGCGACATGGGCATGTAATCATTCTCCACCTCATCTTTTAGACGCACTTTACTCATCTGCTCGTGGCCTAGGAGCAAGTCGAAGATCTGCTGTGGGAGAGACAGGGTGGCCACGCTGTCTTCAGACAACTCTATAGAGAGGTCCGCTTCAAACTCAAAGTCGTCCTCGAGACACTCCACGGATTTGGAACAGCGGTTGGTTTGAACGTGTTCGGTGTCGTCGAGGAACTCGCAGCTCTTCGTTTCGCCTTTGGCCAGGTTCCCTGTAGTGATCTTGAGGTTCTTCATCTTGCGATTCACCTTGAAGCTCTTGAATATGTCCCGCGTGGGGGTGAAGTCGAATTTCTTCTTTTTAGTTTCGACGTCTTTGTTTTCTTTTGATATTTCGGATTTTTGGGAGCTAATGATGCGCGAGTCGCTCTTGAGCCGCTTTCTGAAAGGAAATAGATTTTAAAGAAAAAAATTGAGAAAAATGTCCAGTGATCATCTGGTTTTATATACTACGTTTATAGCGCGTGTTTATGAGAAGATATACTAAATGTATGTAGAAGAAGCAAAAGAAGTATGCAAGAATTGTAGCAAGTAGCAGACTGTAGTTTCTGACTACCCGTGGGAGAAAGGCGTGAATGTTTGTGTGTATAGTATGTTCAATGTCTGTTTGTCATGGTTTACATAGCTCTTAGAACTGCTAGCCGCTGGGGCAGAAATGTTCTAAGTGGAGACCACGTACCGGAAACCCAGTGTGGAATGACCTCCAACGAGATGGACGGGTGACCTGGTGAAAGGTGGACTTGCTGGGAGTCGTTGGCGGCATATTACCGGTCTTTGTGAGTGTTTGAGGGAGGCCTTTGTTCAGCAGTTTCTTTGGTTGATATGATTGCCCGATTTTTGTCCCGGGTACAGACTGAAATAGCGTCAGGAATATTACCTGAACACACTGAATGGTTGTCTCTTGGGCAGCGTGTTGGTGTTAGCGTGATGGTGGGGCAGCGTGGCGGCGCAGCGGGGCAGTTCCCCCAGCGACGAGTGCCGCGTCACGCCCGCGTCGCCTGCGCCGGCGCCTGTGCCGCCCGCGCCACGCGACCACGTCGACCTCGCCTTTAGTGTTCTGCCATCAAACATACATAATTAACATCACTGAATCTGTATAATAAATTTGATAGCAACACTGAAGAACTTCGTATTGTAAATAAAAAATACAAAGTTAGTACGATCAAGATTTTACAACAACATTCGATGCATAATAAAACGATGAAAAAATACATTACAGATATAAAAAAATACTAGCTAATGTATTACTAAAGTTGAAATTTAAGGAATCTCAAGCGCAGTTCTTAACGCGCGTAGAATTATTTCGTGGGTACATTAACATAGCAATTTTTGTAAAATCCTAATCGTACATGTTCTGCTGACGCTAACTGAATATATTATTAATTACAGTAAACACCTTTGTATATGAGTATGTGAGCAAAGTGTATGCAATAACAACTAACATTATTAAAATAAAAAATTGCCTACACTATTTTTACGTGTAACATTAAAACTATAACCTAACTAAAGTGAACTACTTGTGATCTTTTTTCTCTCCGCTTTCATCTCAACCTAACTAAAACTAACTTTAACTATATCTTTGTGTAACTATAACTTCTCAACTACTACAACTTCGTGCTAATAAACCCTGGCAAGCATCTCAGTAACAGAAAGAGACGTGGATTAAGTAGATGGAGTTGTTATGTGTCTAACAGTCTCTTTATCATCAAATGTTAAGATTTTGGATTAACATTGGATGAATTGTACACCCCAAACAGCTGGTTAGTAATATGCTACGATAAGTGTTCCCTACGTACAATATGTGGCAATGACCTCCCGTCATACGACGTATCAACATCGAGTATAGTGACGTTTTCTCAAAGGTGTGTATTATATAATATTTTCTATGCATATAAGATGATAGTGTTGAAGAATCGACAAAACATCCGTTCTATATTTCTCACACTATTAGACTGGATAAGCTGGATATGCGTACAAATTACAGCATAATTTTAGAGCCAATTTGAAGCGCTGCTTCGTGCTTTTGTGGAACTAAAATTGACGCCGATTGGCACAATGCAAATGGCCAAGATGTTTAGAGAATCTCCGTGTGCGGATCATAAATGTCGATATTTTTTCATTGTTTTATTTTGTGTAAGTCTTGAACCAACGAATTAACAAATACTGTTCCGAGCATTGAACTAGAAGAAAAAAATCCTTTTTTGAATGCGTGGAAAATCCCATGTTAAAATTATGGATCGGCTAACACTTGAGGAGGCGTTATTGTATCGTATTCTAAGTGCCTTGCTGCCCTCTGGGTGTAGCTGGTCCACGTGCGCTGGTGTAAAAAATAGACTCTGAACAGTATTAATTTCAAATCTACTGAAAAACTGCACCTTACGAAAGTATGTACCTAAATGTTACCACGGACGGACAACGTTCTTAGGCCTCGCATGCAACTTTATGAAGTTGAATTCGTATGAAGTTTTTGTTATGTTATGTTAATCGAAATAAAGAGTATTTAAATCAGCAGTGGATTTATTTTGATAAATTAGACACTAATACGACATAGTATTTTTATAAAATAAAAATAACTATACTCAATACTCAATTCGTTTATTGCACAACAGAAAGAACAAGTTTGAATATTAACAGAAGTTGTTGCTAGGTAACATACATAAATAGCATTGTGCTGTTACAACCTTCATGGAAGAACAACAAAAGTTATCGACGTTTTCCGATCTCTAAAATTAGTTCCGTTACTACTCACTTGTGCTATCAGCACCAAAATGGTGAAAATAAAGGGGTCAATAAAACGTTGACAGTAGCCTGTCCAGTGTACCTATCAAGTATTATAAAGGTGTCTGAGACTATATCATAAGCTGTTTGAAGAGTGAGTAACATGTATAGTACCTTCATCTTGCAAAACCTTGTTGGCAGTGTGGGGGACGGGTGGTGTTTTGTTACAGCCGCCGCTGTCATGCATGGCAGCATATCTCCTACTACGCTGCCAGCCCAACTATTCCTCTTTAATTGACAGGGTCGGGAACGTGCGAGTGATACCCTTAGTGTTGTAAGCGTTTACAGGTTACGGTAACCGCTTGTTTGCCACCTTAGTAGTATAAAAAAAGGTATAGTGACCCTGAGGGGTGTCGCGGCGGCAGCGGCGGCGGCGGGCGGCGCAGCGCGGCGGGCGGGCCCTCCGCCACGCACTCGTACGTGGGCTCCTCGCGCCGCGCCTCGCCCGGCGCCTGCGCGACACATCACATATGAAGCATTAGGTACACGCGTACTGATCTACACCCACAGTGCACCGGTATGTTTAGGTCCCATGTTATAGGGGACGAGCCTATTACCATTAACCAGTCACAAATCCAGACTCAGAGCCGCTACTAAGATTTTCGTAGAAAAAAAAACCCAATAACACTTTGCCTGGTCTGGGGATCGAAACCAGGACCTCTAAGCGTAGCATTCGCGCTTGAGACCACTAG
This sequence comes from Acronicta aceris, assembly GCA_910591435.1. Classification (NCBI taxonomy): domain Eukaryota; kingdom Metazoa; phylum Arthropoda; class Insecta; order Lepidoptera; family Noctuidae; genus Acronicta; species Acronicta aceris. Next base: position 12,882,011 of record OU342774.1, on the reverse strand, counting down.
ACTAATGAGGCAGTTAGATACAAACAAAGAAATTAAATTTATTTGGTACAGTTCACATATTTTTAATCACACATACTAGTAACTTGTTAACCTCTCGTGCTAAATGCTTGTGTTTCGAACCGGCAACCACATGATCGCAAGTCCGACGCCCTAGCCATTAAACTACCACCGCTATTCGTAGGTTATAAGTAGAAAATATATTGTGCCCGGTGCCGTCATTTCCTATCTGACGGCCTGTGGAGAAACATGGAGATGAACAAACTCAGAAAATCATGTTTTTTTTTAATCCAGACACTAGTAACCTTATCTGATTTATGTGAGTTTTACAATATAGGACAATATATACCTAATACATAAAATACATTTTCATTCTGAAACATTCAAATTAATGAAAGAAATGTCATCTATAAAAAAAAGATAAAAAACATGAAAGGCTACAACTATAGTTTTGTTTCAAAATCATAATTATCAGCAAAAGATGGTTCAATGAATGGTTTCCCATATTTCGAATATATTTAAGGGAGAAATCTCCCCCCCCCCCCCAGGGGTTCTCGCCGCAACAAAGCGAGTGCTTAGTAACCGTGGTGTGTACGGTCCACGGTGAAGTTAAGTAGAACCCAGTGAGGGGCTACTCCTGCGGGCTTGTCCCAAGAAGCCCGCATTGGAGCGGCCATCGTAGGTTGCGGTGTCGTATGGGCGTTACTTGAAGTAAATCTACTGACTGATTTGTTTTACTTGAAGTAAATCTACTACTGATTTGTTTTTAGCACAGGGGCTAAAACCACCACCACTACCACCTTCCGCATCGTGGTGGCATTGCGGGAATCGCTCTCGCGTGCTCCGCGATTCCACCGCGGACGTCCAATGTGGACCCTGGACCCTCCAATGTGGAGATTTTGACATAAGGTCCTTACAAGTAACTTCAAAATCCTACCTCTAATAAGGTTATTTTACCTTGAGCAGTCCGTCGGGCACGTCGCAGGTGATGCTGCAGATGGCAGCGGCATGCGCAGGCGCAGGCGCGGGCGCGGGCAAGTCGGGGATCTCCTCGTAGATGCCCGACGCCACCGACACCAGCGACCGACGGTCCGACAGGCTGCACACAACCACAGAATAACTAATACTGATTCGTACAAGGGGACTTTTGGTCACGTTTGAAGAATCACAATTACCTACAATACGATTCACAGACACACGACCTCACAACGTGCTATATATTCCACTGTAAGGAGACTTCTAAATGCACGAAAAGTGTACAATCTCATATAACTATTAAATAAAGTTGCCTATTTTAGTTCACCTGTTGCAACTAGATGGCGTTGTACCGGTCGGCTGAATCGCGGTATGGTTTCGTTGCCGGAAGTATTTTTTGGACATATAATAAATTATCTTCGATCACATCAAAGTTTGATTTTAATCAAAAAACCTGTACATTACGAGGTCACCTTGTACTTGATTATGTGGTCATTTTACCTCATCCCGCAAAGGTCATTGAATTTTAACAATTCACCGTGGTGGTTTCTGACACTTACGCGAATATTAGACATTGAAATAAAACTACTTTTTACGGATTTTATCGCGTTGTATTGATATTATTTGATTCCCGACGTTTCGGATCCTTTACAGCATCCATGGTCACGGGTAGACTAAGTTGTTGGACGTCTTAATGTTACAATTACTAACAGCTACCTTACATTTTTGTTAATTATTGGCGATCCGATTCACGCAGAACGAGCTCACCGTATCCTTCGGTCTTGCAGTTTTGGACTTGGATTTTGGCGGTGTTTGACATCAGCGGTCTAACACCGCCGTTTCAAGAAGTCAGCAGTTTGTGAACATACTCTAGACAAGGCCCAGCACTACATCAGATTTGATAAACCACAAGTCCTCGCAAAAGAAAACCGATTCCTTCCCAGGATGATCCGTGAGGCTATTGAAATTAAAAAACATCCAAATTTCAATAGAGAAGATGGCTGGGTCTTACCACCTGCTTGGAACCCCATTATAGATTCCATAAAATCAAAATCCAAGTCCAAAACTGCAAGACCGAAGGATACGGTGAGCTCGTTCTGCGTGAATCGGATCGCCAATAATTAACAAAAATGTAAGGTAGCTGTTAGTAATTGTAACATTAAGACGTCCAACAACTTAGTCTACCCGTGACCATGGATGCTGTAAAGGATCCGAAACGTCGGGAATCAAATAATATCAATACAACGCGATAAAATCCGTAAAAAGTAGTTTTATTTCAATTCACCGTGGGACAGTAAGGAGTCTGAAAACACAACTCAATCTAAATATACTTTAATGACCATAGCTATTATGACGTACCTGTCATCAAACGAGGTGACGGAGTCCATTTTGTGTGGATGCGCAAGCGCAGCGGTGGTGGCGAGCTGCCCCGCGCCGCTGTAACGCGACAGCTGACCCGCCGGGATGTGTTTAGCTTCCTAAACGTTCATACAAATGAATAAAGTAAATATAGTAGGTACCTAAATAGTTTATTTTGTGCAAGTATTTTTTTCCTTATTCTATACTCTTTTAATTATTTAAGTGTTAAGTGGCGTCTCATGGTGCTGTACCAAATGAAACATTTTTCTTTCTTTCTATTTAAAAACAAGGTAATTTTAAGTTCATGAGTAAGACTTGATGGATACGAGATGGGCTGAATATGGGTTACACTGAAGTCGAACCAAATACTCAGTTTCATACTACCTACTACTCTTACATACCTAACACTCAGTTATGTTATATATTTCATAACGGAAGTCAGAGTAAGTTATATTACAAAAATGACCCTAACTTCGGGTTCAGAGGAATTTGGGCTCGTTCTAGGCTCATTTCAGTACCGATATTAAACTATAATAATATTATTTTAAAATATTCAAATGTATTCATTGAGACAACCAAGTGACGCGGTCGGTTAACCTCGAAATTAGATGTAGTAAATTTGTAAAATGTTAACTGTAACTACTAGATTATAATTCTAAACATAATTTTAATACATTTTATCAGCTAATTCCGGGATCGGTCTCACGTCAGCCGGTGTACACATCAAAAAAACAAAAATAAGATCTATTTATTTTCAGCTGACCAACCTTCTTATAAATTTTTACTTGGACAAAAGGATTAGCTTGTATAAAGAAAATATTACCTTGAACATGAGAAGGTCTATGTCATCCAGAGATACTTCCGAGGGGCCGCTGTACCAACTACTGCGGCGGACATCGCCTATAGACAATATAAAAGATTAAATATCGCGATTTATACATAGTGTAGTTATCCCCAGATATATCTGGGTGCCTAAAATGGCAATTTCTGGTGAATAACAATATGGTTCGCGGGCCGGCGAGTTCACATCGTACTACTCGTATACTACGCTAGTATAAGCTGATCTCTCATCGTACAACAAGCCAATGCAATGTTGGATCATCTGATACTGGCTATGAATTTTTCCTGGACATACTCGTACAAACTTTTGAAAATGATTTGAGCAACTAAGAATATTAAATTATGTCTCAATGATAGAAGGGATATTTGAATTAACACGACATACGGCAACTCTATTGTTAATGTTATTCTGACGTGAATTTTATCTTACTGTGGTAAAATGTAATTTCTTTAAAGTTTAAAATAATTACTAGCTTCTGGCCGCAACTTTGTCTGCGTGGACTTCAAAATTGGGTCCGATCTGGATAAAAAGAAGCCTATGTGTTATTCCAGACTATAATCTATCTCTGTGTAAAATTTTATCAGGATCTGTTCAGACGTGAAAGAGTGTCATACATCCATACATTGAAACCTTCGTGTTAATAAAATTTGTAAGGATTATGAACTAGTATTTTTGTGCCGATATATTTGATGCTGAATATACGGTAATACTCCAGCAAAAGTCCAAAATAAAATCTGATTAAGTCTAGCTATAGCCTATATCCCCTCATTCTTGTAGTGACATCTACCGCACTACATAGAAACTAGACGGACAAGTCCTGAATCGCGCAAGTGAAGTTTGCAACGCAACTTGGATATATATAATAGCCCGACATCAACCGCTGGGCCGTGGCCCTGGCTGGAGGCATTCGGTGCCTCGCCACCAAGTCCGGTTACGCTGTGAAGATTCCCTGAATCAACAGCCATCACCATTCAAAAAAAAAAAAAAAAAAGCTGGGCCGTGGCCCGCCAGGCAAAACACCCGCCTGGTCGGGGGATCCTCCCTTTGGTGTGAGGGGCTACACAGCTCACTCTTCCATATAGTAGTTGCATAGGCGACGTACCCACGTGAGAGTGTTGGCGGGCGGCGCGCAGGTCGCCGTCGCTGCTGCTGAGCTTGTGAGCCGCGCGCACGCCGCCGCCGCCCAGCGCCGCGCGCACCGCCCGCGTCAGCTCGCGCGCTAGAGGAGAACACAACTTCAGCTCGCCGCCGCCATTACTGAATTCACTGCAACAGAACAATACACAATAAAGATGTATTGGTCACGCGAATTAGACATTGAAATAAAATAAAACTACGATTTACGGATTTTATCACCATTACTAGTTGCTGTTGTCCGCAGTTTCACTCACGTCCCAAAATGATTAACATTCTTTAAGTCCGATTCTAGTCGGCGAATCAAGATGAAACATGCACCAGATTTAAAGTTAGACGTCTAGCAATACATCGATAAAAACTGCATTCAATTCAATGCAATCGTTTTGTTTTTTTAAACTGTAACAGGCCGATGTCTGTACATTATGAATATTAAAGAAAATCTAATATGGAGGCTACTTTATTAGAGCAACAGCAGCCAAATTAACAATTTTTAGATTGTTTGTCTGTCTGTTTGTACACGCAAAAAATACTGCATGGAATTGAATTCAGTTTTCACCGATGTATTGCTAAAGGTCTAACTTAAAAACTGATACATGTTTCATTTTGATACGCCGCCTATAATCGGACTTATAGTATGTTAATCTTATTGGGACGTGAGTGAAACTGCGGGCAACAGCTAGTCAACAATAAAGATGTGTTCATATCGATGGACTCGCACCTAGTTACAAATGACGTTGAACCAGAAAACATTCTTACATACAAATTTAAATAAATTATTTAACGTATTAGCTTCAAAACTATATAAATATTTCCATAGATAATTATAATACACAGAGTTGGGCAAAATTTATCCGAATGACGAATAACGAATGAATTATTTGTTTCTTGCGTTATTCACGAATAATAAATAATTTCAATCATTCAAAGAAAAATTATTCGGATGACGAATAAATTATTTTATTCGTTAGTCGGATAACGAATAAAAATAAAACGAAACGAGGAAAAATGGTATTTAAATTAAATATTTATTTGATTTCAATTATTTATTAGGCATTTACGGTTATGATTATTTTTATTAATTGCCTGCCTAACTGCCTCATTAGTCTAGTGGTCCCAATCGCGACTGCTACCTGTTCGATTCCCAGGTCGAGCAAAGTGTTGTTATTCAGTTTACTATGAAATTCTCAGTAGCACCTCGGAGTCTGGATTCGTGCCCGGTTAATGGCTATAGGCTCGCCCCCTATAACATGGGACCTAAACATACCAGGTTAACTGTGGGTGTACATTAAGTACGCCTCTGCCTAACCCTTCGGGTAATACAGGCGTGACGGTATGTCATGTTATGATTATTTTTATTTTATAATATTTTGATTGGTCTTTGTTCACGTGGTGTAATGGTAGCAAGCAGAGGTCCTGGGTTCGATCCCCAGGTTGAGCAGTGTTATTGGATTTTTCTATGAAATAGTCAGTAACAGCTCGGAGTCTGGATTTGTGCCCGGTGAATGGCTATAGGCTCGCCCCCTATAACATGGGACCTAAACATACCGGCGAACTGTGGGTGTACATTAAGTACGCCTCTGCCTAACCCTTCGGAGAATACAGGCGTGATGGTATGAATTACTTTCTAGGCAAGATTCAACTAATTACATAAAATGTTTACGCGAAATTGCGAAATAGCATATTAATATTCTAGAACGATCGCGAAATAACATTGCGGCGAGGGAAATTTCTGGAAACTGAACCCGATATGTTACCTACAACTGAACATTTGTTGTGATCTTACTAGATCCTTCTAATATGACTAATAACACATATCCAAACATACTTCCATACACAACCAGTACTACCTATTTAAATTTCTAGATATTTACTTCTTATCATCTTATTATTAAAATATCAAAACTTATTATTTTTCCTTAAAATCGTAAGGAAGTAATAAATAAACGTTAAGAAAACGCATTTTAAGCTTCCAAACATGACCTTTTTTTAGTATTTTTACATAAAGTCAATGTTTATTGTCAATGTGTTATTTCTTTCGTAATATTCTACATAGAATCCTCCATTCAACGATAGATGGCGTTGGCATACTAAGGTTAATAATTTACAATAACTATTGATTACCTATATTTTTCCTCCATTCGACGATAGATGGCGTTGTCACACTAAGGTAAATAATAGACTCTTACTTAACTATATTTGATTACCTTTTTCCTCCATTCGACGATAGATGGCGTTGGCACACTAAGGTAAATAATAGACTTACTTAACTATATTTGATTATCTTTTTTCCTCCATTCGACGATAGATGGCGTTGGCACACTAAGGTAAATAAGGTATTTGACTATTGATTATCTATTTTTTCTTCCATTCGACGATAGATGGTAATAGTAGTAACTTCAGACTGGGGTAAAACTCCCAAATGTTGGCTTGTTAACGTAAAATCGAACTTACCACGCCTATGCCATGCGATTTGACGGGATGGTCGCCGACAATATATTATGTAATAGTTATTTGATTAGCCGGCCCGCTATGGTAAACAGATTCCAGATGACTGGGGAGAGTAGCCACAATATTAGTACCAGATTTATAAAAACAAAATAATTATTTTGTGACCGCAACTGATATGAAAGTGTGCTCGCTTTCTCTCCGTCATTTTCTCACTCTCTCGTATTGTAATTATCCCTTTCTTGTACCGCCATTATTCATTAAATACCAGAAATAAGATATCATCTTATCATTTTCTCTTTCATCTATACATATAATAAAACAGTAAAAAAATGTGTTTGTACATATATTTACAAAAAAAAATTTAAGCGATGGAGACAGTAATAGGGTAAGAATTAAAAAATCTGACTGTTTGTTTGTCTTGTTGTACACGCTAATCACCAGAAATACTGGACGGATTCGAATGAAACTTTTTTTGTTTTATACCTATTAAGCCTAGGCAACATATAGGTTATAATTGATTTTGGAAACTGCAGGACCATAATGAGCTAGCTAAACTATAAGAAATATAGAAATGACGCCTTAACAAAAGTTGTTCAGCCTGATGAGCATTTTCTGTTGAGGTATAAAGATAAAGGAAAATTATTTGATTATTTTATTTTACATTTCATAAATGGTTATATTTCATTATAATACATTTCCAACATAGCACATCTCTATTCTAGAAGAATCGCGTAAATAACATTCTAACGATATCATTGTCGGTGACTATCCCGTCGAACTTGTAAGGCATTGGCGTGGTAAGCTTTGAGTTCGATTTTTTGTTAAGGTGCGCCGAAATTTGTCTGTTTTACCCTAGTAAAACGTTAGGTACTATGAATGCCATCTATTGTCAAATGGAGGAATAATAAGTAGAAAATTAATAATTATTTACCTTGGCTATGCGAACGCCATCTATTGTCAAATGGAGGAATATAACGTAGGTATTAATTGACAGTTTATATACAGAATGTCCCATACCTAGTGGTGCAAAAGGAAACCTGGGATGGGCGGTTGATCATATTATATAATCAATATCATTAAAAAAAAAACAGTCCTAGCTCTAAGATTGCTAGACCCGATTGAGTAGATTGTTGATCTTTAGGTACCTACACAGTTTTACGCAATAATTATATTTTTTTATGATGGTAATTTTATTGCATTTACATACTTTTTGCACAAATATGAAACATTATTTTTATTAAATATAAAAAAAAACATACATGTACCTATGTGTTAACAAACCAGGGAGTACTTTTTATGCCAATCCGCCCTCTAGTTAAAATACAGACATAAGAATAAAAAATCTTAATACAATTAAATTATTAAGTCATAGGTTAAGAGAGTCTTAACGCACTGAATGTAAATTACATCTTATCTTGTATCTAAACTATTGAGATTTTCCGAGCCAAATTTGAGCGCTCTGTGTTGGACAGTCTCTTCACAAAAGCATAAATTTAACTAAAAACGTAGATTTTTTTTAAAATAGTGATCATTTCTATACTACTGAGAATTGAATTGAGAATTTCTATACTACTTGAACCATGCGGGACATCCTGTAGATTATCTACCTACTTTGGTTCGCGTGCAGTCGCCATCTATCGTCGAGGAGTAGTACTTTATCTATGTAGAATATTCCCGATAGCTTTAGTCTAGGTTTTATCTAAAAAAAGCAAGGGATATGATAGGTTTAGGATATTCGGAGGTTTAGGATTAGATGTATGAATCTAGAAATATAATATTCAAGGTATCACCGTTTGTTCGGCAGACACTATTGCTATCCAAAAAATTATTATTTAAAATAACGAATAAAATCACGAATAATTTATTCGTAGGCAATTTATCTACGAATAATTCATTCGTGAATGAATCATTCGCGGATAATTATATGGCGAATAAAATTTTATTCGGATAATTATCTAGATAACAATTTATTCGAATAATGCCCAAGTCTGATAATACAGCATGTATTTCGCGCAATGAGCTAAATTAAAATTTTAAATTGTACTTTCCACTTAATGAAATCTCAACTATATTTAGAAATTGTTTCGTTTAGTTTGGTGTATTTCAAAATGAACTATAATTACCGAGTGTGTAACAAACGCAATAAAACAATTACAAATTGAGACGGTAAACTCATAAAATTGGTTTTCCCTTATGCCATGAAGTAAACGATTAACATTTTTAACGAGGTGACCTTAATTACACCCATGTATGACGTAACTATTACAATGTGTTTGTATAATTAACAGCACCTGTTGGGCTGCACGTATATATTAAGAAAAATGCATTTTTTTATCTTTCTGTAAAAAAAAATATGTTTTCAATTTAACTAAATATCTAGCTAGCTATCTAATTAATTTTGATTTTGCAGTTGTAAGCATCGGAACCGAAGCGTTTCTGTAGACGTGAGATGAGAAACAAGGATATAACAATATAATGTGTATATTTTAAAAACCATTCAAGGGAATAATGCAGGAATTTTGAACATTTAAGTAAATGCTTACACACTATACCTCAATGTGTAAATAATCTATTATTTCCCAACTAACTAAGCGAATAACGGAAGAGCGAAAATACATCTTGAGTTGAGACATCTTTAAATAATGTAAAAAAAATATATCTTTACCAATAATATTATAAAGCTGAAGAGTTTGTTTGTTTGGTGAACGCGCTAATTTTAAGAACTACTGGTGCGAATTGAAAAATTCTTATAAACAAATTATAGCCTGCACATTCATGAGCAAGGTGATAGGCGGTTTAACATCGAGCTTCGACTCCTAAAAGCAGAGCAAGCAAGTGCAAGCGGCATAGCTAGTTTTTTAAAATAAATTAATAAGTATTTAATACACTTTATATTACATGATATTAACAAGAGTGATTGCATTGCAACTTATATCACAATTTCGTATGAATTTTGTATGAACACTAGATTGTGAGAGATGATAGTATATTCGATAGTGATTGCAAATAATATATAAATCTACTCACGACAGCTACGGGAGATAAATCTTTGCATAGTTTAGCCTAACAGGTTTTGCAACGGTTGCAAAGTCCTTAATTTCTCTTCTGTATTAATTTTTCTTTTGAGAATAATATTTATTTATTATCATTGTCAGTATGCATTAATAATTAAATATAATTTATTCTGTAATTATGTGCAAAAGGTTATGTGAAAGGTAATAATTATAATAGTATGCCAATTATAGGAAGGCGAAACAGACGAGAAAAGGAAAGTTGTGAAACAAACTAAATGGTTATTATCGTGAGTTATCAATATAGACACAACGCAAAATATATTGTTCTTGAGAGCTAAAACCCTTATGCGAATTGCTGAATTAGCAGGGAAGCTTAATTAACTGGCTAAAAGATTTGATTAAGAAGACTTTAGTTGCGCTTTTTTCTCCTCTCTATTGAAAATCCTTTTTTATATTAATGATTAATATAATACATTTCAATACACAAACATAACCTTCAAATGCTGTTTGTTAAACGAATCCGATGTACAAGTGTCAAAAACCTTTCTAAATTTCAACGTTACGGCTTGCGCGGGAACCAGCGCATTGTGCATTGTATAACTAAATGGGCTATTGTGACTTATGCAACCATATTTTTACCACTTAATGTACTTAATTCATTTAAATGTTTAAAATATTCTTATAAATACATAACATGTACGTGTTTGGAGTAAACGTTTGTGCAAACTTATCACCTTCTTTTTAATTATTTTTATAAGCTAGCGTTCAGGTATATTTTAGTCAAATGAAGCATATGGCTAAAATAATAAATACTTAAATATAAAATATACCTGAACGCTTAATAAGATTGCGTAAATATTAAGGTGTTATTACACTCACACGGTTGACATCGATCGATGGTATAGATTACACATTAATACGCTTGCATGCGATCGACGTTGATCAAGCATTAATGGGATCGGATCGCTTTGGTATATTTAACACTCTGAATAAATGAAGTAACATTTCAATCCTCTCCATTCCTTTGGTGTTTCTAATTCTACTAGGAACAGCAAATTTAAAACTCCTTTACAAATTCTAGTGCATGATTTCGAAGAGTGAAAAGTTCTATTAAGTGCATTTGTTGATGAATGAATGAAAAAAATGACCCAGAAGTTTCGTGTATGTTGGTGCATGCATATCATGAGCAACGACGTTTATGATTGTGAAAGCACAAACCTATCGACATAAAGCACGCATGTGTTGTGGTGGTCGCGTGCGAGGCGCACGTCGCGCACGCGGTCCCAGAGCAGCGCGGCGCCGGGCTGCGCGCGCGCCACCAGCACGCCGCCCGGCGACAGCGTCACCACCGTGTCGCCCGCCAGCCCGCACTTGCGCGACAGCTCCGTCGGGATCACGCTTACCGAGTATGAGTCTTTGAGCAATGGCTCTGAGTCTGCAATTAATGATTAAGCACGATATTGAGGGTAGTTTTGCATTGTTTATTTATTTATTTTAATGTTTTACACACAGTAAATAAGGTTTGCTTAAGAAAAGTTTTCCTGAGACTGAGAAGTTTCTATACATATATCCTTGTAGCAGATCTGAGATAGATGCTATCCATTATAACAATTCTGTTTTGCTATTACTTGTTCTGTCACTTCTGTTCTTCTCCAGCAATTAAGTAAAATATTATTAGATACATTTTCAATGCAAAAATACCCTTGGAAACACTGAACAAACAGCCAAATGAAATGTAATAATTAGTATGAAAATGTCATGTAAGTTACTCAATGATACGACACATTCAAACATGATAAATGTAAAATGCCTATTAAGTATTCCATCAGCATCCATCCAGTATGCCAAGATAAATTATTAGGTCGCTAGTCTATTGCGACGTAAGACGTTGATGAAGAGGCGTTGTAGTCGTTCGTACGTGCCGTGTCCGAGCGCCGCAATGAAACAACGACTTTATGATGTCTACCAGGCTGTAAAATCAACGACAAATTTTGAACTTGCCTCACATTAAATATCAATCATAGTATCAATACCCAAGCATGGTAGCTGCATTTTGCATATGCACGCTGTGTGACTTCTAAGGCACAAACGTAAACTTCAAATTCGAGTAATTCACGCGTAGCGAAAGCCTTATTCTTGCAATCCATGGCACCTTTTTTCCAATGAATAACATCACTTCACGCATGGACCGTAAAGCGCAGCACAGAACGGCCTCCAACGAGATTGATGGATGATCTGGTAAAGGTAGCTAGGAGTCGCTGGATGCAGGCGGCATATAATATTGGTCGTTGTGAAAGTCAATGGGGGAGGCCTTTGTCCAGCAGTGGACCAGTATTGGCTGAAATGATGATAATTATCATCACCACCGATGATGCTCCTGCGCTAATCTCATCCGCGTGTCTACGGAGTTTCTAATCAAATTAATATAATAAAATTGTAACTGACCACTGTCTGTACGTAGAAGATATTATGATATTATAGATATAAGAGTAAAAGAAACCAAAACAGTTATTTTAAGAAATTTGTTTGTCCGTCTGTAGGTTTGTACACGGATCACGCAAAAACTACTGCACTAAATTGGATGCGGCTTTCAATTGTAAATCTGGAGCATATTTCATCTACATACGCTGCTTAGAAGACGAGTTATAGTATGTAAATCCTTCTGGGACAAGAAGAAAACCGCGGGCACATTGAAATGTCACATCAGACATTGATTTACAATTATAATTCACCCGCACTTAAAATATTATGATGTAGATTTAACAATTACTCAATGTCAATTATGCCCAGTTAAAGTAGACCATGAACATGAGGTCATTGACTCATTATACATAGCAACAATATATTTACCGTTATACAGTCAAATCTTTTAAAATAATTATTAATGTGGCTATGAATATTTACAGTCTGATTCTTCAAAAATTAAAACATTCTGAATTTATTTAGTCTCCTAACTTTCTCTCTAATGATATTATTGTAAGCTTAATTGGCTAACAAAGTTCAATTAAAGCCATCTAGGGGCAATCAGCTCTCGAATATATCTACCATCTATCATAGACAAGTAAATGCTCTATATTAAGTATCTAATGATTCAAAAAATATGTAGGTCAGGGTGATGGAAAGAGTCAAAGAGAGAGTTTATGAATGTATGTGAAATATTCGACCTAGAAATTATGACAATAAGGCTCTTCTATCATGAATGGAGTCACTGCTACTACAGTACTACTGTCAAATATATGTTTGGGATTTTCTATAAAATTTAAGTTCATGCTAAAGTTAATGACTATAGGTTCGCCCTCGGTACATGGGTCCTAAAAGATACAGACAAAATGTGTAAGGGTCCGGCGGAGCTTGAATTGCACAAAAACGTAATACCGAAATAAATCGTAATCCAAACAATATTCTATGAAATTATGTTATTATTCGGATTTGGATACCTATTATCTAGGTTTCTACAACACTATTTAATCTACTACTACTTCACTGGAAATAAAAAAGAAAATTTTGGATGAAATGGTAATGTAGGATACCTAGATTAACGGTATCGGAATCCGAATAATAACAGAATTTAATAGAATATTGTCTGGATTACGATTTATTTCGGTATTACGTTTGTAAGGGAAATTCGGTCCGCCGGACTCTCAAGAACTTAGTTTTTAATTAGCTTTATTGAACGGCCCTAAATGTATAACGTTTTGTGTACAATAGAAGCAAAGTTAATAGAGCATTGTAGTGAGAATAGTACAAATTTAAATGGGTTAGTTGTGTATTTGCATTCAATGTGATGACGTCAATGGAATAGATGCAAATTTCAGGCCATGGACATGCGCGTGTGATATGAATTCGCTTCGTATGAAGTGTCCTTATTTTATTTGACTGACGTAAAAAGGATTTTTGCGTGACTGAAATACGAATTATTTGGACAGTCACAATCTCTGCTCCCATCAGGGTTGAAGAAGAATAAGATTTCCTCTTCCTCCTTCTTTCCTCCTCTTCCTTCCTCTCACCCTTGCATGTAAGACCGGCGTCAAATAGTTTTACTGTAGGTATTCCGTTTCTCACATTGATAAATTATGTCTACACATTTGGCTTAGTAAATGTTTTTATGAGCTACAGGTAAATTCTCCAGGTCTAAGAATTTGTGTACGTGTGTGTATGGATTTTCACACGGTTATAATAAAAAAACAGATAAAGATTCATATTTTTTTACTCTAGTTAATCCCTGGCAGGTGGTGAGGTCAAGGGGAAGATTTGGAAGTACCTTATACATGTTTGTTTGTGTACAGTCATGTTGTTGAATGATGTGGAATAAAGGAACCAAATAAGCCGTGTCAAATTAGTACACAAGTAAGTGGGAACTGACACCAACTCCCTTTTAAGAGTAGTCGGAATTACAGCTGCAGTATTAAGTACGTTTCCTTAATCCAAAGTGTGTTATAATTGGGTATTTCTCTTAAGAAAAGCTCAGCCTGATTGTTAATTTGAACTAGAAATAAAAGTACCTCTTGTGAATTAATTATTACTTCGAGCATAACAACGCAGTCCTTATTATATTTTATAGGCTCACCCCCTATTATAAGTGCCCTAAACCCGGCGAACTATGGGTGTATGTTAGTATGTAATACATATGCCAAACCATTTGGGGGATACAGGCATTATGGTTTGTAACATAGTAGGAGAACACCAGGTATCGCATTCCGGTGACAGCTAAGTCACGCGGCTGGCCCGCGGCGACGTCATTGTTTGAAATGATACCACTATGTGTAAATAAATTAGCCGAGCAAGGTGCATTTTTAAGTTTCTTGCTTCTTTGTTTGTGGAATTTTCAATTAGGTAGTAATTTTATACAGTTTACTTTTTTAACCAAATAGACGAATAAACACCAGACAAGAATAGTTGAACTTGTAAGCAATTTATTTTATACTAGCAACTGCCGAGACTTTGTCTGCGTGGACTTCAGAATTGGCTCCGACCTGGATAAAAAGTAGCCTATGTGTTATTCCAGACTATAATCTCTCTCTGTGCTAAAATTTCATCCACATCCGTTCAGCCGCTCTGGCGTAAGAGAGTAACAAACATCCATACATCCATACTCACAAACTTTCAGGTTTTAATAATAGTAAGGATTAATCATGAATTAAAAATTTCCGTAATGGTATCAAAGCTGTCAAACAAAGGCAACACTGATCGTGAAATTCGTGACGTCAATGCGGGCCATTTTCCGAAATGGAATACCTACCTGGTGCGTAAGCAAATCTTGTTCTGCCATGGTTGGTAACTTTATATTCTTTCTGTATCTATGTTAAACAAACAAATAAATGACTTGGGAGTTCTTGTGTTGTCTGATCCATTACTCATAAAATGATTGCACATTTCAAAAAATAATTAAACTGTACCAATTATGGTATCCAACCTTGTGTGCATCTGCATACAATACAAAAATACAAGATATCTCATTACACAATGCAAAGGTTCCATTGTCATTTCAAGAGAAAGAGTTTGTTGACTTGAGTCATAAAAATTGAATGTTGTATGTTAACACAATGACTCAAAATGTGTAATATTGTTACAAAAAATTAAAACACAAAGAATTATCATAATGCAAAAACCAACATGGCAAAGCATTTTTTTACAATATGAATGAAAAATCAACAAGATGTAAAAAGCATAAAGCCTTTTGTGTTTTTACCCGACTTTCAAAAAGAAGGTCATCTTCAATTGGTCTGTAATTAGGATTGCGAAATATCTTATACTTTTTAACTAATTAAATTATTTTTAATTTATAACGGAACTGAGTCAGTTTTGATTGTAATATAAGTTTTATCAAGGTAAAATAAAGAACTTTGGGAATATAATAAGTAAAATAATGTGTGGGCATGATGTGCTTAAAACTATAGACATTTACGGAAAATAAATCTAATGAAGATAGATTATCCTTCCTTACTAATATTATAAACATTAAAGTTTGGGAGTATGGATGTTTGTTACTCTTTCAAACTATAATGGCTGCATGGATCTGGATGAAACTTGGCGCAGAGATAGATAATAGTCTGGAATAACACATAGGCTACTTTTTATCCAAGTTGGACCCAATTCTAAAGTCCATGCAGACAAAGTCGTGGGCAGAAGCTAGTTCTATATATTCTGTAAAGCATGTCACAAGACCCTGAGATGACAGCGCAAATGTTACAATCAACATTTTGATTTCAGCAGAATTATCACATGCAAGTTATCCTCATATCCGACATGTGTGGGAATGCTTTTGTTTACAGTGACACAGGTCAATATAATGTAATGAACATTTACAATAGTTGCAAGCTTACATAAGTAACTTGTTTGTTGATACTTATGAACTGTTTGCAAGTTTATATCAGTTTTCTAATGAATATCTAGGCCATCTAATATACATACTAACTAGTACTTTATTAGGACCTAGATATATTGCTTTTGTAAACTTTTTTTCATCTTTATTTATAAGAAAAGAAAAAGAAGTTTGTGGCTGCATATGGAATGTATTATCTAATCTAAATATAGAGTGAATTTTTGGCCTTATATTTTTATACATTAGAAGATAGAAAGATATGGATAAGTTAATTTCTTATGGTCCATTTGGGGCAATTCATAACGATATAATCAATAAGCATAATTTTATACACCTAACTTATCTGTCCATGCATCATCATTTTCATTATACAACGATACAATTTATAAATTAGACCTAAATTAATATTGAAAACAAATGATGTTTAAAACTGACGAACATTGACCACATTGAAATTATGAACAATAATGAAGGTAGATTGAAACTCACCTAAAATTTTGCTGCCATTTATCAAAGCTCGGATTTTTTCCATCCAAACTTGTGTGTCATGCAGAGTCTGTGCCGCAAGGAGCACCCGAGGCTTTCGCGGTTCGTCAACAGAGAACACGGCGAAGGCATGCGGCCGCGTGCGGGACTTCGCTCTCTTCACCACGCAACCCAAAGGCAGCTCCACGGACCCCGCAGAAGCACCTGCCTCACTACAGTACACCGCCAGCGAAGCTCCCGAACACGTCGGACTTGGTCTCAAAATACACCATTGTCTTTTCCATGACTGTCAATAACAAAAATAATCAATGCTACAATGTTGTGATCGTGATACATCCCAGTGAATAAATTATCACTCTACGTAACTTACCTTGAAAGGATTTAAGCCTAAATTAGATTTGAACGGATACTTTATCTCTAAGTATCCTGACATTGTGATTATTTCGTTTTCACAGTGAGTTAGTCATGTCTAAATTAAATAAAATAATAAACACGAGATGCACATGTTCAATCAAACATTAATGTTTACAAAAAGTCATAGACAAACAACAAAAATAGTGATTGGTCGTTTATTTAAAATCGATAACATAAAACCGGTTTTTCCCGATGACAACGAGGGATGTGTCTATGGTCCAACCAGAAAGAAATGGAAATTAACCTAACAAAAAGATTAAATAATGTTACCCATTCATTACTGTTATTTACTGTTTCTTCAAATTAAAACAGTAAAAACTACTTGTTTGTTCCGAAACGCTCGACAAGCTCGCTTTTTCGTTGCAACTAGCACTGTCGGAATGACAACGTCATTTCAATTTGTCAAAAGTGAAAAGTCTTCCTTCTATCACCTGATCTGACAGATAAAAAATTAATTTCTGTGAATTGAAATCGATCGTGACTGTTTAATTAATGCGGAATTATTAAAACATAAACGGAAGCCACTAACAGTTCACTAGAAATATTCTATAAACCTATAAAATGAAGCAATTTATTTCTATCCTCTTCACGGTTTGTAGCTTTTCTAACGTACTGTCTGCTGTCAATCCTCCAGAAGAAGAACTTGGAAACGGCAGATATGCTATAGAAGGTAGAGTGTTCCCGCCCGAAGAACTAGACTTAGGAACATGGCAAGTTGACACACGTGTACATGTAAATGGTGGCGAATACATTGGCTTTATCAGAGAAGACGGGACATTCGTCATACACAATGTACCTTCAGGATCGTACGTCATTGAAATCCTACACCCTGACTACGTGTACGAGCCAGTCAGAGTAGAGATTAACTCTAAGGGTAAATATAGAGCCAGGAAAGTCAATTACATACAAACATCACAAGTCATTCAGGTGCCATACCCATTGAGACTCAAGGCACTATCAAAATACAGATATTTCCAAGTTAGAGAACAATGGCGGTTAACTGACTTCCTGTTTAACCCAATGGTAATAATGATGGTGTTGCCCCTACTGTTTATCATGATTTTACCTAAAATGATGAATGATCCCGAGACCAAGGAAGATTTGAAACAAATAAGCAACCTGGCCAAGATGTCAGAAATGCCTGAAATGTCAGAGATGTTTACTTCATTGTTCAGTGGTGGTGCTACAGCCAAAGCTTCAGCTTCAAAGGCTAAACAAGTAAAGAAAAGGCAGTAGCAATGTACTAGGTCAAGTATTGATAAGTATTTATGATCAATAAGTTTATTGATATGTATAGTGATGTAAAAATTAAATAAATTGATAAAACTATGTGTTTATAAACTTTACCTTATTGTTTAAACATTGCATGATGAAATGTTGATATCACTATTGGATTTGTATCAACTCACTTGTTTTCTTTGTGTAGAATGTGGTTTCATGTGAGATGGTCAGCACTATAATTTTTTAGGTTTTTTTTTATGGGATAGGAGGGCAAACGAACAGACGGATGGCCTGATGGTAAGCGATTACCAGCGCCCATGGACACCCGCAACACCAGAGGAGTCACGAGTGTGTTGCCGACCTTTTAAAGGAGATTGGGCCTCCGCCTTAGGTTTTAAAGTACAATCGACAACCCATATTTACAGTGCCACTACTGGGCCTGGGTCTCTTCTCCTGATTATTTTTCTTCCTTAGTACCAAAAGTGGAGTTTGTAATTTCTTTTTTTATAGAACCAGTGAGCCCTACTATGGGTAGTAAAGTGGGAATTTAAACCACAAAGTAATCTAAAAAAGGGTTTTACTCTTGTCTGTTTGTGTTGCTAGAACTCATTAATGGATGAAATTATTCTCATTATTTGATGCAGTGGATTTTTTAAGGCTCATTTAAATCAGGATGCCTCTCATTAGTTTTACAGATGTCCAATTGGATGTCTAAACAAACCCATGTTTAAAAAAAATATCATCCATACCCTTTACTAGAATAGATTGGTTAGCAGACTGTTGCATATTAGGATGATATTTATCATGGTCCTTGGCTATAAAAACTGGGAATGGTATTCTTTGTACATAGTATTAATTACATTATACTAATAAAGACAATCATCAAAATGACAACCTTGATAGTTGACTACTTTCAACCTAATTATAAAAAAAATATAGTTTTCAGCTTTATGATATAAAGTATCATAAAGCTGAAAACTTGCTTTTTCAAGGATGTATCACAAACTATTCCAGTTTCAATTTTAAAACCAATATGAATTTAACATCATCCATAAAGTTATTTTTTAGTAAAGGAAAAAAATCAGAAAAAATTCACGGGCAGGATTCAAACCTGCGTCTCCTGGTTGGATACACCAGACGACGCTCTGACCTCTAAGCCACCGCGAACCCTACCCGCCTGATTGAAATTTTGCCTTCGGATTCCGAATTTACGTCATATTTTTTCCTTTACTAAAAAATAACTTTATAATTTTATTATTTTATAAATCACAAAAAGATAGTTAAAATCATCCATGTTACACGGGTGTAATACAGGTGATTTCAAAATATATAAAAACTTGCAACATTTTCTTCTTGTTACCCGACTGCGCCAGAAGGGTTGTTTTTTTCAGCAATTAGTTAATGTATTGTTATGTAATGCAATTCTTGAAGTTTGGTGAATTAGTAGAGAGTTGTCGGCCCCTGCGCTACGTGTCGTTGGTTCAATCCCGGAACACATATTTTGTATAACCAGGGACTCAATTGTTCCGGGTCTGGAAGTACGTAAACCGCATCATGCAAAGCATCGAAAATTAAAGATGGAGAATGTCGCAGCCTGATAGAGTAAAACAAATATGATCATTTTACAAGGTTTTATTTGGAAATAAATCTATGACGAAAAACCACTCTCCTACTCTACAGAGAAGTTTTGTAACAACTTAGGACAATATTACACACAAATACATAAAGTAAAAAAAAAATCAGTCATTGGTAATTTGGACGGAAACTACTTAAGTAACATACATTGTAATATTTGCAATGCAATACAGATAATTTGAGATTCATTTTTTAATAGTAATTTTTATTTCTCTGTTGGCAATTTTGGACGGGATATTTTTGTACACTGTCATATATAGCCCAAGGCCTACCATAAACTACCTGTAACCGCTAGTGATACAAAATTGTATGCAAGCGCAGTTATTTGCGGAGTTTTCCCGCTCATGACTATTGGTTCCAAAGCGGTTCGCGGTCAATACCACGCAAGGAAAGACTATGGCGAGATAGGCCTAAATGTTATCAAATATTATATTTTAATGTGGCACGGTGCTACACAAACACAAGAAATAAATAGGTACTCTCAGTTACCACGAATTTGCGAGAACTTATCACAAATTTTATTATATAATAAAAACTCAATCTATACATTTAATTAAAATATTTCCAATAGATTTCAATTCCAAAATATTGTCTATGTTAATAAGGCATTATGATTGTCATTTTTGATATTGAATATTTCAATAAGTAGAGTACAGTTAAAATAATTACTACATACCATTGCCAAATTATGTATTCTACTAGATAGGTACCTATATCAGACGTTCCTTACTTTATAAGATAAGTAATTCACACAACAATAAAATTTGTCAGATGGTAAACCGCTTTTGCTATGTGCACTGCTAAATATATCTGTTTCAAGTACTATGTAGATAAAAACTACTTCATATATACAGTTTGCATGCTGCCTTCGTATAAACTATCCGAATCAAGGCAAGGACGCATTTTATGCTATTTTATAATCACAAAACTATATCTCTTTTGCAATTGCTCCAAATAAGTTGGAGGACTTCGATATGTATTTTATATTGGATTCGTGGAATAAATCTCTGCATAAGACTGAGGGAGGTGTCTTTAAAACATTGTTCCAGGTTCAGGTAAAATAATAAGAAAGGAAAATTAAGTTTAAAATAAAATGCTGACAGCACCGAAAAAATATAAACACCAGACCAGGCAAGTACAGAACATGAGTCAGAGATTCAATACATGCTAGGAGTTGAGAATCATAATCATTACACCAATAAATTCCTATGTGAAGAAATAATAAGTACTAAAAGATTGATTAAAATTCTAAAATAAAAAAGGATTGTTCTTGGTTGACAATACAAACAAATAACATTATTAAAATAAATCATACAATATAAACATGCAATACGAACAGTACAAAAAGTGGATTTGTCAGGAGATGTGCATTGTAATGCTGTCAATTATATGGATAATAAACTATTTGAAACATAAATTTTGTAGTTATGGAAAGAGTCATTTTAGGAATGAACTGCCTTATCAATTTATTTAGCGCAGCTATCGTATGTTTGCACACAAATTAACATTTTCATTATTTAAATTGTCGGACAAGGCGAGCGGAACTTACTATTTGGGCATATCTTAATTAAACGACTGTCACAAAGTGTTTGGGAATTAATACCGCTTAACGTTAGTTAAGCTGTCAGTAGCCAGTTCCAACATTCCAAAGATCCATGGAGATCCCTTGTTTTCCTCAAACTGTTGGTATAATCAGCATCACGATGCACATCAATTTAAACACTTAAACTACGATGAACACTTCTAAACTTATTCTAATTGGAATGGAGAAAGGAATCGTTCGGAAAAGCTACACAAAATTTGCATTAACTTTGAATAGAGTTGCCAACATTCGTAAGTATAGAAAACCGTAGCATACATTGGCAGTACAAGCTAAGATTATTTTGACAAGGACTGAGAAGAGAATTGGCCCTACTGGTAACAGGTATCTTTATAAACATTTGCTTTCAACACCAAGAGTCGACAGAAGTATAATGTTTATCCTTATGATATGATTTAACATTGCTTTCCTTATTTAAATACATAAGGCCGTAGTAAAGGCATAGAATCCTTAAAAATTAATCAGCTATTTAATGTTATAGTTTTTTAAACAATCCAATAAAAATATGTCCGTGGTTGATTTTATTAAATACGTTTTTTTTATATAACTAATTTCTAAACGGTGGTTAGAAAATAATATAGGCGATCTACTTTTAATACATAAAATATACATACAATATTGTAATTATACTTAGATTATTGTCAATAAAATTGATATACAAAAATGGTTTTCATGTGCCAGATTTTCGCTCAAATATAATTTTATCAAGTAAATATTATTATACAATATAATGTTTCACAATTTTATAAAAAAATCTAGATTAGTAATATAATAAAAATAATTGCCGATTTATATATATGTCGGAGAGAGAATGATTACGGACTGTCTGTTGACTAATCGAGACGCTAGCGCCACCTGCTGGCACTAAATGGTATCAAAGGCGTGACAATTGGAAGGGGCAAACACTGCGACGGCGAAGTCGAGCTGCGGAGTCACACGACACATCTGGTGGTCGACTTGTGCGCACGTCGTGGAACCGTCACGCGTTCCTTTGTAATTCTACCTACATAGTTATTGTTAACGTTATAGTTTGAAAGTCACTTTAATAATCTTAACGGACGTGCTTGGGAGTTTCTTGTGGCTTCTTCTCCCAGTAGGAAATAGCACTAGTGAAGCCACGCTGGCGTTTTGGGGGTTTGCTGGGTTGTAATATTGACGTAAGAAAAGTACTACAAGAAGTCTGATTAAATGAGAGATTTAATGACTTCTAAATGTGTGTTTTAATGTTTGAACCAACATGACCCACTGTCGCCCACTAAAGTAATGATTGGCTATCACTTCTGATTACGAGACACGTAATAATAGTAACCCCCTCCCCGCATTTTCCCCGTTATCAGAAGTGGGATAAGTGTTGGTTCAAGCATAAAGTAGCACAGACAAGCGTACAGTCGAATCCTTTATCAGGAAAACTTCGAGATCTGGTGAGTGTTGTCATTTTCACAACTATTCTAGTATTGAGTGCTCATTACCGACGATTGGTTACTAAGTTAGTTCATGAAGTCGATATTTTAATGTAAAAGTGTAAATGCAGTGCAGATTTTATGGGAAGTTATGATTAATGAGTACTCATCGAAAGTAATGTTGTTACATTTTGTTGTTCAATTCTAAATGAAGATTACTGTTGCCATGGTCATTAAAATGTGGGTAGTCGCACATATCCCGTGATAACATTGAATGTTCACCGTTGGGTAATCCAGCTTTGTTCGTGAGAAAGTATACCCGATATTAAATTGTGTGCTAATTAATCCCGTTCAAAGATTTTATCATACCCTCCGATCGGTTAAGGAAGATGCCAGCAGGTCACGTACCAGTCGAACTTGATACTGATAATGATTTGGATGTAGTGGATAAGCAAGCTTAAATTGAGTTCGAGTAAAGGGTTCTAGCGGCCGTATTGTGTTTGACCGTACCAGTGGTTATTGCGTAGTCGTAACCCAGTAGAAATCAGTCTGTGGGTGTGCGATGCGCGTTTAGCTCTGGCGGAGGTCAGGGTCTGGAGAGACCGTAGTGTGTGTAGTCACTGGGTGATACACATGGGCAATCCACTCGATGGTTTATGTGTGCAAAGTTTTGATCCATGCGCTGGATATGTGATGGCAATACGATTGCCGGTCGGCTGGAGACCCATGGCGCTAGAGCTTTTACTCGAAGGTTTCTGTAAGCTTTTACGATTTCGGTTATAAAGTTAAAGTTGATTAGGATGACTGTGGTACATGGCCTTGGCTAGTGATAGTAAATTTCGCTTATTCTCAATTTCTCCATGTCTAATTAAGTAATGGTGATTGATGAAAAGTCTGTCAGTATTCTTGACCTTGGAATTTTTGGTGGTTAGTACGAAATTGCATACTGACTTTGGTGTTCAAACGTTTTCGATTCAATTCAATTCAATTTTTACCAAGTACGTTTTATTATTTCATCCGGTTCATATTGACTCTAAATACGGTATCAAAACAGTAAAAGATATCGTAGCTTTATTTTACGCACCAACTCGTATTATCGCGGATCAAGGGTGATGTTTCGCGAGTAAGGAATTTAAAGATTTTTGTGATTTTAGT
Organism: Acronicta aceris; assembly: GCA_910591435.1. Lineage (NCBI taxonomy): Eukaryota > Metazoa > Arthropoda > Insecta > Lepidoptera > Noctuidae > Acronicta > Acronicta aceris. The sequence goes on along the minus strand of OU342774.1, from coordinate 12,858,007 downwards.
AGCATTAACTTGCACTTGATTGAGCTATTGGAGGTAGTCGCGCAAACGGTCAGATCGAAAGGGTATTGAGTACCATCAACGAGTATGTTAACAGCCATAGAGACTAGTATGACCGCTCTTGGTAGGACGCATTAGAAGTTCAGTTGGCTATGAACTTTGTTAATAGGGTCTAAATCTGGCCCTCTCCAGTTGATTATAGGAAGGGTAGCACGACCGCTTAGTTTAGTGACCATACGCCACCAGGACTATCAGACGCCGGATAGAAATTGTAGTAATGATTATGGGTATAGTTTTCCGTTTAACGTAATGATGATATTTAAGTCGTTATTGTGGGGTAATCACAAAGATGTTTGTCATGCATCTGGCATCGAAATATAAAGTATTGCATACTGCCATAGATTCCATTTTAAGAAAAGTTATTTCTATTAAGAAGTTATGCCAGGTCAGGCATGACCGAACGTAAATGATGCTGCGTAGACATTTTGTTATTTCAGATAAATAAACGAGCCTGTATGCAAAGTGTAGACATGCTATCAAGTTGGTTATCGCCATAACGCGACGCGGCACAGAGTGAACAGCCAGCACCATCGCCGGACACATAGGAACAGAATGGTGAGCTGTATTGTTTTCCTTATAATTCTGGATCTGAATGCTCTCGTAGCAAACATGTTTTTAATGTTGTTACAATGATAAGTTGTAGTTTATCCTGGTATTGTCTGGTGACAATGACTAAGATTAACCTGTACAGTCTAGTCGTTGTTGTAACTGCGATTCTATGAGTCGTTCAGGGCACAAAGCTCTGCTAGATATATGATGTCTGGGTCTAAGACCACTTTTGGGTCACTGTGAGGAAGATCCCCGATCACCAAGTTCCTCGAGAATTAGATGTCATAGTTGATGATTGGTAGTGAGACCAAATCTGATTAAAGATGGCTTGTATGCTCAAACTTAAAACTTAAGACCGCACCTCATGAGTAACATGTGGCGATGGGTCTAGAAGGAATCGTTGGTGCGATTTCTGTGTTGGTGCACAGAGCCCCTCATGTGTTGTAGCATATGTGGCGGCAGATACGTAAAGAATCGTTGGTGCGATTCTGGCTTGTGTTGGTGCACAGATTAAAAAAATAAAGTTTTAAGAGTTGGGTATGCATTGCTTATTTTTAGTTTTTTTTAAATTACTATGTTGTAACTTGTTTATCGGACCTTTTCCAATAAGTGACGTTGTGCAGGAAGCACTGTGTACGAAGCCTTGATAACAGGGCCTCATGATGACGATAACAGTAACGACGTGCGTTTCTGTAACGTGTTAGGACAAATTAATGAAATAACATGATGAACAAACTTAGTTAAGGATTATTTTGATGGAGGTTACGTGTGGAGGTGACCGGATAGAGGTTGCCTGTTGTGTTAGTAAGTAACCTGATGGGGGTTACGTGTTGAAGACCGGATGGAGGTTGTTTGGTATGATGCTTATGACCGGATGGAGGTTATAAGTGTGTTGAAGACCGGATAGAGGTCGTTTGGTATGATGCTTATGACCAGATGGAGGTTATAAGTGTGTTGAAGACCGGATAGAGGTCGTTTGGTATGATGCTTATGACCGGATGGAGGTTATAAGTGTGATGAAGACCCGATGAAGGTCAGAGTACGAGTTTTGTTTGTTGATTGAGATTTTGAGTCATTTCGGTGTTACTCTGAAAACCAAGTGTTATTTTATTAAGAGCTATAATCATGTAATCTGTGACTTTGTTCGTTAAAGTTAGTCTAAGATAAGCATAGTGAAATGCTTAACAGTAGTTTCTTTTGGAACTAGCTGGTGACGATGTGATGTGATGTTGAATGGTATCTTGGTTCTTGAGCTACCATGATGTACCGAGCTGTAATCTCCTGTTAAAGTTACCTTGCTTTAAAGTCAAGACGAGGTCAGGATTGGCCGAGTCGGACAAGTACTTTGTTGAGTTTTTGTTACAGATTAACACACGAGGACGTGTGTCTTGTCAGAATGGCCGTGTCGGAGAGAGAATGATTACGGACTGTCTGTTGACTAATCGAGACGCTAGCGCCACCTGCTGGCACTAAATGGTATCAAAGGCGTGACAATTGGAAGGGGCAAACACTGCGACGGCGAAGTCGAGCTGCGGAGTCACACGACACATCTGGTGGTCGACTTGTGCGCACGTCGTGGAACCGTCACGCGTTCCTTTGTAATTCTACCTACATAGTTATTGTTAACGTTATAGTTTGAAAGTCACTTTAATAATCTTAACGGACGTGCTTGGGAGTTTCTTGTGGCTTCTTCTCCCAGTAGGAAATAGCACTAGTGAAGCCACGCTGGCGTTTTGGGGGTTTGCTGGGTTGTAATATTGACGTAAGAAAAGTACTACAAGAAGTCTGATTAAATGAGAGATTTAATGACTTCTAAATGTGTGTTTTAATGTTTGAACCAACATGACCCACTGTCGCCCACTAAAGTAATGATTGGCTATCACTTCTGATTACGAGACACGTAATAATAGTAACCCCCTCCCCGCATTTTCCCCGTTATATACAATACTTTATATAAATGTTTCGTTCTAAAATTGATTTTAATGTGTAAGCAACCATAATTTACGATATGCTATGCTCTTACATTTAGTTTGGTTAAATAAAGCCAATGAATACTGGTATAAGAGTTTCACTGAAGAACGTTGCAGTTTTACGTATTTAAATGAATTCAGCTTATAACTATTTTAGTTCTTCTCAAAAAAGGATCTGGGTATAGTCAATTTAATAATTGTAATTTATGACCTAGAACCATTAAAATTTAATTGGTTTCTATGATTTAAATCAGTTAGAATTGGTTATTTATCTATTGTTTTCATACTATCTACATACCTATGGATACTTCACGCAATCGAATTACTTATTTATACAATTTATTAAAATGTCCATCTAATTTATAGAGAGTTCCGTTCAATTCATGAAAGTAAATATTAGATCTCGTCTTTCAAGAATATAACTTTAGGCTTAGTATTAGGCTTAGTTGATATACTTTTTGACACTGGTGAAGCGAACAAGCACACTGGAACTCCGGCAAAATCCGTCAGTGTGTCACCCAAGTTATTGCATACACAAGCCGTACAAAATTTGGTATTTAAGATCGATTGCTTATAATGTATCGTACTATGAGATTCCATAGAGAGAGGTTTGAGGTCGTAAGTACCGTGCGATGGTTATGACGACGGCGACCAGTAGCAGCGGCGGCGCCAGCGAGCAGCGCCACGCGGCGTTGTATATCGCGCAGTAAGGACATTGCGACGAGCCGCACACCTCGCAAATGTTCAACAGATATGTTGGTAGAGCATCGAATATGCTCTCGTTGTATCGTTCTGTAATTAGTGATAAAATTCCAGCTCATTAAAATTAAATTTAAAATTAAAAAGTGACCTTGAAACTTGGAACAGTTTTATATAGTTCATATTCCATAATAACATAAGATATATTTGAAAGTTTTTTATGTATCTTGTATAGAATAACATTTGTGTGTGCGCTAATAAAATGTTTTAGCATTTTCAATTGAGTCTACCACACACCTTCAAGAATGTCCTTCCATGTGGTTATCAATTTCTAAATTACACATGAATTCAAAAAATGTAGAGGCACCTGATATTTGATCATATAAAAATACAATTATAATGATTTTCAAAATACTTCATGGACATTGTAATTACTGGGACTATTCGTAAATGAAAGTACCTGCTATGATCAATATTCATTCAGGTATTTCCGGAGCAAGAATATAAAATATCAGGTTATTTTGACAGGAAACCTATACGAGGACGTCACTTACCGGGTGCGTAGTAGTCGTAGACCCGCATAGGCAGGTACCTGGACATGTTGGCCACTGGGAACCAGCGCTCGATCGTGAAGTTCACGCACGTCGGTTCCTCATATAACTGTATCAAAGTTTTAATTATGTTTTGACAAAACTGTTATCATAATTGGAAAATTGTACAGGTGGGTAATAACAGTAAATCACCCGATTTACTATTTAGAAGTCTACTACTGACAAGACCTATAGGATTTTTTCAGAGTTCGATTTTACCATAAGTTGGATGTTATAATAATCGTTCCTTAACTTTTTTAATAACGCGACCTGCTAAATAGCTAAAAAGTTAAGTAAAAACTCGCGACTCCTATAATACATTTCTTTAATTTTAATCTAAGTTGCTTGTTTTTCAATGAAATAAAATAATATTTCGTATCTATTTCTTATTTATTAAACACAGTGCGAGTGCGACCCCCTATAATTAACGTGATGGTTAGATGGATGAATGACCGCGATACTTATAAGATACAGATAAAAAAATAATTTAGAAGCCCATAGAGAATCATCTAGCATGTTTAGTAACAGAACGAGAAAAAAATGTGTGGTGTTTATTCAGTTGTACGAGCTGTGTGTACGTACATAGTCGAAGTAGAAGAGTATCTTGGTGGGCAGGTACTTGGCGCGCTGCAGCGTGGGCACGCGGCGCGACAGCACGTACGCGTCCAGCTTCTGCTGCTGCACCATGTAGCCCGTCGGCACGCCCACCTCCAGCACCGCCATGCCCGACCGCGGCGACTCGCTCAGCAGCGTCCAGCTGCACCCAACACGAATCACGTCACCAACAATACAAACATGTTCTATACTCGGTGGTACCTATGGTTCTGTAGTGTGCTTATACATAATTATATACAACCGAATTAGTATTTATTCTTTATATATATTATTTATATATTATATTATTGTATTTAGTCGCGCATACAACGGTCCGGTTATGCTGGGGTTACATTAGCGGGCTACGGCCAATATCCGTTTTAACGCGATGATGTCGGTAGATCGTTGCAACGCGTTGTATTCAAGCGAAGTCGATTTATTATCGGGGCACTGTAGGTAAACTGGTGCGCGTTCAAAGGATTTGTCGCGACAATATTCGCTTGGGTGGCTACACCTACGTCACTTCACAGCACACCACAACACAACCCGGCACGATGCATCCAGTCAACGCGACACGAATCTTAGTCCGCCTAATGTAGACAAGAACATCGCGTATGCCCGATGTTTTTAGCGCGCCAACACGACACGAATCTTCGCCCGCTAATGTAGGCCCGACATTACGCTGTGAAGATTCTTTGAATCAACAGCCTACGTCCAAGTCGAAAAAAAAAGTATTTAGTCGCATATTACATTAGCATCTCGTACAAGTATATATGTGTGTGTATCTTTCATTTCTTCTCCCCGTTCCCATCCCTACATAGCGACCCTGCCATGATGGAATCGGGTTCGCGAGATCTAAATTCCGATGCCCAAATAAAGAATCATATTTCTACAAACAGTGTGAACTGGTACCTAGCCAATTGTTAATAATCTATTCAATCATTTAATTTTTCGGTGTTAACCGCACGGGGCAAAGGATATGTGCATTTGATAGTTTGCCGTTGATGGTTTTACCGCTGTATCACACACTAGACTCGGTGCTTTATTTTTCTTTTGTATTCAACCTTTTGCTATCGGACACAGAATCATCAGACATATAAGAACGTACGTTTCATGATATTCGCGTTGTAAACATCCATAATTCAATCGTTCAACAACTTTTCCTATGACATACATTTTTAATCTTTTCAAGCTATAGCTTGGATTATCACTTTGGAGTTTTGCTCGACTGATTCTGATGAAATTTCGGTGAGTTGTTCTGCGTACATCATCGAAATTTTATAAAAAAAAGGGATTGAAAAGAGTCATCGCATAGCCGGGACACAGCTAGCTCCTGTATAATTTAGATATTGTTGTAACCTGGCGCAGCCCTGGATTTCGATGTGGGACTGATTCCTGCCGTAGTAGTGGTGCGTGGAGAGCAGCGAGAAGCAGTTGAGGGGCGGCGGCGTCTGGAAGCGCGCGATGTCCACGTTGTACTGCACCGACATCTGCAGGATGGCGTACCCCGCGCCGCGCGCCGTCACCTTCACCGTGCCCCACGCCGACGGGATCTGACACAACAGATACTTATTAACCACATCACTCATGATAAAGGTATTAATTTAAATAAAACTACTTTTTACGGATTTTATCACGTTATATTAATATTAACTGAACACCCTCGTTAGGGTAGTCGTTAGTACACCTCTGCCTAACCCTTCGGGAAATACAGTTATGATGATATGTTATTAATATTAATGAATACATAAAAAAATAATATATTTTAATGTCTAATATTCGTATTATCAAGAACCAATATTATATTGTCAGAAGTCAGTAACATTTATTCATTATTTTCTCAAAAGCTATGTTATCATACCAATATAACCCTCAGTACCTAATCTGTCAATGCTTGATCAAAAGACACACTGCTTCTAGTCAAAGTCACTAACTCACGATTAAGGCGGATCGTTCAGCTGAGCCCGCGAACTGTGTGAGTTTGTAGGTCTTTAATAAGTTCTGCATTCATGGTAATGGTAATTGCGACATTAACTATACAAAATTCACAATTTTTATCTAAAACCATTGCTCAAAAATCATTATTGTAGCTAAAAGTAGTGTAGAATGTCAATTTTGACCAATTACACAGATTGCGCCAAGTTTTTGGCTTGATAAGGATTTATAAGTAAAGGTTTTAGTTCTCAGTTGTGAATGTTGTATAGTAAATGTCGCAATTACAACTGCCATGAATCTAGAACTTGTTATACACCTACAAACTGCGAAAAACCACTCGAAATTTGAATTTCGCGGGCTCAGCTGAACGATCCGCCTTAAAAGGGATGATGATTAAGTCAAAGAATCCTTCCCAAAATGCATAATAATCTTAAAGCTGAAAAGTTAGTTTGGTTCAAATTGAAAAAATATTTTTTTGATGGATAGTCCATTTCTCGAGCGGAACATCAATGAAAAATATTGCAAAAAATGGAAAAAATTATTCCACTCTGAAGGAGGAAGGAAGGAATCTGGTGAATTAATGCAGTTTCATAAAATAATACTTACATCAATAAACTGCATGACGGCGAGGTTGTCGTTCCGTACGTGCAGCGTACGAGTCTCTCCTGATAATGCCACGGCGTCCACGCTCACAGATAAAGACGACACGTCACGCAGACGCTTGCGGTTCGTGTATTCGATGAGAGCGCGGAGAGCTATGTATGTGTCCTGAGTAGAAGAAAAATATCTTATAGTCGTAGTAGTAAACTATATGATCTAGTAAAGAAAGAACGAAAAACAAGTTTATTGAGACCAGCAAGCTTACTCTTGAAAACAATACAATACCAATCCAAACGTGATCCGATTCTAAAGTCAATAGGCAATATGCATTTGAAACAGATGAGGGTAATATTTCTTTTTGGAGTACTATTTTGAATCCTCATTACGTCTCTATCAATATTTCCTGATTTTATTTCTTTTTCGATGTGAAAGTGATTATTGAAAAGTGCAAAAAAAAAGTGGGAAATTCAGAGCGGTTGAAACGGAGCGTTATTGGTCAGACGATTCGACCATTGGCGTCAGTCGAGTGTGACGTCAAAGTCTATGTGTATGTCACTGTCAAAAGCGCTTGTTCTGTTCGTAACGACTGTGAAGTTCTGAAATTGTATTAATTATCATTGTTCAATATCAAATTGTTACACTTATTCTGTGAGATAAAACTTTGTGACAAAATGACTGACAGCGGTTATGTGAAGGTTATGTGTAATAGACTTTGACGTCACGCGCCACGCGCGCCATAATGGCGGGCGTTTAAAACGCCTGAAAAAGTTTAAAAAAAAAAAAAACAATATATATACTACATTTTACATTTTTGGTGCTGAATATTATTGAACAGTAATAAAACGATATAAGCTATCATAAAAAAATATATAAAAAATCAGTGCATATTCCCTATTTGGCTGTCGGGCGATTTCGTACTCTTGAGCACAAATCCATTAACCTTGTATCGACATCCCTGATTGGCCAATGGTTGGGTCGTTTCCCAATCCTATTTAGTTCAGTCAATCACCGCGCAATATTGAAACAATTTGGCGCTAGTCTCGGATTCAAGAGTACAAAACTTGACGAAACGGCACAATTCCAATGTCGATGTATCGGAATTGAGTTCAGGATTAAGCCCCAAGGTCCGTACTAAAGTTCAAAATGGAAGGAATGTATCTATCTTATAGGACACAATTTAAGCTATGTGATTTAGTACTAGGTAAAATTCAAAATGGAACAATTAAAATGTCCATACTACGAAACGAATACTAAACTTTTAATCATTGAAAAATGTTTTATATACATTTGGACATTATGTATATTATAATTATGTATTTCAATACATATCCTTCGAAACTCATAATTTGAATGGATTTTAACTTTACAAGAGTCAGAACTGTCACTGACAAATAATTTGGAAGTTATGATCGCCGAAACTAATCAATGTAAAGAACTTCAAACTTGTCATTTCTCTGCTGCCACACTGTTTAACTAAAACATTACTCCGATATAGCCAATACTTTAATACGGTAATTGATATTATTAAGCACATTAAGGGTAGGTACACCATGGACTACCCTTAATCTTCCTTTTTTCATATCATTCCTGTCCATCCAAAGGTTGTCTGGTAGATATCGCTATTAGCAATAAGACCATTGTAGTTGATTTAGACTTAGTTTGAAAAAATCTTTAATTTTTGTTTCTCTTATGGTGTGCAATATAGATAATTCTATTCTATTAAAATATTGGCAACATAAGGTTAAGACGTACACAGAACACAAGCACTACAGCTCGGTTCATGAAGGTTAACATTTATTTATCATATATTTCACGTGTATGAGGTAGCTACATACCTGCGTGGAGGCCCACCCTCCGTCCTGCAGCCGCTGCGAGTTCAGCCACATGACGATGGCCTCGTTGTTGTCCTGGTGGTCCATGCAGGCCAGCAGTGCGTACGCTGTAGTCGCGATGTTGTTCGAGTCGTACTTGTACGGCAGCCGAGGCAGGAGGAATGGCTTCTGGTTCTCCATCTTGTATGGAGGCTGTGGTACTGGTTCCTTGCCCCAGTAACTTAGACCTCCTGTTAAGTAAGAATTATGAAATTAATTAGGCCTCTGTCCGGCAGCGGGACGAACTGGACCAGAAAAAAAAATAGAATTTAAGGACTATTTGGATCGTCGCAGAAAATGTTTGATTCAGTTGTTTGGTCATGGACGTTCGCTCCAGCGTTAGACTTGTACTGTGGAGGTATAATGAGCTATTAGTTTGTTGAGTGGAGCGTCCAGCAGGCGCAGGCGCCGCTGTAGTGTGTGTGGGAGTGTGGTACCTTCGTATCGCTGGCGTCGCTTGAGCAGGCGGAAGGCGTGCTCGGAGCTGGGCGCCTTGGCGTGCGTGAGCGCGTGCGCGACCAGCGCCAGCGCGTACGGCTCGCCACACTCGTCCAGCAGGCGCAGGTGCCGCTCCAGCCAGCGCACGCCGCGCTGCTGTGCCGACGATACCCGCGCGCTCAGCCCCTGCCGCACAACACCATATACCCATACGCTATCAAGAGACCTGCTCGACACTAGTCACTGACAAACTATACTGTCTTGCCACCCCCTAGATCGCGACTGTACAGCGCGAGTCAGTTCTTTTGTAAGGCCTTGATAGGCAAATAGAGTATTTGTGGCGTACGAGTTCTTAAAAGATTACATAAAATATATAGGTTTATTTATTATGTAACAACAACTATACCTATATAATTATAACTAATACAAATAGTACTTATACAGGATGTGCCAGACCAAGTGATCCAAAAGGAAATCTGGGATCAGGGGTCATATTATTTATTCAATAATAGGTATATCATTGGGCTATCCTCTGTAGTATCGAAATTATCATCATTTAAAAAAAAATTAAAAATTTTACGTTTTTAGTAATTGACTATTTAACAGACAGCCCTCAAATTCGGTTATAAATAAATAAATAACTGAAAAAACAACAATAACAAAATAAATAACTGTTATATTAATAAATAAATAAATAGAATTTACCAAATAGAAACTATATACAAGACAAAACATAAGTCTTCTCCTGTACAGTGCAAGCATATACAAATAAGTCTATCATTCTGTCAGCACTTTACCTGCTACGTGCGGCCTATATTTCAGTACACCAATATCATTCAAATCGCGTGCACTCATTTATCATTCAATCAATATAATTATATTATTATCAAACGTATTTTGAGTATCAATCAATCACTCCAACTACTATCATTAAAAGCTGGAAGGTCACAAACCCTACATCTCCCATATTTTTATATTTATTTTAACACCTGTTAATATAATTAGCGCCTTGAGCCAGCTTTCAAGCCATGCTAGCGATAGCCCAGCCATGCTGTCAATCTGGCAATATTATAAAGTCTAGTAAGCAGAGATATCATCAAATCCATGAGATCTCGGCATCTATTTTAACTTTTTGGGCAGTCTTGGACAGTTTATTTTTTAGGAATCCGCACACCGAAAAAAATATTATAAAATATCATTCAAACTTGAATAGGCCAATAAAATCGTTAGAGTATAAAATATATATGTAAATATAGGGAAAACGATTACTGAGCAGTCCTTACCTCTCTCACGCCAATATCTTTAAGATTCTTGACAGTCTCCAAAGTGATGACCACTTGAGCAGTCAACGTGATGTTACGCTGCATTATTATTGAGTTATTTACCTGTTGACATTACATTTATACTATGAATAATGATGGAACAATAACTATAAAAAGCTAAAGATGTTGAATATAAAATCGACGAATAGCTTTGTACCAAAGTAGTGCTGAAGAAATTAAAATTGTCATCGTATTTTTGTTCGTTCGAGAAAATTCTATAAATTGATCTTATAAAGACACTTTTACGAGTAAAAATTTTGTTATATTTTTAAACTAGGTGGGCTTCTATGTGTCTTAGTTTAACATCGTTACAAATGACTGGTTTCAAGTTTGAAATGTTACAAAAACCTATTGGTAATTTTTTATCAGATCAAACAATGCACAACAAAATGAAAGTTCGTAAAAGATGTAATGTCTTCGTAAAGAAAAGGACTAAAAGACTTATTTATTTACTTACTTCTACAGCGCTCGGATCATGCCACCCTGCATGTCCGAAGGCCTCTTTATACAGCGTGCTGTTCTTAGGCACCGTTATTGTAGAGTTGTCGTTTCTGTTGGGCAGCCACGTCACTTCATAAAATGCCCCGTCAGGCGTTTGGTGGTCCAGTACCCAAGATACAGCCATCGATATCACCTAGGGAGTTGAATATCAGAAATAGTACAATACAAAAAGAGTGACTGATAAAATACCCATAACCTCAATCTTCAAATTATATAAATAGGTAATTATGGTTGTTACTTTTGTTAATATTTCACAAATAGTGTAAATTTACCTCAGGATCGATGTATATGAAGTTCTCCCATTCATTGAACGACGCATCTTGGAATATCTTCGCACAGAATGACGTCAGCCACACGCTCGACGCCGATTGGTTCCTGGTATAAGGGCATTTTTTAAGTCTAAAAAACTAGGGTGTTCTAGTCATGCGATCGTGATTTTTGACGTTGACGAGATAATACACTGTAGATAAACTCTTCAGTTTTTTGTTATGTCATAGGTAATTAGTGTAAGTTTATACCACTAAGGTGGCAAATAAGCATACGGCCCGCCTGATGGTAAGCGGTTACCGTAGCCTATGGACGCTTGCAACATCAGGTATATCACTCGCGCGTTGCCGATACTGTAAGGAGGAATAGTTGGGCTGGCAGCATAGGAGACAATAGCGTGATGCTTATCCTATCTGCCAACACAACGCTTCCTCGCGGAGCTCTGGCGACCTTGCTCACCGTTGCTCAATTTAGCAATTGTAAAGACGACTTTAGTGTAAGAGCAACGTTAAAACACGGGTGCGTTTCGACTGACGGAGCTGAGCAGAGTGGAGAGGAGCGAAGCGTGAATTGGCCAATCGCAATGCTCGAAATCTCCACCCTGCTTCAGTGGAAACAGTGTAAGTGGAGCGGAGCGGCCTTTCAAATAAAATATATGAACACGCGGCCGGACAGAACGGTCGAGAAGACAGTGGTTTGGTTTTTGGTGTGTGTGTGGCCGCTCCACTTCAATGGAAACACTTTTGCCACTTTCCTGCTGCTTGCCACTGCTCTTCTCCGCTCCACTCCGCCCAGCTCGCGTCAGTGGAAACACACCCTAACAGAAAAAAATCGTAACTCACCAATCACTTCTGAAAAGACTGAAGGAGCCGTCGGGCTTCATGAAGGACAGCTGTCGCTGGTACAGTATGTTCATGTGGTAGAACGCGTCCCGCTCCAGCGTCCTGTTGCGTTGGTTGATCAGACGCATGTACAGCGTCAGGTACATGTTAGCAGCGAAACTGAACATGTTCTGTTCTGCTGAGTCCTGGGCAGGATAATGACAGAATGGTTTCTATCAGAGTTCGAAATACATTTCTAATATTGTGGAAGACTGATGCTGCAACACCAGCTTAGAGTTAGTTTAGAAGACCTGTCTTGAAATCCAGGTCCTCCTAGAAACAGGTTTTCATTATGTACTGCATGATGACAATCTTAATCTTAAAAAATATAAGAAAATTCGTTACTTGAATTATACTAAACATATTAAAGCGGTTTAGTATCCTCATTAACAATTATTTATAGAAATGGAAACATATTGATTCGAGAAGTTCCAATCGCTCTCCTAAAAAATACGCGTTTTTGAGTTAATACCCTGTTCATCCAGACCAACGTACATTTAAAAGAGCTAGAAAAATAGGAACTTTTTAAAAGAAATCTCACTCACCATCGGCAAATGCAGCAGACTGGTGGCGTTGACAGGCATGGTGGGGAACAGTGGTCCAACCACGTCTCCTACCACGGATATCCTGGCCCTGTTGGAGCCGAACACGTAGTAGCGGTCCACCTCGTAGGGGATGATGGGCGTCTCCGTAACGTTCACGTGCATGTATTGGAACACGTAGGCGCGGTTCGACAGGTCCAGCAGCACTGACTGGTGGCGGTATTGGGGCAGGCCGTCCGGCTATGGGTGAGATTATATTTTAGTGTGACGAATGAAACCAGAGGAAAAAACAGTCCAGAGGGACGACCATACTATATTTATTAAACATAACATAACATAACATATATTTCCCGAAGGGTAAGGCAGACGTAATGTTTATCCACTGGCATATATATCGCCTGGTGGTATATATATGCCGGTATGTTTAGGCCCTATGTAATAAGGGGCAACCCTATTGTCTTTAACTGGGCACAAATCCGAATTCCGAGCGAGCTGTTTCTGAGATTTTTTTTCTATTCTTAATAGGCTATATGCTTGACCCCCAGTCCTTTTCCTTTATAACACTTTACTGGATCTAGGAATCAAAACCAGATCCTGTCGCGTAGCCGTCGCGGGACTTATGAGTGTTTAGGTCCTATGTAATAAAGGGGCGAGCCTATTGCTATAAATAATTTCATATTTTCGTGAAATGAGGTTGCATGCATTTTGTTAAGTATGTTTTACACCAACCTCTGATCTACCGATCCGATCACTTTTTACGCTGTAAAGGAAATTAAAGTTTATATTCACATGCAACTTATACACTTGGGTCAGCGTAACGGCCGGTCGGCCATTGCGGTGGAAATATAAACTCTATTTGTACTGTATTAACACTCAATTTCGTGTACCGATGATGACGTAACTCGTACATTAGATTTGTAGTGACGTGAAGGCGGGTACAGACCTGCACAGTGATCTTCTTGACGTAGTGGTGCTGTCCCATGAGCGTGGAGGCGTGCAGCCGTACGAGCACTTGGCCGAGGCGGGCCGCCACCACGGGCACGTACACCGTGGCCGCGTCGCCCGACGTTATGTACACGAAGAACTGGTGCTCGCCGAACGACGTGCGCGGGTTGTACGAACGGACCTAACGACAACTCATGTACTAAATACCAGGGATTTTATGGAGCTCGTAACCGCAACTATCGAATATCTATATCTATACTTATAATAAATCTGTAGAGAGGTCAATTCTGTACCTGAAATATATTTCCAAAATAATAACTATCAGCGGGTGATTAGTGATCGATACTGACGCCAAAAATGCAATCAGTAAATTTTTTGTCTGTCTGTCTGTATGTTCGTTATAGAAACAAAAACCACTCGACGGATTTCAACGAAACTTGGTACAATTGTTCTTCATACTCCTGGGCAGGTTATAGTATACTTTTTATCACGCTACGATCAATAGGAGCAGAGCAGTGAAGGGAAATGTTGGGAAAATGAGTGATTCATGAGAAAGGTTTCAAGCTATAAAACATCACGCTACAACCCTTAGGAACGGGGCAACGCAGGTGAAACCGCGGGCGAAGAACTAGGGAACATAGTAACTATTCCACGCGGACGAAGTCGCTGGCAAAAGCTAGTCTATAATAAAATTGTAACAGGCCCGATATCTGTACAATAAAGATATTAAAGAAAAACTTATATGGGAGGTCTTTATTAGAGCAACAGAAGCCAAAATAACAATTTTTAGAATGTTTTGTACGCGCATCACGCAAAAACTACTGCATGGAATTGAATGCAATTTTCACCGATGTGGCGATGTATTGCTAGAGGTCTAACTTAAAATCTGGTGCATGTTTCATCTTGATACGCCGTCTAGAATTGGACTTATAGTATGTTAATCTTTTTGGGATGTGAGTGAAACTGCGGGCAACAGCAACTAGTTCCTAATAATCATATATTCATAACTATAACAATCCGAAACAAATGGATAATTCGAAATTATTTTATATATAAAAAAAAAGGTTTATTGCAGACCTTTTTTTTTTTATATATATCCATAACCAAAACCGATAAAATTTTATTAATAAGTCAAATTCAAATGTCTGCCACTTGATAGATGGCACAAACCATGGGAAGCCTATACCAATGCAACAGCAATGATGGTTATTAATTAATAAGTGTTTTTTTAAACCACGTTTTTTTGGTACATTCTCCAAAATATTTGGAAAATAATCGTTCCAGAGACAATAAATAACAACTATGGTTTAAAATATTCACACATCCAAAAATGGAGTCAAAACAGGGGGTGGCTAAAGCATTTCAGGGGAGGGAGGAAGTTGAACCCCCAAAACCCTTTACCATGCAATGAGTAGGCTCAGTAGGAAACATTAGACAAAATGGTATAGTAGAACACCTTTCCGATCCCATACTTATTATGTGGTATGGTAGTGTATTAGTGTGGTAGTGGTACTCACAATGCCGTTCTCCTCGACGTGCACGAACTTGTAATCGGGCGAGGCGGCCAGCACCACGACGGCCTCGATGTCCTGCGGCTGGTAGTTGAACACCACCACGCGCAGCCCCACCTGCTCGCCCTGCCGGCACTGCTCCGGGCCCTCCACCTTTATGAAGAACGGCAGCACCCCTACGTACTGTCAACAATAAATATGTCTCACTATAGGCAACGCAATTTTATTACTAGTGTAATACAAATAGTAAAAGATTCCCTATTACATTGCAGTGTATAAAGATTTAAAAAAAACGGCGCTGTTCCCGTGTACAACAGAGGCAAATTTAAAAAATTACGCTGATGAAATCATGAGCGGAGGTTTCTCTGATATATTTTTATTGCACTGTACAAGCATGGGTCTGGGATATCACTGCGCTGAGGTCTCAACGTATCGCGCATAGGTAGTACACCCAGAGTTCGCCGGTATGTTTAGGTCCGTCCCATGTAACAGAGAGCGAGTTGTTCGGGAAGGCTAACTTCAGAGCCGAGTTTTGAATGTTAGACGAGAACCACTGCTACTTTATGAAAAAAGTGTAAGAGAGTTAGAGAGTAGTCTTAAATTGTAAGAGAGAGGAAAACGTCTGAGTATTTCCAAATATACTGTCTTTGATCTTTATTTTATATTTGTAGGTATATAGCATTCTATGTGTAGAAGTGTCACTTACTCGTTTGGGCTCAGTCAACATTCCCAGGCCGAGACTATGAGACATACTAAAAGCAGAGACTATCCAGTGCGCCGGTATCTGTAAAAAGAGACGTTGTTAATATCCCAACAAACATTTGCGTAAATGTTTTTGTTTTAACTTTATGTTATATAGTATAATCGAATAACATTTGTAAAGACGTGAACTCGGCGGCATAAGGGCTCTCATAAGGCCCCGTCTCTGTTTCACTTTGGGCCTTTCTGAAAATCTGCGCTGCAGCAACTATGCGGCTGTAGCATCAGCTGAGATTGGCACCGTATTTTGGCCTCACACCGATAGGGTGTTCCCTTATCTGTTTTTTATGTAATCTCTTTGTGTTATATCTTGTGGGAGGTACAAAATAAAAGTTTTTTCTTTCTTTCTTTCATAATACAACTTAACATTGTAAGAGTTTCGTATATCCTTACTAATATTATAAACGTGAAAGTTTGTGAGTATGGATGCTCTTTCACGCCAGAACGGCTGAACGGATCTGGATGAAATTTGGCACAGAGATAGATTAGTCTGGAATAACACATAGGCTTTTTATCCAAGTCGGACCCGATTCTGAAGTCCACGCAGACAAAGTCGCGGGCAGAAGCTAGTAAGTCATATTTGTGGCTATTTAGTAACTTAGTCGTCATATAAACATTGCCGATTTGGTCACTTGTCGTGTAAGTATAACTGCTGCAACTTATACTCGGCATTATACTCGAGTAATGGTGCGCAATATGACATCTCCATATTGCATGGACATCTTAGGCCATCCAGTGGCCCTTGGGGATAACAGTTTGGGACCCTTTTAAAAGTAAGTTAATTTATTTATTTATGTGAAAACAGCAGTTTTACTAATCCAGCACTATTAAAAACTAGGGGGTAAAAAATTATTGTGATCAGCACGTAGAGGGAGGGATTAGGGAGAGTTGAGGGAGGCGCGAACGAGGGTGCCGGATTAATGGACGTGCCTTACTATTGAAGTGCATGATTAGTGAGACTCAACTGTAATAATTGTAGAATCTTTTTGTAGGCCCCCCCGGGGTCCTACAAGCCCTGGGCCTGCGCCCCCTGTGCCCTTATCGTACCTGCGGCACGTCGACGGTGAACACGTATCGTCCGTGCGGGCCGATGTTGACGTCACGCCACAGCCACACGTTGTCGTACTGTCGCTGCACGCGGTTGAACCGGAACTTGCGGAAGTGGCTCAGCTCGAACGACTTGCTAACGTCAGTCACACCTAAACAAATAATTTTGTAATTATAACGTAACATACCATCACCCCTGTAGTCCCCAAAAGGTTAGGCAGAGGTGTACTAATGTCCCATCTAATGGAGGAGAATCTATTGCCATTAACAAGACACAAATACAAACTCTGAATAGATATGATAGAAAAATTAAATAACAAATTGTTCGACTTGGAATCGTACCCAGGACTAGCGTAGCAGTCGCGTTTAGCAAGACTACTGAGGCAGTCGATAAAGTAGTAGTATTTATAATTACACGAAATTATAACACAAAGTCTCCTTGCTAAACCACATGATTTGTATTTAAATTATGCATCATCTTCCTGCATTTGTCCCAATTTATTCGGGATTATTTCCTTTTCTTCAATTCATCCTTGTCAGCCGTCACCTCATCATTCACTTCCTTTTCCATCATATCTGCTTTTAACACAATTCACCCAGCTTTTCTTTAGTCTCCCTCTATCCAAGGTTGTCTTAGGCTATCCAGGGACACTTGGGCATAACAGTTTGCTTTTTAAAATAGCCTTTTAAAAAAAGTGAATAACAGTATGATTCCTTTTTATAAGCTCGGGGGGTGGGGAGGGGGCTACAAGCCGGGGTCTTTGTGGGCGACCTTAAAAGGCAGGGGGGTAAAAGCCGGAGGCCTTGTAAGCACTCTCAGGGAGGGGGTCTATAAGCAGGGGCCTTGTAAGTGCCCTCACGGAAGGAGCTAAAAAGCGGGGCTTTGTACGCGCCCAGGGTGTAGGAATCTGGGCTTGCACCCCTTGTGCCCAGATAGAAAAAACTGGACTGCCTCCATGTTAAATGATTATGCTACGTAATTTGTGATCTATAGTATAATTTTATACGGCAGGTTAAAATAAGGGAAGATGTCCGTACAGTTAGCCTCGTCGGTGTGGTCGGGGCAGTCGTAGCTGCCGTCGCACTGTTTGGCGAGCGGGAAGCAGCCGCCCTGCAGGCACTCGCCGAAGCCCTGCGACACGTTGCACGTCGTGTAGCGCCGCGTCACCGGCACGTCGCTGAACACGATCAGGCCGGCGTACCTGCACCAACGTTTACATTTAGCTTAAGCGTGATCTGCGCTATTGTTTTCATTAATTTTGCTTATGTTGTACACGGGAACAGCGCAGCTTTATATTAATCTTTATACAGTACAATGAAATAGCAAATCTTTTTCACTGCGTGATTTAGAAAAGATAGTAATAATATAATTATATTTCATTACGTACTATTACAGTACGTCTCGGGCACCCGAAGGGAACTGGAAAGGGAAGCGGGGGGTCGCATTCCACGCGAGTCTCAACTTATCGAGTAGTATTTACTTTTAAACTGCTGACCACCGATCTCCTCTTAAAATAAGAGCAGCGAAGCCACGATGGCTTCACTGCTGATGAAATCAACTACTATAATACATAAAAAGGTAAATAGTACTGCTAATAAGCTATTGATGTTAGGATATCACTAAAGATTCATCCCGGAAATTGCGCCGGTTATATTTAAAAACCTAAAACCTAATAAATTAATGCTGTAAATATTTCAAAGTAGACTCACTCGAAGGTCCTGTTGGCGTCGATGCCGAAGGTAGACGATGGGAAGTAGACGAGGTCGTCCGCGTCCCCGAAGTGCGAGCGCCACGTGTACGCGAACGTGCCGTTAGTGGACTCGTCGAAATGGGACATCTTCGATATCACCTGTTGAACGTATGACCTATTTGTATAATAACGCAAGAGACAATACTACAGAGGGGTTTATGCAGAGGTGTCGGCCAAAAAAATGCCTGCGCTCTAAACAATACTGTTCGATTTACTTGAACAACCGTTTGCTGATCTAGCTAATCAATAAGGCCGCGTTGCGCGCGCGCCGACATCAGCGCATATTCGGACAGCAAACGGGTGCATTCGCCTTTCATTTACATTTATCATCATATATTAGCGTAGCTTTCAGTATCGTAATAAAGTGTTTTTTAGCAAATTAATAAATCGTTTTAATCGCCATCTTAGCAGCAATCATCAATTAGGTCGTGTACCGAACAAATACTGTTAATTGTTGAGTAAGCTGACTAAGCTCAGCTGAAAAGAAAAAAAAATAAACCGACAGAAAAATATGTGCTTGGCCGCAACAAATAGGCCTAGTTTTTTTATTCTTGATAGGTCAACTATAGACCAGACAACAGGTGCAACCTGGCGCTAATCAAACTTTAAAAAATCACGGATGTAAATCAGCAAGAAGCGAAAAACAAGAAGAAGACATATGTTTTAGTTGATTGTTAGCGGTCAGCAACAAGTAGGTAAGTTTACTGGATATCGGTAATAATGGCAGTTGCTTTGTGCAGAATACCGATATTCAGTCAATCTCAATTTAGATGTGAAGCGGCTAAGATGATAATAATGAAATAAGTCTAATGAGATAGTATACATGTGTATGAGTCAATAAGTCTTCTTCAACAAAGTAACATACAGCTTTCAGCCCTGGTAATAATAATAATAAAATATTTATTTATTTTCTCTCACAATGGTTTTGTAGCATCTTACAGTTTTGAACTAAATAAATTCACATTGTGAGAGCTGGTGCCTGATGTAGGTTTTAGTAAAAAACCTGTATTACAGGTCACCAGGCCCCACGTTGTGGCCTGGTTCTTACTGAAAATTAGTAGATATTTCGGATTGTTCCGGTTTCCTTACCTTGGCGTATGAGAGTTCGTTGCCGGCCTGCATCGTGTAAAAGGTGTTATCGATGCCGGACAGTCCCACGTAGGCGCCGGGCTCGCCGTAGATGGCCACCTCCACGCGCTCGCCCGTGCGGTGCTTGCGGTTGTTTATGTACACCGTGAACTGTGGAGAGACATGCTCCATAAAGCAACGGGAAATTTCACAAAAATATAGTTTATAGTAGAAAATTAATCGAGTTTTTAGAATAGAACACATGTATTTTTGTAGCTTTTCGGTATTGAAAGCTAAATAATACCAGGTCTGTTTATACAGAAAATGCATAGATTGATATGTAGCCAAAGGCAAATGAAATTTTGCACAAGTATATCTTTCGATATTATATGGTGAAATGGTGTAGTGCGGTACAGACGTTGTTCCTGGAGATGCCGTTGACGGGGAAGGTGAGCGAGTCTGCCAGCACGGCGCCGCGGCGCTGCGCGCTCCACACCAGCGCCGTGGCCACCGGCGCCATCTCCGCCGACACCGTCACCGCGAACGTGCGGACACCCTCCTGCCAACGATAACCACGTCACAACCGAGCCCACACACAGGGGGGGCTTGGAACCCCCCTTGAAATTACTACTATAGAAATATGTAGCAGTTAAGTTTATTTTTATTGTCCTTTGATTAAGTTTATTGTCCCTGATTCAAAGCTAGATAAAAAATTTTTGGGCTTTCGAGTTGAAGCTAAAACGTTTTTATTTCAAATATAACATAGAAAATAATATTCAGTACTAAAATGGCGGTCGTTATATTTTTAAATGGGTGTTAAAGTCTAGATTTTTGGTACTGAAATTTTTGTAACCTCATGTTTGGCACAGTCTATACAATTTTAATAAAAAATAAATGTTTAAGATGTCTAAATAAAATCGAATAACAAAAAATAAAATACAAATGAACATAATTACGAACCATACAGCAAGTCTGAAATTAACAAACTCCACGCAGCATCAAATTTTCAAACTTCGACAAGATTGAAATATTTTCATTAAAAAAAATATAAGTACAAATCTTAATAATACCTGCATGTTCTCCTTTCCGCTGGTGAGTATGATACCCTTGGACATGACCACGTAGTTGAATGACTCCATGTAGAAGTTGCTCTGCACGTGGAAGATTATGTACTCGCCCACCTGTCCCGAAAAAACCATAATCCTTAAGTCATGTTCCTTGCTACTTGGTACAGGTTACACGCTCTATAACATTATAACACTGCGGCAAATCTGTTTTAGCGCGCGCTGCAATTTTAGCATTACTTTGAAAGAGACATGGCGAGTGAGTGTGTGAGGATGTGTGGATGTATGGATGTTTGTTACTCTTTCATGATCAACGGCTCAACGGATCTGGATGAAATTTGGCACAGAGATAAATTATAGTCTCGAATAACACATAGGCTACTTTTTATTTAGGTCGGACTTAATTCTGAAGTCCACGCATACAAAGTCGCGGGCAGACGCTTGTGGGCCATATATGCACATAGATGACTTCATTCTGTGTTGTCTTTATTCCTTTCTTTTATTGTTTCCACCCCCAAACCCCCCCGTAGGCAGCCATGACCGTAGGCAGTTCTACGGCCATAATAAGACAAGTAAAGCTGTAATGCAGCAGTGTATCGGAATATCTTATTGTGATTCATCAAAAGTAGCTATTTTAACCCCCCCGAGCACTAGTGTTGCGTGCTAATAAGGTGGCAAGTCTGACCCTGGCGTCGGTGGTGCTGGTGGAGATGCGTATGTGTTGGTTGTTGTCGCTGTAGTGCGCCACCAGGTGGACGTCGGCGCCGGCCTGCGCCCCCGCCGCGTCCATCAGCGTCGCGCTCAGCCGGACGCCCGTGATGCTGTTCAGCGTTTCACGGTAGTTGGGGTCGTTTTCGAGTCCTACAAAAATGAAAAAAAAAGGACTATTATTATTATTAACTTATCCAACATCATTGTTAAGGACAATAATTTAAAAGCCTACGGAGTTTTTTTTTGTTATTTAATTAAAACGTTGCCTCACACTAGGATTTTCTCCTGTATAGTGGGTGCGTTTACAAACACAAATTCTCACATACACAAACGCCCAGACCAGGAACAACTACCTGTAGATCATACAAATATTTGCTCCGTGTGGGGATCGAACCCACAACACGTGGCACAGAAGCCGATCACTCAACCGCTACGCCAATCGTGTAAAGTTCCTTTCCATTGCATTTGCGTGGCTGTATTATATTTATTATATGAAAATGAAATTATTTTGATGTTTGGACCAGCTAAGAAGAACTACTTTATGACGAGCAGTATTTTCAATAGCAGCTCGGAGTTTGGATTTGTGCCCAGTTAATGGTAATAGGCTCGCCAGTCGTCTCCTATTACATGGGAACATAACATACTGGCAAATTGTGGGTATACTTCTGCTTAAATCTTCGGGGAAGACAAGTGTGATGCTATGTTATACATTCATAGAAGCTTGTTGATATTTTCATAATGGGATCCATTACTTAGCATGGTAATAGTAGGTGTAGGACCTCTGTATGTATTATTATAGTGTGATAGAGATTAACTACAATAACATGGCCCGCCTCTCCAAATTACTGTTTCAATGTGTGTGGTCAGGTCTTTACGAAAGAGTTGATATGTAGTCGTAAGTAATCGTTTTCAGCAGCGGACCGGTAGGAGTCAAAGTCTTAATGGTGCTTTGTAAATACTTTCGAATCATTCGCAGTGGGGCAGATTCCACCACATTTTTAGTTAGTGGAAACAGCCCCACTAAAGTATATTTAATGGGGGCGAATTCCACTGCAAATTTGAAGGGAGTGGAATCTGCCCCACTGTTGGGGCATTTTGGTGGGGCAAAGTATATACTTTCAAACGTTTTCAATGTAGGAGGGGCGCATATTATCGTAGATAACACTGATAGACAAAAATGACCTTAATGAAAGTTAAATGTAATTGAATGGGTTATTTTGTATCTACAACTATTCTGTAACTAATCTGCATTTTTAGAAAATTTCGGTCACCCTCAGTTTTTTTGCAACAGCAATTAATCTTTTTTTAATTAAAAAACGGGGAAAAAAATCTTTCAAATGAAGAAAAAATTATATTTACGTTTATTCAGGATTTTCGGGAATATTTAGCGTCAGGTACATCCCTTTTGAGTGTCCAGCAGTAGTCAGCTAACATGTTCGGACTCCACATGCCTTGGTACCTTTTTGGATATGTCCTGATGGAACCGCTCACCGTGTTCGTCACTAACGGCTCCCAAATTTTGAAGAAAAAAATCCAAATGCGAGTGTAAAAAGTTAATCTTGAGCGACATATTGCATCCCATGTCCTTGTTAGCCGCTAACAGGTTATTGACTAACTCCTCATAGTTTTCGGCCCTGTGGTTTCCAAGAAAATTACGAACAATATTTCGAAAACATGTCCATGCGGATTTTTCGATCGGATTAAGTTTTTGTTCAAACTCTTCATCAGCCAGTAGGTCTCTTATTTGTGGCCCTACAAATATTCCTTCTTTTATTTTGGCATCACTGATTTTTGGGAATTTTGTTTCAAGTAACAAAAACCATCTCCATTTTTATCTATAGCTTTGACAAAATTTTTCATTAGTCCGAGTTTGATATGCAATGGAGGTAGCAATACATCTTCAGGATTTATTAAAGGAGTGTGAAGAACATTTCGTTGACCTGGTATAAGAGCGTCTCGCTTAGGCCACTCTTTTTTGACATAGTGATTTTTTTGTCTCGACTATCCTACTCACAGAAGAAATAACAAAACTTCGTATATCCAAGCTGTAGACCTAGCAAAATAGCAATTACTTTCAAATCTCCACATATTTTCCAGTAATATTGGTTATATTTAATATGTTCTAGCAGTGATTTCATATTTTCATATGATTCTTTCATTTCAGTAGCAGACCGACCGGCACGTAAGGATATTTATTACCATTATGTAACAGTACAGCTTTTAAACTAACCTTTGAGGAATCTATAAACAATCGCCAGTCAGATGTTTTATATTCAAACGTCAACTCCGTCATCACTGAGGGAATGTCACTGCAAAACACTATATTGCCATCTTGAGAAAAAAAACTTGAGAAATGCGTATGTCGAGTTCTGTATACGGATATTTTGGTATTTTTTTCCAGTAAATTCCAGTCATGAAGTCGGGACGCCAACAGTTCTGCCTGTCTTTTACTGAGATCCAAATCACGTACCAAGTCATTGAGATCGTTTTGAGTTATAACGTGAGGTTCTCTGTTTGAAGTACTGGGCTCAAAAGTCGGATCGGAGTCTGAACTCTCGGATACATTTTCTTCGGTCACGTCATCCATGTTTACTGGAGGTTGAGGAACAGGTAAATCATCACTGTGTGAGATAGTTCTTTGAGCGGATTGTAGATTTGGATAGTTCACAGAGTGCCTAGATTTGTGATTAATACCTTTTATAGAAGTTTGGCAGAAATAACAATCTGATACATGGTCTTTCGGTTCGGCCCATATCATTGGAACTGCGAACGGCATATAACGAGATCCTTTAGCCCATGATGTTAACAAAGTGACACACTGTGCCCAGCAAACACTAGGAGTCCAGGTTTTGTCCAAATTTCGCGCCGGAAAACCAAAATAATTAATATAACAGTTTTTAACTAATGGTGTCAAACTACGACGTTGACTTTTAACAGTAAATTGACCGCAAATATAACAGAAGTTATCAGGATGGTTTACACATACTCTCGGCATCTTAGTATGATGTATAACAATCAACTGCTCTAAAAAAAACTGTTTTAGTTTCAATATTTTTTCGTTAATTTATTCGGAAACACACGTCGGTAAGCAAAATTCGCGTAATCGAGTAAGTCGATATTTTATGAAAACTGAAGGTGATTGAACAAAACTAAGTATGGGGTTTTTATGCGGGTAGGTAGTAGTGTTTGAAAATATGACTTGATTTCGTTTAACAAATTTACTGTTTATCAGTGTAATCTGCAATAGTGTGTACGTACGTAGCAGTTTGTATAGGTCGAGCTTGAGGTGCCAGACGGCGTCATGTCCGGGCACGAGCGTGGGCCGCTGCGGCTCCAGCGCGGCGGCGCGGCCCTCCAGCTGCAGCGCCACCGACAGCGCCACGCCGCGCGCCTGCCAGCGCGGCAGCCGGGACCCGTCGTGGTACGATACCACCATCTTACATTCACAACACGTACATCATAAAACCACCGGCAATGGAACTCTCATTTTATATTCCACACAAAATACAAATCTTTACTACCTTCTAGCAGTAACATAAAAAATATAACAATATTACAATTACAAATTACCTCTAATAAATACGTTATTCATACCTTAAAAATAAAATAGGGTTTAAAATAAACGACAGTAAA
Organism: Acronicta aceris; assembly: GCA_910591435.1. Classification (NCBI taxonomy): domain Eukaryota; kingdom Metazoa; phylum Arthropoda; class Insecta; order Lepidoptera; family Noctuidae; genus Acronicta; species Acronicta aceris. Next base: position 12,832,702 of record OU342774.1, on the reverse strand, counting down.
CTCGAAATAACTATTAAAATTCACATATCTAAGTGTTTCTGTGAACACAAATCATGAATGCGAAATATTTACGACCCCAATAGAGTAGTTGACTGGTGTTGAATTTATTAAAAATAACAGGCTTAGTGACAAGTGTAAATAAAAACTTTAGGTATTCAGAAAAAATGATTCAAATCGACTAATAAATTTCTAAGATATAAGCGTTTAAAGTTTTTGGTGCCGATTGAGCCCCTCTGAATCGCCACCAAAAATGCTCTGTCCCTTTCCCGCAAAACGAGTATAGAATCTGTAAGGTGTAGCGTTCTGTGACGTCACAAACCGGTAGTACGCTCTCAAATCTAAAATCACGCATCTTTGACGTCACTGCGCTTGGGTTTAATATATGAACAGTTACTTACATAAACATCAAAAGGCATAGCAGGCTTGAAGACCTGCGGCGTTCCTCCCAAGAACGTGACGGCGAGTGACGAGTTGAAGATCCTAGCGATGCTGTAGCCTTCAATGACCTCGTCGAGGAACGGGTCGCCCACAGACGCTGTGATGATGACCTCTACGCCGTCCAGGGTCGGTACCAGCTGTGCCAGCTCCGACATCGGGTATTTGAAGTCGTATGTACCGTTAAACTGCCAAGTAATTGGTTATAAATTGCTATTAGTCCACGAAGCACGGAAAAGTACTGTTTTATAACCGTAAAATGTATGTAAACTCTTTATTTATTGACCATTAAAACATTTGAGTATAAAAAACATATTTTGTTCATACAAAAATATATAATTTTGTGATAAAAAAAATATTATTAACGAAAATATGAAAAAACACACCCTTAGTGATCTGTGGTCTAATAGTTTAGAAACATTGTGACCTCAGTATTAAAAATGAACAGCAGACAATAAGCAATACTCACAACTATCTAACAAAAAGCAATACTCACGTATCTCAGATACGGCAGTTGGTCGTAATACGGGTTGTTATAATAATTGTTGTACGTAGATGTTGTTGTGTATGTGTTGTAGTTGGGATTGTTGTTGTTGTTGTTGTTGTGGTCTATCGCGTACTGCGTCGGGTCCGGCTTCCGCATCCAGAACGGATACTTTTCATCCTGTGGGAGGAATATAACTTAGGATAATCAAACACCACATTTCGGATACTAATGCCTCACAAACTCAAGCCTTTAGAACTTCATTTCGAATGTAGAATGGGAACAAATGTGGAATATCATAAAAAATGTGGGGCTAGTGTTTTAACAGAGATGATCTACCCTAAAAGTTATTCTATTCTACTCTTACTTCATCTGCATTAAAGGATTTAAAACAACGCATGTTTTTTTTTCTTTCCGCCTAGTATACATAATACTCACAAAGTTGAACATCCTGGTGACCACCTTCTGCGGGTCGTACCACCAGTCGGGCTGGTCCAGTTGGTTAGGCTGTCCGGGCAGGAAGCGGGTCTCCTTGTTCACCACGCGCCCGAACTCGTCCACCATGGTCTGCCCGTAGTTGTCGTACGGTTGCTGATAGTTGGTGTCGTTGTTGTAGCCCGTGTTGTAATTGTTGTTGTAACCGCTGTTGTATGGGTAGTTTTGGCGGGCTGTTTGCAACAGTGGGGTTGTTTGAAATGAAATGATTATATGAAATTATCTTTTTGTGATGTTTTTGCATTTTCCATGCTAAGATTATAAAGTTATTTTAGTGAAGGAAAAATTTAATCGCGGGCAGGATTCGAACCTGCGTCTTCTGGTTAGATACACCAGACGTTCCGACCGCTAAGCAACCGCGAGTCCCACCCGCTTGATCGAAATTTGCCTTCACATTCTGAATTTACGTCATAAGGTGACGTAAATTCACCGGTCGCGGTGGCTTAGCGGTCAGAGCGTCTGGTGTATCTAACCAGAAGACGCAGGTTCGAATCCTGCCCGAGATTGAATTTTTCCTTCACTAAAATAAATTTATATGAAATTAATTAAACACATGTTGAAAGACGATAAACGAAAGAAATTTATAAGGTGAATGTCAGCTGCAACGTCAGTAGAGGTCGCCCTAGAAGGACATACGCCGATCTTATTGGCGAAATCCTTCAAAAAGGTCAGTTTCGTAGCACTCGCAATCGGCGCGTATGTATGAGATGTATGAATGTGGAAGAAGCAAAAGAAGTATACAAGAATCGTAGTAAGTGGCGGTCTATAGTTTCTGCCTACCCCTGTGGGAGAAGGGGTGAGTGTATGTAATGTATAATACATTTAAGAAACTATACTCACTTCTAGTGTACTGATTATTGCCTCCATAACCAGTGGGTACGCCATACTGTCCTCTATTATTGAACTGTCCCTGCGTGTAGTACCGCGGCCGGTACTGCGGTATAGGGCGGATGGTCGCCTTCAGCGTCAGGTTGCCGCGGACCGGCGCCCCCGACGTGTAGTTCGCCATTATGCGACCGTGAATGAACGGTTCAGTGTTGAAGAAAAATGCTGGCATCGTTACGTTTACCTAGACAGGAATAAATTAAAATAGAAATATGGTCTTGAAATTTCGTTCTCACATTTCAAGAGGAATCGACCTATATCAGTGTTTTCCTTTAACAGTAAAGCAAATCATAATAATCCCTCATTATGAGTTGAGAATTGACTCTCTAAAACAAAAACGAGTAAAAATACAAAACGTTCAGAGTTTTCAGACTTACTTTTCGCAGTAACAAAGCGCGTATTTCGACAACACGGGGCAAACCGTAAATTTGCCACTTTGAGGTATTATCGTAATCATATGTACCGCCCGGACCCTTTTACCCCCCACTCTCGCTACAGCTACGCCACTGCCTGTTTCCGCTTTCTACATGGCTAAAGTTTTTTTTTTGCAAGACTAATGTCAAGCGAAATAACGAATTTAAGTGTAAAGAAAAAAATAACAAATTGAATCAAACCTCGTATCTAGTCTGGTAGTACTCTTCTACAAGGAACTGAGACTCCTCGATCTGCCCCAGCGCTTCCACTCTGATGTACCACTCGCCGAACAGCGGCTGGTCCGACATCTGGTACTGCAGGCTTACTGTACCGAAGTTACTCTGTACGAAATGGTCAAGTATTTGGTACAGGTTTTAAAATATTAAAAACAAGGTGACTATTCATAGTTCCTAATAAATAACATACCATCACGCCTGTATTCCCCGAAGGGTTAGACAGAGGCGTACTTAATGTACACCCACAGTTCGCCGGTATGTTTAGGTCCCATGTTATAGGGGGCGAGCCCATAGCCATTCACCGGGCACAAATCCAGACTCCGAGCTACTACTGAGAATTTCATAGAAAGAACCAATAACACTGCTCGACCTGAGGATCGAACCCAGTCCCCCAATGTAGCATGCGCGCTTGGGGCCACTAGACTAATGAGGCAGTCACTTATTTTGGAGGTAGTTCCTAATAATATCTCCAAAATAAGATAGCTATTGGTAGCCTAAATTTAATTTGAGCAAGGTTTGCCTCGCAGTCCGGTGGCCCACGTTACGCCGCCTTTGAAGTTAGCAAACTCCAATAAAACTGAAGTAATTACAAAGTCCAGCAAACTATTATTGGGATCATCTATTAAATATTCAGTAGTAGCTCGGAGTTTGGCGTTATTGTCACTAACCGGACACACCATTTAATCACAATATGCTCGCCTCCTATTACATGGGACCTAAACAAACCGAGAAACTGGGGGTATACAGTAGTACAACTCTGCCTAACCTTTTAAAATACACATGTGTTGGTGTGTTATGTTATTCATTTTTGTTAAAAGCTTATTTAGAGTGGAGTCTTAACCGTACATAAATAATAAATAAATAATAATGGTTAAAAAACTTATTGGCGATCGTGGTTTGGGACCTGCGCCACTAAACATTAGTTTTATATCGATATAATTATGGTCTTGTCTAGGAGAGGGAGAATATTATCAAGATCAGAGATAATTTAATAAGGCCTTTATCTAATTTTTTATTTATACCACTAAGCTGACAAACAAGCATACGTCCCGCCTCATGGTAAGCGGTTACCTATAGACGCTTGCAACACCGGGAGTAACACTCACGCGTTGCCGACCCTTTAAAAATCTTTTCACACTCTTTTTGAAGAACCCCGTGCTGTAGTTCTTTGGGAAAACCTCGGCGGGGAGCTGATTACACAACCTCAGTGTGCGTGAGAGGAAATTCCTCTGGAATCACACAGTATGAGACCAGAGTGGTTCTAAGGTATGTGTTAAATCAGATTTCAAAGTATGCAGCTAGAGCAAACGATTTTCAACCCTATCTGAATAGGATAAATATGAGTGTTGGTCAATGGATAATTTCTCTACCTAATCTACGCGCTGATCTTCAGACAATATTACTAAGGCGAAAGTCATACAATATCTTGCTATTTAACCACAGTTTATGGTGTTAACAATACTCTGTTAAACTTGATACAATGAACTTAAAAAGCAAACAGATCGTAGCACACAATAGAACATTAATAAGTTAATGTGATAGTTTCAAACTTCTTGAAGTACAGCTCTATACACTGACTGATATGAGATACAAATCGTGAGAATTAATTAGGCATATATACATTAATTCACACCTGCAATTATTTTTCACCCAGCTATAAATCACACTTCAATGAAATCACATTTTGTTCACAGATGGCCAGTTTTGATTAAAAATTGGTTTTAGTTTTTCCATGAAAATCTCAGTAGGAGCTCGGAGTTTGACATTTGTGTGCCTTTAAAGGGCGAGCCTTTATTAAGGCCTTTATTTAGGCCCCATGTTATTACATGGGGCCTAAAAATACCGACGAAATGTCGGTGTACTTTCGTACACCTCTGCCTAACCCTTCGGGAAATACAAGTGGTATATTTTTCAGACCGGAGTCCGACAGTAGTTGATGTTACATTACCTGTCTAGAGAGCCATCTCTTCATGATACGTCGATTTGGGTCCAGAATGAACACATCTATAGCTCGCCCGAATGCCTTCAGCTCTGTGTTGATCGGTATCACGCGGAAACGAACTAAAATTCATATAAATATTGTAGTTTTTGTACCCATTGACATCAAAGACACAAGAAAGTTCTATGGTGTTATAAGAAAGACGTTGCATATTTCAAACCTACCTATTAGCTACCTAATTATTATATCACTACTTATTATAAAACAAAGTTGCCCCACTGAGTCTGTCTGTCTGAACATGTTATACTCAAAAACTACTGAACAGATTTTCATATGGTTATTTTAGTAAAGGAAAAATTCAATCGCGGGCAGGATTAGAACCTGCGTCTTCTGGTTTGATATACCAGACGCTCTGACCACTAAGCCACCGCGAACCCCACCCGCCTGATTGAAATTTGCCTTCACATTCTGAGTTTACGTCATAAGGGACGGTCTTAGCAAAAAAAAAAACACAAAAATAGATTTTCATATGGTTTTCACTAATAGATGGATTTTTTTTTTATTCGTGATAGGCTTACGCTTGACCGCTAGTTTGCCTGATGTTAAGCGATACTGCGATCAACTAGGAATGGAGCAAAGCGGGTGAAACTGTGGGGTACAGCATACAAAAAAAATTTTGCAATTTTATGATTTTATCTGCTTGAGACTCTTATGAGTTCTAGACCTTACTATCACGTATTATAAAGCCAAAAACGAGTCAAATAAGAAGAACAGAATTATAATGATAGTATTAAGTTCTCACCAGTTTGTCCCTGCATATAGACTGGTTTATCCATCTGTATGAATATGGTCATGAACCTCCGGGAGAAAGTCAACTGAGATTCATTGACGAAGGCGCGTCCTCCGAATGGCGTGTCTAAATACAGACCTTCAACCCGGAGCTTGTAATCACCCGGGACTGTAGTCGCAGGAACCTGTTATTATTAAAAAAAAAGTAAATAACATTAAATTTGTTACAAGATGTCATAGCAACCCTAAATTCAGATAGAAGATATGATAGCTAGCTAAGTTTTTCGTCTATTGTTTAATAGGATAAAAATGAAGTAAGTACCTAAGATTCCTGAAACAGAAGTGTTGATCAGAGCATTGTTTTAAAGATTATTTTGGCCAAATACCAAGTAATTTAATCAACAGAATATTAGAAGTTCAATCAAATTTGACATAATCAATATTTATTTTAATGAGTTGCACAGAAATAAAACTAATGTTTTAGTAATTTTAACATTAAGACGTCCATCACCTCAGACCTGTGACTATGGATGTTGTAAAGTATCCGAAACTTTGGGAATTAAATAGTATCAATACAACATGATAAAATCCATAAAAGTACCGTCAAAACCAGACTGAGAACCAGGGAAGAAATCAGACATTGTAGGGACAAGTATAAGTAGTGTTATTTAAATGGACAAGGTGGCTTTGAGACTTCTTTTGGTAGTTACAACCATTAGTTATTATGAATGATGTCGGTATAAACAGTTTTGACTGTAGTTCTATTTCAATGTTGTGATGTGTCAGAAACAAGCGAATTGCACAGATCTTTAAAAACTATATAATTTATAAAGAAGAAACTCACTCTCATGTTCAATATTTCTGGAACCCCTTCTTTAACTCTCTGGTTGACATCAGTAATCTCCACTCCATTACAGGAGATGGAAGCCCTTATTGTCATCTGCGTGCGGGCTTGAAGGATGTTAGCTGATATCTTATATATCTGGCCTGGACGCACCATTCTCGATGCCACTATGAAGTATGTCCTGTGTACAATTTTTTTTTAGTAATTATCCATATAGAACTAAAATAAGTTTAGTAGTCTAGTACTTAATTTGGCTGTACTTAAACAGTATTTCCTTTTACTAACCATATATTTGTATATAATCCTATAATCATATTATTGTTGATTTTTGTTTCAAATTATTGTCATATTCTTATCTCAAATAGTTATTTCATGTTTTATTTTTATATCAAATGCAAATTCAAGGGGGCCTAAACAATTCCAATATTATGATGTCAATACAATTTATTTCTATTTGTTTTTCAATTCAAGTAATTAATTGAAAGTTGTCTATAAACCAAGAAATTACAGTTTTAAGATGCTTGCAGATTATGTGATCATCAAAAAACTGTAATTTCTGATCTGCAAGCATCTGTTCAGACCTTAAATCATTATTACAAAAAAATTAGACTTACGCATCATTAATGATGACACTCTCATGTTCTAATGGAGCACCTTTATATGATGTGCTGTAAGTTCTGCCACTGTCCCAAGACGGTCTTGGAGTTTCAGGAGAGTACTGGTTCTGGTTATAGTTTATGTCTGGATTACGGTTCTCATACTGGTTATACCTCTGATCTGGATCATACTGATTCCGGTTTGGATCATATTGGCTCCGGTTTGGATCATATTGGCTCCTGTTTGGATCATATTGGCTCCTGTTTGGATCATATGGATTGTTCTGGTTTCTTATTTGATACTTTCTGTTTGGATCATATGGGTTATCATACTTTGGGTCAGTGTTGAGGTAATCATTTGTGGGACTTGGTTGACTAACATCAGGGTTATATGTTGGCAGTCCATAGTCTTGTGATGTACATAGTTGTAATAATGTTGGTAATAGTGTGTATATTAATAGGAGATTCATAATTCAGTCTTTGCTTTTCTCTGTCTGCAAAAAATAGAAATAGTATAATAACACATAAATATAAATTATTAATTATTCATATTTAGCAGAAAATAAGGAAACATGTATTTTAGTTGTATAATTTTGACCAACTTTTATTCTGTCTGATAAATTAGTACCAAGTAGCCTACCACCTAATATCAGTTGTTCAAGATTCGAATTATCAACATTCGTTAGCAATCATAAATACTGCATAGTGGCCGTTAGAGTTCAGTTTAATTACATAACACAGGTCAAATGAACTAAATTATAGCTAAATGGATAAATGTAGCACAGACGAGAGGCGGCTAACCTTAATTTTAACTTAATATTATAGAAAACAACTCGGAACCTGAAGTTATCGTTACGCCCATGGATAATTTCCGCTGTTAAATTGTATGCAAAGAAAACAACCACATTTGCCCTAAAACTTCAAAAACTATGTGTATGCACGCAAAATCACTGAATTCTACAGAATTTAAAATAGATAATTTAATTATTGGATAAACAAGAAGTCTCAACTAAACGTCCCATTACTCATTTCATTCAAGAAAACGCGAATGTCGTTTTACGCGCAGCCGCACTACACCACGCCCGGCTAGTGAGAAAACCGATACAATCCGAATATCTGGAATCGTAAAGTCTAATCGTAAGTACATGTTTAATAAAGTTCGCTCAGGTCATATTAATGCTCATTTTTATCAAATTAAAATTAATTTTAACTTACAATACGAACTTTGATTTAAGGCGGATCGTTTCGCCGTGCCCGCGAAATTCAAATTTCAAGTGGTTTTTCGCAGTTTGTAGGTCTTTATTAAGTTCTGCATTCATGGTAATGGTAATTCATAAAACATTCTCATTCATGTCGCATGAATGAGAATGTTTTATGAATCCATGAATGAGATCCATAATCATTCCCGCTCGTTCAGTCGCGTTCCGTGTTAATTGTGCTAGCGAGCGATAGTTCTAGGCGGCCAGTTCGTAGTTCCTCGCGTAGTTCGTACAGAACCAGAGACTAACACCCGTATTCTTAGTCGTAACCTCGAAACCTCCTCGACTCCAACTCATTGGAGGAGGCCTCAAGGAACGGCTTGAGGGAGCCTCGAGATTGGTATTCTTAGTTGTTACCTCAAGGTATTCATGAGATACCTCGAGTGAGGTTGAGTTGAGGTAATACGTCACGAATGACGTCACCGTTTGAGAAAAAATATAGTCCATCTCTCGTCTTTTTATAGAAAATCTATGGTTTTCACCTAAAATTTGTAATTGTTGTGTCAATTCTGTCAAAAATAAAATATAAAAATGTGATTTGGTATTTTTATTCATTTAATAAGGATAAAAATAATTACCCCCATATTCATAAAAATATAAAATGTCATAATAAACTTCTTCTTCTATTTTCCTTGTGGCAAATAAACTTCATCTATGTATGTTTTGTCTTCTTATCGCTGTCACAGAACTTTACTGTCAAAACAAGACAAAACATACTATGTATAGCTATAGGAGGTTTTTAAGATATAAATATATTTTTATGAATAAGGGGTCTAGTCTGTAATATTTAATTAAAATGTTAAGGATTGCTCTTATTACATTGCCTCGTTCATTGTCATATACAGTGGCCACTGGTACTGTCTCCTCCTCAAGTATCTTGCTCTTTGGTAAAATTTTCTCTTGATTTCAGACAATTCACTATTAGGCGGAAATTTAATAAATTGTCTTATTTGCAAGGCCAACTGTTTTGAGATCCTAGCCACAATCTTTGATACAGTAGCTTGGCTTATTTTGTGCAGGTCTCCACAGTGAATCTATAAAGTTAAAAAATATAATTTGTACAAACAATAAAGTATCTTCATGACTCACCTGAAATGAACCTGTAGCGTAAAACCTGATAGCCACCAACAATTGTATCAGCGGTGGTACTGGTAGTCCTCTTTATTAAAAGCTGGTGTGGATGTTATCAATGGGAGAATGTCATTGAATGGGAGGGTAACATTGATTATCTTTTTTAAAACGTTATCTTGTTTGAAAGTTATCATCGTCATAAAACTCCACAGGATTGTTAGCGTTACGTAAATAACGTCGCGCCGGATAATGATACGGTTCATCATACACATAATCGACAAATTCTTCGAAATCAGACATCATTTACAAATTAAACACAACCAGTTAACTCAAAATCGTAACTTTTATATGCTTGAGGAGACCTCAAGGTAGCTCGCGACGTACCTTGAGTTGACAGTTGGTTCCTCAACCTCGAGTGAGGAAATTAGGTGAGGACATCTCGAGTGGAGGAATTTTTTTTGACTAAGAATACCAATATCGTTGAGTGAGGTTGAGTGGAGTCGAGGATGAGTTAAGGAAACGTTTAAGAATACGGGTGACAGTCGCGTAATAAAGTGCTATGTAGCGTCCGAAAAACACAACCCACAATATAGGGTCCGAAACGTGAGATAACACGATACAATATATAGTATGGTTTTTAATGAATTAAGTCGGCAAACGAGCTTACGAGCCACCTGGTGGTAAGTAGTCATCGTAGCCCATGGACACCTGCAACACCAGAGGAGTTGATGCGTTGCCGATCATTAAGAGCCACTACGGACTGCAGACTGCCAAAGCCGTAGCAACCGAGGGGAACTGGCTCTTACGTGCAAAAGTCCAAACTCCAAACACACACCAAGGTGCTTTACCACAGACTCGCGACGTAAGGGTGTAATTTAATAATATCGAAAATAACTCAAAGTACCAATGATTCTTTTGTAAATCATGTGTGACGAAACTAGACCGACCGACTCCCATACATCATTATTAATTATCATATATATGTATGTATAATGTATTATAAATTATATAGTTATTTATTATATTATTATATATATCATAGACTGAACCAGAAAGGGTTCAGCCTAATTTAAAAATAAGTGGTAAGAGCTAAACCTGAGCTTAGCGCCTCCATAGTACGTACCGTGTGCTGCTTATATAATGCAACTTATATTAGCGCGTGGAACGAAACCATAGCGCGATCTATTTCGACGACAATGCCATCTATCGATCTATCATACAAAAATAATTACCTAATTTGATTGTTATCAACTGGATATCATATAGGTATACTCTGGTATATACATTAGGTAGGTAGGCTATGTCTGGAACCCTGAGACTCCGATAGGTCTTGGCTTAGTCTACCATAAAATGTTAGACTGCTTCAACGCTACTTTACGCTACCTACTAATAACTAAAAGCGGTAACAGCCGAGACGAGTTCACGACGTTGTCCTCACTCATACGCTCTTCAACTTTAGCAGTGATGATGACACACGGTCAAAATACCTAATTGTGCGAAATCAGTAAGGACAAGAATCACGAATGCGAAACATTTAGGTAGGTACCACCCCAATTTTCTTTACAATTTACCACTAGAAAACCACTCGCGGATAACTTCAGATGCGCCCAGTTACTGTGGACCGTATTGTCATTACATAGTAGTAGTAGTAATATCTTCTAGAGGAGCTTTTTCGAGGTACCTACTATTAAGTATGTATTGCACAATTTAAAAAAAAATGGGTCATGTATTTGGTGTGGGTATGTTCCCTTACATTCACTTCTATTACCAAGAACATATATTTTTTTATTCATATTTTCAATCACAGTAAAACGAACGTAGCTCAACAAAAGTGCCATCGTTGTTGCAACGGAATAAATTGCGGCTTATTAATGAGTTACCTCCCTCTAGCTAGATAGCTAGATACAGTGAAGAAGACGTTTCGCAGATAACTTCGTCATTCTTAGACCATGCATGGATGATAATGAATGCTGTCTGCACGACTGCACTGACCTTTCCGTCAGCTTCATGGTGCTTCGATCAGAATAGGTGCAGCTCGAACAAATTCCAAAAATTTGTGAAACATTGCGAAATCCTAAACCGGAGAGAGCATTGTTCGTGTTCGTGTTGCTGTTGTCGACCCACTCCCGTTTCTCCTTTATATTTTTATGTCATGTGCCGATCGTTTTTAAATGGGCCGATCGTGATCTGCCTGGGCACATCGTGATACACCCGATGAAAGAAATATAAATATCGGTTAGGTTAGAACCTAACCACACAATGCACGAGCCGACCGAGCGAAGCGAGCGGGGCCGCTGTAGCGGTCGGTGAGTGCTTGAACCGAATTATAGCCATTGTACATACTTACACTGTTACACAGAAGAAATTAGGTTAGGCCTGCACATCATGAAATAATAATCGGCCATATCACGAAATGCCGTCACATCCTGATCCGCCCAGGCCAACAATCGGCCCACAACATTATACTTATATAATTACATACCTATTTAATAGATGAAATTATTTATGTTTTGAACACTGCCTCATTAGCCTAGTGGTCCAGCGCGATTGCTACGTTAGAGGTCCTGGGTTCGAATTCAAAGTGTTATTGGGTTTTTCTGTGAAATTCCCAGCAGCAGCTCAGTTTCGACTTTGTGCCCGGTTAATGGCTCGCTCTCTATTACGTGAGACCTCAACATACCGACGAACTGTGGGTGTACATGTACAATTGTACAACGCCTCTTCCTAACCCTTCAGAGAATGAATACAGAAGCGTAATAGTATATAAAGTGTAAAGTTATCTATCATAGACTGAACCAGAAAGGGTTCCGTCTAATTCAAAAATAAGGGGTAAGGTTTTAGCCTCCCTCGATCCCTACAGTACGTACCGTATGCTGGATAAGTAATGCAACTTATATTAGCGCGGGGAACGAAACCATAGCGCGATCTATTTCGACGACAATGCCATCTATCGAGCTAATAGGTATATCCAATGTTTGTTTGCGTCCCCGCCCCCAGCCCCTATTATAAAAAAAATATACGGTCAGCTCAGAATCATGCAGATATGCCACATTATTTTGGCATGAACGATAGGTAGGTAGGCTATGTCCGGGACCTAATCCCTGGAACTGAATAGCGAATATGGCTTGATCCACCATAAAATGTTATACTTCTTTAAATCCGCTCTAATCCCACAATGGATTATAATTATTTAGGTACCTACTCAGCTAAAAGCTAGAACAGCCGAGACGAGACGCTGTCATATCATAATATATGAAAGTCAATATGCTCTTCAGCTTTATCTTTTAGTGATGATGACACACGGTCAAAATGCGTCCTAAGTATCTGAAGATAACCATACCGAATGGTAGGAATGGATGAGTAGGTGGTAAAATCGGTGAATAAATATCGTATTTATAATAGTAAGAACAATATTCACGTATTTATGCAAAACATTTACGACGCCAATATAATTGTCTAAATAGAGTTGTTACTTTTGAGTTTTTGACCGAACTGTATACATAATAGCCGTGTCCCGAGCGAAACTGCTTGGTCACCAAAGCCAAGTAGTAAGGAGCGGATAAAAGTTCCAAATCAACACTCAGGCCTCCCCGGGACCTTAGGTGCCGATTTTCAGAATCATTACAAAAATTGTACATAGGTACCTACCTATCAAGGGGAGGGGAAAATCTAGCTTGCCCCCAACCTCAAATAATTTATGGATTCGTCACTGATGATGGCGCCTCGCTAACCCATGAAGTGACTTACGTTAGATACGTCTACTAAAACAAAATAACATGGCTTTTTTAATCTTTATCACAAAAAAATCATCACCCGCAGCCCGGAATCTACCTACTGCTGAGTACTGGCCTCAAAATAATAGAGAATATAAAAGTAATTTAAAAAAATTAATCGACTTCAACAAGTTTGGAAGTAGGTGACCTATGCAAAAGATCCAACCAAAGGCACCTACTCCTGGAAATAGAACCCTTTTGGACATGACTTTATTTCGTTATTGAAATCGCTTTATTTTTATTGTTTAACTAGCTTTTGCCAGCGACTTCGTCCGCGTGGAATAGTTACTTTGTTCCCTAGTTCTTCGCCCGCGGTTTCACCTGCGTTGCCCCGTTCCTAAGGGTTGTAGCGTGATGTTTTATAGCTTGAAACCTTTCTCATGAATCACTCATTTTCCCAACATTTCCCTTCACTGCTCTGCTCCTATTGATCGTAGCGTGATGAAAAGTATACTATAACCTGTGGTGTGGGATGTGCGTTGATAGATCACTATGTCAGTCAGTCAGTCACCTAACGTAAGAGTAGACAAATATAATCAGAAAGCTCCGAACTGCTAAGCTATCGGGAGTTACACGTGTTATTGTGATTCAACCATAAAATATAGACATTTGCTGTCGTGGAATATTTTTTATATAATTTTAAGGAGAACATTAAGGCTGCACACGCGACGGAAGCTTAAAAAATGGAGTAAGTTCTCCTGTTTTCCCAACATTTCCCTTCACTGCTCTGCTCTTATTGATCGTAGCGTGATGAAAAGTATACTATAACCTGCCCAGGAGTATGAAGAACAATTGTACCAAGTTTCGTTGAAATCCGCCGAGTGGTTTTTGTTTCTATAACGAACATACAGACAGACAGACAGACAGACAAAAATTTTACTGATTGCATTTTTGGCGTCAGTATCGATCACTAATCACCCGCTGATAGTTATTTTGGAAATATATTTCATGTACAGAATTGACCTCTCTACAGATTTATTATAAGTATAGATAAAATTTGTTTGGTTGTCCTTGTTTTTTTTAGATAGGTATTGGACACAAGTACCATTCTTTACCTACTTATTAAATACGAGCGAAGTTGCGGGCGAAAGTTAGTATTATATTCTATTATTCTCCACATTTCAACGTGAAACAACAAGCGCACTTTTAATTCTACTTACGGGTATATTTGCGCGCGACGACGACGACGACGCGCTCGTTTAGTGTCTCGCAGGTACACATGTAACAGTCCATATCTTGAAAATTACTGAATAGAAAAATACTTAATTAATCAAAGAAAAAAAAGAATTACTGCGTTTCTGAGAAATATGTGAACAAATATACATACATACACTTATGAAACTAAGCATATCTAGCTCATAAACTTATTTTACAATTCCAGCAAGTAATACTTGTATGGGTCAACTAGATAACCTCTTGTTTTAGTCGGTTAGAAATGCAGTCACAGGAACAAGTGAACGATTGACACTAATAACATCTAGAAAGCAGGATAAGTTGCACGTCTACCAAATAAAAGACAAATGATGTTCCATAATGTATCCATAGTCACCATTCATGATCATGATCATAGCTGTTGCCCTGGTACCTGAATCTATTATGCTGTCACATAATCCATTGCTAACAGCTTATTTTCGATCACCAAATAATTTATTTGACTGTCTATACAGGTTTGCTACAGCAAGCTCCTGGATATATAGCTCCAAAATTAAAGTGATGATGGCTAGTTTCGTAAAATAAACATGCAATGTTGCCTAAATATGGTGAAGTGTTATGTAATTAATAAAATTTGTATGTATTCTGGTTTTGGGTATGGTTGTAGGATAGGTATTGCCCTCTTGTTCAGTCAAATTATTGAGCTCAATTTTATTATAATGTTATCAAAATTATACTTGGGAGATTTGTAAGTTATTTGTGTTTGTGTTGTAAGCCCAAGTAAAAAATTAAAATAAATAACTATACTACATAACTAGGGCAAGATGAAACTTGTAAAAATAATAAGGCAAGATTTTATTAATTAATCATCTCCCACTGTTATTTGAGTAATCATTTTACATTTCAGTGTATTACAGAGAGGCACATTGACAGGGATAACAAAATAAAAAATGTTTTGATTGATGACATTCTAATTAACCACTGAATTCTCCACAAGTTAGCAGGATCTCATAAACAAAGGAATTGATCAATAAAAATAAATCACGCGAAGTGATAGGTTGTAAGATTGAGACTCGTCGGATCGCAGAACGATCGCGTAAGAACAACGATTACTGTTAGACGAACAAGAGAGTCCAAGTAGGGGTTCGGGTCGCTCCGGGGCCTCCACTCTTCCATTGAAAACTCATTCATTATACGCCAGCATCCAATTTATCTTTTGTCAAAAAAATCTGTACAAAATATATTAAATATATACTCTGTAATGCTAAAAACTGTAACGCTACCTCCTCAATAGTTCAATCACGATTATTAAATGATTTAAAACACAATAACTCGTTCACGTCGTGCAAGAACAAACATTAACCTATCGACGAGCGCCGCCGGCGCTCGCGCGGCGGGGAGACCTATATACAAGTCAACATTTTAAAAATCATACACCTCAGTCTGTCACGTGAATACCGCTGCTGCATCTGATTTATAATTCCGTTGCATTAATTTCATACAGTCGTGTGGTCTTACGATCTAGTGTCGCGTATCGCGTCCTTTGCTTATCGTCCGTGCGTGGCATCATAATATACATAGTTTATTTTATATATAGGCAGTCGCGACAAGGCGTGTGTTAGTTCCGCTCCTCGTCGCAATCGCGAGAGATGTGTCCGGGTTTTCCGCACACGTAGCAAGTCTTGGTGCCGTCGGGGCAGTTGCGTGAGATGTGGCCGGACTTGTTGCAGTTGTAGCACGTCTGGTTGGAGCTGTCGCGCCCACCCTCTGGGCAGTTCCGTGCGATGTGCCCAGTCTTGTTGCAGTTGTAACACGACGGCTCGTCCGGACTCTGCGCGCACTCGCGCGCTATGTGTCCCGTGCCGTTACATCTGTACCACATGAAATAAAACAAAGCGTTAAATCATCATTACACAAACTCATTAATCGCAAAATAAATGTAAAAAAACTTTATGAGAATTAAACCAAAAGAAAGTTCGGTGACACGTGTAGGCAACGTCCCCACGCAAGGTCAATGCTAGGAGGTCAACGTGACATTCGACGTTAGTAGTCACCAGTAGCCGCACTCTCACTATGACCTTGTTTTGTCACTCCGATCAATGTCTACATACAATTAATCTGTAATTGATTAGGTACCTAGGTAGGTATATTGAAAACATTCAATGTTTGTTTACAATTTTAAATATGAGATAGGATAAGGTAGGTAATCCCATCTAAATATTTTAAAATCTCCATATACCTAGGTAGTTGAGATTTCGATCACCTGGTGCTACGGAATAGCGATCACATCGTTTTCGAAACAGGTTTTAGATAATAATTATGACCTAATGATAAACCAGCGTGACTCGGATTAAATCGCGGTTATCTAACGTGCACCTAACAACGCAAACGAAACTAAGATACGCTCAACATATATAATACTATATACATATACTATAAGATAATAATCATGTTGACAGGTACACCTACTGCGCCTACGGCAGCGGATAGGTTCGTTTTACGAAACTAGTTTATCTAAACATGAATTTGTCGACTTCTATGAACCTGTATGTCCAAGTAGTCAATCGTAGTCAGTAGAACTCTTAAAGATTTTAGCGCTAGTTAAAACCGAAAGGTGAGTTACACTTGTGTTCTCGTCGATGCACGCTACTTCATACGAAGCATGTGAGCCGCAGGCCCGGCCGCTCAAACGCATCCACTCATGCGTAACAAGTCAAGATACTTCATCTCTACTCGATTCTAGTTTAAAGTGTCATTAACCTGTGGCAACGTCATTAGATCGAGACTACGCTACGGCGAAGATAAATTGATCTGAAAAGTTAATGCAATGGACGGCCGTTTATTACCGATAGTAACTTTTGGTGCACGAAATCATGTTAGATAGTTTTATTATATCTATACCTACAGCTATGTTTGGCTGTCAATTTCCGTTCGGTAAGTTTTTTTTTATGGGATAGGGGGACAAAAGAGCAGACGGATCGCCTGATGGTAAGCGATTACTGCCGCCCATGGACACCCGCAACACCAGAGGAGTCACAAGTGCGTTGCCCGCCTTTTAAAAGGGGATTGGGCCTCCGGTAACCTCCGATCTGGCAGGATTGGAGCATAAAGTACGGATTTTCCTCTGTAGGTGGATAACTGGTAAGCGCTAGAAGTTGATTCTGAAATATAGATGAAAGGATGCTAACCTGTAGCAACGGTCGGCCTCTTCCTTGCAGTCCCGCGCAAAGTGTCCGGCGCGGTTGCACTTGAAGCACTTTTCGCGCTGGCGGTTGAAGCCCGAATCGCGAGCAGCGACGCCGCCCTGGGTGCATTCGCGGGCGAAGTGCCCCGTCCGGTTGCACTTGTAGCATACGCTCGAACTCATTGTCTGGAACAATAAGATACACACCGTTAGTGTTAGCTACTCCTGTGACTACCTACCATGAAACAGCCCTCATAATAAAGCAGAAAGTAACAGTTCGAGTTTTAAGGTTCTTCATTAATTTCGATTTAATCAAACAAAGATACCTAGGTTAACAATAAAACATTGCGATGAACACGTTTTCGCGCGATAATTTATTCAGCGACATCATTTTTAACCTTGTAATAATGACCTTTATGAAATACGGTCATTCGCCTCGACTATCTCTTTCATACATATTATTAGGATTGATAAGCGTAACAGAGTCAAGTTTAAGTATTTGCACAGAAGTTCCGCTGAATGACGTGATGACCCTGACGTTGATAACGTGCCTCATGTGCCAAGATCACGGCGAATTGTGTATGATTGTCACCAATTGACTCGCGGCAAACAATTTCATCGAGACATTAAAGGGAGGTCCATTACGATGCAAAACAATTATTATTAAGAACGTGAACGTCGCACATTCCACGGGGCCTGTTGACTTGTGATGGCGAGTTTAACAGCAACTCACGCTGTTTTTAGTAAAGCCACAATGCTCAATATTTAAATGATGAAGCATTTACACAGCAAGGTTGTTGGTATTTAGGAAAAAACCACAATGATAAGATCAGTCAGTTTTATACTGAAGAGCTAAGTACCTAGGTACCAGTAAGTAGGTACTATTTTATTTGAAAATTTGGATACCTGAGAAAGAGATATTTTTTAACTTTCCTACAAATATAGGTCAGCACAAAAAGTAAGTACATAGATAGGTACCTACATTATGTAAGGTTCACCAGAATTGGCTTTCTAAGACCACCCGAACAACTAGTAGGTTACCTACCTACAAGTTAAAAAAACAATATGCTTTGTAACATTTACAACATCTTGAAAATTACTGTGAACTCAATTTAAACAAACAAAATTAGTGAATTAACTTGAAACAATAGTTTATAGAAACCATATTGTTATGAGTTTTACGGTCGAGCTCGCAATGGCGACACGTTTCTTTGGCCTCCAAGTTATTGATCAACACTTAGCTAAATTATTATTGAGAACAGCTTAATTGCATAACCAATAAGTCTGCTGCAATGAAAACACACTTCAATGACAATTTTACTAAGAACTTGTGTTTACACAAGTAGTTTATATATAATTATAGGTAATTTCTTCTGCTTATATTTAATTAGGGGAATTTTTCAGTGCTAAAATTGAGTTGACAATTGACGAGAATTTATAAGTATTTAATTATGTTTTTAAACCAGAACAAAACCTTTAGGTCATCAACATTTCATGGAATGATATGTGTATTGTATAGGTAGAGGGGGATAAAGTGAAAGCTGTAAGTGGGAAAGTCAATAATTTGAAGCAATTATGATAACAAATGTACAGAATGAAAATAACTGCTATATACTTTTGTACAAATAACATGTACTAGCAGCTCTCAAAGGAATCCAGACTTGTATGGTTGAGTGTCCATTATGTAAATTGACCATTTTTTGTAGGTTTAACCATTTTTATCAGTGGATTTGTTTGTTAGGTATTTATTAAAATTTTGTAGCAACATTCCAAATAAAAAGAAATATTTGGAATGAGAAATATTACTTATTTTGGCAAAAAATACATATTATAAAATTTTTATCATAATAATTGTTAATAATCTTACCAAGTCTTCAGATTTTAAAACTTATCTCAAACCAAATACAAGATAATACAAAACAAATAATTACTTTGGAAAAGGCTCATAGAAAAATATAAAGTCCTACATGAATTTTAGTGTGAAATCTAGTTGGTTATGGTGCAATTACATGAAATGACTTTCTAAATGCAACTGTTAGGGTCAATGGAGCTATAACTTGAGTTTTAACTGTGCTCTCATAAGGTGGTATCAAACCTTTCATGTTAGGGATTGCTTTTAATAAAATAGTAGGAATATTATGGTACAATAATTATTGTTTTTAATCAATAACTGTAATGCCAATAGTAAATTATAATGAAAAGAGACTATAGTCCTAAGATTTTTAAATTAATATTATTACTATAAATTATCATGCAATAACTGGATTTTATCATGTCTTTATATTAAATCATAGGTCTAAACATTATTTAAACAATGATTCTTAATTATGTAATTCAAAATCTTAGAAGAACTATTATAAAAATTAATAACAGATATAAGTACTTACAAGATGTGGTTCAATATTTTAGCCAATATGTGAAACAATGAAGAGTTTTAATAATCAGAAAGTGTATGATTGGAATTGTTTACTGTCTACAGACACTGACTTTCATACTGAGACATTCCGTTAATTACAATATGGTAAGTACACAGCATGTGTGTTAGTGTGTAACTGATAAAATTTTATTAAAATTCTTGATACAATTAATTTCTGTCCTTGAATATAACTAGAACAAGGGTCAAATCTATGAAATAATGCACACATTGAAACAATACATAATTGTAATCCAATAAAGGTTTATTGTTACTACATTGAAGTGATGTCAATGAATTCATAAGTACAATAGCAGATAATACAAATAAACCATTTCAATATACACTAATGACTTCTTTGTGTAACATGTAACAGGTAGATAGAGCTTAACACATGCTTAGAACTAGACCAGTAAGGTTCCTATAGGCGTTATATGTACGAGTACTTTCCCACATGCTGTTCATAGTGCAGCGATGCGTCATTGTCTTATACTTACAGAGAAAAAAAAAGAAAGCTACCTACGGGGAAGGCACGATAAATAATTGAAGTGATCGAGATCACCGAGTGATGACGGAGCACTTTCAGCACTCGCTGCAACTGGATTTGACTCTACAAATAATCTCAATAATATATTCGATCAAAAATTACCTTAACACTAGCTATGTATGTGTCAGCAATGAGTCCCCGTTTGTCAAACTACTAACCACGTTCAATAAACAACCTATGATGCGTTGACATAAAAATAACCCAAATTCACTTGGAAACACAGAGGGAATATGCGTCGTGGCTAGATTCGCTGATAATTAGAAGGAAACACATCTGTAATGTACGTACGCCGTATAGCAGCTTAACCACGTGTAGAGGTACCGGTAGCGCGCGGTTTCACAATCAATGGTGCACTTTACACTTACCGATTAGATGTGAAACTTCTTGAGCACTTAATTCACTTTTGCTTCGATCGTTTCACGACCAAATTTTTATTAAGTTTTAGAAATAAGATGTAATTTACGACCCTTCGTTTGCAAGGAAGCCAGCCACCATCACTACGAATTCGTAAAAGACATTTTGAGCATAGACAATTTAGCTAAAAAGTTTTTAACGCTCCTCCTCTCCAATCAAAGTAAATCAATTATTTTTGTTTAAACGCCAGCTAGAAATATATTTTCCTATTCATTTAAATGATATTGTGTTCAGTGGTGAGGGTTTTTATTACTGAAGTTTATTATATTATTGAAATTATCATCGATCATTTATAATTTTATTTAAGATAAAATTAAAATGAGTCTATGGTTTTTGAGTCTGGTCTTCCTACTGTCGTATCCTATAACTAAGTTCTCTTTCTCTTCTAATCTTCACAAGAATCTTCACTTTGTTACTATGTGAAAAGGGCATTAGCAAAAATCATAACAAGAAGTTACTTTTGCACAATGCCGTCGTTCCACTGCCTTCTCTTTTGTTTATGGGGTTACATTTTGTTACTAGGTATGTGAAAAATGGATCAACAAAAACATTATCAAGAAGTTCCTCTTTATCCTACTACTAAGCACTTAGACAATATTAAGACACATTGAACAGGTCCAATAATGTTAATGCTTAGATATAATATTATTATAAGGAGATGGTGATGGCGGGACGAACTAGATGTCTTCCTTGAAAATTGGAAAGTAGCGCACAATCGCGATCGTTGGAAGGAATTGAGGAAGGCCTTTGCCCAGCAGTGGGACAGCACCTGCTAATATTAATATAGGTATAGCTAATAATTATTATTAATGTACAGCTAAGTGGTAAAGGATTTAGTGGAACGGCGAGGGTACCTATAACATACCTATTTAATATTTATGCCGCTTATCGTAATTTCTGTGAATGTGTTTGGGTCGGGGTGCGGGGAGGACGCCTAATTACTATGGAGTTTATTTCATCGCGACATCGCGATAGATCATTTAGTTTAAAAGTTACAACGTTTTGTTGACACTGAGGTCACAGTAGAGATTACATTTTTTTTTAAATTCCTTAAGAAATCTCGGAATTTTTAATATTTTCTGTAGATAAAAATAAGCATAGATTCATTAATGTCTGTCTTTCCTCTGAGATTCATACAGATACAGATTACCCACCACTCTGTAAAACTAGAACTGTATTCATTCATTTCATTCATTTTGTATAAATTAATGTAAACCTAGAAAAAAGACTTTTGACCAAAGGTCTAAGTTACCAGGTAATAAAATAACTTAAAAAAAAATTGTCAACAAATGTCAGTCATTTGTCTTTGTCAATGTAGACATTTTGTAATACTCTTTGACTGACATTTTGCGGTTGCGCGATTGCGCCTTTGCACGGTGTTTCGGGTGTTTACAAAAAAAACAGATACAAATCCATTTTTTTGAGATAAAACGGACACCAAAAATTTGGTTGTTAGAGCAAAATGTCCGCTGAAAAGCGACGCAGTAGCGTTGAGAATAACGAGGATGCTCAAGAATCGGAGGATAATGAGGGCTGGATAGGACCAATGCCCGCCGAGGCAGCAAAACCCAAAGTTAAAAAGAGGAAAGGTACTTAAATACAGTTTTTCTATGAACTAAGCACTGGAAACTTGATTACGGGTATTAAAGGATACTTATTTTATTATAATTTTCAGTTCTGGAGTTTGAATCCCTGTATATGGAGAACCTGCCATCATCTGAGACATACGAGTTTAGCTACATGCATCGTGACGTTGTTACTCATGTAGTTGTAACCAAGACAGACTTCGTGATTACCGCTAGTCAAGATGGGCACTTGAAGTTTTGGAAGAAGCAGGTAATTAAACAAGTAAAACAGAAAGAAGGTCTGTAACACGACAGACATAATTGGCCATGCTTGACTGCCTCATTACCACTAGGCTAAGCGCGACTAATACACTAGAGGTCTTGGGTTTGATTTCCAGGTTGAGCAAAGTATTATTGGGGTTTTCTATGATAATCTCAATAGAAGCTTGGAGTTTGGGATCTGTTTTCTGTGGTTAATGGCAATAGGCTTGCCCCCTATTGCATTTTACTTAAACATTCTGGCAAATAGTGGGCATACATTAGTATGTCTCTGCCTTACTGCCTTACCCTTCGGGGAATACAGGTGTGATATTGTTATGTTTGTGCTAAGTTAACTTTAAATTATCTCTAATTGGATGGATGTAAAATAAGCTGCAACCACTTATTGAATAATAATAACAATAATTTATTTTAGGAGGAAGGCATAGAGTTTGTGAAGCATTTCCGTTGTCACTTAGCTCCGATCAGCCATGTGGCTACTAATACCACCGGCACACTGCTCTGTACAGCATCGCTGGAAAAGACTATCAAAGTGTTTGATGTTGTTAATTTTGGTAAGTGTAAATCACATTTCCCTCCAATCTCGGCTACCTGCAATTGCTATCTGTGTGTACTTATCTATATTTATAACTATTACATATTATACAATTACAAACACATGATTAATAGAAACAAATCTACACAACACTAACACTACACTATACACATACAACATAAACACACAACACTCACTCATATACACCCACCATGACTGTTCACGCCATGGATAATATAGGTTCACACTAAATGTGTAATTTAATTTAATTTAATGGAATTTTCATAAGATCACTTGTTTTTTTTAATATTAGTCTACATAATATACATAAATGTAATGATGTAACAACTGCAACAGGCAAGGACACTGGTCCCTATGATAAAGTCTAGGGGCCAGGGGATTCACATCTATTGTACAAAATTTATGTCAATAAATGCTTTTTTCTTTTTTTCTGTGGTTGAAAGTGACTAAGGCTAGATAAGTCCTTATACTCTATAAAAAACAGACATTTGCTAAGATCCTATTATTGAATGTAAATTTTTAATAAAACTTAAATATTTAAGCAAAAAGAGTATTTAATATGCCCCTGTCTGTTAGTCTGATGATCCTGCAGAAAAGTTAAAAAAATGTGTCCCTTAAATAAAAAAAAACAAGTGAACAAGGAAAAACATAAATCAATGCAGGCTA
The DNA here is from genome assembly GCA_910591435.1 of Acronicta aceris. NCBI lineage: Eukaryota > Metazoa > Arthropoda > Insecta > Lepidoptera > Noctuidae > Acronicta > Acronicta aceris. The sequence continues at coordinate 12,808,706 of OU342774.1, read as the reverse complement.
GCTAGCGTTTTACCATCTATTTATTATAGTACTCCGCTGTTGTTTTTTCAGATATGATCAACATGATATCTATAGAGTTTGAGCCCTATGTTGCTGAGTGGGTGCACTCTGCAGGGGACCCAATATCTGCACTTGCTATGTATGTAGTACTCCTAGATTTTTCCTAAATAATTAGTTAATATTGCATCACTTTCATTCTGCAGGTGTTGCAGATGAACCTGCTGCTTTTTAATGACAATATCACAACAGCCATATCCAAAGTCCATCATTAAAATAGTGTTTATTGAAGAAGAAGCCATGCTTTAAACATCATGTCTCTTTTTCTTAAATTTATTTTACAACCCTGGATACATGTCCTCAAAGCCTAACTTATTTTAACTATACTATGAGTTCACTGTGTCTATCAGTGTCGGCTACTAAGCAATTAAAGTTTCAACAAATTATTCAATCCAATTCAATAAAAACATTAATTGCAACCAAATTATTTTAGTAAAGGAAAAATTCAATCGCGGGCAGGATTCGAACCTGCGTCTCCTCTGACTGCCAAGCCACCGCGAGTCCCATCCGCTTGATCGAAATTTGCCTTCACATTCTGAATTTACGTCATAAGGTGACGTTGGCGACATCTATTGAAAAGCAAGTTACCTTGCTCGTCAACCGATATGACTTACTTTACAGTCAGTTCGATATCGTATGATGCCACCTTACCTTTTAACTATTTCGATCAAGCGGGTGGGACTCGCGGTGGCTTAGCGGTCGGGACTCGCGGTGGCTTAGCGGTCAGAGCGTCTGGTGTATCTAACCAGAAGACGCAGGTTCGAATCGTGCCCGCGATTTAATTTTTCCTTTACTAAAATAACTTTATAATCTTAGCATGGAAAATGCAAAAAATCACAAAAAGATTGCAACCAAATTAATTTAATTGCTACCAAAATAATTTAATTGCAATTAAAATTAATTCAATTGGAATTGTTTAAAAATGTAATTAATTAAAATTTTAATTGTTTATTGCCCAACATTGCTGTCTATAATGTGTAGATAAGATGTTTTTTACAAAACACAAACAGTGAAGAAAATTATTGTCATATTAACCATTTGAACACACTTATACCTACCATAGTAGTAGGAATATCGCTTTCTGAATGCAATGGCGTAGCTAGGGATTTTTCCTAATGCGGGCCACCATCCAGCTGACCTATTAAAGCATTCAAACAGTATAGTAATTTTTCAACACTGTTCTAGGGTTGGCTAAGGGGTTTATTCTAACATCTGGCTCTGAATGCACTCTGGGTATTGTCAGTTTCATTTTGAAATTTTCAACAGCAATTTGTGTTTCTCTGTTGGTGACTTTATTGGAACTCAGCATTCAATAGAAATGTCAGGTTACCAAGTATTCTAACATTTATAATTTTTATATCCATACAGTTCAGAGAAAGCCAGCAACAGGATCCACATATTTGACGGCACACAGACATCAAGCAGTCCCCTTCACACCTTCGAGACCCTCCACCAAGCCACAGTTACTACCATCAAATATAACCCAGTGTATGAAACAGCAGTCTCTGTAGATAAAGCAGGGATCATTGAATACTGGACAGGGCCCAAACATGAGTACAAGTTCCCGAAAACTGTAAACTTTGGATCTAAACTAGACACGGATTTGTACGACTTTGTGAAGAATAAGACTTATCCGACCGCGCTAGCGTTCTCACCAGATGGGAAAAAGATGGCGTCTATCAGTTTGGATAGAAAGGTGAGATGGTATAATGCTGATGTTTATTCCAAATTTTCCGACTTGGGGCCTGTAATTTTGTAAACCAGTATCATCAGTAGAGTCCTGCCAACTCTAAGTACAAAAGCCAGACATATCTATTTTTAAAGCCACCAGACATTCTTTTAAAGCCGGATATCAATTTTATAATAAAGTTCGCTATTATAAAGAATGCTCGTCGCATCTTAAAGCTTACCTAAAAGGACACGTCAATATTAGGACAGATACAACTTAGCAATCCTAACTGGGGACCTTTGACCGATTTTTTCGAACTTTTGTCTGAATACCACGCACGCCGGCGAGGAGTGTCTTGCTATAGTAATTATAATCTATAATAACTTTCTCAATTCATGAACATACCATCACGCCTGTATTCCCCGAATTAATCGAATCCAGGACCTCTAGCGTAGCGGTCGCGTTTAGGCTCACTAGGCTATCGAGGCAGTTTCGCAATTCATTAATAATTTGATTATCACTCGCTTAAATGGTGAAGGAAAACAAGGTGAAAAAATCTGCTTGCCTGGGAGACTTTCTCGACGGCGCGTGATGTCTGCAAACCCGCAGTAGGCTATAGCGTGGTGGACTACTGTAATCTGAAATGTATCCATCTTTGTCCCAGTATGTAATATGTAGGGTGTTTGTCTGTTGATGTAATAGGTGCGTGTGTTCCATTTCCTGTCAGGCAGGCTGCACAAGGTGCTGGACGAGAGTCTCCAGCGCTTCCAGGAGCTGCAGCATCAGACACAGCAGCTGCCCAACATGGAGTTTGGTAGAAGGTAATATGATTATGATTTTAATTATTTAATTAAGCACACAACAATATTATGAAAATGAAACAAGTAAGGACTATTATGTAAAAAGGTACTGCTTATTTCTAAATATTTGCAATATATACACAAACACAAATTAGATAAGTAACAAAATACACATTTACAAAATAAAAAGTTGTAATCATATGAATAATCTTGAAAATCGATACTGTTCTGCAGTCGCGAATATCAGAAGGGAGCGAGTTCCACAACTGCATGTATATCGCTAAAGGTAGGGGTAGCAGGGTTCTTCGCAAATTGTCCTAAGTACCCCCACTATATAGTACAGCTTAAAACACTGCTTTAGGTGGTAAAAGCGGGCACGCAAAATACGTGCTGTGACGTGGAGTTGCGGATAACAGCTCGCTATATTATACCAATGGCAAAAGCTTAATCCAATTTATGTCCCCTTCTGCATCCATAAGGATTTCTACATTATCATTATATCAGCCTATTGCCGCTCATTGCTGAACGTAGACCTCCTCCAAAGAGCGCCAACCATTCCGGTCTTGGGCATCCACCCGCTGCTAAATCATCACGCTTCAAGTCATCAGCCCATCGTGTCCCAGGTCGTCCCACATTACGTTTGCTCAAACCTGGATTTCTACACTAAATTGCATATTAAGCATCACAGTATCAGGTGATCCGACTTCTGGATCGCTAACGTGGTCATTACATGACACATTGTATTAAATAATACTGTAACATTTTTGACCATTCAAATCTTTTGAGAAGTTACGGAGATATGAAGTTACATAAATACAGACTTGTTGATCTAAATTATGTTGTGTGTACTGTAACGTAATATTAGTATCAACTATATTAATTAATACATAATATTATAACATAACATACCATCACGCCTGTACTCTCCGAAGGGTTAGGCAGAGGCGTACTAATGTACACCCACAGTTCGCTGGTATGTTTAAGTCCCATTTTAATAGGGGGCGAGCACAAATCCAGACTGCCGAGCTGCTACTGAGAATTTCATAGCAAAACCCAATAACACTTTGCTCTTCCTGGGCATCGATCCCAGGATTCCTAGCGTAGCAGTCGCGCTTGGGACCACTAGACTAATGAGGACGAGATGACCACTAGACGTGCCGTGGATTGGCCAAATATGAGAAATATATTCATTATTAAGATCTCTGTATCTACCATGTTTGACGCAATAAAGTAACTATTATCAGATGAATTGAGAACCTACTGTTTTTTATCTTTATTTTATTTAGAGGCTTAGAATTGTACATTTAATTATGTCAGCCCCATAGTACCCAGAAGAAAAAGAAATCTTTAACCATTGAGATTGAGACTACCGTAAGCAAACTTATAGATTCTAATGGCTTCCTAACTATATGGTTTGGCTAAAAAACTAAGAAATGTGCCTGTATTGAAAACATTAATATTTAAATTCTCTATTAAGGTTTCTCTTTTATTCCTGACTATAGATGGGTTTCTGCCCAGGCATTATGGGCGAAAAAAATAAATGCCCTGGCATAAACCCATCTATATAGATGGGTTTACGCCCAGGCATTCTGGGCGAAAAAAATAAATGCCCTGGCATAAACCCATCTATATAGATGGGTTTCCGCCCAGGCATTTTGGGCGAAAAAAATAAATGCCCTGGCATAAACCCATCTCTATTCCTGACACATTCCACCAACAAGTGATGGACATCTTCTATAGTATCACAGTTTACTGTTATTTGTAAGTCGTATTTTTTTTTAAAATCAACAATAGTAAATTTAAATTGACGTTTCATCCAGGATGGCGGCAGAGCGTGACCTGGAGAAGTCCGACTCTGTGCACCTAGCGAACGTTTTGTTTGACGCCAGCGGGCACTTCGTGGTGTACGCGACCATGCTGGGCGTGAAGGTGGTGAACCTGGTCACCAACCGCTGCGTCTCCATGCTGGGCAAGCCGGAGAACTTGAGGCCCCTGCATCTTGCTCTGTTCCAGGTAAAATCTTCTTGACCTTTATGAATGTCCCTGTATACATAGGTAAATAATTACATGAATTGACCATTCTCATTGTCATACTGTATATGTGTTACTGTAAAATCCCGAATTACGGTAAATTCTAAGATTTTCCAGTAAAACCTAAGATTTACCAACTCTTAATGGTAAAAGTCCGAACCGTTCTATGATCATCCTTTATTTCGAACTTTTACCATCATTCACTTAAATATTAGGATTTGCTTCAAAGACGCGGTAAATGTTGAAATATTTGTGCACGGCAATAGTAATAAGGCGTAGTCGACGGAGCTTCTACTTCTGAGTGTTTAAAAAAAATAACCTAACCTGTGCGAGTCGGGGTGCTCCAAGTCCAGAGATCGCTACGTTCACTCTTGCATCCTAAATTCTCCTAGTATCTACAGTAATATTATTGCATTTTCTACTGATCCCTTCGACATAATTTTTAGGACAAACGGCTGATCAGAGACAAAAGACACCAAGGTGCTTTTCGCCCGATATTAATATATGTTTAAAAGCGCATATACACGCGCTTTTAAACATATATCAATATATCTAACGGAACTCTCAAATTTATAGGGCCGAACAAACCAATCCAAAGTGGCAACGACCCTCGAGATGGAAGGGTCAGAGAACCCGACGCTCCTGAACGTGAAGACAGACCCCACGCTGTTCTGCACGGCGTACAAGAAGAACCGCTTTTACATGTTCTCGAGGCGGAGTCCGGACGATATCAAGAGTCCCGACGCCGACCGAGACATATTCAACGAGAAACCCTCCAAGGAGGATATCATTTCAGCTACAGAAGGACAAGGTATCATTCTATTGTTAAAAAGATATTTTCTTGACTAAAATAATTGTTTTATGTAATCCAAGTAATAAGAACCATAATACAGTATTGGGGCTGTATTACAAGTTGTTAACGCCATCATTTTTACGTTGTGAGAAAGAGATGCCGCTCTACATATTAAATAGCCTCATCTCTTTCTTACAACCTAAAAATGATGGCGTTAACACGTCATAATACGGCCCCTGATTGTAATGTTGAGGGGCCTAAAGTATACGAAGGTATCCATATAATTTGTGTAGGGCAGTAGTATACAGCTTACATTGCTTCGCAGCAATTTTTTTTATTGATTAGGTCGGCAAACGAGCAGATGAGCCACCTGATGGTAAGTAGTCATCGTCGCCCATGAACACCTGCAGTACCAGAGGAGTTGCTGATGTGTTGCCAAGCTTTACGAGCCCCTACGGACTGCAGACTACCAGAGCCGCAGCAACCGAAGGGGAACTCTCTCTCTCGGTTACTTTCACTTGGGCAGTCTGCAGTCAGTAGAGGCTCTTAAAAACGCATCGGCATCCCCTCTCGTGTACCTCAGTTGGCTCATCTGCTTATTTGCCAACATAAACAATAAAAATCCAACCATGTTTCACTATCCTGTATAAATTTATGCATGTATATAATATACATCTTCCTCCAAAATTTTGCAATCAGAGAGCAGCTTTTGCGCTGCTACAGATGACACTGTAAAGTCGCTATGATTTTGGGCAAGGAAATTAAAAAATATACGAAATTTTACCATCGAAGAAAGTAGTCTCGTGGCAAAACGACTCGCTCCCAAAAAATAGATCATCAATAAATGTATTTTCTCCATGAATCTTGCTCTCCCGTTCCAGGTGTCCAGCGCCTGTACGAGCAAGCCATCCTGCACACGTCTCTGGGCGACGTCCACATCCGTATCTTCGGCAAGGACGTGCCGCGCACCGCCGAGAACTTCTGCGTCCACTCCCGCAACGGATACTACAACGGACACGTATTCCATCGTGTCATTAAGGGCTTCATGGTACAGACAGGCGATCCTACTGGTGAGAGAACATGGTTTATTATAGTACGGTAAAAGTTACTGCTTCTTTTTATTTTATCGAATCGACAGCAAACGGAATAAAATTACTTGTAAGCAAAAGTAAAACCGCCTTCAAAAACAAAAAAAAATATATTTTAGTGAAGGAAAAATTCAATCGCTCTGACTTCTAAGCCACCGCGAGTCCTACCCGCCATTATGTTCTATTATATGGTTGAATAGCTGGTTTTCCTTAAAGTTTCTTGCCAGCTAAGTCTTTGGAAAAACGTACCGTGAAACCCTTCTGTTGCGGATTGTATTGAGACACCGTGGCGACTTACTAGCGCGTAGCGCGGCAGAGCGCAGAGAGACGCACGTGCGCTCGGCTGAAATTCTGAGGACGACCGACAAGCCCACGCGTCATGCGCGCGGGCGGGCTCACGCCGCTCGAGACTTTTCTATTTAGTACAACGACGCGAACACGGGAGGGCGCTCTGGGCGCCGGAAGAGAGTCGTTGCGGTGTACCATCTCGATACGTTTATTTAAAATATTAATAAAATGTACAATCAGAAATACAAATTCAAAATAACAAACAAAAACTTATTCTATCGCCAACAGCTTCCTTCCTTCCTTCATAAATGTGTAATAGTTATGATTTTTTACAGGCACGGGCACCGGTGGCGAGAGCATATGGGGCGGGGAGTTTGCGGACGAGTTCAAGCCGCACCTGAAGCACGACCGGCCGTACACAGTGAGCATGGCCAACGCCGGCCCCAACAGCAACGGCAGCCAGTTCTTCATCACGCTGGCACCCACAGTACGTGTACCGAATTTTTCTTACAAATGTAATACCGAAATAAATCGTAATTCAAACACAATGTAATCAAATTCTGTTATTATCGAATAATCGAATCCGATAATACATTACCATTTCGTCCAAAATACTTCACTGGAAATAAATATGTACGACACGTTTAGCGTAGCGGCTGAGCGATCGGCTTCTGCGCCACGTGTTGTGGGTTCGATCCCAAACGGACCAAATATTTGTATGATTTACAGGTAGTTGTTCCGGGTCTGGCCGTTTGTGTATGTGAGAATTTCTGTTTGTAAACGCACCTACAATACAGGATAAAATCACAGTGTGGGGCAACATTTATTAAAAAAAAAATACAAATATTTGTTCCCGGTCCCGAACTCGTGGCGCAGAAGCCGATCGCTTAACGCCAAACTTTTTCAAATTTTGTTTTGTCCGTATTCAGAAATGTTTTTATTAAATACCCTTTTGTGAGTACCTTTTCAACCTCACTGATAACTGTGCTCATCTGAAAATAGCCGTTGAACGGCCGCGCACTTAAAATTTTCGTAATTATTAATATTTCGAATTGCCCACAAAAACGTAATACCGAAATTAATCGTAATCCAGACAATATTCTATCAAATTCTGTCATTATTCAGATTTAGATACCGTTAATTTAGGTTCCTCACTACTATTTCGTCTACTATTACTTTACTGGAAATAAAAATTGGAAAATCTTTCCAAACTTGGTAATTTTATCAAAAATTGCATTTGCTTACATTTATTTCCAGTGAAGTATATTGGACACAATGGTAACGTAGGAACCTAGATTAATGGTATCGGAATCCGAGTAATAACACAATTTGATTAAATTGTGTTTGAATTACGATTTATTTCGGTATTACGTTTGTAAGAAAAATTAGGACTCTTAAGTGTTTTAGTGCAAAAATATCGAATTTATTACCGACAATAAATCACGAATGCGTAACATTTATGACCCCAATAATGTTTACACAGATTTTTTAAATTAAAATTGATCACTACAAACCCCTCCCTCAATGTGCGCCATTTCACCCTGTCCTCGGCTTGTCACATCCAGCTTTCATTCATGTTCTTGTGCACGTGAAACGCACGTTTATTTCACGTTTCACATGTGCCTGTGTCAATATTTTAGTAACAGCTATTGATCTAGTCAATTTGATCTATTCAATTTGATCTATTTACAGCTAAAAAAGTGTCCAAAACACATTTTATTAATGAATCATCGCTTAAATTATGTGATTAACACCTATGTTATAATAAAAATGACGCACACAGCGACTTAACCATGTTATAAGAAACCAGCTAGTAAAGCCTCGTTTCCCACAGCCATGGCTAGACAACAAACACACGGTATTCGGACGCGTGGTCCGCGGCATGGAGGTGGTACAGAACATAGGCAGCGTCAAGACGAACCCGAAGACCGACAAGCCGTACGAAGATATTAGAATTATATCAGTCACTGTCAAATAAATATAAGGAATAGAATAAAATTAACGATAGGCCCACAAGGCTGTGATGTGGGACAATATAGGTATAAATAACAGGTTGTATGGGTACATGACGTATCCAGGTTTCGAAGGAGGGGGGTCCAGTGTCGTAGTGTGTATTTCTGCAAGGAAACTTGCCGAAGTCATTTAGGAAACTAAGTAAGAAATCGGTGAAAATTCTGTTGCTCTGTTCCTAAGTCTTTCTATTTCCAATGGTCAACATGAATAAGTATCTGTTGCTAGATCGCCAAGATACCCAGAGCACATTGTAGACCGAGGTTGTAGTAATTAAGTAAGTCCCAATGACAGTTATCTGATCTGATGTCAATGTCCTGACGTTGCAGCCAGGGCTGGCCGCCGTCCGGGGCCATGGTCCCTCTTACCTTCCAACGCTACGGCACTGATGGGGTTACGATTCCAAAAAATGAAAAGCAGAAAAAAAGAATTACTAGGTATCAACCTAGTCCGAAGGTTGGTCATGGTCTAAGGTTGACTAGCCAAACTATCGATCATGAAAATATTTGGGTCTTGAAGGGTTGACTCTCGTAAACATGTAGTACATAATAGTGATAAAAAAGGAGGTTGATGAATGAAAGCTCTTGCTCTGCAAAGGGGCAAAATAATAATATTTTTAATATTAAGGTATAATTTTAAGTGAATTGATGAGATGATGCAATGTACAAAATAATGAATTGTGCTAGAATAAATAAGATCTATGAAGTATCATGTTGTTTTTGTTATCCTTTTTTTTTTGTACGGAAAATCTTCATGTATCGTCTACCACCCGGGGAGGCGGCAGGGTATGTCGGACTCGTACTGACTAAAAACTGTACATGCCTGTCTGGGTTTAGACTAGGCGATTAGGAAATCTCTTCTTAGCAACGAACAATCGTTATTCTAATATTATCCTTTGAAACAATCATGTCCATTTAAATTTATATCTCATTGTATAATGATAATTATATATTCTTGTAAAAGTAGTTCAATGACTAAGTACCTACTCGTATAATCGAATCAGAAAGATTGAAACTAGAGATGAGAAGAAATGATCAAGACTCGTTAGCTAATACTTTTTATAAATATTAATAAAGATCTTGTATTTTGTGACAATCTACATCCTAATACTGTATATTTTTTAAATTAGGTAATATAAATATCCAATCATTTTATAGTGAGATTATTCTATGCATTGAACATCTACTTATTTTTGTTAAAACTTTGATGCGCGCCATCTATTATAGAATAGGGAAAATACAAATCAAATTTGGCCTTGGCCATCTAGTATTCAGTAGCAGTAAATTTATTTTTAATTGATTTTCTTTCTCTAGATGGCGGTACTGGTATAGTTTACACAAAAAAGTCCGGTCACTTTTCGATCTATAGTGAGTACCTACTATTATAAATATTTATAAATTATAATACAGGGTAATTCTATGGGGTTGTTTTAGGAATTAACTTTTTAAAATACCAAGGCTACTGAACAAGATTTTCATAGTCAGAACCCCTTTCAGATGGTAATATGTAGCTACAGTATAAGTATAAGCTTATACTATGTTTGAGGGGTTTATATCTAAATACTTCGCCCGTTCTGACTTTGTTGGGTTAAATTATGTGCATAATACCTACATAGGTATATCTAGAGTAATCTACCTAACTTTTAAATAGTGAAAGAATCAAATTGGTGCGGTGGTTCTAGAAATGACCGTCCGCATAAAAACAAAATAAAATAATAAATAATAAAATCCTCTCCCTCTTTGTCCTTATAGATCGGTGCTGTAATGTGACCAACTTTCATAGTTTATTTATGGAATAATCGAATAGGGCGATAAATAAATCGACTTACCCGTACCTATTTGCAAATGTTTGAACGATATTTTCTTTCGAATTATTCTACCTTACTTGCCAAGCCCAAAAGCCGTAAAATCAGTCTTCGGTTTTTTTTCGGAGGCAGGGCAAGTCAATTAGTGATTATGTATTTAATATTTATATTATAAAAGTACCGTACTGTTTGGGAATTATAAAATTGATTCTATTAATTATTTTCTATTGTAAAAAGAAAGGTCTGAATAAGTACCTACATATGTTAATTATGTTTAATTATTTAGTATATTTTTCGGTATAGGTACATATTATAGGTTTTAAGGAACTTGGGACTTCGGCACTTAGCTTTGGTTACATAATGAGATCTACTTATGTCCTTAGCTGGGTTAGGTAGGTTAGTACGAATAACTTTGATTAAGTACATGTAATAACATTTTATGTTCTCATAATAACATTGTTATTAATTTAATGACACTTAATATCCAGCCATAAAAGTTCTCAGACTCACACCCTTGACTGCGATAGCACTTAGGTAGGTACCTAGTTCTTGTATATTTTATGGGTGGATCCTATAGTTTTACCGAATGGTTTATGGTGATAAAAGTGAAGGTCAATTTTACAATAACACAAAAAGCGAGTTCACAATAATGAAGGAATTTTCGATGCATTTTATTTTCCTTTTGCTCTGTTGTTGGACTTATCTTTCGTGTGAATGGGACGGTATGATGTGGTCTCGTTCTTTCTCATATAACTATCGCGTTCCACGCCCCTCCCGCGTCGCCCGCACAATGTTTTCTTGCATCGCGCGCAGCGCGGCTACCCCGCCTCCGTGCCTCACCTAAATTCGTTTGTTTCCATTGAAATATCGTTGTAGTATGACTTACGATATTTTCTATTTAGGAATTTCAGTACGTTTAGTTTAAGTACCTTAGTTTATAATAGCCTTACTGTGGCTACTACACTCAAAGTCCTTCTCTTCTCTATAAAGTTTAGTTTTTCTCTACTTACTTTGTTACTTAGTTTACTACTTTTGTCCCTTATAGGATTTCACTTAAGTAAGTACCTATTTCATTATTAATTATACATGTGTTATCTATAATTTTAGAAAAACAACATCATCAATAGTTCCAAAAATAAACAAGAATTATTAAAAGTAATTCAAAATAGGTACCTATGTTAATATTGTTAATACAAAATATTTATTTTGTATTCGTTGTGGTGACCACATTTTTAAGCGTAATGGGATTCTTCAAGTCACTTGTTCTGGTCTGAGTAAATAAAAATAAGAGTAACTTTTTTTCACGAGACAGGTTGCCAATGATTTAATTGAAGTTTTTTTTATTGAGTGACGGAGTACTTTATAAATTTATATTCATATACATATTTGATTCTATTCACAGTTAATTTTAATGATTTTTTAAATAATGTCGTGTCGTGTAATCCATTAAAGTAAAGTATGAAATTAGTTTGTAAACTAGCTTTAATTTTGATTCATGATTATTGCTACGGCGATATTATAGTCACAATGGACACGCACCTGCTGATTCTCGGTAATCGTACGAAGTCGTAAACAGCCCGCCGCGGCCTCGCGCTACGCTACGCTGCCAATCTCCAATCACATGCGAGCGTTACTTTGTGTCGCGCGATATCCAACCAATGAGCGCCTGACTTTATCACGCGATTTCTAAAAATAGCTTATCTGAGTCACTCAATAAAAGCAGTGGTTGTTTCTTAACAATGTTTAGAAACAAGTGGAACGTTGAGGGAGTCGGACGTGCGTTGCCGCATGTAAAGTTTTGATATTCGCGCAGTGAGTTCAGTGATACCGAGTTGTTCGGTGCAAACACATGGTTCGACGCTTCCAACACGGCATGGAGACCACTTTCTACGACGAGCAGTATCCCCTTAGTGGACCTGTGGAGAACCTCAAGCGACCACTCACCTTGGACGTGGGGCGGGGCATAAAACGGGCCCGGATCGGCGGCGCGCCGGTCCTGTCTTCACCAGACCTTCAGATGCTGAAACTCGGCTCCCCGGAGCTTGAGAAACTGATCATCCAGAACGGTATGATCACAACAGCGACACCAACGCCAGGTGCACCAGTGCTATTCCCGGCAAGCATTGCGCCGACGGAAGAGCAAGAGATGTACGCGCGGCCATTCGTCGAGGCACTGGACAAACTACATCACTCCGACCCGACACCGCAAATCGGACGCGTCGACAGGCGAGTTTACGCTGACTTGGACAGGCCGCTTGAACGCTATCCCACACCCGTCGTCAAGGACGAGCCACAAACTGTTCCCAGTGCTGCGAGTTCACCACCGTTGTCTCCCATAGACATGGATACGCAAGAGAGAATAAAATTGGAACGCAAAAGGCAAAGAAACCGAGTGGCGGCCTCCAAGTGTAGGCGGCGCAAGCTGGAGCGCATCTCCAAATTGGAAGATAAGGTTAAGATCTTGAAGGGCGAGAATGCTGAGCTGGCGCAGATGGTGGTTAAGCTAAAGGAGCACGTGCACCGGCTCAAAGAGCAAGTGCTGGAGCATGCAAACGGCGGCTGCCACATCGACTCGCACTTCTGATCGTGTTGTCGCCGCCCCCGCTCCACCACATTCCATGCTAGTCGCGCCCGGTAGGACGCAGCATACAAAGCGATTTGTGATCTTAATTTTACTGTGTAATATATAGTTAATGAACACTAGTGTATAAGGTGTTGACGCTACGTTAAGAATGCTGTGGATGTATCGTTAAGTTTGAGAGATTAGGTTGCCAGTGATGAGTGCAGGCAGAACCTCCGCTCGGGTGAGCTGATTCCAGAACGTTTGTTGTTTGTGAAACGGTTGTTATCTTTGCGAGGAATGTACTTAGTCACAACTGCGAAAGCTTTAGCTTCCATTGTAAGTTGCAGAACTAATGATTTCCTTAAATCAGTATTTGCGTTGTCTCATTTAGAATAGTGTAGAAACTAGAAAGGATAATCGTGCAACGTCACTCGTTTGCAGACTGACTGAACGAGGTTGAAGCGGCGTTGCCAGTTTTACGGCGAATTTCCCGTTTCAGCGATGTTGCCGCACTTGCCTCGCTGAATCGGGGATTTCCATTGTTCATTGTGCCCCGGCCATTGTGTGTATTTTTTCTGCCCAGTAGAATCTTATTATAATAATTAGTTTACATTTCGGACGTTATTTATTGCGGTTTAGACGGAGACACACGTCGTCGCCGCTGTGTTGTGACAGATACGAAATGCCGCCGGTGTGAAAGAGATAGTGTAGCGTAGAGTGGCAACGGCGCATCAGGCCGACTCATGAGCGGATGTTCTGCTAATTAAAATTCCGCCTGCGCCGCCCTCGCGGAATGGCGGCCATGTGTTCAACACTCGGACGTTCCGAATCACGTTTTGTTGCACAAGGTTAACTTTTTCAACGCCACAATAGCGTTTTGATGCCGCCGTGGACTGGAACGTCTTTGTTCGCTTTGCTTGATTGTTTCGAGACAAATTAAGTGCTTGTGTGGGAGACTGATCGAATGCAAGTATAGAGTGCCTTGTACGTATGGAGCGTGGATCGTGCAAATTATTTTCTCCGTTTTGAAAGATGATTCTCGGAACTGACCCGGTGCTCTTTAGAGGACGTGACTTTTGTAATGTGAAGCCGTCCGATTTAAATATTAATTATGGACGTATGGGAGTGTTGTTTGTATATGTACGACCGTTTGACATGTGAACGATGCGAGTGAATGCGTGATGTAAGTATTTATTAGTGAGAATGATTTATTTTATAGGATGAAGTAGCAATCTCGAGTGCCTACGCTTTGTAAACTAAAGCCTATACCTATGTTTTAATTGTTTTTGTTACCATTAATGTGCTACAGTAAATTGTTCTGTACCATTGTCTTCTGTAGGTTATTGTAAGTAATTATAATACCAATTAACAAGTTGAATTGTTATATAGACTATATTAGGCGAACGGGTGGCGAGCTAATGAGAACTCAAAGAAAGTTGTTTCTGCAAGAACGCACCCGACGCCTATTTGTATTATTTTTATACAAATGAATTCGTCAGAATGTTAACAGTAATTTGTAAGTTTATAAAAGATATGGAAACAGTTATACTAAAATAATATATTTCTATGAATTTAACAAAGAATATTGTTTTATACGGAATATCATATTGTATGATAAAATCGCAAGAGAAAATAAATTATGAAGATTATTATACCATTTACCCATTGATTTCATTTCCTCCCCGTAAGTAACCTATATCGAATACTAGAAATTAATCATTGAGTGATCTAGAATTTGAATACATAGAACAAAAGTCTAAAGTTGCTTCTTTGTAATTTGTATAGATCAAATTTCGAAGCAGCTCAAACCACAAACAAAATGCTTCTGCTTAAATAACATAACGATGAGCAAAATATGAATACACATTGAAATTACGCAAATAATTACAGAAGAAGCAAATAACAACTACCTTTGTTACATAATTGTTGTTGATAAAAACGACAAAATGATTGTGGCGAGTAATTGAAACAGGAAAAGACTTAATATTGCAAGTGAATAGTATTTTGACATTGAAGAACGAGATCAACAGCTGCTGCTCAGTAACATGATCAACTAGATTTTGTTACGTATCAAATCAACTGTCAGATAAATTGTTTTTATGTTTATCTTATCGTTGTGAGCGGAGGTACCCGCTCACAACGATACCATACTCTTTCTTCTTTTGAAGCTCAGTGTAAAGATATCTTGAAATTATTTTCTGCTTTCTGGAAACTCGGTTGATAAAAGAAAAATAACATTGGATATGGAAAATGGTTGCAATAAAACCAACTTGTTATCTTTCGCCAATAGTGACGCGAAAACAAAATATTATTTATGTTAAAAAATACATCAATAAATTATTATGTCCAAACATTTTGTCACGAAAATACATTTTGTGAAGATCAACAGCAATTATCACTGCCGAAAACTAGCGATAAACTTGACAGTAGTGCAGTTTTATGTCAAATTCATAAGGTTTGACTATAGCTATATGCTTATTAGAAATCTATAGGAGTGGCTGAACGAATAAAGACTTTATATATTCTTTAATTAGTTCGATATTCATATTATGAAACGAACGAAGGTCAAAAGAATCGATGCCAACTAAATCTCGCTGGCCGGATGTCCGAATTTTGTGGCAAGAACTCCAGATGACTTGGAACAAACAAACGTAATTTTAATCGCAAAAAAATAACATGCCATGCTACTAAGTAAATACATCGATGTGACCATACCTATATGTATCACGAATTATGTTTATTTAATGCTGTAGAGTTAGAAATGGGAAAGAGGTTGACTGAAATTTTTTATCTGTGGTAATAAAGTTACTAAATCTAAATTGATCAGTTTTCCAGGCAAGGTTTAGGTTGTGCTTCCAATGATTGAAGTTGTTACCATATTTCCTGACTTTTAGGCACATCATCCCGTCCATTTCCGCGGGTGTCAAATCACGGTCATTTATTATGTGGGTCAGTATGCTGTTAACATGAACATTAGCCACTGAAGCCTACGCATTGTTCTCGTTAAAACATCGCAATATTTACTAACATCACAGTGTTTATACTGACTGTTGTTAAAACACTTATATATTTATGATTCGTATGTTTTTCATACGACGAGTATGTTGACTGATTGCGCTGCGGTTGCCTATTCATTTCGTTCGCCCAAAATAACATGTGAGCGTGTTGAAACATCAATATTTTATGTTGAGTTAATATCAACAAAAATGCGCATGTCGCAAATGTATTTATTGCGCATTTTTCAGCGATATTTTTCAGCAGTTGGTACATAATAGGAGGTGCCTTCTGGAAAAGACGATATGACCGTCATGTTTTTCGATTCGTACTATCAAAAATGTAAAACAAAATTCCCGGTAGGTATCCTAAATATGTAAATATTTAATATAAATATTTCTTTAAATTCTGATCAGCATGAGAATTGCGAACTTGGTTTGATAGATTTGCAAGATAATCAAAAATATTTTTAGACCTATGAACTAAATAAATGTCGATATTTATTGCATAGCTTTTTTATATTGGAAAAGTTCCAAAGAAAACACCGTGTGCGGTCGTTTGCCCTCGACAACTTTTCTGACTCACGTAGAAGAAAAGAAAACAGTCTAAAAGTATTGTGTCTTAAGTGTTTGTTACAAAGATATTAATGTTACAACGGGGACAATGTCAACTTGGAATTACAGTTTCGTCGGTTCTAAGAAATGTTTTGTGATTGCTTTTTACCCGTACCTCATGTATTGCACGATTCTCGAAAACTATTAGCAAACTAATATCCAAATAAATGAGTTGGGAATATTCGAAAATAATTTATCGTTACGTGTTTCTTGGAAATTGTTATATTGATTTTTATGTAACATTAATGTGCTAAACTGCTGCCAATTTGTGTGACCTTATTATAATTAACAAGTCGAAAGTATTTGTAGTGACAATTAAAGGAAATTCGACGTTTGGCTGGTGGCAAAGACAATTTCTGAGAAAGACCCCGTTGGCTTTTAATTTTAACCCGCGGGTCACCTTCAACTCGGCGACATGTTGTTCGCGCAGGTGCGCCCTCTGTTGGGCTAATATTCGATACAGTTCGGAAATCGGTTGGCGAGCCTCCAACCACCGCACGTGCCGTCGTGCGTGCTGCTACCATGCGATATTATTTCATAGGCTCATCCTGTTGTTTATTGGGGAAAGCTGTTCAATATCACAATTCGGCAAAAAATGTAACAAGCACCTGGTATTGGAACTACGCCAGATGAATCCTATTATACAATCCTGACTTACAACATCATTCACAATTACAACACATAGGTTCTATGAAACAACTAGAACTCTAATCGACTCATCGACTCATATAGAAATAAAAACACTGATTTATATCTGGCCATATCCCCTCCGAAAAGTAGGCGTGATGGTCGGCAATTTCCAGATATTATCATTCTGGCCTTGTCCCACTGGCATCCTGTTAAACAGCCAGTTGATAAAATTATAAGTAAGGTTACTTATTTACCTACATAATTTTTGTACCTACCTCATGTAATTTACAATAATTTAAAATAATATCAATTATACTAATTAAGTATTTAAGAACCCTTTACAGCGGATATAATTATTATAATTTTAACAAAAGAGATTTATTGTGAAAAATATTTACGTTGAATGATAGATAAAATAAAAAAATCATTAGTGGCCACCATGTATTCCTACAAAACGGGAAAAGTCCTGAAAAATTACAAATGATGGCTGCCCTATCATCGGCTCGCATGTGTTATAAATCACAGAGATTCATTGCACCATTGTGTTGCTGTCGCATCTCCAAACTGTCTAATAATAAATAGATTATGTAATTTAATAGATTTACTGCCTGTGTTTTATTTTAGTTTCAGAAAGAATATACAAGAAAACTGGAAAACGTGAAATGAATGGTAATAAAATAAAAATAAATGTAGTAGGTATTTATCATTTAAAATATTGTATCTAGGGAAGTAATAAAAATAAATAATCTTATACCACGTAAGGCTTGTGCCGTCTGTGTGGATATCACAGCCGACATATACCTAACATGTTTGAAGGCACTATAGGTAGATACAGTACTCCAAAATAAGAACGCGCGTGTTAACACTTAATGGTTAACTATCTACTATAACTACACATTAAACTTCGGGGAAACACAAGTTTTGGATAATATTAAAAAACCGACAAAGTGCACTTTACATTTTCCCGCCTAAACTCTGTCACAATCGTCATTCAATGACTCTTAGTTTGTTGATTTTCGAAAGTTTTGTCTAATCTGTCAGTTCTTAAACGTCATTTAGCGCCATTGGACGACCATTCTGCAGATTTGGGTCCCAGGTGAATGTTGCTGGGAGTCGCTAGTCGTCGGATGCAGGCGGTCCGATTGGCGGTTTAGGTCCGATGTAATAGGGGGCGAGCTCATTGCCATTAACCGGGCACAATTTCCAAACTCCGAGCTGCTATTGAGAATTTTATAGAAAAACCAAATAACACTCTTTGCTCGACCTGGGAATCGAATCCAAGACCTCTGCTTAAGGGTAATGAGGTAATTTAATAATTTATGTAGGAATAACCTAATGGCACCCACGACGTACCTATAGATCAAATTAACATTGTTTGAATGACCCAATTAAGGAGACGCGGTGGCTTTTAATTAATTAATGAAGTAGAAATGGCGTCGTGTTACTTAGAGCTAATTAAGCGAACAAGTAAAGGTAAGTACAGTAATATTTTTGCCTCGTTAGGCTAGTGGTCTTGAGAGCGACTGCTACGCTAGAAGTCCTGGGTTCGATTCCCAAGTCGAGCAGTGTTAACAATTGGGGTTTTCTGTGAAATTCTCAGTAGCAGCTCGGAGTTTAGGATTTGTGCCCGGTTAATGGTAATACGCTCGCCATAGGACCTAAACAAACAGGTGAACTGTGGGTGTACGTCTCTACCTAATCCTGCGGGGAATACAGGCGTGAGGGTATGTTATGTTGTTAAAAACATCCCAGTGAGAAGACTCAGTCCTTAGCCGATGAAATCACAATAACACATAGTTAGAAATTTCTTAATAACGCGAGCGTCATATTCCAGACACAATAAGAAATCTATTGTTTTTGGTCCAGGTGACTCTCAAGGGATAGTGTTTTATCTAATCTAACGACAGATACCTTTTTAATTTCAGTGTTAGGTTTCATTGGTGTATTCAGCACACGAACCAATTTTAATAGAGTTTAAGAGTAATATTCACAACTAATTATATTTTCTTTAAGTTTATCGTGGAACCTTCCCAATGGAATAAAATAAGAACCTACACAACAAAGTAATTTGATATAAAAGCAGTTTGGTACAGTTGGCGACACTTTCTACGGATTTCTCAAGTTGTGCAAGCGCGGAAGCTTCGCCCGTTATAGTCCTGGCACACTTTCCACTGTTGTTTGCGACTGTACACACCCACAGCTGTTCATTGTAACAACTTTATATTAAGCTCACTTGCCGCTAAAGGATTTTGTTTTGTACGATCCTTCCGTGAAAGCTTAAACGTTGTCTTGGCTATATTCTCAGGAGTTGATTTGTTAATGGAAGGAAGAAGTATTAGGCTCAATTCTATTTGTACGAGAAGAGATGGACGAGTACGGGAGATCATAATATGCATTACGTTCAAGCTGAAATATACACCAGATTTTAAGTAAGACCCACTGCAATACGACTGTGAAAACCACATCCAATTTCATTTTTGCGTGATACGCGTACAAACATAGATACACACTGACGGACAAAAATTCTAAAATTTGATGTTTTGGCTTCTGTTCCTCTAAGCTCCATATTAGTTTTTCTTCAATATCTATAATGTGTAGACATCGGCCAGTTACAATTTTATTATATGTATAGATATTAAGTAGTAATAGTAGATATGGATTTCTAGACATAATCCTTCCCAAAATGCTTACCTCCATTATCCTAAAATTTATAATTTTCTTTGGAGAATTACCCTAATGTTAATTTATTGATTATTTCTAAACGAATATTTTTCCATTGCGCTCACCTCAATCATTATAAAATGACATTTCTTTTGGTAACTTGAGGGTAGTTGGAGAAATTATTGACGTTTGGCCGCGCGGGAGCGGGTCGAGATCTCCGTATTCTCCTCGTGAAAATTAGGCGAAAATTAACCCCAGCCGTGGTTTTTCGCGATAATAATCACTCGTGTGTGTATGTATAGTGTATAATTAATTACATATGTCTGTGTCATCATCGCCCGGTGGGATGAACAATAAGTTCGTATGGCATGTTCGTGCTGCGCGCATAACTCCCAGCACGCTATGTGATCCAGGTAGATACTTAGGCTTTTCAAATTATTTATTTTGATATTTTTTCCAAACCATAAGTATTATGTAAATCTATGAAATTGTTAGACTGGTAAGTCTATTAGACCGAGGTGTATCAACTGGTGTACCTACACCTATAGTTTTTTTTAGTCCGAATAGTTAGGAAGCGAGCCCATTCCCATTAACCAGACAATTCCGAAATTACTGCTAGGTACTGAGTTTTATATAAAGGCTTGTGTCCATTGTTGTTTGGAGTGGACTTTGAACTCGTTACGTTTCTCGTAATAAATAACAAACTAACGCTGTTGCTTCAGTTATGTCTAGGTACCTACATTTATTTCTAAGGAACTTGATCCGAGTCCATATTAGATCGAAGTATGTATAAATCTAATCATAATAAACTTATTGGTTGCACAATAGTCACTCGCACAGGTGTTCGACAGCCTGTAGGTACAAATACAATGCAATCGCACTCGTTTGTTACCTGTATAGAGTGCGGGAAACACAGGAAATGCTTTGTTTAAAACTAGCATCATATCAAACATTTTATAAAAAATATTTTAATACGTACTATATTATATACATTATCTACAGTGTCGAAAAGGTAGGTATTACACTACCCTAGTAGTGTATCATAACTTTTTAGGGATGCGAATGCGACGCACTAAAAAAAATTGAGTCAACTAAAGTTAGGTGTATCTATTTTGTTTTTTATAGCATAATACTTACATAGGTCCCTACTTAATAAACCATGATCTTAATCTAACATTAAGATCATGGATTATGTTGGAAAAACAAAAATCTGTTGACCCATTATACCTACTTAGGAGGTATCGAAATAGCCAAAAATGAAGTAAAAAAAATACGGCCCACTTAAATTTTATCAAAATGGTGTATTTTTAAATTAATAATAAATACATTCATAGTATGATATTTCGTACATGTATACAAGGTCTTATTTATCGAACACATTGCAACCCTCTATGATACGACGCGACCCCCAATTTGAGAATCAATGGCCTAGTAATTTAGAGTAATGATACTAAGTATAATGAATTAATGACTTAGAAGGTCACAGGTAAAGGTAGCACATTTATCTTATCTTAACCGTGGTCGGTTACCGACAAATTAGGTAGCCGAAGTATGTACTGCCAATGCTTACAAAGCGTAACGAAACGAAACGTAAAACAAATTATGCTTCCTACTAACATATTACACGTATTATAATTTACATAGATATATGTAGGCATAATATACAAAGGGAGTAGGTATACTCGTAGTACTTTGTCCTTTAAAGTTTAAAACTGCAGAATTATTACATTTGAACAAAAACTTCCTACCTACAACGTGGAACCTTCTGTGAAGAGTGAGTGTGCTGTATTTCTACAGCAGTACTTGGGGGCTTGTGTTTATCTAACAATAAAGATGACCAACCGATCTACATGGTTAAGCTGCGCTTGCTCATTTTGTGGATGGGTTACTATCCTCGGAAAACACGTAAATTCGTCTGTCTCGATAGTCATATGAACATCTATGACAATCATAAGTGGTAGATAGTAAGAAGCTTGACAACCAGTATATTCTGAATATCGGTATTGCCCAGAAATAAGGTTGCGAAGGATGGCAGCCGCTTTATGTAAAATACCGATATTCCACCGCATCCTGGTGAGATTGGAAACCGGGTCCAAACATAGTTGGGAAACGGTAAGGATGATGATGATGATGACACAGCTTTATAAAATACTAGCTTCTGCCCGCGACTTTGTCCGCGTGGACTTCAGAATTGGGCCTGACCTGGATAAAAATTACCCTATGTGTTATTTCAGGCTATAATCTATCTCTATGCCAAATTTTATCCAGATCCGTTCAGCCGTTCTGACGTGAAAGAGTAACAAACATCCATACATCAATCAAATAATATCAATACAACGCGATAAAATCCGTAAAAAGTAGTTTTATTTCAATGGATATATTTAAAAAAAAACGGAGGAGTTTCAAATATCGAACGTTTTAACTGTTCAATAAAATAATCGTTAAGCGCCCAGCCCTTTGTTCGTGCGGACAAAGAGTCCGTTCTAAACGTGCGCACGCGCACGTATGTGTGCACGTGTTATAATCTAACGTGGTCACACACACGCCCACTCGTAATTAAATGCCAATGGAGTATGATGAAATTGTAGTACTTATAAAGAAATTAATTGTTGCATGGAAGATTTTTATATGAATGAATGGGTTGAGGAAAAACGTGTAGAACGGTTTCTAAGTGAATAGAAATTGTTTCTATTATTAGTTGATTAACCAAAAAGTTATTTAGTGTAGCCAGAAAACTAGGTTAAGTGCCAATTAGGAATACATAACAATTTTTTTTTATAACTTATCTGTTATGGCTGAAAGGTTAATAACTCCGACTAATTTTAACTCTTTTGTGATACCAAGTTAAAATTGGAACCAAAAAATATACTTAGTAGTCGTTCTCCTTTCTTTTTGTAATTTTAAGAGCAAACATACCACGGCGCCTGTCTTCCCCGAAGGCTTAGGCTGAAGTATAGGCAGTAATGTAGGCCTACAGTTCGCCGGTATGTTCAAGCCCCAATTAATACGGTGCGAGCTTATTGCCATTAACCGGACACAAATCCAAACTCCGAGCTGTTACTGAGAATTTCATAGAAAAACACAATAACAATTTGCTCAAACCGAAGACTTCTAGCGTAGTAATCGTGCTAACGACCACTAATTAAGGAGTTCCTTTAATTTTCTCCAAAATAATCACTCCAAGGAGTGAAAAGGTTTTTACAGGTTCGGCAAAGCGCGAGCGACACCTCTGGTGTTGCAGACGTCCATAGGTTACGGCAACTACTTACCATCAGGCGGGCCGTAAGCTTGTTTGCTACCTTAGTGGTTTAAAAACAGATCTCACCTTTACCAGCTAAGTATGCTAAATGTAGATTATTCTTCCCCGGGAATCTTATAGATAATTCTAGGATCATAAATTTTATCGCCGCGTTGATATTCCGCAGTCTTGCCTACCTCGTAATCTCAGAATCAGATTACAGTCTATAGATGGATCTGATCCATCAATGGTCAGCAATAGAGCTAGTGGTAGGTACGGTAAACAAATGGGTACCTAGTGCTCGTTCAGAATACTGGCACTATGGCCGCAGTGTATGTTAATGTTTATGATGATTGTGATAGTAAATTCTCTGGCAACTGTTCAACCTGCATTCCGTTCAAGACATGACAGTTCTACAATGGTTTAGCGGAAGTAATTATGCCTGTGTAGAATTCTTGAAAATCTGCATTGCCGGAGAGGAAACATTCATGTCTTCTTAAGATCTTACAATCAAGGTATTGGTTCAGTTCTTTGCGCATTGGCTGTAGCATATTCACAATGAGATATTGTAATGTCATCTTGGAGAATGAGCTACACCCGCCGGAGAAACCCCATATTTATTGTTGCGCGGCTAAGATTGTCTTCGGAGAATTCAAGTTAAGTTAAAAAAAAGAATGGAATACCTATTTTTGTTGCATATCAAAAATTAAAGCCAAGTAGGTACTACTTCCTACAATTTCACAAACCATATTGTGCTACAATGGGCTATCTTATCGCTAAGAGCGATAGCATAATACTCCATACCAAAAATGTAACTGGCCGATGTCTTAACAGAAGATAACAAACAATGGAAGCCAAAACAATTATCTATAGAATTTTTGTCCGTCTGTTTCTATACTTGTATGTGTATCACGCAAAACCTACTGCACGGGATTGGATGCAGTTTCCCAAGGTTGTCATAGATTGCTGGAGGTCTTACTTAAAATCGGGTGTGTGTTCCATATTGATACGTCATCTAGAAGCAGAGGTATAGTACTTAAGTAAATCCGCGGACATCAGCTAATCTTATGTAAGCAGACAATCTCCGGAATAGTCAGTGCTCATAAAAGCCTTGCCCCTTGTTAATTAATTCCGAAAACCGTTCTTGTAAAGATTAGATAATAGAAAATATAAGCCCATAAGTCACCAACAGTTTTTTGCTCAACGTAATTCTAATTATACTGGTTTACCAACGGTCAGTTTGTTTACTTACTAAAAAAACACATTGTCCTTCATGGTAGCTTCCTATTATTTTGAGACTAAACATCTGATTCCGAAACGAGCCCGTGTTAATTATATTCTATTTACGAATGTAAACACGGCGTATATTGACGGTATCTGTCTAATTATAAGTTTGGTCATTAAGCAGGTAATCGGTGGTAGTTCCACCTCTAGTTCGTAACTGCAGAGTTGAAGAGAGAGAGATGGTGCTATTTAACCTGTCATTCCTCTGAGCCTTTAGAGTTGTAACTCTAAAATGATCGCGACACGTTACTTTATGATATTACATAGGGTTGCCAGAAGTCCGGCCAAATGTAAGTATCGGTATACAAGTTGGCCTGTCTAGCGAATTTTAGGTTTTGGGTCAACCCTGCCCCGCCAAAAGTTGCCGAACGAAAGCCAATGATTTACAATTTTTTTGTTTAAAACCTAGGGCAAAATTTCGGGCTAATTAAGAATCTTTGTCCGGTTTTTCTATTTTTGGGTCTGGCAACTTTATTCTCAAAACATAAATTCAACGAAAGTAGAACAGCTTGTAAAGTTAAAGTTAAAAGTGTTATTCACAGAGCTTACAAACTGAACCCACTGTTTTATTATGTGCGGACTGTAGATGTTTTCCACAGTTTTCAATGCCGTGGTGTAGCCATCGCTGATAAGTTTATATTGATTGTTGTGTGTGGCCTTATCAAGTTTTTATTGGATTATTATAAAGTCCAACAGCTCGGCTTGTCTAAAATTTTCCTCATATCTTCTTTATTTGTTGTTGACTGGTTACGCATGCCACCATCTAATCAGCAGAATACGGGTCCAAGTTATATGTAAGTTGTTGGGTACTAAGTATTACTTACGCAAAACATTTGGAAAAGTTAGAGATGCCTTGGATTCGAATTTCGAGAGAGAGGTAAACCATAATATTTTATATTAGAAAGAAAGAAAGAAAATGTTTTTATTTTCGCCCGTATGACGCAAAACAAAACAAAATGCAATTGTACAATTTTTTATACTTAAATTTAAAAAAAAACTTAAAACTAGCAAAAGGTTGCGTAAAAAAAAGAAAATGGGAGCTGGCAACACAACAGGCATATCCATCTTATTTTCTTAGTTATCATATTTAATAATAATCATTGGCCAGCGTTACAATCTAAATCTAGTTCCAAATTCAAATTTAAAATAATAAGTAATGGCGATTGTCCGCCCTCATCCTACCAAAAGGAGTAAAGAGGAAGGAAGGAAGAAAATATTGTTTTCCCTAAACTCGGTCGAGCCTCGCGAAGTCCTGGGCAAAGTATTATTTTAGGTATTACGTGTAGGTGACTCTCAGTAATCCGTCTGGAATTTGGTTTCGTGGTCGGTAGATAGCAATAGCCTTACCTATTTCAAGGGACTACCTTTCCTTACCTTTCGGGGACTGAAAGCGTGGTGGTATATTCAATTTAAGCTTAAAATTGACTAACATTTAAAGTTTGACTTACCTACTTCAGTAGGTACTTCAAACTTGTGCTATTCAAGTCAACACTGAATCGCCATTTCCTTCAAAGAAAGATAGCAATATGAATGGAAATAGTAACCTACATACAACTCATACAAGTTTTAGTGTACGTGACTTTAACAACGAATCGGTTTTCCCTATTGCGTCGTGTGAATTGACTGCATATTGACTAGCATAGCCACAAAGTGCTAATGAAGTGGATTTTAAGTGTTTTAACAATCGATCACTATATTGAATACGTGGTACTTACCTTATGTTTATTTATTTAGGTGTGTTCGACTTCGTTTAATAATTACATGTAGGTACTATCTTCCTACGAGTATGTTCTTTCAGGAAAATTTCTTTGTTATCGTTGTAAATGTTTACTTACCTATGTTATGGTTGTATATTTTAGTTTTCATGTAAGTAATGGGGAGCGAGTAAATCCAATTTCTCAGTTAAGTACCTTTTTTTTTTGTTTACGGTGAGAAACCTTTAAAAGGCGACCGGTCTTCGGGGACTAGACCGGGGAGTGTGGGATTTTTACCCACTAAAACCACCCCGTTGGTCACCATCAGCACATGAAGGGGGGCACTGTGTCCTCTTAAAACACCATCCCAGAAGACCCCCCCTGTGCAATGCCCGTTTGGGCTCATCCATGGGGAGACTGTAAAGGGATCTCCCCTGAACCTTACTGTGCACGGCAGCACGAGACTACTGTGCTGCCATCTTCTTTGGAGTCAGACGATGGGCGAACAGATTAGATTAATAGAAATATACGATAACGCTGCTCGACATGGGAATCGATTCTTGATCCCTGATGGCTATCCTTATTTGCGGCCGGAACACCAGTGAGCCAGTTATAATAATAGGTATCTGTGCAACCTACATTGTTAATTATGTAGGTATATGTATTATGGTATGTTTAGCAAAATATTACGCGTTATCAAAGTGGGGCGACTTGTCATATAATAAATTATACCTATAGTAACAAGACGGAAAAAAATAAGTAAGTAAATAAGTACCTACCTACTAATTTTCAGCTATTTCGAGACGTTGCCGATAAGGCTGATAACACGCATGCAATATATTTACGCAAATAATCCACACTAACACTTATTGTAGGTAAATGCGAATTTAACTCTATTTGTTTAAACCGCTCGACCAGTTTTGATGATTATACAACTTTTCACCAAAACGCGTTTGGGATATGATGCGAGGGAATTGCATGTTAAACTAGGTGGTTAGCTAAATAATATGCAAAAATTATTATGTCTATAGAACTGTTGAAAAACTCTTAAACTGTTGGTAATTGGGATACCTACCTGTATCAGTGTTTTTGGAATAGGTAAGGAAAGAAACAAAACAATTATATTTTGTAATCTCCAAAACAAAAATAGAAAATTACATTACCTACAGTACGCGCGGCATAAGTTGGCCGGAGTGAAGTTCGCCGTTTTAATGCGCAGTGGATTGTTTACGTTAAAAATTGTGTACTGCGCAACCAAAAACTGACAAACAGCTAACTTCAGTCCGGCAAGTTATGTCCCGCGTACTGTACGTTTTTTTAATTATTTTGTTTGCTGTTTCAACAAAAGAAAAATGGCCGCGAGTCAACGACTTCGCGCCAAAAATATACAATAAGTTTAAATGTATGGTTCACATCACTCTTTGTCAGTGATGGGGGAATGTAATATGTACAGATGGACAACTAATTATCTGTCTACTTCCTCGGTCGTGTTTCACTTTATACCCAGTTGAAATGTAGACATTATTTGTATAAACTGATATTATTTAACACGACTGATGCGTTTCAGCTGTTGTATAGTTTGGGGGAGTATGGGCACAGAGTGGATATACTTTATTTTTAAATTTGGAAGGATGAGATGCAAAGGAAATATAATTTGATTTTATATTCCTTTCTCTTCTATATTCCTTTTTCTTTTAAATTTGGATTTGGCAAAAGGACGGTTTGCAAAAGGTTTGCACTATCCAGTATATTACATACGATTATCCCACTACTACATTGAAAACGAAAGTCACCGTTTTAGTGGTAGCAAGCGCACCTGCTGAGCGAGTGAGGTCTGGGCTTCGATTCCTAGGTCGAGCTTAGGTTTTTCCATCAGGAAATCTGATAGGATTTGGGTCCAGTTAATGGCAATAGTCCCATTCCCTATTTCGTAGGGTCTAAAACAAACCGGCGAACTGTAAAAGCCAATGAAGGTTTCTAAAGCGTTACCATGGACGTAGTCCCGAATTTTAGCCAATAATAATCTTGAAATGTATTCTAAAGTAGGTATATCTTGGAAAAGGAAATATGCTTTAGGTTTTTTATATCTGGTATTAAGGTGGGCAAAAAAAACATACGGTCTCCTCAAGTCAAGCAGACTACGAGTACATACCAGAGGTTCTTAAACTTATTTCGTTTACCGCCCACTTTGAGATTCAATTATTTTTTAGCCACCCAATTTATTTTACTTTACCGCTTCTTAAATAGCTTCAACACCCTCCAATTTTCTCAGGGCCCGTTACCCTGTAGGTCACTTGCGCCCACAAGGGGCGTTATCGTCCACTTTGAGAAACACTCCATAGACGCTTACCACACTCCGCGACGTGTGTCTTGTTTGTACTTTAAAAAATAAATATTACCATTTTACCATGTAGGTACAGCCATCTTCTGTAGATACGCTTACATACACATTCATGCTGATTACATTGATTGGTTCGCAACCGCTTGGAATTAACAATACTTAGGTATGCTACCAGTGAATTCCTATTGTACTAGGTCCTAGCACAATATTCACAATGCCCATGGTTCATTCAAGACTCCACGCCCTACTTCCCCCTGATCCTTTGTGGCTACGCTAGATGAATTACAGAATACGCCTAGAGCTCATAGTTTGTATTAATTACTTGTTAGATTATAATTTTTCGGCGGTAGCCTAATGGCTAGCCGGTTCGAACCCCACCCATTGCACTACCGACGTGAACCCACTCGTAACACAATGATTTAGCTTAGCACGAGGGGTTAACAAGAATACTAATAATATGTGACCCACATAGCTAGTAAGATTTAAAAAAAAAATTACACTGCCTGTGACTGATTGACTGCCTCATTAGTCTAGTGGTCCCAAGCGTGACTGCTACGCTATAGATCCTGGGTTCGATCCTCTGGTCGGGCAAAGTGTTATTGGGATTTTTTATGAAAATCTCAGTAGATAACAGCTCGGAGTCTGAATTTATGCCCGATTAATGGTAATTGGCTCGCGCCGACATGGAACCTAAAACATACCGGCGAACTGTGGCTGTACATTTGTACCTACACCTCTGCCTTACCCTTCGAGGAATACAGGCGTGATGGTATGTTTTGTTATTATAATTAACATTATGTTTATACGTCGTATTTTATTACAGTCTAGTCTACTTCATAAATAATTAAAGCAATTACTTAATTGACCTTTGCGAATAGTATGTACCTATAAGCGTGTAAACTTGGGACGATTAAATTAGTATGTGTCTATGGTTATTATTAGATCACAGATATATCTCTACATCTGGCAAAGATTATTAATGATTAAACGAACTTACCTCAAGTGAAGTTCTATCATAATTATACGAAGTGTCTCGTCCGAAGAGATTAGGATACCTAAGAAAGAGTATATTCAACATGTAGTATCGCTTCCGGTGGTACTACTCATCCACTAGGTTGAGATCTTTTATTTTTGTTTTTTAAACTGTTCCCGCGCCGCGCCGAGCTGTCATTTAGTTCAGAGTAAAGTTATATTACCAGAACTCTTTTGGGCTATGGTCATTAGGGTTGGGAGGGTGTTCCTAATCTCTTCGGACGAGACACTTCGTATAATTATGATAGAACTTCACTTGAGGTAAGTTCGTTTAATCATTAATTATACTTTGTGTCTCGTCCTCGAGATTAGGATACCTAAGAAAGAGTATATTCAACATGTAGACTTTGAGAGTAAGTTCTGGTAATATCATCTAAATATCATAATTAACATGATATAAGTATATGTACGATTATATGATAATTATGTTATCATGGTTTTCTATAATTGTAAAAAAAGATTTTCATGGCTTAGAAATCACAGATTTATTATTTTTCAAATTGATCTGTTATAGTATACTGTATATCCATAGTTTTGAAATTCCTTGTCTCAACAGATACAAGTAAGCACCTAGTAAGCTCTTGTTATTTAGGCTAAGTATTTATGACTAATGTGCTTAAATAAATTTTAAAGCTAAAGCGTTTGTACTGAATGATGAAGGATTTGAATTCTGCGAATTCTTTCTCGGAATATTGTTAAATCTTTCCACAAGACATTATTAAGTACACATCTTTGTAAAGCGGCGGAGCTCGAGAATTACCTCGTTTAGCGATATCTATGAAATCATAGGTATAGAGGTTAAAACATTAGTAATGGTTTCTACGACATCAGAGTAAGGCAATTAATTTGTGCTGAAGCAAATAGCGCTGCACTTCTATCATATTGCTATACGCATAGCATGAGAGGATATATTGTGATATACTCCATAATAGGTATAACCGGTTCGGATATCTTGAAATTTAAAGCCAAAAGGATTGAAGAAAGAACATTTTTCAGACGAAATTGACAATATTTGTCTCGGATTTGTGCAAGTACCTATTTATTACATAAAAATTATGGATATAATATGATATATATATATATATATATATATATATATATATATTTCCAGTCTTAAGCCATAAACAATTTAGATGTCACAATATTTTGTTGTAATCATTTAGATTTATAAACGACGTAAGGAAGCGTTTGTCAACGCATGCAACATAACATAGTACTCTGTGTTTTTGGGGCAAATATCTAGGTGTAGATAAGTAGGTGCTTTTGCCTATACAAAAGGCATCGTTTAACTTGTAGGGTCTTGGTTCATAAGTTCTGAAAATAAGATTTATGACCCATACCCTTGTATGGGTGAATATAAAAACGTACATAAAGTACTAAATATAGAAACAGACTGTAAGAGTCGGTATTAGTCATTTATACATATTTTATAGGAGTAAAATGAAATATGAACGTTTGTCTTTATGAAATATCTCGAAAAACTGCTAGTTTTTACTTGTACAAATTGTTCGTTATTTGTTATTGGTTGATTACATAAATAATCATCAGACTGTTGAAGTTAGGTACCACTCCTATCCATGCAGCTTAATGCTAGTTTAGGAATTTATAATAATTTCTAGTTTTTCATTAGCATCTGGTTGATGCCAATAATACACTTGCCTAATATCATGTTAAAAATTTTAGGGAAGTAAAAATAACTGAGAAAAAAATAAAAAAGGAAAGGCCAAGGGGCTATGTTCTCAGTAACTAGATAAGATGGAATACTGGTGTTTTCAACATATTGTTAACATTCCTTGAGACAATGTTGAATGCCTGGGCATTCAACATAATGGAACAAGTTGTAATTTTAATTATATTTTTAATTTCCTACAAGTGAACTTGTATGGGAATAGTGGAACTCTGCTATGCTGTAGACCATTACATTTTATGCATACCAATGGGCATGCATAATTCCTGAAAATAGTGATAAATTGTTAATTTAGTTGACAGTTCAATCACAGTTCTAGGATTTAATAGATACCTACAGAGTTACTTAACATGTACCCAAAGTGACATTAAACTTTGTGGTGGGTAGTAGAATGCACCCTTGAATAATCATAAATATAGATAAGTATAGATATTTATAACTATAATTATGTTAGGCCTCCATATTGACCATTGTCAATAGCTTCAGTCACATGACTGCCACTTTAAAAGTAGTGTATTTGTCCAACTCAGAATAATGAATAATAATTACTTAGTAATAATTCATAGCACAACTCAATAGTTTTATGAAAAATTGCATAAAATTTTCTAACATTATTTTATTATTAGGGAATTATCAGTTTATATAATTATGTTGATTAGATGTCATCTAATGACTGGCTGATCAACCTAATGCTAACCTTGCTATAAGACCACCTTACCATAGGGTAAGGCTTGCATATTAGCAAAGAGCAAAAATTTATTGTGACATCCTATTACATAGGTATGTCAAGAGGTAGAAAATACTTCAAATCCTCAATTATAATAACGGAGTTGTTGGTAAAATAATATTTAATTAATATACAGTACCTAGGTACATAATTATTTGCCGCATTTCTATTTGGCACACCAAGTCTGGTTAAAAAAGTTTAACTGTCAGATGCAAAAAAGTTAAAATTAAGATGTTAACGGCCCGGGATCACATACTTCTTACTTGATTCCACATTGGTTACGGTGTATGTAACTATTAGACTATGTCGCTGTTTGCACCAATAATACAGGTTACTTTGCGAGACAAAAGGTAATTCTTTGCAAGTTTTTAAACGTAGAAGTTAAACATTGTGGGGCAAGGAATGTCGCCAAAAAATATCAGAGGTTAGTAAGTGGATATACCTGGCACTCTGACCGTTCACTTATCCTGTCTCTCTTAGCAACACTCCCCCCCCCCCTTGTTGAGGCGTTAGCATCATTTAAGTAGGTAAGATATTTTGCTACATTAATGTATTTTCCATTTTAGGTACAGTACCTAATAATTTTACAGAAAATAATATAAGTACTTATACATTTTTTTCAATTAAGTAGATATTAATATTAGGTTTTGTTGAAAGTGAAAAGTTTGTATGCTATTGTTAGCATTAGGTACTATCAATTATGTTGCATTTGTAATTATATGTGTACATTTAATTCTTGTGTATGTTGACAACCATCTGACCATAATATTGTTTAAATGTTCATAACAAGATTTTCATGAGAAAACTAAGTTATTGACTTTTTTAACATTCAAGTTTTGTTTCACAGCTAGCCACCTATATTTGGTGGCATCTGAGACTATCTGTATCACAATATCGAGTTTAATTTGATGTTATTAATTTTTAATTCTATCCTTATGTACAGATTTCTATACATACTTTTGTATAGATGGTAAATATTGTAGGTATCCAATAAGATAACTATGATTAATTGTATGTATTGTTATTTTTTCAGAAAATAACTAGTAAAATAGATGATTTTCCTAGAGTATGTAAAGTCCTGAAATGTTTTGTTGTGTAACAACCCCATCAACCACAAATCCGTACGGATTTGTTACATCATTAGTTAAGTTTTTATCACATTGAATATAAAGTAGTGTTTATAGTATTTAATATAGTATCAGGTATTTATTAGGCTAGTGTGGTGGTACCATAGCCTAATCCCTCTCATTCTGAGAGGTGACCCTTGCCCAGTAGTGGGACAATGTAATGGGTTGCTTATGTATTATATATCATAGGTATTAATACCTAAAAAAAAAGAGCATATTATATTTTCACATGATTTTAAAATGTACCTATGCTTAAAAATGAAAAGTATTTAGGGTAATACTTGAACTCATAATATTTTCCAAAAGGTACAGCATCTTCCATATTCTAAGAAATAATTATTTTAAATTAAAATTAAAATAAATTATTCCAGCACCTCCGTCATTCACAAAACTGAGTTTTCTCTTTTGGTATATATAAGACAGGTATTAGCAACCTGTGATAACACTACTAATGTGTGAAAAGGTAACCGCATACATTACCAAGATTGGTGATGTCAGGATTGTTTATCTGCAAAAAGATAAATTGGCTCACTCAAGCGGTCTGCTGCTGCTTCCAGCGGCGCTATTGCAAGTAGCTATGTTGCTTGGGGGGCTTCCCTTAAATTTCCATACTTGTATGATGGTTATGCTTCATTAGATTGCAACTTTTCTGAGCATTGGCCGCTGATTTTCAAAGGTCTGCTTGGAGATGTTCTTGATTGTTCTGGTCTGGCTGAGGTAGCTCCTTTTGTTTTCAGCATGTTGTCACTGACTGCATCTGAAGTGTTAACTTGCTCGAGATATTGCCTCCCAGCAGAGGCAGGCAGGCATATGAAATATTGCCATTTATTTTAGACCTCCGTCTGGTCAGGTTAATGGCTTTATAATATGTTTTATACGGCATGTATAGTACTGTTTTCACAGTATTGGCCCTGTTAATCAAGGTTTCCTGAAGACAGCATTGGTGACTGTGTTAGGTAGTAACACCTTCAAAGGGGCCATTCTGATAATATGTATGCATAGTTCATTATGCCTACCTGCATTATGATATTGTCTTCATAATGTGAGTTATCTGCTGGAATATTGTGATATAAGTGCACTCGCCTGATTACCATATTATGATAATTAAGTAGGTATTATACTTTCTTGTAATATGTGTTCATTGCTGTCAAGCATAATTTACATGATTCTGTATGTATATTGATGAAATGAACTTGAGTTCTTCGAGTTCTTTACAGGGTTGTAGGTTGGCTTGCCATCCTGGTCTTACCCTTATTTGTTGGCAATACTTGAAATAGATCACCAAAGCATAGTTCATTATGCCTACCTGCATTATGATATTGTCTTCATAATGTGAGTTATCTGCTGGAATATTGTGATATAAGTGCACTCGCCTGATTACCATATTATGATAATTAAGTAGGTATTATACTTCCTTGTAATATGTGTTCATTGCTGTCAAGCATAATTTACATGATTCTGTTGTTATATTTCTGATGAGTTGAACAAACTCTTGAACAACTGGTAGGTTATTGATGGGTGATACTTACATTCCAGTGGTATGTCCGAGAACACTTAATGGCCATGCAGTGGGACAGTCCTTCTGGCAGCCCGAAATTGCATTGTTTAATGTGGTTGGAAGTAATTTGTTTACATATGGGTATGTAACATAGGTCATCATAGAATTGGAGTTTATTTAGCGTGGGCAGTCCTACATGATCTGTCCGAGTTGCTAAATAAATTTAATGCGTTGAGACAGCCCAGATTTGACTTTATTTTCAATTCATTGTAATAAAAATTATGTAGGTACCGGCAAGTTCCGACTTGACCGGGTTTTCCTTAGACAGCTCGGCGCGGCGCGGGAACAGTTTAAAAAACAAAAATAAAAGATCTCAACCTAGTGGATGAGTAGTACCACCGGAAGCGATACTACATGTTGAATATACTCTTTCTTAGGTATCCTAATCTCGAGGACGAGACACAAAGTATAATTTATGGTAAGCTGTTACACTCACAGTGTCTTTGTTACCTTTTCACGCCTAAACCCCTGAACTAATTTTGGTGTATTTTGTTATGGAGATTGGTCTCTGAAGGAGGATATAGATTGCCTTAAAATTTACTTTGAAATGCGAGTGAAATCGCGGGAAACAGGTAGTAGATAATATTTGTTATCTTCTAGTTGGGAATCAAAAGATATTTTCCCCAGCACAATTTTTTTATTGATTAAAAGAATAATTATCATTTGTGGATTAAATAGAACTTCTCTGTAATAGGCGATTATTATAAACCGATCCGCCTACTGAAATCCTGACATTTACAGACATAATAACTTATAACAGTATCGTATAAATTATAATCCGTAGACAATATGGAGTGGCGACAATGGAGTGTGACGACCTGTGGGTCATCCACCCGCATGTGCCGAAACTGCGTGCAGCTCCAACTTAGGGTCTACGCATACCGGGACGCAATGGTAGAGGATTTAAATTTTGATCAATGGACATTCAAACTTATCTAGTAAGAATATGATAATATGATGAAATTACAATGTTTTAAATTGATTCCGTGGCATCGAAAGGAATTTCTTGACACGGTATGGAGAGCGCGCTAAGGGATTCTGCGGCGTGATGCCGCAACGCTCTGCGGTATGCAACGCCAACCGAACTGCCGAAGTGCGCCGTGACAAGCCGCGAGCGGAGGTAGTGCAAGCGGGAGTACAGCCGCTACCCACTTCGCACGTATTTATTTTGAGGAGAAGGCATGCAGGCAGGCAGTGATAGCCTAGTGGTATGACCGTTGGACTGCCAAGTCAAAGATCTCGAGTTCGAACCCAACAAGTCATGTGCGTATTAAATAGTTAGGTAATTATCACGCGCTTAAACGGTGAAGGAAAACATCGTGAGGAAACCTGCATGCCTGAGAGATTTTCTCGATGGCGTGTGAAGTCTGCCAACCCGCACTAGGCCAGCGTGGCGACTATAGCCTAATCCCTCTCATTCTGAGAGGAGACCCGTGCCCAGCAGTGGGACAGTATAATGGGTTGATTATGTATGTTATGCATGCCGCGGCACGTTGCGGGATGGCTTGGTAGGACACCGGAATGCTACAGTATCTAAGCTGCCAGTGGGTGCTGACCGGTGGCAAAGTCTTCTGCCATTCCGTCCCGGTGTACTTAGGCCTTTAATAGCCGCTCATTTTGACAATAACCCGCTTATTGAAGACATGTGCCATGAAATGCCCTTTGTTAAGTATTTAGGAGGGTATTTAACATTTTTATTGGTACTTTCCACACGCCAGCTGACCGTAGTGGTAATTATCGCTCAGCCATTTGTGTATAGAGCTGTATGTCATGGTGATAAGGTTAAAAATGACTGGTTTAAAGTCTTTATATAAGCGTGCAGAACTATACATTATAGAACTGACGATTCAGCGGTGGTTTGTAGGGCTCTGATATTTAGTATGTATACTTAAAAACTTACGAAAATAACTAAGTAGATAGGTCTTGGGTTCGATTCCCAAATAAGCAAAAGTGATAGGTTTTTCTATGCAATTCTCAGTACCAGCTCGGCCTTAGGATTTGTGCCCGGTTAATGGCAATATGCTCGCCTCGCATTACATGGGACCTTAACATATCGGCGAAATGTGAGTGTACATTTGTACTCCTCTGCCTAACCCATCGGGCAATGCAGGCGTGATAGTATGTTTACAATTCAAACGCTTGTTTCGTGCCAAAATTTCTCATAGACTTTGTCTTCGATGTCCACACTACGTTGAGGTTCCATATTCAAATCATTGTCTCACCAGTGTCATGGTCTGTTGCTTTTTTGTGTAAGTAGAACAAGAGAATTCTTAAGCTTCGTGTAATATGCATGTGTACATACTTTAAAGGTTCATTAGGTAAAAGATCAGGCTGGTTTTTTCTCAGATTTTTTGCATTAACAACGTTAGATTCAACAAAATTAGATGAAGCATATTTGGTGTTCCTTTTAAATGCTGCTTCTAAAAGTTATCCTATTTTTAAAAGTTCATATTTTTATTTTAAAAAATACTTACTATATGTAGGTTTTACAGTCAAACAATCCATATTATAAAA
The DNA here is from genome assembly GCA_910591435.1 of Acronicta aceris. Taxonomy (NCBI): domain Eukaryota; kingdom Metazoa; phylum Arthropoda; class Insecta; order Lepidoptera; family Noctuidae; genus Acronicta; species Acronicta aceris. The sequence continues at coordinate 12,771,502 of OU342774.1, read as the reverse complement.
GACCACGATTAGTCTCAGGGAAACTCCGTTTGCCTCAATCCGTTTGAGGTTGGTGTCCATTGTTCATTTATTAAAATACTTTCCCCTCTTTCCTCTTCTACTAATCTAAATCCTTTCTTGTTACAAAATGACCACATTAATTGTCCATCAATCTGTTGTTTTGGATAGGCGTCGTTTCTTTTGTAGTACCTAAGTAAAGTATATTTTTATCGTCTTCTTGGCATCTGGAGCACACTTCCGTTCTTTATGCCAATTTCTTCGGTAATCTCTGTCACCCATAGCCTTCATAATACCTAACTTTTGCCGACTCATGTATTTTATTTGACAGTAGCTATTTGCTGGGATTCAATACTAATCTGTCACAGTAATTTGTCAGTGAGTTACGATCGTAAAAGCCGGTTTTTGTGCCAAATTTTGGCGCCTTCGTCAAATAAATTATGAGTTTCTTACTTCTTGGAATGAAATTTAAATTAACTACTTGGCATTTCCATACATTGTTGTTTTATACTTCATTGTAATACTTTTTATAGAGTTATTGTATATGTTTTATCGTACTAAGGACTAACCCTTAGGAAATATAGGCAAGATGGTGAATGGCTGCCAGCGCGCACGGAATACGTGAGGTTCTAAGTTTGACCTGCAGGTCGGGAGTGTTATTGGTTTTTTTCCCGAAAGAGTTTTGGTGACAATTTTAGAACTTTAAATGGAGATTAGGGTTAATTGGCCTAGGATAAATAAAAAAATAAAAATATTAAGTACTTTTTCAAAAACTTTTACAGAGTACACATATGTATATAGTCAACGGAAAAATCTTATAAATAGTTTTAATAAAGGCTAAACAAACATTGTGTATTATATCTAAAACAGTAAAATTAATGGTGCATGGGAAATTGACTTAACTTAATGTATAACATGCGACCTGCCTGAACTAGGTTTATTCAAACCTGTGCTTCAGGCTATCACTTAAAGATAAAGATAGATGGAAGAAAGGGGATGTCTTTTTCCAGCAGCAGCAGCAACAAGCAAGGCAAGTACAGTTTTTAGTTCACCTCCCCAGGTGGCAGAAGATTAATAAGCTGTCTTTTAGAAAAAAAAACATGGCAAAAATCCAAACTTCGAGCTGCTATTGAGAATTTCATATAAAAGCCCAAAAACACTTGAGTTGGAAATTGATCTCTCTAGCGCAGCAGTTGCGCTTCAGACTACTAGGCTTATGAGGCAGTCAAAGGTATATTAGATAAGATAGGTTCAGCCTATTACATGGCATCTAATCACTGCTTACCTGTTCGGGCTTAACAGTCGTTAAGCTGCGTTATAATATAGATTAGTTCCACTCCACCTATGTTATGTATGTTTCTGCTTAATTACCTGATAAGCCACGTCACAATATCCTTTTTTAATCTTTCAAGAGGGTATCTGACTGCGTGCTTACAAAACAAAGATAAGCGGTTTAGCAAAATGGACGCGCTTGTTTGTTGAGACATTACGAGCGAAGTGATAAGATACGGCCAGGCTACACCTAAGTGCAGACGACGAAAAAAACATTTTTAACTGTTTTGAAAATGTGGAGGATCCTCCAAATGAAGGCCGTATATAGTCTTGTGATTGAGAGAGAAAGATGTTACTCTACAAAGCTTCTAAAATACTGTCTCTAAATAGTGTCATCTCTTTCTCAGATCTAAAAATGATTGCAATATCAGGTCACAGTAAGGCCTCAAGCTGCTGTTATGCCGAGCGGGTAAAAATATATACATATTATTTTTTATGAAATTGGAACTGCCTTATTAGTCTAGTGGTCCCAAGCGTGCCTGCTACGCTTGAGGTCTTAGGTTCGATCCCCAGGTCGAGCAGTGTTATTGCGTGTTTCTATGAAATTCTCAGAAGCAGCTCGTAATCTGGATTTGTGCCCGGTTAATGGCAATAGGCTCGCTCGCATACATGGGACCTAAACATACCGGCGAACTGTGGGTGTACATTAGTACACCTCTGCCTAACCCTTTGGAAAATACAGGCGTGATGTTATATTAGGAAATTGGATTTGTTGACTCACACTTAATACATGGCGCATGGGACTAAAATATTGTGGCGAACTGTAACGCCCACTTGCACCAACTTCTTAAACATGTTTAAATTCTATTAAACACAAATTTTCAATGAAAGATTGTGTTTAAATATAACTAGCTTTTGCCAGCGACTTCGTCCGCGTGGAATAGTTACTTTGTTCCCTAGTTCTTCGCCCGCGGTTTCACCTGCGTTGCCCCGTTCCTAAGGGTTGTAGCGTGATGTTTTATAGTTTGAAACCTTTCTCATGAATCACTCATTTTCCCAACATTTCCCTTCACTGCTCTGCTCCTATTGATCGTAGCGTGATGAAAAGTATACTATAACCTGCCCAGGAGTATGAAGAAAAATTGTACCAAGTTTCGTTGAAATCCGTCGAGTGGTTTTTGTTTCTATAACGAACATACAGACAGACAGACAGACAGACAAAAATTTTACTGATTGCATTTTTGGCGTCAGTATCGGTCACTAATCACCCGCTGATAGTTATTTTGGAAATATATTTCATGTACAGAATTGACCTCTCTACAGATTAGTTATAAGTATAGAAGAAGATTTAAGGGTCCGACGGAGCTTGAATACCGAAATAAATCTTAATCCAGACAATATTCTACCAAATTATGTTATTATTCGGATTTGGGTACCGTTAATCTAGGTTTCTACGATACTATTCCGTCTACTACTACTTCCCTGGAAATAAAAAAGCAAAAAATCGTTCCAAACTTGGTAAAGTTATCAAAAACTGCATTCGCTTATATTTATATCCGGTGAAGTATTTTGGACGAAATGGTAACGTAGGAACCTAGATTAACGATATCGAAATCCGAATAATAACAGAATTTGATTAAATTGTGTTTGAATTAGGTACGATATATTTCGATATTACGTTTGTAAGAGATATTCGGTCCGCCGGACTCTTAAGCACATTAAAGAAGTTGGTGCAAGTGGCCCTAAGTGTTAGTAGTCTTCAACCTAATCCTACGGGGAATACAGGCGTAATGGTATGTCGTTAAAATAAAATCTAGGACTTCCCACTCGACATTTGGTACCTCTCCCTATAAGGCAGTATTTCTAACTAATAATTAGGTTCTTATTTTCCTGTTTACAGTAAGTAGGTTTTTATTAAAAGGGGGAAAACAGAAAATCTTAGAATATCGTTGATTTGCGGTCCAATTAACCCGGTTGGACCCATAGTTTCCGTTTTACGAGTGTGAGGGGTCAATGACTTGTTAGTCTGTTTCGCACGTAGGATGTGTCTGTAGCACAAGTGAAGCCATGCAAAGATTCCCAAAACAATCAACATTAATTTAATAAAAAAAAGAATTATTCCAATTCGATTTATACCTAGTTTTTGATAAATAAACATAGTCAACTTACACACTATGTTTGGGTGCCTCATGCCTCAAGACAGCCTCATTAGTCTAGTGGTCCCAAGTGAGACTGCTACACTAGAGGTCCTGGGTTCGATCCCCAGGTCGAGCAAAGTGTTATTGGGTTTTTCTATGAAATTCTCATTAGCAGCTCGGAGTCTGGATTTGTGCCCGGTTAATGGCTATAGGCTCGCCCCCTATAACATGGGACCTAAACATACCGGCGAACTGTGGGTGTACATTAAGTACACCTCTGCCTAACCCTTCGGGGAATACAGGCGTGATGGTATGTTATGTTACTATGTTTGGGTCGGGTTCTAACCGGATGCTGCTCAATATAAGTATTTTACGAGAAGCGGCTTCTCCAACCCAATTCCTGCGTAGGTACCAATACATCCTGGTTGACAAGCTTCTCGGGCTTATTACTACCTCTAAAAATTTGTATGAGTTCGTACTGACAGCTTAGCGCTATCTAAATTACCCAACTCAAAACATTTTGTCAAAAAACGGGTGAAGATTTTTTTAAGGAATGACATCTCAAAGCTAACTTTGTCAATGCATATTTTTCGGAATGATATTGCAGACTGTAAAGCTTACTTCTAGGTATCTACTTGTATTAAAAACTCGCACAATAACATCACTACATACCTATTATAAAACAAAGTCGCTGTCGCTGTCTGTCCGTCCTTATGTATGCTTAAATCTTTAAAACCAAGCAACGGATTTTGAAGCGGTTTTTTTTAAATAGATAGAGCGATTTAAGAGGAAGGTTCTAAGCTATATAACATTACGTTACGACTCTTAGGACTTGGGCAACGCGGGTGAAACCGCGGGCGGGTCGCTAGTCTACGTATAAAATCTTAAAATCATTTATTTATTTCAAAGTTATTTGCACATTAAACTCTTGTTCACCGCCCGTCGCTGGCGCAGCTTAAGGAAAACGCGCAGACAAACAAAGCAATAAAATGTCGCGTTGCAGGCTTCTGGCGTAGGCGTCGCCACTGTGCACCGGTAAGGAAACCTGCACTTTGTGGGCTCAGCCACTTTCTCTCTGGCGAATCCGCATACATGTTAGCCTGTAAACAGCAAATATTGATAAGACATAAAAAGTATTAATGAAGAGAGGGAGTTTCGCGCTAAATAAACCAAATGAAGTGGGACCTTCTAGACGAGCGATATTTTATCTTCGACCAGTATCGTGATTAACGTTATCTAGCTTCTAAATTAATCACGGCATTTCGGTATTCCATCAAAACGTAAACGAACTCATTAGTAAAGTAGGTAGGTAACTAAATCAATTCAAACTAATATTACAAATACGAAAGTAACTCTGTCTGTCTGTATCTTTGTTTATTAGATACGTTTTCACGCCTGAACCGCTGAACATAATTATTTCGATACTAGCTTTTGCCAGCGACTTCGTCTGCGTGGAATAGTTACTTTGTTCCCTAGTTCTTCGCCCGCGGTTTCACCTGCATTGCCCCGTTCCTAAGGATTGTAGGGTGATGTTTTATAGCTTGAAACCTTTCTCATGAATCACTCATTTTCCCAACATTTCCCTTCACTGCTCTGCTCCTATTGATCGTAGCGTGATGAAAAGTATACTATAACCTGTGGTTTGGGCTGTGCGTTGATAGATCACTATGTCAGTCAGTCAGTCACCTAACGTAAGAGTAGACAAATATAATCAGAAAGCTCCGAACTGCTAAGCTATCGGGAGTTACACGTGTTATTGTGAGTCAACCATAAAAGATAGACATTTGCTGTCGTGGAATATTTTTTATATAATTTTAAGGAGAACATTTCCGTCATACATGATTTCTGTGTAGCTTTAACCATTAAGCCTGCACACGCGACGGAAGCTTAAAAAATGGAGTAAGTTCTCCTGTTTTCCCAACATTTCCCTTCACTGCTCTGCTCCTATTGATCGTAGCGTGATGAAAAGTATACTATAACCTGCCCAGGAGTATGAAGAACAATTGTACCAAGTTTCGTTGAAATCCGTCGAGTGGTTTTTGTTTCTATAACGAACATACAGACAGACAGACAGACAGACAGACAAAAATTTTACTGATTGCATTTTTGGCGTCAGTATCGATCACTAATCACCCGCTGATAGTTATTTTGGAAATATATTTCATGTACAGAATTGACCTCTCCACAGATTTATTATAAGTATAGAAGAAGAAGATATAGAAGATAGATATAAGTAATTTGGCATGGAGACAGATTGCATCCTGAGGAAGTACTTATAAAACGTTTTGTATGAAAAATACCTTACGGATACGAGTGAAACCGCAGGCAACAGCTAGTATTATAGCATCATCGCGCCTGTATTCTCCGAAGGGTTAGGCAGAGGTGTACTGATGTAACCCCTTTTGTTTTTATCCAGACACAAATTCCAACTTCGAGCTGCTTGCTACTGATAATTTCATAGAAAAACCCAAAAATCTGCTCGACCTGGGACTGATTATTTATTATCAAATGTGTCATAATTATCGATACTTACTGTGAAGCAAATAGGACTTCCTTAAGATACCGAACACTCACAAAGTATTGGAAAATAGAATATTATCTGATAATGTTGCACTTTATGATTCTCAGGAAATACTCACTATTGTGAAATGTTTATCCATGGACGATTCGTCGCCAGGTTTCTTGGTAGCCTTTGAGGAAAAGTACCTAAGTGGTGTTTTAAAAAATGTAGTAGGGTTTTAGTAATTAAATGAAATGTAATTTATTTCTGTAAGTAGATCTTTAGAGACGCTTTTATAAGTCAATAGTTTTGATCACATGTACCTAATAGGGCGCGAGCCTATTGCGCTTTTATATTTATATATTAATGGGGCACAAATCCAAACATCGAGCTGCTACAGAGAATTTTATAGAAAAATCCAATAACTTTTTGCTCGACCTGAGAATCAACGACTGAACCTCTAGCTGAGCAATGGCTTACATCCACTACTAGACTATTGAAGCAGTATTTTTTTAAATAGTCTCTGAAACCGATTACGCTAATAGAATCATACCATATCATATCAGCGGTGATAGCCTAGTGGTAAGACCGTTGGATTGCCAAGTCAAAGGTCTCGAGTTCGAAACCAAGGCACGCACCTCTGACTTTTTGAAGTCATGATGCGTATTAAATAGTTAATTATCACGTGCTTAAACGGTGAAGAAAACATCGTGAGGAAACCTGCATGCCTGAGAGATTTTCTCGATGGCGTGTGAAGTCTGCCAACCTGCACTAGGCCAGCGTGGTGGACTATAGCCTAATCCCTCTCATTCTGAGAGGAGACCCGTGCCTAGCAGTGGGACTAAATAATGGGTTGATTATGTTAAGTGATTATGTTATATCATATCATACTTTTTACCTATCTAAAAAGTAAAAGCACTCAAGAATCAGACAGGGTCCTTTCTCCTAGATAATGAATATCATTGTTTTGAAATCCAAACCGAAAGGCCAGAAACCAAAATTGAGGAGTAGAAAGAATATGAGCTTTGCTTGTGGTACTAATAATAACTTTTAACAAAAAGTAATACCGCCTTCAAAAACATACAAACAATGCTAGGTGTTAAAAGTTTTTGTTAAAAGTTATTTTATTTCAACATTTTCAGTAGCGATTAAAATTTTACATCTACCTAGACGACGTTATCATTTTATCATTTACGTGTTATTGTCATTTTGTTCTATAATTTGTGATCAAATCTCGACCAAATATAGGACCACCTCTGAAGTACTCGTATGTCCTACCGATCAAAAAAAGAATCATCAAAATCGGTTCATAATTGACGGAGTAATCGCGAAACAGACACACAAAAAAAACAACATACAGTCAAATTGAGAACCCTTTTGAAGTCGGTTGAAATGGAGGTGTTTTCTCCGTAATTACATTTTTATCTACAACGAGTTAGTCAAATCTCAAACGATATAATCTGCCCGTCACAGTCGCTAGAAATAATCGTAATAATCATTTGATAGGGCTCAGTATAACTCTGTTGATAATAGCTGATAGTGATTAGCTATCAACAGCTGACATTGGAGGGCTCAATAAGGAAAAATATGCCTACTAGGTATCTACCTGAAAGTGTTCTTATCATTTACTTATTTATACGTCTACACTAGTTGTACCCCGCGGTTTCACCCGCTAAAAATGACAGAGTTTCATACAAACTTCCAACCCCTTTTTCACCACCTCAGAAGTTGACACTCACCTGCAGCACTGGCGATTACTAGACCAATGTGGTATTTTTACAACCATTGGATACAAATAATTGAACAGCCAAGCAAACGGTTTATATTTCAACGGTTTGTTAAATTAAATCTAAGATTTATTTAGTACACACTTGTTTGAAACGTTTGACATTAACGCCACTTGTAATTTATAATCTGTGAGTCAGGACTTAGCTGAAGTTAATCATGACTTACATACAGTGCCGGCTTAGTCGATGATCTAACCAAGGCTCGGGGGAGAAATTATGTAGTAAGTATACAGTCAACAGCACACCAAGTTACTGTCAAATTTTCCCAATAGATAATAAACTCTATTATTTGGAGATTAAATTGAAAAACGATAGAATAAATTTGTCAGTTTTACCTTACGTCTCTAATCTACAATATAACTATAGTATAGCTAGTAATCCTTAAAAAAAATGAAATGATTCTTAGGCAGCAAAATTTGAATGCAATCTGCCCTCTGGATAATCAGGCGCTTGAAGAGGATGATGGAGATGCATTGGATAAATATTCGTTTGCGAAGGTAGGACAGAGGAATCATCGTCCGAAAGATGTAAGTATTTTAATTAACAAGAATTTAAATCACTTGGCGTTGACGACACGATTGGCGTAGCGGTTGAGCGATTGGCTTCTGCGTCATGTGTTGTGGGTTCTTCTTCTACAGGTAGTTGTTCCGGGTCTGGGCGTTTGTGTATGTGAGAATTTGTGTTTGGAAACGCACCCACGATACAGGAGAAATTTTTTTTTAAAGAAAGAAAAAAAACTTTTCTAATAAAACTAATAAACATAGAAAAAAATCTATCATATCTGTTTTCCATTGTTTTGTAAATTTTATTCGACAAATGTTTCCTGATTTCTTTTTAGAATTATCATTTCTCATCCAGTACGGGGAGATGTTCTTCTATTAGCCTTTCATTAAAGTTTTAAAGATTACATAAAGTTGATTACTACAGAGCTATTTTCGTTACAGGTCTTATTCATGAACACTTAAATATCCATGCGCCAACGGGGCGGTCTTTTGGCAGAGGCGAGTGTCAACAAGGAGTCATATCCGCGTGTAATCGGTCAAATGGAACATAAGATAATAATAATCATAAACAAACCGCCTTCATTACATCCCTAAGGAAATTTAAATCTTTCTAAATGGATGGCGTGGAGTCATACTTAGATGGCGTGATCCATTTTAGGCCCTCTTGGTAAGCAACAAAGGAGCTATCCTCCTGATAGACTCTATCAGACAAGATTTTAGTGTGAAAAGTATTCGAATCTATCCAAATGCAGCTGAATATTTATGTTTTACACGAGGACCGGAATCCAATTTCTAGGCTTAGTTACTTATCTTTTTGTTATTTATTTTGCATTTTCCATGCTAAGATTCATCAACTCATTCAATTTCTAAGAGTTTTTCTTATTATTAATGATTGAAATTGCGTTTCTGATTACCATTAATAAAAATAAGCGTAGGCCTATCAAGAATAACAAAAATTAGGACCGATGGCTTAACATGCCCTCTGAGGTTAGAAGGAGTCTCGATGTGTTAGGAGTCGGATGCATCTGCCGACTTACCCCATCTCAAATGGAAGGAGGGCATTGAGGGAAGCTCTTTTACCAAGATCATAATATTCTTTCATATTGCATTGGATGGTTGACCATTATTTTTCACCTTACGATCGGCTGTTCTTTCAGATCGATATTTCCGCTTTCGTAACGGGATTTTATAGTGGGTGGGGTGAAGTTGTAAACCCGCCAAGTGTTAATTTGATGGATATGCGAGGCCACTGCGAGGCGGGACTCTAGAGCAGGACAGCCGAAGCCAAAGAATTCACTTCTGTCGAGCTTTGCAGCTCTACACTACGACACTAACTAACAACAACACCTTAGCTAAAACCTCAAACTTAGATATTTGTGAATCCCTGTCAAAGTATAAAAAAATTTCTGAATTACATAATTTGAAAATTTATGATATTTATTTATTGTATCTATGTCACGAATGATTATAGTTTTTCTTTATTATTATAGATACTAATGTCTTACATATTTTTTACTATGTTACTTAGTTTACCTGTGGTTGATGAAATACCTATTTGTCCTGTTAACTTTATGTCTATGTGTGTATATCTTTCGTTGGAGATCCTAAATAAAATAAATAAATAAACAATAATCACAGATAAAAAGTCAATGTTGTGGGTTGGCTGATGCATTTTGGGAAGGCTCGTCCACCGGGGTTCATCCACCGGGGTTCATGCACCTCCTGGTCAATCCCTAGCTATGACACTGACCATCTATTTTAGTAAGTATTTACCTTTTCGTTCATAAAATAAAGCAAGTCTAAGCTATAGCCACCTTGTAGACTAGTTCTACGTAAGCAGAACTAGTAAGTAATTAATAAGAAAACACAACCCGCTTCTATCCTATCCTGTCTGCTCAAACTTTTGCAAACCAGTATTTGAACTACAGACCTCTATACACTCATTCCAAATTATACTCTATTTTAAAAGTGATAAGCTTGAAAATCCCATGACTTTATAGACTTCGGAAATGACCCCATTCCGGGTAGTTGGTCCGCATTGCACAATCTCTTGTTCTTATGACAGCCTTGATTTAAGAGAAATTATACTCATATGACTCTTATTTTGTAATCGATAAGGCAGTAAATCGGATAGCTTGTAAGATATGGCGAATTAATTTGTTAATCGAAGAATTACAGCCATTTGTCAAACAGTGTTTTGCTTCGTATCAAAATCGAGTTATGTTATATCAGATCTAGCAACTTTAAAGCCACATTTACTGATTGTAGGAAAGAGAAAATAGCTTCAGAAGAATGACTAAAGCATTTTACTAGGCATTTTGGGTATCCTTACTAATATTAAATGCGCAGAAGCTAACATTCATTTAAAATGAATTAGACTTTAAACCATAATATTTGCACATTCAAGTTTCTCTTTCATCAAATTTTAATGATCGCGATTATCCAAAAAAAAAGTTAAGTTATGAAAGATTGTTTCCACTTGTCCTTGCAAATTACCTTGCTTTTGAGTGAAACATATCGGTTAAGACTAGGTTGGCGAATACCAGCTTCCCTCGAGGCATTTGACTGACCTGAATGTGTGTACCAATATTACATAGCTACAAGACAGTTCTAATCAGTTAACTAATGAAATGTATTTATAATTCACTGCGGTTTCGTTAAACAATTCCTTCTACGAGTGACATCTGTTCAGAATATAATACGAGTATAAACAAGATTTCTGAGAAAATTATTATCTGTCACAGACGGACGGTTCGTATAAATGAACTATGAAACGTTGAAATTCTTTGGTCAACGCTGATGAAAGGATTTTTTCACCAACAAATATAACATACCATCACGCCTGATTTTAAGTTAGACCTCCAACTATACAAATTGTTAAAATCAATTTGTATACAATTTTGCAGTAATTTTCGTGCGATGCGCTTACAAATACAGATAGACATAGATTCTCAGATAATTGTTTCTAATAAGTACTTTTATATTAATAGATACTTTATATGTACAAACACCAGCCAGTTGTACTGATTTGTACCGAAGTTAGCACCCAGAGGATACATTCAGTTCGTTATTTGTTTTAATTCTTGCTGTTTCGTTCGATAAGTTCAAAAGTATAATTCTTTTTATGATTAACTGTCTTTGAGTGCGAAAATATCATCATATTTTTCATCATGGTTTTACATAAATTTTGAATGATCTCATCATTTTTCACGACGTTTAATTTAATAAAAAAGATGATTAAGTAATGTATAAATTAAATTAAAAATATGATAGTCTATAGAGCATTTCATTCGTTCCTAATGTATAATTTAATTAGGCACGTGTTTAGGGTGTGTATTATCATGAGGACCATAGAAAACAAGGGGAGTGCCATGTAAAATATAATTCCGTTGGCACGTACAATAAGGCCTAGGATACATGGTCGCATGTGACAGTGCGAAATGTCCCTTCAAGTTCTGATATAACACTCGCCAGTTGACGAACAAGTCACTATGAAGAGCAAGTAGGAAATAAACATGACAAACATTAAGATATTTAAACATATAGTTATGATTGTTTATATTATGCAAATATGTATTATCCTAAATTCCTAAGAATGAACCAATCGAGATCGATCGATCAATCTTTTCATGTCAAATCGACGATCTTTACAGATTCCTTAACTTTTTTTGGTGCCTATGTGGAAAATCCTCATCGTTCCTCTTTTATTCGTTTTTTTATTTCGTTTAGAGTGCGAAAAAAAATCGCAAAACGCCGAACGTAACGATTTACCGATGACCGAGTAAATGATAAAATGATAAGGTATACGTAAAATTTTACTCGCTACTAAAAATGTTGAAATAAAATAACTTAAGAACTTAAATAAATAATGTTATGTGCGAAACAATTTCATCAAATCAAAGATGCGATATTTTTTCGCAATCATTGTTTATGGTAGTGCGCGATTACCCTAACAATATACGGGACAGACATGACGATATGCAAGTATACCGCTGATTGGTATTGTTCTGTGTCGGTTCGTTGAGCTCCCTACACTATGGTTGAGTTAGGTACACGATAACTGGTTCATGCTGGTTATCTGTCGGGATGGCAACTCAAAGCTGCACTTTCTTCAAAAGCTGATTCAGACATTTTTATTGCCCTACATTGTGACACTCACATAATATTTATTTAATTCTTAGGCTGACTTTGAAAGAGACCGTGATTCTCTGAATTAGTTTTTTTTAGAGGAGGAAAATGCCTCACCTTTTTTTAAAAAAATCTAAACTCATTGCCTTGTAAAAGTACCTTTATTAAATATCTATTTGTAGAAATAAATATCATAATATCATATGTGTATTATAATTTATAATATTTGCGCATATTATAATAGAAACGTTATTATATTGACAGTTGTCGAAGGCGATGCTGTCCTGCTGAAACTGGGTCAAGGTGCCGCGGCGTCAAGCCACGGCCGAGCCCACAAAATTATCCGTCGCTGGGAAAATACCAACGTTAATGCTTACTTCGTAAAAACAAATTCATGTTAATCGATAACAGCTGTTTGCTATTATTTTATAAGTAGACGGTGAGACGGTAATATAACTAAGTACGGGCTAGATATCAGTTGCAATTTAATGTCAAATTGCAACTTATTTAATGTTAAATTGCAACATATTTAATGTTAAATTGCAACTTATTTCTGGCTCGTACTTAGTACTTCCGAAAGACGAACGAACAGAAACAAAAAATGACACGTGTATGTCAAATTTGGGGTTCACACTGAAAACTAGCGCTGTATTGTGGGTTGTGTCCACTGAACTCTAGAATATTCAGAGATCAGTGGTTGTATCTTATTACAGCTTCATGCTGTGTGAACCTTTTTTGTCACAAAACTTTAAATGTATTTTTATTAGAAGTAATTTATTATTTGTTTTTAATCCTTTTTATTAAAAACGTTGCCCCACGCTAGGATTTTCTCCTGTATCGTGGGTGCGTTTACAAACACAAATTCTCACATGCACAAACGTTCAGACCCGGAACAACTACCTGTAGATCATACAAATATTTGCTCCGTGTGGGGATCGAACCCACAACATGTAGCGCAGAAGCCGATCGCTCAACCGCTACGCCAATCGTGTCGTCAACTTATGTTGTTTATTTTTGCGGCAAAATAAATATGCTTTCTTTCTTCTTTTAAATCGGGCACTTTTAAATGTCATTTCCACTTTGTTTCTCAGAGTTTAAGGTAATTTAGTAAGTAAGTACCTACATGCAATTAGCATTATAAATGGTTCGCATTCATGAATATTATCCTAATATTTCGATATTATTGTACAAAAACACAATTTTACATAGATCTGCAGCCGTTCGGATCAACTAACTTCAGACAAGCACAGTTATTTTGACTGGTCTGTCTACCTAGGTTCCTACTGTACCATTTCGTCCAAAATACTTCACTGGAAATAATTATAAGAGAATGCAATTTTGTTGCCTTTTTTTTTTCTTTGTTTGTTTTTTGTTTTGTCTTTTTTTTCAGTGAAGTAGTAGCAGATGAAATAGGATCGTAGGAACCTCGATTAACAGTATTTAAATCCGAATAATAACATAATTTAATAGAATATTGTCTGGATTACGATTTATTTCGGTATTACATTTTTGTGGGCAATTCACGCTTCGCCGGACCCTTAAACGAGTCTACATTTTACGCATTAGATTTGATTTTCACATACTGTTTTCTTCCTAAGAAATATATTTTGTTAATTAAAAACAATAAAAAATATCTTACGTTATCTGTGGAAATATTCAAAAATCGAATGCGTACATTCTTCTCGTCTTTGTCTCTTGTACGTTGCAATATAAATAACGAAAACAGATTAAAATATTTTATTTATATTCGCAGTGATACCGATTTTAAATTAGCTTAATTTTCATAATAGATATCAATAATTATTATGTCCAGATAATTTAATAAGTTATAACAGACAGTGTTCCGAACTTGAATAACAATGAGTCACGCTATACCTGCCAGTACAAACTTTATAAAGGCGCTCGCGAAACATAATTTTATCGTTCGTTTGGTGGTTTTTTATAGGAATAAGGTGCAATATCGCGTGGCATGGTGGTTTGCGGACTTTAAATCCTTATTAGGTGTCATGTAAATTGAAATTCGTATTGTTTGACCTCATTGTAGAGGCTCCCTCGCGTTTTTAGTTGATTTATAATATCCGTTGGTACGAGCAAGCGCTAATTCATAACATTGCGTTATCAAGATCTACTTTATAATAAGAACTAAACATACATAACATAACACACCATCACGCCTGTATTCCCCGAAGGGTTAGGCAGAGGTGTACTTACTAATTTATAGTTGCCCGTAGTTCGCCGGTATGTTTAGGTTACATGTAGTAGGGGCACAAGTCCAACTCCGATGTGCTATTGAGAATTTCATAGAAAACCCAAGAACACTTTGCTTGCCCTAGGAATCGAGCCCAGGACCTCTAGCGTAGCAGTCGTGCTTGGGACCACTAGACCAACGAGGCAGGTAGCTATAAGACGTAATTTCATAATAAGTACAGAACTTTTTTTTATACTACTACTAGAGAACAAGTAGCAGTAAGAACTCTGTTGCGGGAGATTTCACAAACATAGGTACTACACCAAAACTTGAAACAAATATTCCTGGAACACATTGCCTCGGATGGGAATCGAATCCTCGACACGCGGCGCAATAGTAGTGGCGGTAACCTTGACCGCTGCAGCGTTATAGTTAGATATTTCCGCCTTGGGGTCTAAATTCGAGATCGCTACGCTGCTACAAAAATGTTACGCGTAGCAAGAAAGACGTTATCAAGCAAAACTAAATGTAAATGTATTTTTCTATATCCTTATCTATAAATACTAAGTCTATTAAAGAAAGAAAAGTTGTGTCTATAATTGCAAAATAATTGGAGAAATATCAACGGAGGAGACCAATTGAGCCATACTGAAACGGAATTAATGCTTTTAAGAATTGTTTTCTGTGTGTCTGTACTTTTATAACTCAAGATTTACTTGACAGATTTCTATGAAATATGGTGTACCTACATGTAAATTATGAGCCTGGTCCTTAAGTACTTTCGGTAAATAAATAATTAAATACTGGTATTTTTAGGGTTTTTTTAAATTCGTGATAGGCTTACGCTTGACTTCCAGTCCCGCTTGGAATTACGACGTGCAAAACTTAAGAGAGACCCCTGTCTCCAAATATATCGGTAGGATGGAAAAAATATCTGGCTTTCCTTGTTTCTAACAATTTGTATTTGCTCTCTAGACATATTATCTATAAGTAATCTAAGGTCACCTTATGACGTCACCTTACGACGTAAATTCAGAATGTGAAGGCAACATTTCAATCAGGCGGGTGGGGTTCGCGGTGGCTTAGAGGTCAAAGCGTCTGATGTATCCAACCAGGAGACGCAGGTTCGAATCCTACCCGCGATTGAATTTTTCCTTTACTAAAATAATTTTATAATCTAAGGTCTTCCAATTCATAAAAAGGAGGAAGTAATTCTATGTTCGTCTGTACGTTTTTTTTTTCATAATAATAGGCCCTGTTTTCAAATTGACCAAATCCATTTTTTCCGCGGGTCACAGCTATCATGACGAGTAAACAACGGAACACACGACGGAATACTGTAAGGAAAACTATTTGGCGCAGATCCATGTGAGCTCCAAATGATAATGCCTGCTGGGTCCGGGTTTATTGACTTTTTCAACATGCTTGCCGACCTCCCACTGGTAGAGCTGGCCTGCAATTACACCAATTATATATACTCACGTATAGCCTGCCCTAGCATTTTTCAAAAATCTCATGCGGTGTAATCGTTTCTCACCATCACCACGTGGTGCTAGAGTTACGGAACAGATTTGATATTCCTTCAGCCCCAGCAGTGATAGACTGCCAATGCGGTCCCCAGCACTAGCCTAGCCCAGAACCAACAGGTCAGAAATATTCCCAAGCTCCAACCTCGAATAAGGTAATAGAAGAACTAGTATCTCAACATCTTCAATGCAAACGAGTTGATTTGACATCTAACAATTAAAATGCAAACACATTAACATCTGAATGCTGTTCCAGTGGCTAAGCATCTCGTGAGAAACGTGCCTTGCAAGGTTTTATATAACTACGTTGTTTATATGTATTGTAAGTGTGTCTATGTATATGTGAGACTTGACTGGTAAATAGCTTCCTACATCAAGAAAATTCTTAGCGTTTTTATAAAAATACCCATAGCGTTTTTATAAATATTTATATTAGTTTAATCACACGGAATTAATGGAATTTAAATTCAATGTGGGTGAAAAAGAAAATAGATTTTAATATACCTAACATCTAAGTACTAAAAAGGGGAGTTAGGTTATGGTTTATCTGAAGCTATTGTTTGTTGGAAACAAAGACATTAAGGTAGGTACTCTTTGTGGGGACAGAGAGGTCGGAAATATTTTCAAAACTGTATAGAATTTGTGAAATAATTCGGAATAAAATAAACTCCTACTTCGTACGTCATCATCCTCCTAGCTTTTCCCAAATATTTTGGGGTCAGCTTCCAATATATTCAGATGTTAATGAATGTCAGTACTTTACGCGGAGCGGTTAGCCGGTTACCGTCAGACTTCTGCAACCCAATTTCTGGGCACAATCGATATCCTAAGGATAGCTTGGTTGTCAGGCTTTTTGGTCTTCTGACTACCACTAACGATTGTCATTGGTTTTCGTAGAACAAAAACCTGCTTAGTAGGTATGCTTGATTAATGTATTAAAATTGTATTTGTTACTAGCTGCCGTTGCCCGCAGTTTCACTCACGTCACTAAAGATTAAAACACTATAAGTTAGTTCTAGACGGCGTATCAAGATGAAACATGCACCAGATTTTAAGTTAGACCTTTAGCAATACATCCGTGAAAACTGCATTCAGTTCTATGCAGTAGTTTTTGCGTGATGCGCGTACAAACATACATACAGATAGACAAAAATTCTAAAAATTGATATCTTGGCTTCTGTTGCTCTAATAAAAACCCCCATATTATCTATAATGTAAAGACATCGGCCTGTTACAATTTTATTAAAGGTATACAAAAGATGATACCTACATTAATTTAGAATTAAATAAAGAAGAGAATAAAATAAAGTAAAACACCGACAAAATAACAACACATTAATATTATCCTTGTATGAATCCATTGGAACGTGCGCGTGCGCTGACGTTCATTAATCAGTTGTAAGGATATAAATAGACAATCAGGTATAACACACGTTTGCTATTCAAGTCAGGAGGCTGTGTTGCATCACCGCTTGTTTTCACAACGCACAGCCTTCGCACAGATGAAATATTAACTTCCGGATAGGATAGATCGTACTACGTAATATCTAGAATCACAATCTATCAGTCAATCTACAGGAGTTCATGTGCGGAGTACCAACATAACATACTTATCATGCACGTGTATTTTCGGAGGGTTCACCCAAGTTGTACTAATAGACACCCAGAGTTTGTCGATAAACTCTTAGCCGGCTAGCCTATTGACACCAGTCAGGACAAAAATCCAAAGTGCTACTGCGAAATACGTAGATAAATCCAATAACATTTTGTTCGACCTGAGAATTGAATCAAAAACTTCACGCTCAACAGCTGCGCTTGCTACCGCTAATGTTGGGTACCATACCGCACTGCCAAATAATTGTTGTAAATTCAACAGGTTCCAATATACCTACCTAGGAATATTGGTTTTCAAAAATTTAGAGACTGAGTATTTTTTATTCTTTATAACTTTTTTTCGTCATAGGCTTACGCTTGACCGCCACGCCAGTTCGCCTGATGTTAAGCGATACTGCGACATACGATGGAAATGGAAATGGAAATACGATCATTTAGGCAAGCGTGCTCGCGCTTGCCTAAAAGAAACCGATTTACTCGTGATTTAAAGGCACCCAGATTATCGGAGAATACCCACTAACTAGCGCTTAATTTAATAGTTTTGAATTTGGCCATTCACGCTCATTTGAATAAATCATAACGGTAAAATATGATTAAAAACTTTTTGACTCATTGTCTCTTCATTGCTTAGATACTTATTTATACTTATGTGCCCACAATACCAATTCGGCCTCCATATTCAAGGCGAGGAGTGTTTATGTTGCATCACCACCTTGTGTTCAAAGCTTCAGAGCCTCGCTATAATGTATGTTACTTATTTCCGGATTAGATGTAGTACCTACACAATCAGGGGCCTTGTTTTTACGCTTGAGAATAATCAAATAGTTCTCGGTTGTCTCCCTATTATATTTTTTAAATTAACCACCTGCCTTGGAAACTTTTGTAATATAAAATTGATAGTGAAAAAAAAAGAATAATTGAAAGGCTTGATTTAAAGCAACCTTCAACTATCTTTCTAATCTAAGGACTTTGAATTTGTTTTGGAACAAAAATTGATTAATATCTTGCTCTTTGTCCAATACTGATGGAGTAGGTGCCCAGAATCGAGACCGAAACCACTTTTCATAAATGCAATTAGTGTCCATTGTCCATAGTGTTACAAACAAGTAACATGGTTCATTGTTTTGCTTAAGGTCTGTCTTGTGGTCTTGTCGATCAACCAGCCGCATTCGAATTTCGAAACCGCTCGCTAATTTGTTCAACCCCGTTCTGCCTAGACTGGTAAACAGACGATGTCTAGAATATAGATGAGGCCAACCTGCTTTACACACAACCTCCTTTTTCGATGAATCATCGTTACAAAATCGGTATATTGAGAAAAATAAAATACGGTTTTTAAAAGTTGAACGGACTCGTTTGTTTGACTTTAAAAGGTTTTGTTAGTTAAAAGGAAATAAAAAGGCAGTTTAATAAGTGACTTGAATGTCTTTGTGCTTGAACCTAAACTCAAATGATCCCTTGTTATGGAAACCTGCGATATAAAATTATGAGATATTTTTTTTTATTGACTGGAAAACGGACCGACTATCAACGTCTTCATTTGATTTTACCAGAGGGAAAGTCTTCATTTGATTTGTTAAAACCTGCTTCTATAATCCAATGCAATTTGTACTAGTTGATGATAATAAAATCAATCGTATGGGACTTAATACACTAGGTACAATAGTTGCTTAACAATACACTGTACATTATCTTATTTAATGTTTTCTCTTAGCTTGGTCGAAATAACTTGCGCGTCTGAAGTTAGCCACAAGTCGTTTTGCAGTGGTAAATTTGATTATAAAAATTCGGTGTAAAGACATTGGAGTCGTAATTTTTGATGTCTATTTTTGTAACAATAAAAATCTAGGATCTCTTCCAGTGTGGTGATACTCGATATCCATGTAATATCACTGTTATATCAATGGACATAGCAAACAAGAAACTGCTAAGAATACTAAAAGTTCTTGTTGCGGAACGTGCAAGCAATTATCATCTTTTGCGTTTTTAATTAGAATGATTATAATGGCCTGAACGTTTTTGTCTGTTTGAATCAAACGAAGAGCATTCTGCTAATCATGCGGCTAAATTCGATGTTATATTTTGTTCGATGTTATGTTATCTTTTTTATATTAGGTACTTAGGCCCAGTAGGTGATGATGATGCCGTTATACATATATCTTGTGGTTTTATTAATAGGTTCCAACTTTATTTATTAGCAGTCGCCCGTGGTTTTACTCGCGTCACACTAAAGGATTTACTTAATCGGCTTGAGGCGGAGCGGCGCGTGGCGTATCAAGATGAAACATGCACATAATTTTAAATTATACCTCCAGCAATACAACTTTGAAAACAGCATCGAATTTGGTGGTGTACTTTTTGCGTGATGCGCGTACAAACATATACTTTGATTGATTGATTGAATTGAAAGGAATTGAATTGAATATTATGCACAGATAAGCACACAAAAAATCTAAAAATAATTATGAAATCCCCTCATATTATCTTTTCTTAAATATCTCTTAAGTAGGTACCTAACTCTCTATAGACATCGGCCAGTTTAAATGTTATAATTATTTCCTACATTGATTTAGTTAAAAACATATTTTTTAATATTAAACATGGGCCTCAACCGAGGGCTCAACGGAGGGCTTTGCACCCCCAACACTATAAAAAAAATAATTCATTTAAAAATATAATAAAAAGTACCTAACCCTGTATCGGGAACAGTGTCCAAGCTACCGGCGGCGGTCAGGGCTCGCCAGTGGCACTGACTTATTGTGTAGGTGCGGTGCAGTGGAAGATATGGCCCATATGCTATCATGTCCAGCATGCCCCGACACCTGCACTCATAAAGACCTAATGGCTGCTACAGAAAATGCCGTGCGCGTAGCGGAATACTGGGCCAATCTAGTTTAATGCCTATTAACTATTTCTCTTCTTTTGCCCCTCTCTTTCAGTTTGCTGTCGATTCGATAAGAAGAAGAAGAAGGGCTTTAGCGAGAGGGACCTCCCCCCGCCTAACGAGAGGCTCCTCATGTGTAAGTCGAATAATTGAAATCCGTTAAGTAGATCTCGAGTTATAAACGAACATACAGACACACATACATACATACACACAGACAATTTTTCCAAAAACCATTAATTCGGCTTTAGTATCGTTTAATTAGTCTTCTGCACCTATTTTTTTCCCAATTATCTTGCAATTACAGACACGACTTTTCTACAGACTTATTATATGTATAGATTACTTAGATATTAGTATGAAGTCAAATTCCACGCTCCAAATCAGTAAGATTTCCTATTGTGTCTGTAATTTGCTGTTTGACAGGTTAACTGATTTGACCATTTATGCGGCCAATAGTAATTTCCAGACACAATGACACAATACAAAATAAATTGTAATTTTCCGCTGTCGAGGCGCGGAGGTTGATATTTGAAATATGAATAAATAGGTACTCAATTCTTATTCTGTGCTCAATCTGTATTTCCATAGTCCATAAAATAAAAACACTCTCTTTGTCTCTTACATTTTCACGCCTAAACCACTGAATAGATTTCAATATGAAATGAAATGATATTTATTTCTGTAAATAGATCTCTCAAGGATACTTTTACATGTCTTTTTTTTAAGTATGTACTAGATGGTGTCGGCATTTCCTAGCTGACGACCTCTGAGAAGAAACACCGAAACAAACTCAGAGAATCATGGTCTCTTTTTGGCAACGAATATTTTCGAAAATTTCTCGTTGCCAAAAATTTCATATAACTATATTAGATTGCATACTATGGAAGGACATAGGCTACCTTCTGACAAAAAAAATAGCATATAGGTAGTCCTTTTGGGACGCGAGTGAAATCGCGGAAAACTGCTAGTCTCTTATCTTTGTCATGCTAACAAAATGGTAAAATAATCTTCTTGTTCTTCTTAGAACAAAATCGTGTACTACGTACCTACGTAGGTTATATTTATTTTGTTCATACACTTTTGTGGTATTACAGTAGGTAGGTATGCGTTTGCCTACATTGATGATTCACCAAAGTTCCTAGAACTGTTAACTCGATGAGAATTCACTCTCGATCCACATCCGGTCACGTGCTCCTTAAGATTATGGCCTTCGTAGAAAAAGGTTTATTAAAAAAAATGACCTCTTGTAGGGCACTCAAGTAATTGTAGTTGTTTTTTTAAGATCCCTCGTTGTTTAAAATTGGAATAGGTAATACCAATTCATATAGTATAGTAGAGTGGTATAACCGGTTTTTTTGTAATACAAGTATACAGGTTGTCTTTCCTGACTTCTTAGAAGGAGATATACCTACTTAGAGAATATTTTTATTGCACACGTTGCGATTTGAAAGATGATGTAGTGACACTAATTGAAAAGAATATGCTGAGATGGTTTGGGTGACTAAATTCTTTGATTTGGGTATCTTGAGAGAATGAATGAAAAATAATTAACAAAATAATCTTCATCTTGATGTATTTACTTGAATATTATTCTTATTATTTATTATTCACACTTATGTCTACATTTCTTGTTTAAACTCTCCTCTCGAAGGTATGCTGGGAGAGATTTCTTCACTACACAGTATAAAGTCGCTGTCGCTGTCTGTCCGTCCCTATGTATACTTAAATCTTTAAAACTACGCAACGGATTTTGATGTGGTTTTTTTTAATAGATAGAATGATTCAAGAGGAAGGTTTTAAGTTATTTAACATTACGCTACAACTCTTAGGAACGGGGCAGAGCGGGTGAAACCGCGGTCGGGTCGCTAGTTAGATATAAGCAGTACCTTTGTTCTTAGTAGTCCTAAGTTATTTATTTTGTATTGTTATATATGCATAAATAAATCAATTAATTAATTTATATTAAGACTAATGTCAGCGGCAGCATTGGCAGAGGATGCCCTCCATTAGGTACACTACACTCCTTTGATCTTATGTCCGGTCAGGAGAATTTCATATTGTGGCAAATAAACGTTTTTTATTTCATTTTTTTTTCATTTAATTTCATTTTCATTTATATAAAAACTCAATAACATTTGCTCGACCAGGAAATCGAAACCTAGCGAAATCGCGCTTACGACCACTAGACTAATGAGGCAGATAATTAAAATTACCTAAGTAGCAAGAAATTAAATATAATTCTTACATTCTCAGATTATGGACATTATTATAATTATGATGTTATTTATAATAATTATAAGAATACGTACAAGGTACATAATAAAGCAGTGGTCCCACCTGCGTATTCTATTCATGCGCAAGCGACGTTGGGTTCCTGGCCTTATAGGGCAGTGTCGCACGGATTGCATACTTGGTATTTGCACAGTAAGGAATAGTATTTTACTATGTTGCAATTATATTGTCAGTTTAGACATCTGCCTCATTAGTGGGTATAGTGGTCTTAAGCGCTACTGCTACGCTACAGGCTATGGGTTCAATTCCCAGGTCGAGCAGTGTGTTGAAATTCTCAGTAGCAGCTCGGAGTTCGGACATGAATGTTTTCCCTGTTAATGTCAGTCTAAATGTTTTAGGTAGGCAAGTCGGTAACATGACATAGCAATTGCAATTTTAACTGCAGTTCCACGCGTAAGCATCGTTCCGCCTCGCGACTTTACCTGCGCCAGCGTTCACCTTCACTGAACAATTATTATTAAAATTTGTCCTTATTCGTATCATAGATCAATCTCGAGAAAAGGTTGGTAATCATATAATTTATTTATAAATCAGAATCTTAAAAAGATTTAGATAGTGTCACTAGGGACTAATATTATAATGTAGATTCGATTGACGCTGGGACGCTAGCTGTCGTTGGAGCAAAAATATTCTTGATGGTAGGTAAGCTGGATCCAGAACTCTGTAGGATTAAATTCATCGCATCCAATGATACTGAAACGAATGGTTTCGTTGCGTTCCACGGGGTGGAGCAAATAAATATTTTT
This sequence comes from Acronicta aceris, assembly GCA_910591435.1. Lineage (NCBI taxonomy): Eukaryota > Metazoa > Arthropoda > Insecta > Lepidoptera > Noctuidae > Acronicta > Acronicta aceris. The sequence continues at coordinate 12,747,924 of OU342774.1, read as the reverse complement.
GAGTGGTATTCTGGATCGAAATCATAAACCACTATTCTGTTATATTCTAAATATCTCTAGGATTAGGCAAATCAAAGGCAAAAAATTAGTATTGATTGACACTGAACCGATTGAAGATGTTGCGACTAGAGATGGGTTTATGCCAGGGCATTTATTTTTTTCGCCCAAAATACCTGGGCAGAAACCCATCTATAGTTGCGACCCATGATTTGACCCCATATAATCATCATTAAGCAGGCAAAAGACGTTTACTGCTGAACACTGCCAGTCCCATAGATTTCCTCAAGGACCGGTTATATGCCGCCAGCATCCAATGACTCCCAGTGATCTTTACCAGGTTATCTGTCCATCTAGTTGGTCTCCGCTCTGGAACCTCTTTGCAGCAGAGACCAACAATTCTATGAGCTGAGGTAATCGAGTTTTACACCCACACACGCTAGATCTAAAACTGTGGTGGATTTTGTCTTTAAAAGTTTTCAGATTTTAACAGCTCCATAAAACGTGCAATCTTTCAGCAGTCTGTGTTACTTCCATTCCAAGTATTTCAGTAATTTGTTACAGTTAATATTGACTTGGGTTAAAGTAAACTGTTGGAAGCGGAGCAGGGCACCGCCGTGGCACCAACAAGGCGACTTTCTCGGAATTTGCGAAAGATTTGATAAGATTAGGTACTTGTTCAACTTGAAACAATGTTTGTCTGTTCGTCCGTGATAATGATAACGTTCTTTGTTGAGTGCCGGCAGCGCCTAGTTCAATGATAGCGCTATCTTTGATATTCTTAGAAAATAACGTGGTATTTAGCAAAATCTGAATTACGAAAGCTAAGTATGCTTACGTTACGTATCTAATTTTACCTTTTTCTACTACATTCTACATTAGTTAGGATTTTTTATTTAGTTACTAGATATAATATGTATATATATAAAATATACTCAACATAATTTTGTGATAATGGAAGTTTTTGAAACGTTAAGTACCTACTTAATTAATATTAAAGTATAGTCATTCTGAATCAATTTGATGGATTTTAGTGTATAGACCTTGGAGAAGCCTTTTATTAAAAAGACCTTTAGGATTCAAGTGAAATAGCCTGCAATCCTCGCTTTTAATGGGGTCCTGCGAACGTCCTGCGAACGAACCACAGCCCGTCGCGGTCGTTGCGAATGTCATGAATCCCATGGACTTGACTTTAGAACTTGAGGACTTTCCGTACATCCAAAAAAATGTCAAGCCACGGGCACTAGCTATTAAATTGTAAATTGGGGATTAAAACTTTGCAATAATATTGTTTCGTATAGTTAATAGTATCAATCCTATCATTGTTATTGAGATAGACCAACTGGATAGATTCTAAGGTCAATGATAAAAATGTTTTGTCTCAAAAACGGTCTAATTCATTCACAAGTCACGCTTAGCCCGTAGCCAAGAATGAAATAAGTATCTAGCAACATAATTCGGTTTATACCTCGATGGTTATTGATACAGCCAAGAACCTATCTCGCTAGGTATAGGTTCTTGGGTACAGCTGTGTCGTTCCAATTTCAAATTGTTAAAATCGAATGTAGTTAGGAAGCGTCTACATACGGGCGCAGCTTATTTGTGTTATTTCAATGTGTTCAAGGATTTTCGCACTATCATGTCATGTTGGGTGTGTATTTTTATAATTTAATTAGCATTTCCCCGTAAAAACACAAATTATTTTTTGTGCGGATGACAGGCTGTCTGTCATTTTTATTTATTTATTCATATCTATATTTTTTAAACGACGTTGAAGGAACAAGATTTGTGAGGTTGTTTCGTTATTTTTGTAAGTGACACAACACAAATAACGTCTCCAAACGCAACGCAACTTTCATTCACATTTCACCCTATAGTCGTCTAGTATATGTAGTCTAGCCAAATGCTTAGCAATTCTTTTTTTCTGGAGCCCGTTGTTAGAATATCCGTTAGATTTTAACTTTCAATGAGAATTTAAGTACTTAATAAATGTCCTTCATTCGGTATAGGAAGAATTCAACCACGATGATACGTCGCTCTGCCTAGAGTTAATAAATTTAAATACCTAGGATCAATAACAGCCAACATTGAGAAGTCACTCTGAAATATAAAGTACGTAAGGAACATATTTCTCAGTAATAGGTGTTCATATTACTGAGAAAATTACAGAATCCAGGCTACAGTGTCGGCTACGGACATGTTGTGCGCAGACCCGATGACCATATTGTGAAAAAGTGCCTTGCCATGGTTACTAGAAAGAGAGGGAGAGGTAGACCGTAAGCTACCCGGATGACAAATATCCCAGAGGACATGCAAAAGCTTGGCCTTACTGATGACGATGCTTACCAGCGAAGTGAATGGCGCCGAATGATTAAGAACGCCGACCCCGCGTTAACGGGAAGAGGCGAGGATAGTGAAGAGTCGGTATAGGATGAATGAGTCTCGTAATATGTTAGTGCATACAGTGCCCCTAAAATAACAGTGCGCATCTGAAGTTAGCCGAAATCGGTACGGACATTAATCACGAATGTGAAACATTTACTATTTTTATAAGTATTAAAATTTTCCACGGCAAAACTACTTGCGGATAACTTCAGACACGTACTGTTTCTTCGGGGGTACTGTAGCTAAGATCATTTTCTTTTTTTTTCTTAAAATAGCTTACGAGCAATGTAGGTCGCACATTACTAGTATTTTTATTAACTCCTCGTGCCAAGCTAAATGCTTCACAAGTGGGTTCACGTGATACGAAACCCACCCTCGAAACCCACCCATTGCACGAGGTAGTGCAATGGGTGGGTTTCGAGCCGGCAACCACATGATCGCAATAGCCAATAGGCCAACGCCGCTTTCATTGGTCATACGATAGCTAAAAAAAAGACATTTAAATATGACTATCAAGATCAAAATCTCATGTACTTATCTGCGGTCAAAATGCTGTCTAGTGTAGGTCTACTTTCACAGTGTAGGTACGTCAGCAAAGACAAAGAAATCCAATCAAATCGGGATCAAAGTTTTTGTATCAAAAGCCAACCCGTTCTATTACGCTTTTAAATCTCTTCGTGTAGATACATAATTATGTACTGGCACTGTTTTATTCACAGAAACCTACATCATTTACTCAGAAAAGGTACTTTACTGTCATAATTTAATAAAGATTCAAATTTATAACATATTAATAAATAATGTTTTTCTATTAGGCGATGATTCATATATATTGTGTAATCAACCTTATGTATGATTATGAATTAACATAAGAGCATGACATAAGCTACAAAAAACGTCTCAACTTTTTTTTATTATCTATGGCGTGTACAATGGCATGTCAAATGAATTAAAAAAGAATTTGAATATCGAACGTAACGTTTTGTAGACAACTAGTTCACACCCACAATGTAATTAAATATGCAATTTTTTTTTATTTAACTTCATTTGTTCTAAAAAACGCTACTCATCACAATAAGATAAAAAAAAGTAATTTGTGGTTTTGTTCGTTTAGTTTTGATAATGTGTTTACGTTATACAATTTTGACTTTTATTGCAATAAAGTGATGGTTGAACATATTTTACTTTGCTATGTTGAACAAAAACTTTACCTGTTGTGCCTTGCTAAGCTAGTTTGAACTTAATTTTGTAGGGCAGTAAGGTTTATGTTGCTGAAATTGTAAAATTGCTATCACATTTGCTTGGATTTGTCTGGCATTGGCGGCGAGGTCAATTGGAGTACTTTACTAGATAAAATTATTGACTTCAAGTCAATGTCAAGTTTGCGTTTAGTTTGCGTTGCGCGTCGAAAATTCGAGATACATTTCGATTTTATCATTTTGGTTGTTTATAAAATTATAGGAATAGGTATGGTCGGAAAGTTGGACTTTTACTTAGAAAATATAAGGACTCTATATCGCTCTTAAAAATACAGTTCTACTAAAAACCATTCCAAAATACAATCCACCAAATTTTAAGCTAGTGGAAACTGCCCCTCTCCTCCACAAAATCCACCTACCTATTTAATAGGGCAGATTCCACTGCAACCTTTAAGGGTCCGGCGGCGGACGCTGAATTGCTTAAACAAACGTAATACCAAAATAAATCGTAACTAATAAAAATACAATTTAATAAAATAATGTAAGTAATGTAATAAATAAATAAAAGTAATGTAATGTTTTGACGACACGATTGGCGTAGCGGCTGAGCAATCGGCTTCTGCGCAACGTGTTGTGGGTTCGATCCCCACACGGAGCAAATATTTGTATGATCTGCAGGTAGTTGTTCCGGGTCTGGGTGTTTGTGTTTGTAAACGCACCACGATACAGGAGAAAATCCTAGAGGGGGGCAACGGTTTTTAAAAAAAATATATGTTATTATTCGGATTCGGATACCGTTCCTCTAGGTTCCTACTCTACCTACTACTATTTCGTCTACTAAGTTCAAAGCTTCGGAAAGTTGTCGAAAATAACTGTAAAGGAATGTATCCTTTACAATTATTTCCAATGAAGTATTTTACGCGAAATGGTAGGCTAGGAACCTAGATTATTAGTATCCGAATCCGAATAATTACGCTATTTGTATAAATACTGTTTCAGTTACAATTTATTTTGGTATTATGTTTGTACAAGAAATTAGGTCCGCCTCGCCGCGCCGCTGGACCGTTAAGGCATTCCACTTTGCCCCATCAGTGGGGCGGCTTGGTGGGGCAAAGTGGAATAATAATTTAAAATGTCTAGGCCGTAGAGTTTTCACGCATCTATAGTTTGCTATAAAAAAACTGCGTAAACTAACAAATCCGTACAATAGAAACGCATGTGCAGTCTCGATACCTACATAACTAAGTAGGTACTTCATACTATTTATTATCATCACGTCAATTGTCACGTGTTTGCGGTTCTCTTGTGTAGGCATGCAAAAACTAATACTAATTGAAGGATAATAGGTACCTACATGGCTAGTCGCGTGATGCATTTACAATTTATATTATTATAGCGTTGCTCCGTTCCTAAGAGGCATAGCGTGATGTTATATACTGCCCCCGATAGTAAAAAGGACGTATCTAACATTTTTCCAAAATTGAGTTATTTATATTATATATAAGATAAGATAGATAACTAAAGACGAATCAGCTGATATTTATTAATTTTATTAACTAACTAGCTTTTGCCAGCGACTTCGTCTGCGTGGAATAGTTACTTTGTACTCTAGTTCTTCGCCCGCGGTTTCACCTGCGTTGCCCCGTTCCTAAGGGTTGTAGCGTGATGTTTTATAGCAATACACAATTCACTGCTCTGCTCCTATTGATCGTAGCGTGATGAAAAGTATACTATAACCTGTGGTTTGGGCTGTGCGTTGATAGATCACTATGTCAGTCAGTCAGTCACCTAACGTAAGAGTAGACAAATATAATCAGAAAGCTCCGAACTGCTAAGCTATCGGGAGTTACACGTGTTATTGTGAGTCAACCATAAAAGATAGACATTTGCTGTCGTGGAATATTTTTTATATAATTTTAAGGAGAACATTTCCGTCATACATGATTTCTGTGTAGCTTTAACCATTAAGGCTGCACACGCGACGGAAGCTTAAAAAATGGAGTAAGTTCTCCTGTTTTCCCAACATTTCCATTCACTGCTCTGCTCCTATTGATCGTAGCGTGATGAAAAGTATACTATAACCTGCCCAGGAGTATGAAGAACAATTGTACCAAGTTTCGTTGAAATCCGTCGAGTGGTTTTTGTTTCTATAACGAACATACAGACAGACAGACAGACAGACAGACAGACAGACAGACAGACAGACAGACAAAAATTTTACTGATTGCATTTTTAGCGTCAGTATCGATCACTAATCACCCGCTGATAGTTATTTTGGAAATATATTTCATGTACAGAATTGACCTCTCTGCAGATTTATTATAGGTAAGTATAGATAGATTTAATTTCGGATTTACCACAGTGAATAAGGACTCATCTCCATTATCATTTTATAGTTTAACTAAGATGAAAAGTATTTTTTCTCCGTATTTAGTTTTTGTTAGATACGTCTTTCTTATTATCGGGGGCAGTATAGCTTATAACCTGCCTCGATAAATGGATTATCCAACACAAAAAGAATTCTTCAATTCCAACCAGTAGTTCCTGAGATTAGCGTTCAAACAAACCCTTCAGCTTTATAATATTAGTAGGTATAGATTAACCTAACCACTACTACATTGATATTTTTAGAAACAGAATTATCAGAACAAATTGAGAAAGATACTATGAATATTTATTTCATTAATTCAAAGTTCTTCTTCTTATCATGTCAATAGTCAAACAATTTTTGAGTAAATAAGGCCACCTAATTGCGTTAGGCGCAGTCCAATCTAAAATTATAAATACGAAATTAAGTCTATTTGTTACGTTTTCACGCTTAAATCACCGAACTATTTTTGATGAATTTTGGTATAGAGATAGATTGTACCTCTGAGAAGGTCGTAAACTACCTTTTGTCTCAAAAAGTCCTTTGGGATGCGAGTGAAATAATTAGCTACATCTAGTTAGTTGGTCATAATTTTAATTACTTTACTTAAATACAACATTGTAATTGTACTTCGTTACTTTTTAAATACTTTTAGGTTGTCCTAGTTCTAGGTCGAGACCGCACTGTCGTAATGTGTTATTGAAGTTTTTGAAATAAACAATTAATTTAATATTACTTTCTTTAAGATAAATTGATTAGGACTGCCTCATTAGTTTAGTGGTTCCAAGCGCGACTGCTACGCTAGAGGTCTTGGGTTCGACCCCAGGTCGAGCAAAGTGATATTGGGATTTTCTATGAAATTCTCAGTAGCAGCTCGGAGTCTGGATGTGTGCCCGGTCAATGGCAATAGGCTCGCCCCCAATTACATGGGACCTAAACATACTGGCGAACTGTGGGTGTACATTATTACGCCTCTGCCTAACCCTTCGGGGAATACAGGCGTGATGGTATGTAAATTAATTAGAAGATGATTTACATATTTTTTTTCAAATAAGTAACAGTGTACACTAGTTGTTTATTTAATCATTGGCTAATTGGAAATTCGGACAGTCTCTCATGGTCCGCATTGACGCGTGGACTAATGAAACTGACATCTAAAAATAGCTCTGAATAACAATATTTGCCGCTTCTGATAATTTAATATGCCAGTGAATTAATTATGTAAACTTGCCATTTATAGCGAATAGAGTACCAGAAGCCGTGTGAGTCAACATTTGCTTTGACAATAACTCGGTCGCTTCCTACCTCCTGCTGATAACACCTTTGTTTAGACTCGTTAGCCTCTCTGCAATTCCTAGTATTAGCCCGATAAGTTTAACCTCACAAGTTAAAAAAAAAACTGGAAAAACACCGAAACAAACTCTGAGAATCATGGTTTCTTTTAAATTCCAGACATAGTAGAAACAAATATATGTCAGTTACCTAATAACACGTATGCTTCCTGTATTATATCTTCTTTATCCATCATCTTGGAATAAATTAATCCTTTACTAAGTTCTTCTTGTGTGATTGTGTGAAGAACCTTTCAACGCGTTCAATGGAACGCGAAACTTTCGCGTCGTCGTTGCTGAATTAGCTACAGTAATAGATTACCTAGTCAAGTTAATTCATCCAGCTATAGGTAAGTAGGAGACTTGTTCCATAAAATAAATTATAGGCGTTACCTTCCATAGCTCTTGGGACGTATATGTCCATCAACAAAATGAAACTTGTGTGGTATCTACACATATCGTTAAAGTGACAGACATGTTTGTTTTGGAACAGCGTAAGTACCTTAAATTCTTTAACAATATAAAATACCCTTAAATATTATTCGATTAACGCTAAACGATTATCAACTTTATAACTATATGTGCTAAGAATGGGAATGTGTTTTTATTTACTTTTTGAAGTAGCGCGCGTCAATGCATTCCTGAGAGGCGTGATGCATTCCTTGCCTTTGCTCATAAATCACGGTGAAAAAAAACTTGCATTCCTTTACAAGCAGAGCGAACGTAAGAGTTACATATTTCACGGTTGGTGACGTCATCTTGTGCTTTTATTGAATGAGTTACTAAAAAAAGTTCATTGTTGTTTTCGTACTCGAGTTGAAATGAAGAGAATTCGTAAAAATTGTTTCATTTTTATGTCATTTATGTACTTATTGTAATAATATATTTTTTAGGAATGCTTAGTACTTATTGTATAAAAATAATACAACACTGGTAGATCTAAGAATATCCATAAAATTTTTGGGTTAACAAATGTAAAGTGATGAGTAGAATAAAAGTTTGTGTTGCGAATAACTAACCTTATTCTTCTACTACAACATCAATAATTACGGAGTAGATAGGTAAGAACGAGTCCATCACCTTTACTTACTTGCTAAAGTGTGCAAAAGGAACAAACCAAAAAGGTTACACTCGTAACGAACGTTCCAGTGATCAAGGGAACATGATGTAAAGTGTTGTCTCGGGTCAAGGCGAGTAGCAACTCCACACATGTGAGTAATAGTGCGTTTAAACAGTGCTTAGCATTGAGCTTTGCCGGCTTTTGACTGTTTTTAAATTAGGAAACAATTTAAAAAGTGAACATCCTTGACATGATTTATAAAGCGTATTGAGTGGGAATAAAAAAATGATGTGTCATTAATATTTTTTAGTTTTTTAAATTGTTGACGGTAGGTATGTACCCATTTATGTATGGGATAAAATTTGGCACACAGATAGATTATACCCTGTAATAACACATAGGCTACTTTTTATCCGGACCCAATCCTGAAGTTCACGCAGACAAAGTCGCGGGCAGAAGCTAGTATGGACATATTCCCTAGCACAATCCTGTTAAGAGGGCATTGACTCTGAAGACACAAATCCTTTACAATATTAACAATTCACAACCAAATGCAAATGCATCCGTAACTTTCACCAACCACGCAACAATGCGTTGAGCAAACTTCACACGTCAAGCATAACTGGAACTCTAACGTCTTACTTAATATTCGACCATCTCTCTCAGTCCTCCTAACGCAGAGATCAAGTTATACTGGTCGTTAACAAAAATGGCGGCGATGGGTTTTACCAATTTTTGTAAACTTGCAATATAAAATGTTTGTTATTGATGACGTTAATCTTTGTGGTTGGTTAATAGCATGTGGAATATCTATCTAAACTATTCCAGAACCGACTTTATATATGATAATATTGATATAGGTACCTACTTTTTTTTGTTACTTTTTCTTACCTAGGTACTTTTCATATATTTAGGTACCTATGCCTGAACGGGGTCTGTCTATTTTTTTGTAGTTATTTATTTTTGATATGGTATGGCCTATGGGTTTCGTAGAGAAGATATTGATTGAGTACCTACGACGATGGGTAGTGACTTAATTTTCATTTTGTACCTATAAGTGTAAGAACTCTCAAGTTCGTGGTGTGAAATAAATCAATAAACCCGTATTTAGTGTAATCTGACATATTGTCTGACTGTCCATGAAGTTTATTTCTTTCTAAAAAAAGATTACTAGCGATGTGTGTCGCACATTACTAGTAGGTGTTCTTGTTAACCCCTCGTGCTAAGCTAAATGTTTGTGTTACGAGTGGTTTCACGTCGGTAGTGCAATGGGTGGGGTTCGAACCGGGAACCACATGATCGCAAGTCTGACGCCCTAGCCATTAGCTACCGCTACCGCCGCTTCAAAGCTACCGCCGCTTCTTCTCCATAGGATCAACCTTTTGGAACCGTGCAACTAGAATCATAACGTTTCATAAACGCTTGTAAAAGCTTATTTGAAATAAAAACATTTGAACTTGAACTTGATAATACTGTAACTAGGTACATACTTAGGTAATTAGTAATAAGGAAAACTTTATGACAAATGAGCCTGAAATCTGACGATTATTCTTAGTAGGTAGGTTAATGTCTGTCAAAACAACTAAATTTTCCTTAATTGAATATTAAACAAATACATAACTTTAAATTCTAATTAGCAATTGAACGTAAGTAGGTATCTCATACCTATTACATGCCTAAAATAATTGGAATAAAATAATCACCAATCAATTCCTTATGGAAAACGTAAATTAATCACCGTTTTCAGGGACTTTTAACGTGCTATGGGAATTTACCACACAATTTTTGTGAAAGCTAAAGATGCTGTACTACTTACACAGGTTTATTCAAAAATACTGCGTCATTAGTCTAGTGTTTCTAAGCACGACTGCTAGGCTAGAGGGTTCGATAACCAAGTCGAGCCATGTGTTATTGGGATTTTCTATGAAATTCTCAGCAGCTCAGAGTTTGGGATTTGTGTCCAATGAATGGCAATAGTTTCCTCTTAAATATCTACAATACCGGCGAACTGTGGATGTGCTATAATTAGTACGTACCTGCCTAGCCCTTCGAGTAATACAGGCGTGATGGTATTATAGTATTACAAAAACATTAAAAATAGGTAAGTTCTGTGATGCTTGATACCTAATAATTACTTAATATTAGTTACTTGACACAAATGAACGTGAATCGCCGCAACAAGGAAAGGCGAAGGGTTTTATCGGACAGATGATGTCAATACTCAATACATATATTGCACTTCACAAGTTAAATAGTGTCTCTTACTATACGCGCCTAAGGAGGGGACATCAGGCGGAGGCGGGCTAAAGTGGCCACGTTAATGAATCGATAGTTAGTATGTATGAATGTATTCCTAGCCTTTTACACTTAGAGGTCAGCTTCATCATCAACAACCCATTATATTGTCCCACTGCTGGGCACGAGTCTTCTTTCAGAATGATATTCACCAAGCTGGCGTAGTGCGGGTTGGCAGATTTCACACGCCTTCGAAAAGATCTCTCAGGCATGAGACTTTCCTCACGATATTTGCCTTCACCGTTTAAGCGAGTAATAATTTTCGCACATGCCCCTCGGGTACTGTGGCTCTGGCAGTCTGCAGTCCGTATGGGCCTCTTAAGGGTCGGCAACGCTTCAGTAAATCCTCTGGTTTTGCAGGTGTCCATGGGCGATGACTACTTACCATCAGGTCGCTCGTCTGCTCGTTTGCCGATATAATTTATATAAAAAAAATTACTTTGAAGAGTCAGAGAGATTCGAACTCGAGACTTTTGACTTGGCATATTTTCTCAGTCTTTTTAGTTGGTTATCAAGTTTCACTGTACTACATATTGTCAGCTTATACTAGGTGTGTAGCTGGGTTGATAATTCTTATTGTGATTCATCAAAAGTTGCGATTATTTGTGGGAGCTTTTCTCTTCTTTTTCGGATCATTCACGGTAAAGCACTCAACTTATATTACGCGTACGACGTACGACACATTTTTAAACATGTAGTACCTAACTATATACCTAACTATAAATAAGTTTACAATCAACGCTAACGATCTAAACATTAGCATATAACTAATACAGACACATAGATAGCGATTTTTTTTATCCGGGACTATAAACAAACCTTCAAGCGTTCAATCTTTTCGTGTGTGTTTAAGATTTTATCAAGGTTTAACTATTGATGTCTATCTGCGTAATGCTTTATTATGATTGGGTTAGTGCGCAATATTTACAAGACGTAAATTAGTTAGAAATTCTTTCGGTTTTTGTGGAAGACTAGTTTCTGCCCGCGACTTCGTCTGCGTGGACATCAGAATTCGGTGTTACTTATATAAAGACGCAGTGTGTTAGTCCAGGTTATAAACTATCTGTGAAACAAATTCCATCCAAATCGATTAAGACGTTTTTGCACGATTGAGTAACAAATATCCAAACATTAATTCTTTCAGCATCAAGCATTGATCGAGATAAAGAATAGTCTAGTTATCGTAGCTTATGTTGAGTCGAGTCCAATTCAGGTGGATACATTTCAGTTTTATTCTGAGACCGCGTTACGGCAACCGTATCTACTCGTATTAGTAAAATCGTCCTAGGTAGTGTGGGACGCCCGTCGTTCAAAGGCCTAGTGTAAGTTTCTTTTCACCAACTCGTTTTATTACGCATCTACCGCTTTCGGCTCTCTGATTGGTGAAGATTGGTGAAGGTCTCAGATCACGACAATCAGTACGCAGAACGAGTTTGACGATATAGTGGAATAAAAGTCACACGTGGGCCAGGTGTAATGACGACTAGCGGAAAGTAGCTGGCAGAAACTTGATGAAAAGAGCTGAAGAATGGACTTTGTGTTTTTCATTAAGAGAAGACTTCGTAGAAGCTGACTAATACGACATAATGATAGTAATGATGATTTTCTGTAAACAGTCCGTCCTTGAGGTGGTAGGTAGACCTTGCGCTAAAGCCAACGTGACTTAAATCACATGGGAACTGCATTAAAGTGTCTTTACGGTTGGGGCGAGGACGTTTCTACAGTAAAATGTTTTTGTAGTGACCATGAATTGACGGACAATGTGGTTTTTGTGCTAGTTCTGAATTATACTGAGCTATAAATCTATTTATGAGATAAAATACCATCAAGCCTGTATTTCCGGATGAGAGATGTGCTGACTCTACGCCCACAGTTCGTCCGTCTGTTTTTTAGGTTCCATGGAATAGGGGACGATCGGTCAGAAATCCAATCTCCCAAAATAATCACTGAGAATTTCATACACAAATCCAATAAAATGATTCAACCTTCTTGCGGCCAATAGACCAACGAGGTATTCATACTTAATTACCATTCACTAGTCCGACATTTTAAGACTCTTGATAAAGATACGTATCTTCCGAACCTATAAGGAGACTGTCAAGCTCCTGGTGAGGAGTATTTTTAGTGTGATAGAATAATATGGTCATTTGGCCAATAGTAGACTGTACTTACTTAATCGAAAGTTGACAATCCATCGCTGCATAGTAGAAAATGATTATCTTAGTGGGAAATCTTTCTAACACATTCGGAGATCCTACTTGCGAAGAATTTCATGAATTCAAAAATTGATAAAATGATAAATTTTAGTCACTATTTAAGAAAACCAATGATGGTTACCCTACCGCGATGACCTCTACCTAACTTATGTGTTTACCGCATCGAACTGTACGTAGGTATCTTGACAGTCTTCAACGCCTTCAACGTGACAGGGTAGGGTACCTACACCGTCAGAATTTGTAGGTATATGCACAACTGCGCAGACGCATTTAAAATAAGGAACGCTCGGTGCAGGACAACATTATCATTACTTATAAATACATCGTCATGCCAGTATTTTCCCGAACATCTACTTACTTTACTGTATAAAATGGAACATGCACCAAGTTTTATCCACCAGCAATACAACCACGTCCAATTTCGCGCAGTAATTTTTTCGTAATGCGCGTACAAACAGACAGACCAATAATAACTGTAATAAAGATATTATGTACCTACTCATTTGTTTTGGTTTTTTTAAACATACACTCACGCCTTTCTTCCACAGGGAAATACAAAAACTACAGACCGCTGTCTGCTTCGTACGATTCTTGCATAGGTACTCTTTTGTTTCTTCCAAACTCTTTTGGTTTCTCATAAAAAGAAAATTGTTAAATATTTCCAACTAGCGAGTAGTGACCCGTGCGTAGCTACGTTAGCGTAAATTTTCCCACCTATTCCGGTGGATGTCAAAAAATATTGTCCCTTGTCCTGACTATAATGAACACAACAAAAAAATAAAGTTATGCGCGTACATAAATTTATGTATCTATTTTACAATCTTTGTTGGTGCTACTAATATGCCATTAAACACGTCAAGTCATTCACTCTCTTCCTATAATTAGACGGTGACATGTGTTCGAGTAATGAATGGTAAAAGATTACAATGTGCATTACGTAAACACCATTAACTGAACCATTTCCCTGTCGCCGTCGCGGGGAGATAAGCAGTTGAATATGTACTGTATACAATACATCTGCTATAATGTAATCTATTATGCGGAGGGAATTTTCTTGTGCTGTTTCTCTCTCTTTGCAATTTAGCACCAGTAAAAGTCATTGCCTGCTTGGGAGAGCAGGCATTAGGTACATACTATTGAAATGAAACTATTTTTACGGATTTTATTGCGTTGTATTGATATTATTTAATTCTGGTAGACTAACGCGTTTCCTACCTTAAAATTTATTATTGTTAAATCTCAATAAATTTGTACGTTTCGCAACTACAACCAAATTATACTGGTAATCTGTATACATCAATAGTGGCTATTTTAGCCCCACCCCCGAAATTAATTATACATATTATACTCTGGGCTGAGTATTAATTCTACGCCTTTGAATAATAAAAAGAAAACCATTTTACATTTTGGTAAAAAACTAAGGGGGCAAAAATAGCCAAATCCGATATGATTCACAGACTAAAGGTCCGCTTAATACTTGCTAATATAACACGATGTGTGACATATGTGCGTGAATCATATTATGATTCGACAAGAGTGGCTATTTTAGCCCTCCACATCAAACCTAGGGATCTGACCAATGAGAGGTCACACCTTTGTATTAAACTAATAAAATATATATTTATCTCACGTACTGATTTATTGTTGGTATCACTCTATATATGTAATACATATGCAAACGTTTGCGGCACCATTAATAGCCGGTTTTATGGGTGTGTGCTCTGTTCAAAATGTATTTATAACTTTATGTACTGATATCTGAAGGCTGATCGAACGCATATAATGTTATCTACTGATTTATTTTGCTGTTGCGAATAAGTAATTGTTATGTATTGCAGGGCGAGATACAACTTATCGGGCATCATAGGGTATTATAATGAAACGTTTGTGAAAGTAACAGTTATTATAATTAGTAATTAAAGTCTAGCTTAGTTATAAATCATCTTCGTACGCAGATTGGTACATAATCAACCCACTACATTGTCCCACTACTGGGCCTATAATTCACTACGCTGGTCTATTGCGGGTTGGCAGACTTCACACGCCGTCGAGAAAATTTCTCAGGCATGCAGGTTTCCTCACGATGTTTTTCTTCACCGTTTAAGCGCGTAATAATTAACTATTAATAAGCACATGACATCGAAAAGTTAGAGGTGCATGCCTTGGATTCGAACTCGAGACCTTTGACTTGGCACTCCTGTTGTCATATCACTAGGCTATCACTGCTTGCTCAGATTTGTAGATACAGAACAAATAATTAGGTTCAAATATAAAATTAACTGCCTCATTGATCATTGCAAGCGTGAAGTGCCGGGTTCGACAAGAAAAATGTTATTGGGTTATTGGTACTTATAATTATGTTTCACCACTTTCAGTAAGTACAACTTGAAAATTGTTTTTAAACATTGACACAATGAATTGGGAAATGGATTTCACTTCACTCTTTATTTTGGTATTACCGAAATCGGGTAGCGAAGGTCTCACAGATGTCTGTCACCTGGTGCAAAATCTCGTAAGATTGGAAGCCAACCTCATCTTTCTTGGTATTCGCCCCCATAATGGGGTCAGCCTTACGATGCTCTCCTCCGAAATGGAGGAGAGCATCGTAAGGCTTTCTTTTTTCTTTTTTGGGGTTGGCATCTTTGCCAACCCCAACATTCGGAATGGCTAATAGGGTAACGATGACGAGTTTAGATTTTCTTTAGAAGGAAGATTTTTGTAGATGTCCTATCGGTCTTCATCAGTAGAAAATATTTTGTTGAAAATCATCCTTAATGAGACCTGCTCATAGAAAGAAGGAAATTAAATACACTATGTAGTGGTTCTGGTTATTACAGAGTATTTTATGAGATTCAGTTAAAATGTCTTCCTGATAACATAATCTTATCTTTTTTACAAAACACATCGTTATCAGAGCTATTTAAACTGCAATAACCATAAACCACTCCTAATAGGTAGGTACCGATTGTTTACCCATCAGCAATAGAAAAAGGGTGGGGCTTTACAAATAGGGATGGGTAATACGTAGAATGTTGGGGAAAGAACTAGGTACAACTACAAAGTTAAACATAGAGTAGGCAACTTTAAAAAAAACCAACGCACAAAGGTTCTTTTTTTAAAAACTTCAAACATTTTTTTTTATTCTTTCAACGCGAAATTCAATACCGGGAACTCAAATAAAGTTAGTAAGCCGATAAATAAATAACAAAGAGAGGGAAGTTTTTAAAGTAGCACAGACTATATACGTCGTTTATTTGGCGGGGCGGCGGCGCCCCGGCGACGGGAGCGGCGCGCCGTCATGGCGCCCTACGCCTTCGCCCCTGACGCGACGGGAATTACTACCGCTACTCATTTTTTTCCAGAATAATGAGACGAGTACTACCACTACCGTTGCACCGCCGCGCCGCGTGTAACTGTTTCGATTCCGAATTCCTACCCAAATTTTTGTATATTCATAAATTATCTCTCTCTAGTCTGGGTACTTGTTAGGTTCCCCGGACACAGTGCTTGTTATCGAAGGCGAGAGTTATCTTTTTAAAAATGAAATGAAAAAGAAAATAGTGCTCCCTTATTCTTTCTAAGAGAGTGGGACACAGGGAACAAGGTGCTAAAATTGCCATTAATCACGTGGTGTTTTTTGACCCCCCTCCTCAAGCTACTCATACCTCATAGTGATATGTGGTGAGATTTTAGACTACCTTCCCAAAATACGTGTATTCAAAGTCAAAGTCAAAATGTTTTATTTCAATTAGACCATTAAAAAGGTACTTTTGAAAAGTCAAAAAAAGATACTCCGTAGATACTCTTTAAAAAAAACATGATTACAATATTAATCTTTACAACTTTGTTTTAAATAGTTTGACAATTATGCAATTTGATGTGTAACATTTATTCAGTATAAGTAGGTGTTATATTTAGAAAAAAAGGGATTGCCATAGCAAGTAAGGACTAACCAGTCCCGACAGACAGCACCCGTTCACGAGCATGAAGTGTGTACCATACCATATTTGTCAACCATATTGTAGGGAATAAAACAACCCGACATAGAACGCCACCATGAGCAGGTCATTTATGTGAGCATGACAAGCTCAGACCGCGGGCACAATATTTTTATAGATAAATATACTTACACAAATTGTTACATCTGATCTGCACGTTCCTCACACTTTACAGTAGGTATACTAATAAAATTAGGAAATTATACGATATTAGTTCAATCAATATGTACATCAAATTATTATCATCAAAGTCAAACTAATTGATAAAATTATATCAATTGGTTTGACTTTTCAAACGTACCTCTTTAATGGTCTAATTGAAATAAATAATTTTGACTTTGACTTTGACTATCATAATGTGTATATTTATATTTGTTTACAAAGTATCTTAAAAAAATCGATTTTCGGTTTGGAAATCGCGTGTTCAACGAAAAAATGAATATACGTGACGCTGCACTACGCCCCCCTCCCCCTTGTGATGTACCGTGATTTTTTCAAACCCCCTCCACCCCTTTTCGAGCCTTATGTGATTAATGAACGATCCTTATGATTCACGGACGCACTGCACAACGTGGTATAACTCCCAGTATTAGTTGACCTCGCATTGTATAGGTTTTTACGTACACTTAAAGGTCAACTTATAATGGAAATATAGGGCACGTTGCGTAGTCGTGTGTCCTTGAATCTTATTGTGACCATGCATGGGAAAAGAAAGCAACAGGCAAGACCTACCAGCACGCAAAAAAAAACGCAATCAAATAAATCTAAGCTACACAAGTAGTAGGGGAAAGTAACCCTATACAGACATGGCACGTATTTATTATCGCGTACGTGGGGGTCGCTACGCAATGGATTTAAGCTTAGCGTTTCATTAGAAATGACAGGGTTAACCGGATAACCGAGCGATAATTTATGTACATAATAATGAAGAGTCCTATGTTTATTAACGTAGTTTTAGTTAATTAAAATGTGGTCCGTGAGATATGAATATATTCTTAATTTTAACACCAATGTAGGTCGGTAGGTACTCTTATTTCCAATAGGAGAACCTACTTATAATTCGAAGTCGTGGAACGTAAGTAGGTACAAGAAGAGCACCATGTAGCTACATAAATATATCTACTTTATCATAATATTTCCCTCCCGATACATGTTTTCATATACATTCGTGTTCTATATAAGGATTGCCTTCAACAATTTAACTTCACGCAATTTATTGTCACTGATCAAACTAAGTGAGCAATTAATATTAATTCTGAAAATAGAATTAGCTGAAAAATAGTGGGCATACGCTGCGCCCGCGCCGGCGTCGATCAGTGACTCACGCCCTACTGGCGCCAGTTGATTTATAGTGGACACTTGCAGAACTAAGGGATTTAGAAGATCATTAACTTAAATAATAATTACTTATTTGTCACTTAATGCAGCTTGGTAAAGTGATTTCTTACTTTTGTGTTAGTTTTATTTTTTTTAAATCGAAGTTGGACAAACGTACACCACGACAATTAGGCGGTTAAGAAATTGATTCACCATCCATAAGGTTAAATATCATTTGCCAAACATAATAAAGTCCATTTTCGCTTGCAAGAAATTTTAAATCACTACCTAAAACTGATGAAGCAAGTAAAGCAAGTTTCACCGCTGAATAAAAATAAAGTAAGCACTTTTCACGCTTTATTTAGGTACCTACCTAAATAAAGCGTGAAAAGTGCTTACTTACTAGTATATCATCGTATCAGTTCACATTTTTTTATTAAACTTCCATTAGTCATAGACGTGAACTAAACCGTGAGTCGATTTACTCATCCATAGCAGATATATAATGTAAAAACAGTTTCAAGACAAAATCTGTAGCCGATATGTATTACCTATTCCACAATAAACAAAATTATTATCGGTAGCATTATTGTAAGTATCCTTAACGTGGTTTTCCTCCAGGAAATCGAGATAATAAGGAAATAACACAATATTAATATATTATTGCTAACAAGTGAGGCGAGTCACGTTTTTACCTACAAATTACCAATAACGTACCAATAATTAGGTATGTAGATTCAGGTATTATAGACGATTCTAGATTGTTTTCTTTTTTGAGATAATAAAGTACTAAAGAGGTGTAGGGTCAATCATATTGTAAATTATCAAATAGTTATTTTAGTCTATTAGAAAAGAAAACACGCCTGGCTAATCAAAAGTGGCTATTTGAGCCACGTATTTTAGCCAAGTGGTTATTTGATTTACGGACAAAACAGACTACCTACACAACATGGCATAACTAAAAGCCTGTGTTTCGCGGTGTGAAGATGTAGCCGTAGCCGTGTCAGTGAATCGTATTGTGATTAAAATAACAGCGGCTACTTTAGCCCCCCTGGTATATCTAGAATTTAGTAGCCGGTAGTACATTATGTATTTAACTTCATTTCATAATAGGGGGAGGGCATAAATCCAAATGAATTACTAGATACTAATACTTTCCTATATTTACAGCAAAACCTGGCCTGAAACCACTGGTTCTAGCAATCATCAACATTTTTATTACAACAATACCATCACGCCTGTATTTCTCTAAAGGTTAGGCACAGCTAGGTACACCTGCAGTGGGCCGGTATGTTTATCGGTCCCATGTAATTAGCCATACCTATTGCCATTAACCGGACACAAATTCCGAACTCCGAGCTGCTACTGAGAATTTTATAGAAAAACCCAATAACAGTGCTTGACCTGGGAATCGAACTCAGAACCTCTAGTCTAACATTCGCGCTGAGGACCACTAGGCTAATGAGCCAAGGTGTTTGTTACAATGTAGTAAAATAAGTGCCTCGATTATCACGTAAAATGTTTTCAAGTTTTCTTAGAATATTTAGCAGTTGGAAAGGCACCAACGATACACTATTGTACAGGATTGTAGGTACCTATTCTCGTGTCATTCGCTGCCAAACGTCTCCTTATTCGACCTTCATTATCATTTAATATATTTTCTGTTAATGTATTTTCCAATACAAACGCATTCAATCACGTCCCACATGAATATTTTTTCTATTCAAAATGAGTAACCACGAGGGGCACCTTGTCCTACAATGTCACAGCACCTGCCATTAGTATCGACTTCGTCCGCTGGACTCCTTCACCTTCTCTCCTTGTATTTTCGATAGATATATCGTTGCGGACTCGTATAGAATTAACCTATTTCTGATTATTCTACTCACCTTCCTGCAACGATATTCAAGACAAGACCTTTAGGTACCGGGAGACTCTCAAGTGTCTCCACTTCAGAATAATTCTGTGAGGGATCATCCCTTATTTAAGCATAATGTCAGCATACTTGTATTTCTTCTTCTTCAATTTGCTGTCATTCAAGCTTCCACATCCAATCCTAATAGCATTAAAAAATGGCTTCAATCTAAAAGTGTTAAAATCGCGAATGAAAAGATAATATTTTAGACAAGCGTACATGTAACACGATATCGAAATAGATATTGAAAGCTTTTACAAACAAACCAACAAGCTTATAATAAATTCTGATACAGACAATTGAAAATTGGCAGTGTGAAGATTGAGGCCCCATAATTGATGCCATGAATAACGAAACACAGGGTGATTCAGAGTCCTGTTTTAGTTTTAAGGTCACTTCGCCAATTCTAGCCCAGCTTAGCTCTTCGGCGAAGCGTGCGTATTCCTAAAATAAATTGGGCCAATAAGAAGGACAGCATGACAGCCGATGCCAGATGGGCACTACTGCTTTTAGACTGGTAATTTAGTCTTAAATGAAGCTTGCTTGCTTTTTTGTTAGCGAGTATTGTAAGAGGACGTTGTTTTACGATTGATTGATTTGATATAGTCAAACGAGATGTAGTTGCTACAATTTACGGCACTGCTGGTGTGATGAGAGACTGGAACAGAGGCGCGGAAAGAGGAAAATAGGGATGCGGAAAATGGAAGATAGATGTGGGGAAAACGACAACTTGAAATTGTAAAGTCCGAAGATGTGTTTTCTGCGCAATTAATGATCCTCTTACCTACCTAAATAAAGTAAAAACATGAATTTATTGTTGAATTTTGTGGTAACAACCATCTACCTAGTACACAGAAATATCGTCAACCTAGTCTTTTCCAAATAGGTATGTTGGGGTTAGCTTCTACTGAACGCTTCTTCTTCTTTACCTGGGAGAGCCATGCTTCGGCACGAATGGGCCGGCTCGACCGGAGTGATATCACGGCCTAACAGAAATCCGGCGTTAAACAACGCTTACGTTGTGTTTCGCCGAGTGAGTGAGGTTCAATCCAATCCAATCTTCTTTTAAAAGGTCGGCAACGCACTTGTGACTCCTCTGGTGTTGCGGGTGTCCATGGGCGGCGGTAATCGCTTACCATCAGGCGATCCGTCTGCTTGTTTGCCGTCCTATCTCATAAAAAAAACGTACAGTACCCTCGAGATAACAACCTTGAAGTTAACCGTTGCAAACAACCTCACAGCTCAAATAATTAAGTGTTCTTTATGATAAAATACCGAAATCAGTGAGGACAATATTGTCGAATTCGAAACAATTACAACCCCAACTGTCTACAGCAAGTTTTTATATTAATATTGACCACGGCAAAACCACTTGCGGATAACTACAGACACGCGTTATCTCGGGGGTACTGTAGATGAAGTGAAAGTGGTGTGTTAGGATCGTAGTAAGTGGAAATCTATAGTCTCCGCTTACCCCAATGGGAGAGGGGTAAAAATATAGATCGAATGAAATCCGTTGATCGCATTGTCACTTCACATCAGGCGAACTGGCGGTCAAGCGTAAGCCCGTGTATCCGTGAGTACTACTGACACCAGCACAATAAGTTACCACAAACTGATTTTCCCCAATGCATAATAATCTCTATTGTTTGGAGATTAACAGCCAGTTTCTATATCTAATCTATCGGTAGATTTGCTTACTAGAGATAGAATTTTGACATTTTGACATAAGCTTCATACAGCTACTGTCAAAATCCTATCTCTAGTAAGCAAATCTACTGAGATAGGATATAGAAACCGGCCGTTAATTGAATATCTATTGAAGAAATTTGACAGTTTTGGATACTATCATAGGAGATCATCGTTTACTGTACATGCTAAAGTATAAGCGATCTAAACCTACTTAAGTGAACTAACATCTAACACAGGGGTTCCCAATCTTTTTCAGTCCGCGGCGCACATAGGTATATGTTCACTATTTTGTCTCGGGGCGCCCTAACCTATCTAGCTAGCCGAAATATATATGTACAATCCATACAATCATATTCGTTAGGTAGATAGGCACAAAATTAACGCGGGGAATGGTAAAGAGAATCGCTTCACGGCGCCCTTCTCGCACACTTTGGGAACCCCTGATCTAACCAATTACTGTCACTATTACATTCTACGAGTACAAACTAGTCTTGAACAGCTATACGTGACCTTATTAAGCTTGTTGTATTTGATTTGAATTTTATATGATTGACGTTTCTATTCATAACAAATGTCATTTTAATTTGGTGTGTGTAAGATCAATACTTTTACTTTCTATGATGGTGTCAATTTACTGCGTTTGATTCGTAACAGACACCATCTGTTTTCGTAATAAGGAACACCATTGTTCCCTAATAATTCTAAAATAGAAATATGAAATGTATTTCTTCTAAATAGAGATATAACCTGTTCATTGATTTAATGATCGCAAGCGCAGATGCTGACTGAACGTAAGGTCTAGTTTCGATTTCCATAACAAGAAAATTCTCAAGTTTTCGTTGAATTTCTCAGTAAGTTTAAATTTAGGCTCGCCGTAACATAACATAACATACATACCGGTGAACATACATTAGTGGGCAACTATACATTAATACCCCTCTGTCAAACCCATATACATAAACAAGCGTGATGACACTTTAATAGTCTATTTTCTAACAACAACTAGTACTTTGTAAATATTGATATTAATAAATCACATATTTCTCGTTACTCGTATATCAATAAACTGCATACATGTCATTATACAGAAAATTCTGAGTAAATTGTCCTACTGTCTGTGAGTAAGTTAGATTCATTCATGGTCATTTAGAAACTAAACAAGGCCAAGGCAACTCGCATTAATTATAGCTTAGGTAAACATCCATATACGATATTATTATTTATAAGGAATACGTAATATTGTGTTTTTTTTCTATTATTATGATTTTCTATGGTTCTGTACTGCGCTACGGGCCATGCTGGACATAATTAGTCAGTATTCAACTTGACGATTTCTACAGTGGACCTTGACAGTTGGTACTGTGGCTTTTACAGAAAGATTCCTTAAAATTAGAAATCGATTTCCAACTCTAATTTTATACTCCCGTAAGCAAATCTAAGTCTCCTATAACAATTTCCTAGGTTTTGGAATTTTTGTCAAATTATTTTGTCTTCCGTACCTACTAATGTATAACATCATTGGTTGGCAGAGGTAAATAATAATTTTAAAATCCTTCGAAATTAGCATGCTCAGTTTCACAACGAAAAATAAATTGAGGTGTTTTTTTACTTTAGGAAAATTCCGTCTTCTTTCCCCGCCATTCGCTAAATCCTCAAAATAAATGCCGTCGAATTTTAAATAAATATTTTTGAAATGAAAAATACATGTAAATGTAAATGAGAAGATAATACGAAGCTTTTATTCGAAATACATTTTCTAGGCGTTTCCATGGGCGTGTTGCGTCATATTTATTTATTCTGTGTTTTCATCCGCTTTAACGAACTACTGGCACTTGTCCCATTGCAGTGCAAGCCAAATAAATTGAATCAAGATATATTGTAAGTACATTACATCAGTAAAATCAAATAAGGATTTAATATCATTAATTTTAAATAATAGCGGCGCGGGGCTCGCATCATGGCTTCGCCGGCTGTGAAGTCAAAATTGAATTTTGTTCCACAATATTAAATAAAACATGTTATGTCCATAAAAAATTAATGAACACACCAAACCTAAACTGAAAACCCCAAAAAAGGATGATTCATTTATTACATGAAAGATAGAAAGAAGACCACCGTAAAGTCAACCAGAGTACCTTATTTTTTATGGGATAGGGGGACAAACAAGCAGACGGATCACCCGATGGCAACACCAGAGGAGTCACAAGTGCGTTGCCCGCCTTTTACAGGGGATTGGGCCTCCGGTAACATCACCCACTCGGCGAAAGACAACGTAAGCGTTGTTGGACGCCGGTTTTCTGTGAGGCCGTGGTATCACTGCGGTCGAGCCGGCCCATTCGTGTCGAAGCATGGCTCTCCCACCTCACCTACTTATAAAAATAAAATAAAATGAATGATGTCTTCTAAATAAAAAAGAGACATTTTAAAGAAAGAGAAGATTCTTCTTTTCTTCAGGATTATCTCTCTTCGCTTTTCCAAATAAAAGAAAAGGTACACTGATATGCCGGGATCTCACTGGAAGACGACTAACCATAAGGTTAGGATGATGATGATAATGCTTCCAAGAAGGAAATAATGGAATAAAACAACACTTAAAAATCAGAGACGACTCCTATAAATAAGTACTTACGCATTATTCTTATTCTGTGCCAACATTTCGGCACGCAGTGTACAACCAAAACGGATCTTACGCAACTTTTACCGGGAACTGATTTCAGGAACATTTCATTCATCACCGGCTTGGCTCCATTCAGATGGTTGCTTCGTTTTGTTTGAGTGCACGTTGGTGATGTGAGGATGAGCGTCGACTAGTGACTAATAACGAATTGCACAGGTAAGTTTTACATAAGCGTCTGGAGTAATGAGGTCAAGTGAGGAATTCATAGCGAAAAATTGAGTAATACTTATTAGAACACTGACGAATTATTTTGACGATAGATTAGAGAGTTTAGTTAACGTACAGAATAAATTTAGGAGCTATGATGCCACAGACAGATAGTTACATACGATAAACTTATAACCCCGCTCTTTTTGCATAGGGGGTTAAAAATAAAGTTAAGTAACTAGGTACACAATACTTTAAAAATGTTTTATTCAAACTAAATCCACACAGCCTCCTTTATAAAGAAAAGTGACGTAGGTATTTTTATACGATTACATCTCACTCCAACCAAATTCAAGAACGACATTATTTTGATTTACATCTATCTACTTTCACTGGACGGAAAACAATCATATTAAATTGCTAAAGCTCTAAGAATTCGGAAAAATACTTTACGATCATACCCACCTACACAACGTCCTTGAGATGTTCAAATAAACAATAATAAAGTGCCATAAACTCGTTTCCATGAAAATGCGACCCATAAAATGTTCAAGGCTGACGATTCTGTAAGTTTGCCAAAATCATTCGGGATCGGGAGTAACGCCACTTAAATTGGTAGGTACCTAGTTAATTTACGAATCTTTATCATTTTTAAGTACATACTTGATAAGGTAGGTATTTGTTTTTTTTCTTTTAGTCTTACAGATTACCTATACGGTGAAGAAAACAAGCTGCAAGATCCGACAGTGAGCTGTCTTTGATTTATCTTCGATACAGGCCGTAGCCAGCAAGGATAGGTGTTGTAATGACATTATAGATATCTTTTTGTGATTTTTTTGCATTTTCCATGCTAAGATTATTAAGTTATTTAATAGTAAAGGAAAAAATTCAATCGCGGGCAGGATTCGAACCTGCGTCTTCTGGTTTGATATACCAGACGCTCTGACCTCTAAGCCACCGCGAACCCTACCCGCATGATTGAAATTTTGCCTTCACATTCTGAATTTACGTCATAAGGTGACGTTTGGTGACATCTATGAGAGGCAAGTTACCTTACCTCTCAACCGACACGACTTACTTTACAGTCAGTTCAGTGTCGTACGATGCCACCATACCTTTTAACTATCTTTTTGTGATTTTTTGCATTTTCCATGCTAAGATTATTAAGTAAACCGACACGACTTACTTTACAGTCAGTTCAGTGTCGTACGATGCCACCATACCTTTTAACTATCTTTTTGTGATTTTTTGCATTTTCCATGCTAAGATTATTAAGTAAACCGACACGACTTACTTTACAGTCAGTTCAGTGTCGTACGATGCCACCATACCTTTTAACTATCTTTTTGTGATTTTTTGCATTTTCCATGCTAAGATTATTAAGTGAACTGACTGTAAAGTAAGTCGTGTCGGTTGAGAGGTAAGGTAACTTGCCTCTCATAGATGTCACCAAACGTCACCTTATGACGTAAATTCAGAATGTGAAGGCAAAATTTCAATCATGCGGGTAGGGTTCGCGGTCGCTTAGAGGTCAGAGCGTCTGGTATATCAAACCAGAAGACGCAGGTTCGAATCCTGCCCGCGATTGAATTTTTTCCTTTACTATTAAATGACATTATAGATTTTTTATTTAGGTACATATGTACATACATACTAATTAATCCTTATATTTATTTATTTACATACATACTAAGACCTTGGGATACCTAATAGAGGCGTGATGCCTCTATTAGGTATCCCAAGGTCTTAGGGTCCCATGTAGGTAACAGAACAGGGAAGGAGCCTCTACTGCCATTACCCGAGCACAAACCAAACTCCGTGCTGCTTTTGAGAATTTCATAGAAAATCTCTAGCGTAGGGTCGTAGCAGTCGCGCTTGGGACCACTAGACTAACAACATTTGTTAATAGTTGTTGGTGTTGTTGCAGGGTTACTGAAAATGCTAAGTACTGAACGATCGCACACAAGTTTAGCATTATTATTTTATTTTATTGCGTAATGTTGTGCATTTCAAACTCATATAAATGACCTCGTTCAATTAAATGATTCTGACCGAGGTAAATAAGGTTATCTACCTAATGCTATTGGGCTATGGAGTAGGTATCCGTGTTCAAACTTAGTTACTTAAATAAAAATAAATGTATGAAGGATCGGAGAACGGCTTGACCAATTTGGCTATATTATTATTAGTATACAAGATTTTTTTATGAAAATCCACCAGTAAAGTCGGAAATTTTGATGATAAATTTACGCAGGCGAAGTTGCGCAGGGTTCGCTGGTTTAATAATATAAAATAATTTATTACAGGCTACAATCAAAATCAATGTTCAACATCACACGGCAGCGAGCAAGTCTTCAAGCGACGACCAGTCTGTATCACTCTGGCATCGTTCCAAGCAGCAGTTCATTTAGTTCATTACGACCAAGCACTGTTGCTACCTGCCTAGTGCTCAGTGCGTTGACTCATATCGAACATTTGCTCTCTTGAAGGTCACTGTTCACTGCTACTTGTATTAGTTCGTTGAAACTATCGAAATGTTAAAGGGTTGACAGTTTGACTTGACAGATCTATTTTTTTTACTCGGGACCACAGAAACACCTATAAGGTATCCCTTGAATATCCAAGTTGAGAAAGAATACTACTGTTTCAGCTATGCTAAAAAGGCCTTTGATGAATAATTCACATAAACAAAATATACAGGTTATTATCATTTTTATATATATTATCTAAATATGAATTTATTCCAGAAGAATTGCTTAATGTGGGCTTTTTAGAAACCTGGAAAGCTGCAAAGAGGACCCTGATCTAATAAATCACAACTAACAGCGACGTTATCTTGTTATAATAAAAATCATTGCTTTATGTATGAAAGATCATCATCTGAGAATGTCTCGACTGATTTGGTTGTGTTTTTTTGTTGTGTTCGTAATTGTCAGGATAAGGTGTTTTCTTTTTAATTATCCGGAAAAGTCGCAAAGGAAGGAATTTACCTAGCTGCGCACAGGTTGCTAGTTTTCTATATTTTCAGCATGAGTTAATTGAGTAACACAAACATATTTAATTTTATGTACTATGCAGTCAGTAACTTGATAGCAAGGCCGCTTACATAGAGAGAAATAATAAAACTGTTTTAAAAAATATGTTTTTTTTTAATTTGGCAACCCTATAACTCATGTCATATGAGGCCGTTCGTCGTCGGCCGGCTAGCGCCATATCGTGAGGTCTTCAGATATGACCTTACCGAAATGATAGCGAATTAAAAACAACTAAATATTATACGCAATTATGCTAGGTAATTAATGTTTTACATTCTGTTCTGCACCTCGATTAAAATTAGGTACCTATCATTGTAACAACATGCAATAAACAACTAAGTATATCTATATTAATTTCTTTTTTATCATAATTGTATTACAGCTTACCTTATCGTTGTATTTTTTTTAATATGAAAAATGTTAATTTAATAATTATTTAACTTTAACGGGACATTATAATTTCTTACATATTACAACGTTCTACCCACCTATTCTATTTTGAATTAAGTAGTTAAACTCTGAAATTACGAGTTATTCCGGTCGGATACCCCATATTTGATACCCTGGGGGATTCTGGGAAGTTTTATTTTATAATATTTTCTATTCCGGTCTGAGTTATCAAAAAGAAATTTAAATATTTTATTCCGGTCGGATACCCTAGTTATCTATTAATAGATTTTTGGGACAAGCAACAAAATATACGTAAGTACAGAGTTTATTGAAATACATTTTCGTTCGTAATACCAATACCTAGATAATGTAATGAAAACTTGTACCTACCTATGTTAATATTGAGGAACAACGACATTTTCGTCTTGGCCAAGTCACCGCACCCTATGCGGATTTTGTGACGCTTTTTTTCAATACAAGTAGTTTTATTTCAATGTTTAATATTTGACATATCCACCAATAAGTATGTATTGTACTGTGAGGTACACAGTACAATACACAGTACATTACTGCCAACAAATTGTATTATCCTTGAACAGGGACCAGCAATGATTGGAGAAAATTGATCATAATAAACGAATTTATTATCCTTTGAACACAATAAACTTGAGCAGCACCAAATACAAAGTATACAGTTATTAATAAAATACAAAGTTGTTTAATTAATTCAGTGAAGGTGACCCTTCAAATCCAGAGGGTAGTAAACATACCATCAGGCCTGTATTCCCCGAAGGGTTAAGCAGAGGCGTACTTAATGTACACCCACAACTCACCGGTATTAGGTTTAGGTCCTATGTTATAGGGGGCGAGCCTATATCTATTCACCAGGCACAAATCCAGACTCCGAGCTGCTACTGAGAATTTCATAGAAGAACCCAATAACACTTTGCTCGACCTGGGGTTCAACCCAGGACCTCTAGTGTAGCAATCGCGCTTGGGACCACTAGACTAATGAGACAGTCAGACCCAGAAGATGTTTGATGATATTTAGTGACCACCAGAAATTATAAAATCTTATCACATAGGAACACGTTCGTAACCATGCAATGTTGTACTACAATTCGCCTGTAAGTAGGTATGTATTAAAAGTGACGATCCGGGTAAAAATACAAAATTCTAGATGCAAGTCTGAGAATCACCTTTTTTATAGTACGGAAAATCCATAAGGATCGTCTGCCGCCTGAGGTCTGTGAATTATCTATATATTTTATAAAAAAATCAAAATAAAACTGTTCGATATTCGGGAGTCGCACCCGATCAGCAGATCCTAGACCAATGAGGCAAACAAATCAATTGTTATCTCGACGTGTAGCACATACGCAAATATTTCTTTAAAGATAAAAGATCCTATCGTAGTAGCTATAACTATAAGTAATTACAATAATAGTTAATAATGTCCGCATAGATTTATGAATTGACAAAAAAAGGCGTATTTAATTAAATTCTCTAGGGTTACCCTGAACTACTACGTTAAGTATTATAAAAAAACTTTCATTAAGAGACCAACTTACTTCGTTTTATAGAAAAATCACTACATATTTACTACCACCCTGTAACCCGATGCAATTTAAGAATCAGCTGCTTTTTTTCATAGACGATTTCATAATCACCGTGTCATATAGAGAACACTAGCTTCCGTCCGCGAATTCGTCTGCGTGGATTTCAGAAGTGGATCCAACGTTCAGGGCGTGATTGAGTCACAAACATTCATCCAAACTTTCACATTTATAACAAGGTGTAGTAACTAAGATACCGACCAACTATTGGTGCATATCAGTGGACACTTACACCTCTGCCGAACCTTAATACCCGATTACTTTTTATAATATCGTCAGAAAATACATATAACTATAGGAAATATTCTCCCCCGTATCTTTACAGTTTCCATTCCTTAAGATAATACAAGCTTGAATCCATTACTAACGCTGTGCCTATTCCGGTTATATCTGCTAGTACTTTAGACGTTCAGTAGTCCGAAATAGCCCGTCTTATATTTAACATCGATCTATTATTGGGCCCCTGCCGAGCTAATTACACGACGTAGTAACGGATTTACAACATCTAGTATATTGGTACTGGTGGTATTGTACATGGTGGTCCTAATTTACCATCTTTTTTTAAATTTAAGAGCTCAGCTCTTTTCCTCCTACTTACCATATAATAAATGGTAAGTTTACTGTACCGTTGGAGAGCCATGCTTCGGCGCGAATGCACCGGCTCGACTGGAGTGATACTACGCCCTCACAGAAAACCGGCATGAAACAACGCTTAGGTTGTTTTTCGGTAAGGATACCGGTGGCCCAATCCTCTTTTAAAAGTCGGGCACTTGTGACTCCTCTGGTGTTGCGGGTGTCCATGGGGGGCGATATAATGGCTTACCATCAGGCGATCCGTCTGCTCGTTGGCCGATATCACATAAAAAAAATCTTTTTGCAAAATCCCTTTTAACACAGAGGGCTTGTATAAATTACATGTACCTACTGTTCTGTGGCGGGAGCTATATTTTCTTGATGTTGGCTAAATAAACTTTCTTCTTTCTTTAAAAAGATAAAGTAAGAGTACCTAACTTCAACCAGTTTTTTTTCTTGATTAAGTCGGCCAACGATCAGACGAGCCGCCTGATGGTAAGTAGTCATCGCCGTCCATAAACTCCTGCAACACCAAAGGAGTTGCTAATGCGTCGTCGAGCCCCTACGCCTACGGACTGCAGACTGCCGGCGCCGCCGCCGCAACAATCATGGGAGAACTGGCTCTTACGTGCAATTTAATAGTCGTAACCTACACCAAGGTGCTTTACGACAGACTCCGAGGTAATGGTGACCGCCAGCCAGTCGGACTTCAAGAGGTCCACCACCAAGCAAGTCATATATTTCACCACTTACGGTTACGAGATGCAAATCTGAATGGCGGTGAGGCAGGATTTCCGAAAGAATTTTCACAGACCAGACGAGACGTGTACGTAGGTGTAACTGTATACCACGATTGGTATGCAGTTACTGCACTGAGACAGAAATAGCCTTTATATTAAAAACAGAATGTGTGTAAAAAAGTGGCTTTCTATGTCTTTTCACATCCGCGGTAACTATTCTTACCACAACGGATTTTTATTACCAGAATGAGTTAGTGTTGTTCTTTTAATTATCCCGAGTGGATTTTGGTCTGCTTCATCAACTAGTGGTCCTTAGCGGTTAGAGGATCTGGGTTCGATTCCCAGGTCGCGCAAAGCGTTGTTGGATTTTTCTATTAAATTTTCAGAAGCAGTTCTGAGTTTGGATTTGGGACCGCTTAATAATAAAAAGATAATTAGAAAAACTTGCCTTCTATTACATGGGACCTAAGCATAGGGCAAACTGTGTGTGTAGATGAGTACACTTCTGCCTTATCCTTCGGGGAATACGAGTGATCGTATGTTTGTATTTTGGTCTAGGCATGATAGCTAGGACAATCTATAATGGGATGGTGCGGGTTCATCTTTCTCCACCCCTCCTCTATAAAAAAACCTATTTTTGAGTTAAAGAGGGAAAATTTTTGAGTTGGTTTTATCTATGGTGCAGGGTGTTAGGGTATAGCGCAGGGTCTTTTTAATAAATATTTCGGTTGATTTCCTATTTAATATCTTAAGGGCACAGGGTCTTAGGGGGCGCAAATAAATTAAACATAACTGCTAACATACAAGTAAGATTCTCAACCAAAAAATCACATATTATTATGTTTAATTTATTTCCAGGCGCCCTAGAAGGCAGTTGGGTAGTTTACCTAGTCTACATAATCTATCTTAGCTAAGCTACAGTACGCGCGACATAAGTTGGCCGGACTGAAGTTAGCTGTTTGGTTGCGCAGTACACAATTTTTAACGTAAATAATCCACTGCGCATTAAAACGGCGAACTTCACTCCGGCCAACTTATGCAGCGCGTACTGTACCTAGCTGAGTTATACCTATTGGAAGGCTGGTATGAAGATTTCACCGTAAATTAAAAATTATTGATCGTAGCCTTTATTAATCCGAGATCGTAAATTAATAATAACTTCCTGGCAGTTCTGAGAATACCTTACAATAAAAATATGCATATTCCTACGGTTAGTTGTAAATTGCAATACTTCCGCGTCGCCAACGCGCATCGTAGGAATATGCTTTCCTATTTAACAACTTGCTAGGAATATTAAGCAACTTCAATTCCTGGGAAATATAGAAAATTCATTATAATTACTTCGCACTAAAATCTACATAGAATCGTCTTTCTGTAATCAGCTTTAGACGCTAATTACAGTCAGTTTTGCTAGTGTAATGCTAACGTAGATAATTAAAGAACGTTGACTCTCCAGATAGTCTAACTTTTAGAGTCAGTTGTATTCCTTCCAACCTGGATATAATTTTTGTTACTTAGATGAGACTAAACTTTACCTGTTGTTAGACAACAATATATACTATATTGTTGTCTAACAACAGGTAAAGTTTAGTTGTTATTAGACAATCGCCAAGCGCTGTTTAGTGTAACTTGAAGTTGTAGGTTTTAGCACAAATTAGATAATAGGCATATTAATGATGTGATTAGATTAGTAGGTACCTACTAAGAAATATTTCCGGTATGTTTTAGGTCCCATGTAATAGGCGGCGAACCTATTGCCAAAATAAATACTTATAGATTTAATATAAATAAATTACAAATATTTGTATCCTCTTCTATAGGGTGTATCGGGAAACTACATTAAAGTAAAATCCGAATCTATCCGTATACAAAGTCCACGGAAATAAAGGTGCGTGCACAGCTCCTTGATAATATAATAATTCAAATTTATTTGTGGATCGATTTGTGAACTTTTAATCTACATAAAATGCAATAACACAGCTGTAATTATATTCGTACACGCACCCGCCACAATATCAGACGAACAATTTTGTCCAAAATTGATGTAATCTGGCGACCTTGGTGTCTCCCCTGCGAACCGGCGAAACAGGGTTGTGTCTGACTGTAAATTTTATTCTTGTTGTTATGTAAAATTATAATGTATAAATCGTAAATGTGTATAAGTATAATATCTTTATGTCAGGACAGAAATGCAGTTGAAGGATTATGGACAAATTAAAGAGACTAAAGGTGAGGTTAAAAATGTCCTATACACAGGCTAATTATTAGAAACAATGCAGAAATACGCCGAAGAAATATTACAGAAGTTGTATTATCTTTTCAAACACTTACTATGTAAAAAGACCTACCTGCATAGTTATCTTAATTAGTTCCAAAGTCCATCTACGTAGATTTGCTGGAAACTTAAAAACAGACATAACTGTTTTGTTTCAACTTTTAAGATAATGTAAGTATCCGGCTTGGCATTTAAAAATCTTTTCAAATCATGTTTATTATAAGACAGTAGGTAGGGTCACTTACAAGTGTCATTTATGTTTTAGGCGCTTCTTTCTTCCTTTCCCTACATTAGATGAAAATGTAAACTGACTGAAAGAACTACTTACGAGGAAAAAATAAAAAAGATCTTGCATCAGAAGAGTTGAACGCATGTGTTATGCTGGTAGAATGATTGGACTATGCTGTAAATGGCTCTCAGATAGTGACATCAAAAATTAACGAATTACCTACTACCTTAGTATATTATGTTCTGTGGTACTATTGTTAATTATGTTAAGAGTCCGGCGGACCGAATTTCTCTTACAAACGTAATACCGAAATAAATCGTAATTCAATCACAATTTAATCAAAATGTGTTATTATTCGGATTCTGATACCGTTAATCTAGGTTCCTAGGATACCATTTTGCCCGAAATACTTGACTGGAAATAAATTAATTGAATGCAATTTTTGTTAAAATTACTATGTTTGGAACGATTTTCCAATCTTTATTTTCCCGGGAAGTAGTAGGTAGTAGGTGAAATAGTACGGTAGGAACCTAGATTGATGGTATCCAAATACGAATAATAACATAGATTGATAGAATATTGTCTGGATTACGGTTTATTTTGGTATTACGTTTTTGTGGGCAATTCAAGCTCCGCCGGACCCTTAATTAATAATAACAGATAAAATCATGAATTTGATAAATAATTATATAACAAATTATTGGCAGCCCTATAGCCACCCTGGCAATAATGCAATGTCTCAAAGTCCACCCTAACCCCGTTGCCCTTGCCCCTGCAATACGACCTGAATTTAGAAAATGTAACCTATGTTAATTCTGTATAATAAAAAAAATATAGGTAAGTATACACTACTAAGTTATTACTGAGTAGTTACTATTTTTATGTAAATAATGTTATGTAGGTACGGTACGGATACCTAATAAATTGTAAAGAAAAAGTATTTTTTTGTCAATGATTTATGGTTTTCGTGCACTTTAAAGAAAGTATCGACATATGTACAAAGTCAAAATCAATGTTTTATTTCAATTATACCATTATTTACAGCGGTACCTTCTACTTTTAAATAGACAAAACTAGGTGCACGTTTTAATGTTTGAATTAGTATGCTGACATAGGTAATCAATAACTGATCAAAACAAGGTAAAAAGAAAATACTTCATAATAGAAACAGCTGGTAATTAAAATTACATAGTAGGTACATACCTACTATTTTATTTCTATTATTTGCTAGTAAGTATTATACTTTGTAACACTGCCATCTAGCGTTGAGTAGCACACACATTATTTTAAAATCGTCGTTAGCGCCATCTTTTTATGTAATAATACTATTCGCTCAATATTGCTCAATCTTGGGAAGTTTTGTTTTTGTTTTATGACTTGACTAGATTCCTTATTAGTCTAGTCAAGTCTTTTTGTATTCATAAAACACATCAGTTGCCCGGGTTGCCCCAGTAAAACGGTGAAAACTTTACTAGAGCTTCGATGGAGTTTGGGAGTGAACAAAAAGTCACGAATTTCAATTTTATATAATTTGGCTTCACTCGCATACGTTCACGAACACGGTTGATTCACCTTATTTACACATTAAACTTCGGATAAACACAAGTTTTGGAAAATATTAAAAAACCAACAACGTGCACTTTACAAGTTTACATTTTCCCGCCTAATCTCCCTGCGGATGCGGATTGTCGATTTTTTTAAGGAATTTTATGACTTGGTAACTTAGGCCTTTGGATCATGTCTTTTCTGTAGTTTAAAACACATCACTTTATCCCCAGTAAAACAGTGGAAACTTCACTAAGGCTTCTATGGAGTTTAGGAGTGAACACAAAAGTCACGATTTTCAATTTTATATCATTTGTCTGCACTCGCACACGATCACGAGCACTTAATGGTTAACTATCCACTATAATTAATTAATTACACATTAAACTTCGGGGCAACACAAGTTTTAGAAAATACTACAAAACCGACAAAGTGCACTTTGCCTGCTTAAACTCTCGGATTGTCGAATGTACTATCTAGACCTCAAAGTACCTACTTCGTTAAGGCGGATCGTTCACCTGAGCCGTCGAAATTCAAATTTCAAGTGATTTTTCGCAGTCGTAGATCTAGTCTAAACCAAAGAGTTTAATAATAATATTAATAATATAGGACAAACTTAGAGAATTTAACCTTGGAGACGGCATATATCCGGGCTTACCCCTCTGCTAATGTATATTGGCCATATGACCATATGTTTTTAGAAACAAGAACTATGTGCATAATTAGAATTTTACAGGAAATGAAAATGATGTTCTATTGTTTAATAGTTATTGTCAGCTTACATCTCTAACTCTTTAGAAAATAGGAAGTAAAGTCAGCTGTTCTTGACAGCTCAAGCAAACGATTTTTTAAAGTCTTTGTAAAAAAACTGAAAATTACCAAAATGTCAGTTAAGAGTTCTTGTTTCTTCATCGTCGACATGCACGATTTATTATTGTGTAGTGTTCTATGTATTTAATTTTATAATTGACAACATTTCAATATTATTAAGCCACCAAAACAAAAATACATATGGTTATCAATAATCCGTACTAATATTATAAACGTGAAGTGAAAGTTTGTGAATATGGATGTATGGATGTTTGTTACTCTTTCACGCCAGAACGGCTGAACAGCTCTGAAAATTTGGCACACAGATAGATTATAGCCTGGAATAACACAAAGGCTACTTTTTAAACCAGGTCAGACCCAACCCTTACGTTCATGCAAACAAAGTCGCGGGCAAAAGTTAGTTATCATATATGCCAAAATTTTTTCAAGAGTCGCAAAAATCACATGTCACCGTTTAATCCTATTAACCGTACGAACGAGGTAATTTTTTGACCACTTTCAGTACCAATATTGAACATGCACGTCTTCTTTAATTTATTTTTAATAAATTGTTTACATTGCTACACCACCGTTAAAAAATATATTTCTTTGACGAAAATAATAATATTTGCTGACCGTTCACCTGAGCCCGCCAAATTCAAATTTCAAGTGATTTTTCGCAGATTGTAAGTCTTAACAAGTTTTAAATTCATGGCTGTAGTAATCGCGACATTAACTATACAACATTCACAACTAAGAACTAAAACCTTTGAGTCCGGCGGACGGAATTTCTCTTACAAACGTAATACCGAAATAAGTTGTAATTCAAACACAATTTAATAAAGTTCTGTTATTATTCGGATTCCGATACCGTTAATATAAGTTCCTACTCTACCATTTCATCCAAAATATTTCACTGGAAATAAATGTAATCGAATACAATTTTTGACAACTTTACCAAGTTTGGAGCGATTTTCCGGTCTTTTATTTCCAGTGAAGTAGTAGTAGATGAAAAAGTATCGTAGGAAGGTTCCTACGATAGTCTACTACTACTACTAGATTAACGGTATCCAAATCCGAATAATAACATAATTTGATAGAATATTGTCTGGATTACGATTTATTTTGGAATTACTTTAAGTGGGCAATTCAAGCTCCGCGGGACCCTTAAAAATCCTTATCAAGCCAAAAACTTGCCAAAAACTGTGACAATGGTCAAAATTTTCACTTTACACTACGTTTAGCTACAATAACGTTTTTATGCAAACGTTGAAGGTTATGAAGGTTGTCTAACTAATATCGCAATTACTACTGCCATGAATCTAGAACTGATTATAGACCTACAAACTAAGACGCTCCTATGCTAAGAATATGCAGAGAGTACAACAGTCTCTGCAAA
Organism: Acronicta aceris; assembly: GCA_910591435.1. NCBI lineage: Eukaryota > Metazoa > Arthropoda > Insecta > Lepidoptera > Noctuidae > Acronicta > Acronicta aceris. The sequence goes on along the minus strand of OU342774.1, from coordinate 12,710,715 downwards.
TTGATCGACACTGTTGTAGTGTTTCCCTGAATAAATTCAGGTACGACGACGTGATGATATAGCATAGATTTAAGAATATTTTAATGGTTGCATGTTCTAACGTCGCTTTAAACACGTCTTTTATGTATGTATTTTCTACTTTCTACTTTTAATTTAAGTATTATACTCGTATAATTTCCAGATATTGATCCTCTGAAGTGTATACTTTCTTTGTGTGGAGAATGCTGTGTGTACCTATAATACATATCAGAACTTGTCTTTTTGTAATTTTTTTTGCATTTTCCATGCTAAGATTATAAAGTTATTTTTAGTAAAGGAAAAAATTGAATCCCTGGCAGGATTCGAACCTGCGTCTCCTGGTTGGATACACATCACACGTCACACACATCTGGTGTATCCAACCAGGAGACGCAGGTTCGAATCCTGCCCGCGATTGAATTTTTTCCTTTATTAAAAATAATATCAGTACTTGTATTATTACACAATTTTTTTTAGAATATCTTAATTTATATTGCTGTTGGTATACCAATAAATAAATACAAACTGCGAAAAACCACTTGAAATTTGAATTTGGCGGGCTCAGGTGAACAATCAGCATTTTTCGCAGTTTGTGGGTCTATAACAAGTTCTAGATTCATGGCAGTTGTAATTGCGACATTAACTATACAACATTCACAACTGAGAACTAAAACCTTTACTTATAAATCCTTATCAAAATTGACATTTTACACTACTTTTAGCTACTATAATGATTTTTAAGCAATGGTTTTAGATAAATATTGTGAATTTTGTATAGTTAATGTCGCAATTACCATTACCATCAATGCAGAACTTATTATAGACCTACAAACTGCGAAAAACCACTCGAAATTTGAATTTGGCGGGCTCAGGTGAACGATCCGCCTTAACAACCTCGTACATACTTTGATGTCGCCTGAGAATATCACTAAACATGGTATTTGACGCAAGTTCCGTTTTGACGGTTTAAATATCCCGCGCATTTCCTCTAGGTACTTTAAATAAACTAAGATAAAAAAAAATGTATATACATAATTCTGCAATAAGTATTACAATAAAAAATATTTGACTGATATTTGATTCTTTTGTAAATTCCCTAAATCGTAATCTACGTAACCAATAAAAAACCTTTATACGCAGGCAGTTAATAAATCTTCAAGATTCAAGAAGCAGTGCAGTGTTAAGTTGTCCATTATTGATCGTATGTGTGATTCATGAACAAACATTTTTTTTTACTTTTAATGACTCAAAAAGTTATTGTATAGAAAAGAATTACTTGAGCAATTCAGACTTTTTAAATTCATATTTTTATACTTTTTGTACATGGCAATGTTAGTTGTCTATGGAGTGACTTTTAGTTGACGGGTGTCTGCCACATCCGGGCCTCATCCGAAAAGGTCCTTTTTCAAGCGTACGCCATTGCTGGCGTATGGTAGTTTATTTTATTGAACGAAAAATCTAAAACCATCCAATATGGTGAGTATTTAACATCATAATTATGTGCAGAAAAGTGATCCGGTGTAAATGTGCTAACGTTTCACGGTTATATTTTTCGGCTTTCGTGTTTAAAATCGAAGTAAATTATTACTTTCTTCACGACGTCCGTCTTTGTGGTCGGGTTGGGTGACGTTTCCAAGTGCTGCGGTGATTGATCGGTGTCGGTGTAGATTCGCGGAAAATCATCTAGAATGGCAGTAAAGCTGTTACAGTTAGACAACTGAAGCCGATAATATCGTTGAAAAATGAAACGTGCGTGTGTAGAATTGTGCCATCTGTGTTGTGATGTGGGATATGTTGACGAAATGTTTTCTGCTTTGCGCAGGTGAATTTCACCGTAGACGAGATCCGGGGGATGATGGACAAGAAGCGGAACATCCGCAACATGTCCGTCATCGCTCACGTCGACCACGGCAAGTCTACCCTGACCGACTCCCTGGTCTCCAAAGCCGGTATCATTGCTGGTGCTCGCGCCGGCGAGACGCGTTTCACGGACACGCGCAAGGACGAGCAGGACAGATGCATCACCATCAAGTCTACGTAAGTACCTTGGGTCACCACATGGTATATCTTTCAACACTTTTTATGCCCCTCACGAAAGCTACAAGTTTGCAATTTCGTGCCCTTGAACTTGACTCTTTGTCGTCCCTAGATGAAATTCCAGTCTTATGTCGCAATTTGAGGGGACTTGCAAATTAATAGATAAAACATTTATTTTGACTGTTGTTATCTTGATTACTATTATTTAGTGAAAACCACGGAATTTTATTTTCTTTTTCATAAAAAATGAATTGTTAATGTTTATTAGTCACTGTCAAGTGTCATCCAAATCAGCTGTTTCAATTAAATAGTCGGCACAAATGACAATCATTATTTGCATTTGCAAAGCATTTACACTGGTCAAAATTATGCTTATTACTTTTTTCATGATTTCACAATTTTACTCTTTATGATTCAACAATTAAAACTGTATAGGTATGTATTTATTATGTAACAAAGAAAGTGAATGGCAAATGCTTTCATTCCCACAGTTCCCTCGAAACACTGTTTCTACTTTTAAGTGTTAAAAATGGAAAAAAAATTGCTTAGTCACTTACTAGGTAATAACATATTTCTGAGTTTTCATGATATCTAAAATTTATCTTCAGAATCAAACAATTTTTTCAGGCTGAGAAGGTTGAAATTATCCTAGATGTAGCATTAAAAATTCCAAAATGGCAACACTGCTGTAAAATATAGATTTTATTTTGTCATTGTAGAGGAACAAATTGTATTTTATTAAACAATTTTAGTATTGTCATTAGTAATGGTGACTGGAATTATAAGTATAGTTAAAATAGGTACATAGTAAACAAGATCTTTAAATTCACATGATGAATGTTCTTTACCATTTGAAACTGAATATCATTGAAGATCTTCAGAACGGCCATCTGATGTATCCAAAATCACAATAATACTTTAATCTACTGCTATGGAGACAGCTAAGAGAAAGTTTTTTATCACAGCGCCATCTCTATGTTCTTCGAGCTTGAGGACAAAGATTTGGTATTCATCACCAACCCAGACCAGTGTGAGAAGGGTCAGAAGGGTTTCTTGATAAACCTGATCGACTCACCTGGACACGTTGACTTCTCGTCTGAAGTGACTGCTGCGCTCCGTGTAACTGATGGTGCCCTTGTTGTGGTTGACTGTGTCTCTGGTATGTATGTTCTTTATTTTGCATTTTACTACTATTGGTCAAATCCATATAGTCTTACTTTACTGAAATTTATATCCTAACATGAAAATAATACTCAAATTAATGGGCATATATTTAGTTTTATTTCTTTATTAGTCTATTTTTTTTTATTCATGATAGGCTTACGCTTGATCGCCAGTTTGTCTGATGTTAAGCGATACTGCGATCTACAATGGGTCGCGCTTGCCTAGAAGAATGTCTATAATTTAATCTTCAAGCTAATCTATGCCAGATTTGGCCAAGACATTGAGTCTCATAAGAAAATAGGGTTGTGAAGACTATTGTGCAACTTGTTTTAATCTGGATAAAAAAACACAGATACTGATATTGCAAAGCATTGCACAACTTGTATTCATCAGAATTCATAACAATGCAATGTATACTTTGTATTTTCAAATGTAATAAGGATGTGTAGGTATGTTAGGTATATAAAATACGAGTGATCCACCCCAACTTCGCATCCATATGTTCATCAATTATAGCCTAGAACTGTACTACATAATCCTTCTTAAACTATGAAAATGCTTACAATAATTTCTGATATGAGCCCTAACAAACATAAACTCAGTTGTAGTGATCAAGAGTAGAGTTTTAAGCATACACATTTTAATGCCTTTTTAGCTTAGAATATTGCAAAAAGATTAGCAATTTATAGAAAAAATAAATCTCTTTCATGACATGATTATAATTACATTGTCATTGAATGACATTACTGTTACCCTTATATCAGTACCTGATAAGACATAATGCTGATAACTTTCAAAAACGATTACATTGTTACATGTGTGGTGAAATTTCCAAAAATATTGCCCAAGCCAAAATATTATAATTTTTAGAACATAAATATTTATCTTCACTATGGATATTTACACACATCTAGGTGTAATCAAGTGTAGGCCAAAAACACATTTCAGTTTTAACACACTTTCAAAACTCCCAGGAAAATTCGGCTCAATTTTGGAGACCTTGCTTGACACTCCTTGAGGATGACATCTCTGCTATACCACAATCAATTTCCATAGGTGTGTGTGTACAAACCGAGACTGTACTGCGTCAGGCTATTGCTGAGCGTATCAAGCCCATCCTGTTCATGAACAAGATGGACCGCGCTCTATTGGAGCTGCAGTTGGAGGCTGAGGAGCTCTACCAGACGTTCCAGCGTATTGTTGAAAACGTCAACGTCATCATCGCCACCTACAACGACGATGGAGGTCCTATGGGTAAGTCTAGCTGATAGATAATAACTTAGGAAGAATTTCGCCGAGACACATGGAATAAAAAACAACAAAACTCGTCGAGTTGTCAAAAGAAGAGAAGCTTTCACTAGTTACGTTTTTAAAGATATCAATTAAGGTGAAAGGAGAATGTATATGTTTAAAAAATCTTAATAATTTATTAAATCTTAATACATAGTTATATAGGGTATTTTTAGCAAGATCTTTTTTAGGTTGCTTTGGAGCTCATAAAAAATAGAATACAGTTAGAAAACAATATTTACTCTACTTAAGATTATTAAAAATGGGGTGAAAAACCAAATACAAACCTCCATTGCTACAAACTAATTTGTTTTCAGGTGAAACTAAATTAGACTAGAACCTTAGGTTCTACTTTGGTATGTCTCTAAAGAGGTCTGTTTTCCATGTAGACAAGATTTATCATCATTTCAATCTGGAACAACCCCATTTCTGTATCCCTCTTACGTGGCAATGGATTAATTAATATTTCAGACTAGTTACGTATTTCCCCTGCCCACGCTCATGCCCTTTTGCCAATGACGTCATACCGCTATCCAATTTCCAAGAAAACCTTCGTGCTTGCCGTATAATGGGGGTGGTGGGTAGATGTAAACTTTGCAGTAAATTGGTATTGACTGAACTTCAAAGCACCCTCTTTCATTATTACTGGTGTATGAATGTGTTTTCAATTCATTTTTAACGAAATGTCGATTTCTGTATTGTAAAAACCAAGCTTGTCCATCTTTACTTCCAAAGACGAAACTTCATACCTACTAGCCAGGTTGCTTTTTTCGACGATGTTTTATTTGTTTTTACTTACGCGTTTAAATTTTCCTGTAATTTTTCCCTGTATTTCCCGAAGGTTTAGGCAGAGGCTCGAAGCTGTTACTGAGAATTTCAATAAAAAAAAACAATAACCCGTTGCTTGTTGCATACGGAGTTCCTGTTGATTTGAATGAATTTACTGGGCTACTTCAATTTTCGCCGGTTTAACAAACAATAGAAATGGTATACAAACACTACGTCACACTCGTGATGCCAACGTGTTTATAAAATGTCGTGTGAATCGAGAGATCCGCATTGATAAACACATCAAGGTCGCCCAACTGTGCTCTTTAAATATAGATTATTGTGTAATTTATGTACTACACGCTACAATGTAGTTAAAATTTTATCGACGAGATAAGTAGACTTTAAATGAGGAAAATGATAAAAAATTTGAAAAATGGTACCAATGATGTCCAATGTAAATCATTTATAAGGCAACTAGCGACCCATTCGCGGTTTCACCCGCTCTGCTCCGTCCCCAAGAGGCGTAGCGTGATGTTATATAGCCTATAACCTTCCTCGATAAAGGACTATACAACACAAAAATAATTTTCAAAATCGGTTTGGTAAATCCAGAGATTACCCCTACAACCTCACAAACTTTACCTCTTTATAATATTAAGTATAGATAAGTATAGATTAATGTAAAATTTGCCTTTACATTAGTTCTATTAAATTTAATGACACAGAGGTCAACGTTCTCGGTAGGCGGCCAATATTATAAATTCCTTCTAAAACCTTAGTAACAAATAAATCTATGAACTGTTTATATTATGTAAAACAATAGAAGGATGTCGTGATCTATAAATAATGGCGTACGCGACCGTAATTTTTTTTTTGTTGCAACATCAAGTAAACACTCCTAATGTGTTTTATGTAGTTATTCTATCTTCGATCGTTCGTATCGCGTGCTTTTACTGCTTGCAAAGACCCGTTTTCCGAGAAACCTTCAAATCAGTAGTTATCTCGAAACCAAATGCAGCTGAATATTTACTTATGCATAGATATAAATAATGTAGATATATGAATAGTTACAACAAAAAACTTAGTTATTTCTGAGCGAAATCGGTATTTCGCAACCTAAGTACTTACTGCAAAGGTTTGTTCGATGTTTCGTCCCATTGATACTGGGTAAAGTGTTTCGTGCTATACACCAGCGGCAGACCGGGACGAACATTAATTCTCGACATGGATTGGTGAATTGTTCACTGTTGACTCTTTACAATGATCGTTGAGATACATTTCATCCCTATGATAATTGTTTTTTTTTTTATTCATGATAGGCTTACGCTTGACCGCTAGTTTGCCTGATGTTAAGCGATACTGCGATCTACGATGGAGCACGCTTGCCTTGAAGAAACCGATTCACTCGTGATTTAAAGACATCCAGATTATATCTGTCAGGGAAGACCCACTCGGGAAGTGCATTCCATATTTCAGCGGTACGCATTATAAAAGTGGACTTAGTGTTTTCGAGCTTTTGGAATGTCCACCGTGAATCGATGACGCTTTTTCGTGCTTCTGGTCGTACGATAGTGGAAAGGGCTAGGGGGGATAAGCTCGTGGAGATCTGATGCACACTCTCCGAAATGATTTGGCGCAATAATTTGAAAATTAAATTTACGCCATTATGTTCACAACCAACTTGCGTTAGGCTGGAGACACACTACTAGGAGCCTCCCTTGATGATATGAGCCAATCTGGGTGTTACGTTAACAAACGCAGTTGATGACACTGGAAGTATTGCACTAAAGTTGACTACGTGTTAGGTGACTTAGTAGACAAGCATTACTCCTAGCGTAGCTGTCACGTATAGTATGGCTGCAGGCTTAACACTAAACGTCACAGAAACTCATTTTCATATTATAGTTTTCCTGCATACATTAATTTACTTGCAACTTGTGAAAAAAGAAATTGCTCAAAGTTTACAATACCGCAAAAAGTATACAACATGTGTTACTATTGATCAGGTGAGGTCCGTGTGGACCCCAGCAAGGGCTCAGTGGGTTTCGGTTCCGGTCTCCACGGCTGGGCCTTCACCCTCAAGCAGTTCTCTGAAATGTACGCCGACAAGTTCAAGATCGACCTCGTCAAGCTCATGAACAGGTAAATCATCTTTTAATGTCATTTTCAGGTGTTATTGATCCCAACAATGATTCAAAAAGCGGGGTGGGTAGACTTCATAACGACATACGTTATAACGTCGACGACACGTTTGGCGTAGCGGCTGAGCGATCGGCTTCTGCGCAACGTGTTGTGGGTTCATCCCCACACGGAGCAAATATTTGTATGATCTGTAATATCTGGGTGTTTGTGAGAATTTGTGTTTGTAAACGCACCCACGATACAGGAGAAAATCCTAGTGTGGCGCAACGTTTTTTTTAAAAAATATATAAAAACCGTCTTTCTTAGCTCTGCTACAGACAACTAAGGAGAAATAGTCTGTTGTCATGAAAGGCCGAAAATAATTTGATAAATTTTCACATCCTACTTTGAAAAAAAAAGAAACATCCATACATATTCCTATTTTAGGAAATAGATCACCGTCATCAGTCGCGAGCTATTTGCACCAAAATACACGCTGACTATAATGTAGCGCTTACGGTCAGCGACACTGAGTCAGTACGCGCTGATGAAGACCATCGGTCCGCGACGGATGTCAGCGTAACACTATTTCTAGCGTTACACACTGCGCTGGTTGCTGAAAAAATAAAAGCCCCTAATTACATAATACCCAAACGATACTTTACATAGGTATAAGTGATGAAACGTTTATGTTCACGTGCAGGTGACACGTGCAATATTAGAGCAACCTTTTGGAGGTTATATTTTGTCACGTGGCACGTGACAAAATATAACCTCCAAAAGGTTTTGGAAGGATGCCGAAAATGTCGGCATCACATTTTTCATATTTTAATTTGGGTCGATATTTTGGCTGTAAAAGGAAAACACGTTGCTGTAAATGTTTTACTTAACATTAAAAAAATCCATTTTCCTTCGACCTTCCCGAACTTTCTAAAGCTTCCCCTCGTGTGGGGAAGGGGTAGCGAAATCTGTTGCTAACTCTTTTTTTATAATAGGTTATAAATGTTATCGACTATCGTGTTATCAGCGTCTTACTTATTTCATACTAGCATTTGTCCGCGACGTCTGTCTGCGTGGACTTCAAATTGGGTCCGACCTTGATAAAAAGTAATGTGCTATTCCGAACCATAATCTATCTCTGTGCCAAATTTCATCCAGATCCGTTTAGCAATTCTGGCGTGATTGTATAACAAACATCCATCCAAACTTTCGCATAAATTATAATATTACTATTACTATGGATAAAGTTACGCGACACGATCTTATTTAGGGCCTTAGTATTTTCAGAACTAGGCTAAAAGGCTTAAATGCAGCATTGCAGATGCACGTTATGACGTCGCGGGCATTGATTCGTTGACGCGACACTCGCGACCTCCCCTATATACTACACAACAATAAGCTTTACATATAGAATTAATTTTAACTTCTGTAATTGAGGATTACAACTCATTCAAAGATTAGTTGTAAGTTTCACAAAAAAAATATGATATTTTTTTACGGTTAATTGGCTTTTTTTTTCGTCCCATTGATACTGGGTAAAGTGTTTTATGCTATACACCAGCGGCAGACCGGGACGAACATTAATTCTTGACATGGATTGGTGAATTGATCACTGTTGACTCTTTACAACGATCGTTGAGATACATAATATTTATTAAGCACTCTACACACTGAACCGCCGACACAAGCCAACTACTGGCACGTTCCAGTGTTCAGTGTAAAGACTGCTTTATCTATCTATCTAGCCTGTATAGTCCCACTGCACGGCAAAGGCCTCCCTCTCCCCTTACCATATAATGATATGTTTTTCGCAGTAAAGTAATCGTCAGAACTTAGTAATTATAAAAAAACGCGACGTTTTCTGGTATACTGATTATTTGGTAGACGCAATAATATAGCAGTACTTAATAGACAACAAAAGTTTACGGAAATATGTGCAGCATTGAATTAAAATTAGCTTTAAATTGCATTTAAGCAAAAAAAAAAACGGCATGAATACATATTTCGTATCAAAACCCCGAAATTCATAATCTAATCCTCCCATCAGACTGTGGGGAGAGAACTTCTTCAATGCCAAGACCAAGAAGTGGGCCAAGCAGAAGGACAGCGACAACAAGCGCTCCTTCTGCATGTACGTGCTGGACCCCATCTACAAGGTGTTCGACGCTATCATGAACTTCAAGAAGGAAGAGATCGATGGCCTGCTCCAGAAGATCGGCGTCACCCTCAAGCACGAGGACTCTGACAAGGACGGCAAGGCTCTGCTCAAGGTGAGATATACTGCTAGCAAGTGTTCTCAACTGACCTCTGTATATATTTAATAAAGTGTTGATGAGTGATGATTTCGTTTCGATTACGTAATTTCGATAGTATTTTATCAGGCGACCAATCAGATTTTATTTTGTCAGGTATTCATTTACAAACAAAAAAATATTTTACAGAATCTTATATTTATTAGTTAAAATACTTTACATATAACCTAGTCCCAAGTGTTGCCAGTTACTTAACAATAAGAATCTGGGTGTCAAAGAGGACTTACAGTATACTTCATACTGGAATTGGTTGTTAGCGGCCATAGCTTGCGACCCCATAAATGCATGAGACAGTAAATCCATTAATAATATGTAGGTGAACATGCAGGATTGAAAATAAATCAATAAATAAAGTTATAAAGTATTAATTCTACAAACTATAAAAACTGATAATGACTTTTATTTCACTGAGTTAGTAACTTGTCTGTGGTTTTTGTGATTAAATTCTCATTTTTTAACTTTTTGTCATGTAGGTGGTCATGCGTAGCTGGCTGCCTGCTGGCGAGGCTTTGCTTCAGATGATTGCGATCCACCTGCCATCCCCGGTGGTAGCGCAGAAGTACCGTATGGAGATGTTGTACGAAGGACCCCACGACGATGAGGCCGCTATCGGTATCAAGGTAAATAAACTGTTTATGTACTTATGAATCAATTAAATTAAATTCAACTACATATATTATTAAAAATATATATTATATATTAAAACTAATCTGTATCATTCAGAGCTGTGACCCCGAGGCGCCCCTTATGATGTACGTGAGCAAGATGGTGCCGACCTCCGACAAGGGTCGTTTCTATGCCTTCGGCCGTGTGTTCTCCGGCAAGGTCGTCACTGGCCAGAAGGCCCGTATTATGGGACCTAACTTCCAGCCCGGCAAGAAGGAGGTAAGTCTAATTCTTTCTACTACTTATTAATTAACAGTTATGATCTAAACTACTTGGGTTAACTGATACTTCAAAAAGATCATCTCGTCGGTAAATATCTGATGCCTTACCTTCCGGCACCCCGTACCGCGCCGTAGCGAGCCGGTCGCAAGTCGGCCGCTTCGCGAAGACGGCTGCGGTGTGCAAACGAAGCATAGTAAAAGCAGTCTGCGTCTAAACGCTGCATAGGACCTCTATCTTTATGTCCCTGGACTGCATGCTACGGCGTGGGCGATACAAGTTATATAAAATTATATATATAAATAAAACTATTTACTAAGAAATTCTTAAAAGATGTTCCTTTCAACCTTTGTAATTGGTTTGTGTAGGATCTGTATGAGAAGACAATCCAGCGTACGATCCTCATGATGGGTCGCTACGTGGAGGCCATCGAGGATGTGCCCTCTGGTAACATCTGTGGTCTGGTCGGAGTCGACCAGTTCCTCGTCAAGACTGGAACCATCACCACCTTCAAGAATGCCCACAACATGAAGGTAAAATTCACAAGTACTTAGTTAATTTCATTGTAAAATAGCAACTTGCCTTGTTATTCTGCAAGTGATTAATCACAGCATGGTTACATTACAGGACAGCAATTGTAGCCCGGCCAAAAATATAATATTAGGTTAGGAACATTGAAACCTGAAGCATTTTAAATTATAAAGTCTTGAAATTAATATACTTAATTAGGTATTATCCTGCACATCGAGCTACATAAATACTTAACAAAATTGTAAACAACCACAATGTCATGATTTTTATTTAAAAGAGTATCTACGGAGTTTGTTGCCGGTTCTTCTCCATAAGACCCACTATTTAGAACCGTGCACCTAGTTAGTACCTGTACCATTGGTTTATTTGAAATAAAAGATTTGACTTTGAGTTAGATTTCACCTTACATGGCTATTATACCAACTGCATCTCCTCCATAGGTCATGAAGTTCAGTGTGTCTCCCGTGGTGCGTGTCGCCGTGGAGCCCAAAAACCCCGCCGACCTGCCCAAGCTGGTGGAAGGTCTCAAGCGTCTCGCCAAGTCCGACCCTATGGTGCAGTGCATCAACGAGGAGTCTGGTGAACACATCGTCGCTGGTGCCGGAGAGTTGCATCTTGAGATCTGTCTTAAGGTACATTATTTAGAATTAGAGCTATATTATTGAAGGAATATTTTGGTCTCATACAGATTTTCTTGTTATTTTATAAAAAAAAACTTAAATATCGGGCTCAAAATATAATTATTTATATTATTAATATAATATTTTTTTTTTAAATTCTAAAATATTTAATTTTGTTATATTATCTGAATTTCTATAAGAAAGTCTAGTCCCAAGTGTTGCCAGTTACTTAACAATAAGCATCTGGGTGTCAAAGAGGACTTACAGTATACTTCATACCGGAATTGGTTGTTAGCCTCCATAGCTTGCGACCCCATAAATGTTTGACACATTACAAATTAATAAGCTACTTGATTTATCGATTTGTGTAAAAATATTTCTAACTGTAATTATAATATACCACTTCGTCTCTTTTGCTAGGACTTGGAGGAGGACCATGCCTGCATTCCAATCAAGAAATCCGACCCTGTGGTGTCATACCGTGAAACTGTCAGCGAGGAGTCCGACCAGATGTGTCTGTCCAAGTCGCCCAACAAGCACAACCGTCTGTTCATGAAGGCCCAGCCCATGCCTGACGGTCTGCCCGAAGATATTGACGACGTAAGATCTTTAAAAATCAAAATTTGGAACAATAGTAAAAGCCAACAGTCAGAAGAGTGTCAGTCTTCATTTAAGTTTCAATTGAAGCAATTTGGATTATTAGAAATAGTTTCATATTAATTACACTGGTCTACAAAATTTTGCCACATGGGTGAGACATATAATTTCTTGTAGATTTTTTGACGCTAAATCTAAATCCGGCAGCAGAATTGCTCTAGCACGTCAGAATTTGGAGATATATCAATCTCAAAGCGCTAAAAACACTGTTTTTGGCGATCTTTGAGGTATTTTTTTGAGGTCAGCAAATATTTTATGGTAATTTCTAACTGAAGCATTCCGTAGTACTACCCTTCTCCTTTCAAATCCCTTTTACTTTGCTTTGCTACGAGGTTTTTTTCTCAGGATTTACCATTTTATTTTCATGATGTAATTTGTTAGTATTAAAATGCAGAAAATAATATAGGGAATATCAAAGTACTACAGCTAAAAATTAATATCTTGAGAAATAAAAATCGTAACGAAGCAAAATAAAATGGATTTCAAAGGAGAAGAGTAGTACAATAGGATGCTACAGTTAAAAATTACAGTCAAAAAATTTTTTGTCCTTAAAAAATACTTCAAATGTCGCTAAAAACAGGGTTTTTACCACTTTGAGATTGGTATATTTCCAAATTCTGACGTGCTAGAGCAATTCTGCTGCCGGATTTAGATTTAGCGTCAAAAAATCTACAAGAAATGATATGTCTCACCCATGTGACAAAAGAAATGTTAAATTTTGTAGACCAGTGTTTTATAACAATTTTGTGGTGTCTGGCCATCAGCTCATTTTCTTTTTCCAACAACTAATTGATATGAATGTTTTGTCTCGCAGGGTAAAGTGAACCCCCGTGACGACTTCAAGACCCGTGCCCGTTACTTGACTGACAAGTACGAGTACGACGTGACTGAGGCCCGTAAGATCTGGTGCTTCGGGCCCGAGGGCACTGGCCCCAACATCATGGTGGACTGCTCCAAGGGAGTGCAGTACCTCAACGAAATCAAGGACTCTGTGGTGGCCGGTTTCCAGTGGGCCGCCAAGGAGGGTGTCATGGCTGAGGAGAACTTGCGTGGTGTGCGCTTCAACATCTACGACGTCACGCTACACACTGATGCTATCCACAGGTTTGTATGATAATAACCTTAGAAATGAAGTTTTAATATTCAAACTTTTTCTGTTAAACTCAAAAATTTAACAGTCACAATCACAACAAAAAAAAACAACATTTTACAGAAAATATAAATAAATATCACTGAAAACGAAGTTCAAAAACTTAAAAATTATAAACGTTATTCGTTTGTGCAGGGGTGGCGGTCAAATCATTCCAACGACGAGGAGATGTCTGTACGCGTGTCTGCTGACGGCGCAACCGCGTCTTATGGAGCCCGTGTACCTGTGCGAGATCCAGGTTCGTACCGCGGAGTGTGCATGGAGCGTGTACTTTCATTGTAGCCGCGGAAATCCAGCACTTTCTATTATGTTTGTGATTGCGGAACTCGATTTTTATTAGTTTTAACGATCACTGTAATAATATTTTGAAAGTTACAGTTATATCTCCATTTTACTTATTGCAAATTACAAGACTGGATTGTTAGACTACAATTAACTATACTATTTATATTAGCAACTCCAATCCTTAGCTATAATAAATAAGCTGTGAATGTATTCCCAGTAATAACCCCACGTTTTTCCTGAGCGGGCTAGCATGCATCGATAGTTCCGCCTTTCCGAGACGTGGCAGATTAACAGTTCTTTGTTTTGGCATTGTCACCCAACATACACCTTGCCTGAATAGGGGGACTAACATTCTCAACAAAATTTTAACAACCCTTTACTATTGGAACATCCAAAATTGTATGATTTTCACAAACTTAAAAAGTTTGATGAAGTTTTTATTATCATGTTTTTGAGATGTTGACTAAAAGAGATGGCTGTATGGAACAAAAAATATACTACAGCACCCAAGTGAGGAACCACCCAGCTGAGTTTCGCTTTGTGCCTGCTTAATGGTAATTACTATAAACCGGGCGTAGGGGACTTGCCCACCTATTACATGGGACTTAAATATACCAACCGACGATCTGTATGAAATGTTTTTTTATTACATAATATTTTTACAAACAAAATGTGAGTATATATATCAATTGAGTGCATGGCATTTCTGAAACGTGTGTTGTGTAATATTTTCACACAGTGTCCTGAGGTAGCGGTGGGAGGTATCTACGGCGTGCTTAACAGACGGCGTGGGCACGTTTTCGAGGAGTCGCAGGTTGCCGGTACACCCATGTTCGTGGTGAAGGCTTACCTGCCCGTCAACGAGTCGTTCGGCTTCACCGCCGATCTGCGTTCCAACACCGGCGGACAGGCCTTCCCGCAGTGCGTGTTCGACCACTGGCAGGTCCTGCCCGGCGACCCCTGCGAGGCCGGCACCAAGCCCTACGTTGTTGTGCAGGTGCGTCATCAATACACGACAATGATATGATACTTATGAGTAAAATGTTCCTAGAATTTGTTGAGGGATGTGGAAGGTAAAGGAAAGACAAAAAATCTATCAAATATATCTGACTGCAGAACAATGTATGAAAATGGGAGGACATGAGATAAATATACTTTTCATGGAGCTAACAATTCGTGGTACTGTACCTTCCGGCACCCCGTACCGCGCCGAAGCGAAGTCGGTCGCATGTCGGCCGCTTCGCGAAGACGGCTGCGGTGTGCAAACGAAGCATAATGAAGGAAGCCCGCGTCTAAACGCTGCATAGGACCTCTATCCTTATGTCCCAGGACTGCATGCTACGGCGCGGGCATTACAAAATAATGTCATACATTTTGTTTGTATTTGTATAAGAACAATTTATATAGTATCATTGCACTAAATAATATTTTCTTTTGCAGGAGACAAGGAAAAGGAAAGGACTTAAGGAGGGTCTGCCTGACTTAAGTCAATATTTGGACAAATTGTAAACGTCGTAGCTAATGCAATCCATACTGTAATATATGTAACATTATTGAGCGCGCCTCACGCACTATATACATTTAAACATTACGAATAATTTTATTTCAAACATAAAACGGAATGTATCGCCTCAATTAAGTTAAGTGTTAAGCACGACGACGCTGGTCGGACCGTTTGTTACTGGTGACAGAATGTTGGTGTCACCACATGATACTAAATAAACTATTGAAAATACCACAGTCTGTTTGATATGAATCGTTATGATGTCGGGAACCATGATTCATTACTTATACTGTAATTAATTTTTAAATTATAATTTTTCTATTGTAAACAACCCTAGTGTTTTTATTTGGCTGAATAAGTCGCAGCTGGAGAGGTGAGTTTAACATAAATGGAAGTCAATTTTGTAATAATAAAATCAAAACAAAATTTACCTCCATTTTCCAAGTGTTACAACAATAAAATTTGTGAATTCTACTTTTTGGATTATCTGAAAAATATATTCCTTTCACAGGCTAGCCGGTAATTGACTGGATGACCCATTGAAATAATGGTAAGAATCTTTTTGGAACTATTATTATATTTTTGCGACATATTCTGTCAGGTGTATCCAAATAAAGACTATCACATACACCAGTTTAAAAAAAGATAACGAAATTTAATGATGATTATCACAGACCTGTACTGAGTAATGAGGAAAAAAATATATTTTACACTGAAAATAATAGCTTACAAAATACTTGTGTGTTACCTACTAAAGTTATAGAGTACTTATGTGACGAATGTATTTTGTTACAGGTAATCCCGACTCAGAATGATTGCCCCTAAACAAAAGGTAAATATTATTTAAATTGTTTTTTAAACAGTAGGTTATATTTATAAACGCGTATGCGTACGCCATACAGGTATGTCATACTTAATGACAAGCATTTTTTTAATTAAATGCAGTTTTGATAGTCAAAACGTGTTTTTAACGTGTTGTTATACCTTTTAGGTCTATATATATCAGATCCCACAGTCAAGTTATATACTGTATTATATTATAAAAACCTAAATCTTAAAAATACTATGATAATTATGAGCGCCAGATTCACGCTTATGGAAATAAGGATCATTGTTTTAAACTTTATTGTTATATAAGTCTTACTACAAAATGTTATAATAACACTATGATGATAAAATTCCTCTTGATGCCACCGTGACGGTTCATACAAGCTCAACAGGACTGAATACTTTAATGCTATCAACTAAAATTGCGAAAAGTAATCATGAAACTAACATTATGTATTGTTTGTTACAGATGTGGATCATAATTATCAAGTTCGGTAGCAAGCCACATTGTACACGACTTTAATATCAGGTAAATTATACATGCTGCATATTCCTTTTATAAAACAGAATCAATTTCAAAAACTATATATTTAAAAAATCGAGAACATTTCATAAAAAAAATTATTATAAAATGATGACAACATTCTTTCCTTGAAGCCCCATGATGGTTTTACAAGCTCAACAGGCCTGAGTTAACTTTTTAAATGATTAAACGGGTAGGTATATCTTTTAATAAACAGGATTAACACTTTTTTATTGATTTACAGATGCAGGCTAGCAGTGCACGTTTCATTTTGAATGAAAAAAGACTATGCAACCTAAACTTTTAGGTGAGGAATAATAATTAATGGTCTAAATTTTTATGTAGGTACTTCCATACTACGTAGGAATATACATACGAATATAGTTCTCTTGAAATGATGAACAATCACAGACCTGTTCTGAATTATTTTGAGGTCAGCATTTATTATTTTCTGATTTTATAGAACTATTGAAAATATATACATCTATGATGCCATTCACTAAATAAAATTTCATCTATTCCAGGTACTTCCAACTCAGGAGGCGTGATAAGTGCTAATAACAGCTAGACGCTGAATAATTGTTTGTAATATGAATATGATATAAATAAAAGATTTTTATTATTTAGTTCCCAATAGTTTTCCTTATTATCTAACCGTAATGTACATAATGATCCGTAATGTATTGAGATCGTACCAATACTACGTGACCCGCTCAGGGGTTCTTCAAAATGCTTTGTCACGGGGGCCGGGGGTCTAACAAAGTTATGGGTTTGAAGGTGGCCGATCTGGAGAGCGCCTCCGTAGCTTGGCTCAATTTGAATCTCAAAAGCATGGGCACTTAGCGAAGATCTGTTTTCTCCCAAATTTAGTCGCTAATCAGTCTGAATCTGTCGGCCAGTGGCTCCAAAGCTATCAGCGTTTTTAGATGATCGACCTAGGGATAATCTCTTCCTTAGCTTCGCCGCATTTATAATCCAAATCTAGAGCACCTACATAGCGTCAGCAGTTGTCTGAGGAATAAAATTGACGTTTGACAGATTTTGTATTGAAAAACTGTCAAAAATTTGAATTTATTTCTCCGTTAGAGTTATCTGGCGATGGAAAAATCGGCCTAAGTAATATAAAACAAAGGCCATCAACCGGGCACAAAATACAACCTCTGAGCTGCTAAGGAGAATTTCATAGAAAACATAA
This sequence comes from Acronicta aceris, assembly GCA_910591435.1. NCBI lineage: Eukaryota > Metazoa > Arthropoda > Insecta > Lepidoptera > Noctuidae > Acronicta > Acronicta aceris. The sequence continues at coordinate 12,692,824 of OU342774.1, read as the reverse complement.
GGTTCGAACACGAAATGGCGACCGCGACCATACGAAAGTTAGAAAATCTTCACTAAAGCCAGCCTAGCTTAGAAAATGCAAAAAGATAGAACATTTTTTTTATCGGATATGTGGGTACATCGTATAGTTGGCAACACTATTTTGACTTGACATGTGGTTTGAGATTGACGTTGAAGTTGACCGTTTGCTAAATTTTTGACGTTTTCATTGCGTCAAAATTCAAGGCCGTCATTCTGCGCATGTTTTATAAAACTAATTGGAAACCAGCTAAATAAATTAGTCTTACTATTTGATGCTGAATCGCGCGTTGCGGCAGTGCTCGCCGTATCTCAACAAAATGGTGCCTGAAGTTGTATTCGTGTTGGGTGCGCCTGGCGCCGGCAAGGGAACGCAATGTTCATTTATTTCTAAAGATTATGATTTTGTACATCTGTCCGCTGGCGATTTGCTGCGCGAAGAGCGACAGAGGCCTGGCTCTGAATATGGCGAAATGATCGAGGAAAAAATACGCAACGGCAAGATAGTGCCCGTAGAGGTTACGTGCTCCCTCCTCCACAAGGCCATGCAGAATTCCGGTAAGGAGCGCTTCCTCATTGACGGGTTTCCTCGCAACAAAGACAACTTAGACGGCTGGGAACGCGTCATGTCCGACAAAACTAAGCTGTTGTTCGTGTTGTTCTTCGAATGCTCTAGAGATATCTGCACGGAACGGTGCTTGGGACGCGGCGCTGCGGGCAGCGGACGGTCTGACGACAACTTGGAGAGCCTCAAGAAGAGATTCGATACTTATCTAAATGACACTTTACCTATCATCAACCACTATGACCAAAAAGGCCTTGTGCGCAGGATCAAAGCAGAGGTGTCCCCAGTAGAAGTGTTCCAAGAAGTAAAAACTGCATTTAACAATATTGGAATGCAAAGGATAGCAAATTAGTTAATTTAACATAAGTAGGTCAATCTTGAGTTGTGGTTGTACATTTCAGTGTCATCACATAATGTTCTATGAATATTGATTGATGTTAAGTGATAAACCAGTGAGTTTTAAATGCTAAATAAATTATGCAAATATGCTATAGCATACATCAATATATAATCATTGCAATAGGGAAATAAAACTTATACATCTGCATTCTACAATAATCTTCAAGGTTTCAAATCTTAAGTTTGCTATTATGATATTTTTGACCTTCACATGCAATAAAGTTTAAACTGGCATTCACATAGTTTAATTGCTGGACTTAGTTAATGAAAATATGTCACTACAAATGCTTAAATAAGATGGTAAATTCTAAAATCTAATCAAATAAACATTGAACTGAATCCTCTTGTATTCTTATTAAAATAATGCATATTAATTAAGTTTTAGTTTTAACATTGGCTCTACACATACTTTTTAAATACCAAAAAAAACATTATTTTTCATATTTCATTTGAATTGGATACTTTATTTCATTTATTTTTTTTATCAATACAATATTAACGTCAACTCAATTGGTTTTTTTATTATGAAATAAAATTAGCAATTGTTGCGAAAATCCTATGATAACATCTTATTTATCAACATAGAGCTTACAAGTTACACTGCTTTACTTTTGATGAACATTTCACAACAAATAAGATAGGTATTAAGAAAATATTATATTTATTATTATATACTTGTATTTTTTTATGTATTATATAGAGAATTTATTCAAACCCAATGTTATCTGGTGAAAATATTTTATCCAAAATAGCCTAGAATCTTAGCTTAGTATTAAACATGATATCCTTGTTAATTGCTTACAAGTAAAGGAAATTTTATTGTTATAATAAAATTGGGCAATACCAATATAGCTTAAATATAACAGCATTTGTCTTGCGTCTAGTACCTTATAGTAAATAGTTCGATTATAAATATACCTGTATGTTCAAAATGTGCATTGTTAAGACACATTCCTTGTTTACTTAATAATAGCTAATAGCCCTATGTAAAAGTATGTGTAATGCTTAGAGTGTTGTTGATCAAGTAGGTAGAGAATATGAAAGTTAATACAATGTTTTATGTTGTATTTCATTTTTTTATTATTTACCTTCGCTTTACCTCTTTACTAATGGCCTATTTTTAATTTAAAAGGAAGCGGCGGTAGCCTTGTAGTGTGTGTGACACCTCATCCCTATATAAATGTATGTTAGTCTGTAAGATCATTCATTACATTATAGATATTCAATTGGAATTGTTGTCTTTAATTCGACACCTAACGCCCGACATCACATGGCGACCCTGCCAGTGCTGCCATGTAGGCGGCGCTTGGCGTAGTTGTGGTCGTAATCAATAAAGCGTGAAGTTTTGGTTTCGGTCCTCGAAGAGGAAAAGTGATCGGGAAGAAAAAGCAAGACAAGGAGATAATTACAAGCTTTGATGTAATAATCGTGGCATAGTGATATACTTAGACCATGGTTGTGGGACTAGCATTTCGAGGTGGTGCAGGCTGGCGGGTATGTACCGCCGCCGCCGCCTGCGATCCAGGGTGCAGAATAAATGGACTGCTGTATCAACGTTTTCTATGGAAAAAAATGTTGGTGTTGTGTGTTTTATGGTGGTAGTTAAACTAGTGAAGTGTTTTGTTTAAGTGCTGTGGTACGCTTACATATGTTTAGCGTTATATATGATTATTTGTACGTAAAACTTTATTATTCAAGGCTATATATAGATTTAAATTAATTTTATCGAAACGTGTTACGCCTGTTGATTTTCAATAAAATGGCTTAGTTTTTCATGAACCTATCGTAACCACATAAATTTAATAATATTAATCCAGTGCAAAACGTTTCCTATTTTATGAAATAATTACGTTTAAATTTCATGTTATATAAGTAGGTACCTAAGTACAACATATCAGATAGCCATTCTCAAGAATCATTCAGAATACCGAATATGACACGGGTGTATTGTTACGAAATGGTTACCAACTACAGTTGTATATTGCTGACATAGTTCAATTCTTTACATGTGTGACTATATAATTACATTTTAAATAACATATTCTAATAAGGACTTATGGAATGCAGATAAGTAGTGAATAAGAGATAGAAATGGATTTTTCGTTTTGGGTTATGATTTGATTGTTTTTATATAAAAGTTTTGGAATGTTTGAGTATGTTGTCAAGTAAAATGGGAATACTTTGGTACATAAGGATTGACGTGTAAATGGATTGATCACCCAAATACAACGCAATTTTTTTTATAGACCAAAGGCTTCAAATTGGATTGAGTACATAGTTTTGTATTTGGAGTGAAAGAATTAATGTGATTATAATGTATAGGTACATAAAATAGGTACAATTTGGGGTTCCTGTCCTTCACTGTCGATCATGGTGCAGACGAGATCTCTCTGTGAGAATTGTTGGAGGCCGAAAAGTGCCTTAAATATGGCCCTAAAATAAAATAAAATAATGATAACAGGTACCGAGAGTCCTGAAAATAAATGTACCTTATGAATTGTTATAAATGATTTAAATAAACGGAGAATATATGTACTTTATAATATTAGTAAAGAATAGTAAGCGTGAAGTGTTTAAGGTTTGTGTTTTTGCTGAGTTAAAGGAAATGTTTTGAGATAGTTAAAAATGTTATATAACATAAGTAGCAAGAAAAATAAAAATACGAGGATGGGTTTTCCCTTATCATAATTAAGATACTAGTTTAAAAAAAAAAAAAAACATCGTGTAAAGATTGATACCTTTTACCAATAGCTGTCTCTTATTTCAACAGCGCGTAGCAAATGCTTTTGTAATAATTTTATTAATGTTATAATTTTAATTAGTTACGTTGGAATTTATAACAGTACAATGTACAATTAAGAAAAAAATATCAATAATTATTTGAAATAATATTATATCACGATTATGTATTACGAATAACAAAAAAATATATAAATTGAAAGTTCATTGTGGAAAAGAAATGATTGACATTTCTTATGTTGGGAATTGATTTTAATCATGGAAATGGAATAATGGAGATTGATTTTGTGTAGTTTCATGTTTTACTATTCGAAATTGATTTTTTTTAGAATCTCTGATTTATGTCATTAAAAAAATATACATTCATGTATTTTTTTAATAAAAACAACGGGGGAGGTGTAGTGTGTGTGACACCTCATCCCTATATAAATGTATGTTAGTCTGTAAGATCATTCATTACATTATAGATATTCAATTGGAATTGTTGTCTTTAATTCGACACCTAACGCCCGACATCACAGCCTAATGGCTAGGGCGTCGGACTTACGATCATTGGCCGGTTCGAAACCCACCCATTGCACTACCGACGTGAACCCACTCGTAACAAGCATTTAGCTTAGCACGAGGGATTAACAAGAGTATTAGTAATGTGCGACCCACATTGCTGTAAGCTTTAAAAAAAATACTATCCTATCGCACTAATGTAAATGAATAACCGGGGACAGAGTATATAGGTAAAAGAAAGAAAGAAAAGGCAATCGATTATGATGGTGTTCAGAAAAAAATCGGTCGTCGACATACAAATGCCTTGGACGACTGCTACGCTAGAGCTCCGAGGTTTGATTCCCGAGTCGAGAAGCGTTATTGGGGTTTTCTATGAAATTCTCAGTACCTAGCACAAAATTATATTAATATAATTGTAACCTAGCAGCTCAGAGTTGGTATTTGTACCCGCTAAAGGCAATAGGCTCGCCCCGTCAATGGGTGTGGTGTGCCTCAAGGCAGCTTATTGGGACCATTATTATTTTTAATCTACATTAATGACCTGCTGGCTATCACTAAACAACAGTGTATCTTGTTCGCTGATGATATTTCAATTATAATTGCAAACAATGATAAGAGCTATGAATACGATGACATACTTAACAGTGAAATAGAATCAGTATTGAAATGGTTAGAATGTAATAATCTTCACACTAATATATCGAAAACAAAATATATTAAATTTACCAATTACAATAATAAAAATAATTATAATTATAAATTGACATGTCGAAATGAAGTAATTGAATCAGTGAATGATACAATATTTTTAGGTATAACTATCGATAACCACTTTAACTGGAAAGCACATATAGATAGAGTCTGTAAAAGATTGAATGGTTTCGTCTTTGCGCTGAAAAAACTAAGACGTACTTCAGGTCAAAAGACAGCTATGACTGCGTATCATGGGTATGTTGCATCGGTCTTGAGGTATGGACTTCTTCTATGGGGAAATTCTACTGACATAAACCGAGCCTTCATTGTCCAAAAGAAATGTATGAGCAATCTGTGGCGTAAGTCCACTTACATCATGCAAAACTCTATTTCAAAAACTCAAACTGTTGACATTGACATGTCTGTATATTTTCCAAGCTAGCTATTTTGTAAGACAACACGGTTCTTTATTCAAGACATTTAATGAAAAGTTTAATTCGAGAGTAAAAAACAGAGATCCATCAAGACTAATTATTCCAAGTCGAAGCACTTCTCTTTGCCATAAAAATTGTTATATTATGACAATAAAAATTTATAATCATCTACCTAAACATATAAGAGAGTTACCTAAGCGGCAATTCAAGGCAAAACTCAACAGATGGCTCTCAGAAAAGTGTTTTTATATTATTAAAGATTTCCTTATGACATGAATATTTTAATGTGCGTTATACATTTAATCTAATTTTCTTAATAGATTGACATAGTCGTGTTTTAAATAATTATTATCAAATTATATATATAATCATAAGTAACCAATTTGTAATTCTATAATAAATCTATATTGTTAAAATGTAATTGTAAGATTTTGCATGTCGGGCATATTGTATTATCTTTTCCGACGCAGTATGTGAGACTATTATATTATGTTTAGCGACCAACTTCTATATACCATACTTCAAGCAAATAAATTCCATTTCATTTCATTTCATTTCCCGTATTATTTTAGGGATTAGGGATTTTTGGGATTTAATACTGTCAAAAATCACGATTTTTCATTTTTTTTTCTATCATACTGGAATTTATACTAAGTTACACAACAACAGTTCATGCTACGGTAAAAAAAAATCAGCTAAACAGCAGCTTTAGGGCGAATGACTGTCTGGAATGTGCTGCAGGCCTAAAAGGCCGGTTTCGATGCCAGGGGAAAATAGCTCGACGTGGCCATTTAAGCCACCTGATCGTTAAATTGTGCCGTGCAACTAGTTTTGACTTTTCAAAAATACCTATTTTAGTGGTCTATTTGAAATAAAACATTTTGACTTTGAGCACGCGAAGAACTTGTACCTAATTGACAGCCATATCAATTTTTATAAAAATAATATCCGCTATCTTGGATTTCAAAATTAATGTCATTTTCGTAATCAGCACCCGAGAAACCTCGAAATTGACATCCATATAAATTTATTAACAAAAATATAATAAAAATAAATAGATAAATAAATACATATGTATGTATTTGAAAAAAGAACATGAAATGGTTTCCGTTAAAATTAAAATCTCTGAATCTTGTAGGTAATAATTCCGATAAAAGGAACACAATTAGCATAAATAATATAATTTTTTTAATAAAATTAATATTAACTTGTTTAATTATAAATAAATATAAAAGTAAACATATAATAATAATTACATAATGAGTATTTAACTTACCTAATTTTAACATTATAGTATCCTCCTCTCTCCTGAAATTTGTTGTGCCCTACGGGGTCCATAATGGTTCTTTCTTATTTTACACCACCTTATTTATACATTATGGTACGCGGTACTACGTATCTTATTCTCCCTCTAGTCTCACGGGCGGTGACGGAACTGATATAAGTTCGTGAAGTGAGGGTAGGTAGATATTTTGTTTTAATCGTCTTCATCAATGTCGGTACTTTTAAATTAAAAAGTACGCGTTAACCCAAATCTGTATTTCGAACAGACTTCAAAAATAGGAAAAGGCTATGAATTCGTTTAGATTATATTTTATTACGTAGGTACTTAATTTTATTTTGTTCGTTACATAGGTAAGGATTACTTAATTTAAATGTACTTCTATGCTGCGTGTCGACGGGACGTCATTTTTTATTTTTATAGGCGTAAGTAGGTAATGTGCGTGGAATTTTGGTGATTTTTTTAAAATTTGTTTTGCCACTTTGTGTTTGATCATTGATCAAGTTCGAATCTTCTTTTCGATAAATTTGGCATAATATACCTATAATTATATTGTGACATTTCTATAGATGTACTTACTTAATCTATACTTATAATAAATCTGTAGAGAGGTCAATTCTGTACATGAAATATATTTCCAAAATAATTATCAGCGGGTGATTAGTGATCGATACTGACGCCAAAAATGCAATTAGTAAAATTTTTGTCTGTCTGTCTGTCTGTCTGTATGTTCGTTATAGAAACAAAAACCACTCGGCGGATTTCAACGAAACTTGGTACAATTGTTCTTCATACTCCTGGGCAGGTTATAGTATACTTTTCATCACGCTACGATCAATAGGAGCAGAGCAGTGAAGGGAAATGTTGGGAAAACAGGAGAACTTACTCCATTTTTTAAGCTTCCGTCGCGTGTGCAGCCTTAATGGTTAAAGCTACACAGAAATCATGTATGACGGAAATGTTCTCCTTAAAATTATATAAAAAATATGCCACGACAGCAAATGTCTATCTTTTATGGTTGACTCACAATAACACGTGTAACTCCCGATAGCTTAGCAGTTCGGAGCTTTCTGATTATATTTGTCTACTCTTACGTTAGGTGACTGACTGACTGACATAGTGATCTATCAACGCACAGCCCAAACCACAGGTTATAGTATACTTTTCATCACGCTACGATCAATAGGAGCAGAGCAGTGAATTGTGGTGGAACAGTGGTTTCAAGCTATAAAACATCACGCTACAACCCTTAGGAACCTTAGGTGAAACCGCGGGCGAAGAACTAGGGAACAAAGTAACTATTCCACGCGGACGAAGTCGCTGGCAAAAGCTAGTTTTAAAATAAAACCAAGAGGACGCATAAAGAAAAATACTTTATTCATAACGTATATACCATAAATATATAAAAAAAACTTTTTATCGAGTTTTCGTGAGCACAAAAATCAAGCAGCGATTTTACGTGTAGGAACTTAGTCGTAAAAACCGTTAATTACCAATAGATAGAGTTAATGCAGTGGCGTCACTAGGTGTACAAAGTCCTCGGAGCATAGAGAAAATATCGGGCCCCCACAAACGATGCTGATGATAATATAAAATATTTATTATATAGATAAGATGATAAGGTCAAGATGGAAAAAGAAAGATTGTTTACAAAATTCCCAGTCAAATTCTGAATTTCTTGCGCGCTTTAATTTTTCTAAATTTGTATAAAACTTCACTCAAATACAAGTTTGACTTTTATTTCTAATTAAATTAATGATAAATATTGGAGGCGATCTGGCCTCATTTACCGTTTCATGAATACATATATTTTTAATTATCTTAATATTATAATAACACAATCTTATAAGTAGACTCGGTTTTCTAGATTGAGGAGCTCACTGCTCCTGTCTTTTTAAGCTTAGAGGGCTCTCTGAGCTCCGGGGCCCTGGTGCACTCCACCACCTGGCCCTACGATAGTTACGCCACTGAGTTGAAGCGATCTGACTGCTCTGGCAGCATTTGGGTATTATGAAAAATATATTACATAAACTTAGTTGTTACTATTCGATTTTTGACTGGATAATACATTACATGTAAGTACATATAGTTATGTATATAAAAATTATAAAATACTTCTTTATTTATATTATGAATCTAAATACTTACAATTTAACGTGAAGCAGCTGGTTATATTTTTTGCCCAAGTAAACAAAAGCTTATAATAATTAAACTTATTGTGCGATAATATAGACTAAGGCCACATTTCATATTGTCGGAGTAGCCACTACTACGCAAATAAATTAAAAAATTGGACGGAATTTGTATGCAACTAATTCAATTCAAAGTGAACTTTCTCAGACAGGATGAAATGCGACTTCAGACACTAATAGATACCTAATACATAAAATTACTGGCGTAGCTAGAGTAGTTCCATGACTAAACTAATAGTAATAATATAGTGCCCACTCCAGAATGGTGAATATACGGCGGATTAAAAAAAATTCTATGAAAATATCATGAAGGTCAACTTCCTAGAAAAAAAATCTAGCTGTAGAGCTTGGCACATATCTTGACCGAGGATGAAAGAGATGGTACGCCACAAGTGATGTTTGATAGTTCAAATTACGCTGATCTAATGATCTATATTCATAGTTAAATCATCGCCTTGTATACTCAGATTGCATCGAACATCTACATAAAAAAGTAATCGTTTAGAGCAGGAAGCGGTGTGCTGTGTTGTAATGATAAGCGGTCGATTAGCTACTTATGTAGGTATATGAAGTGTGGGGATTGCTTGATAAGCATGTATGTACATTGTAAGTATGCGATATCTTAATATAAGCCCTGTTAACGTAGCGTGACTAGGACGAAGTTTATGACTATATTATGTTATTAGTCAACAGTGGCGGACTAAGTCCCTCGAGGCCCCGGGGCGGCAACACTAAATGGGGGCCCCTATGACTATTATATAGGAATAGACGAATTTTTTTTTGCGATTTCTGAGTTAATCCCGTAGTGAAGTTTATTCACATACAAGAGTACATGCTGCCTTTAAACTTTTAAGTATTTATTCGTTATTGATACCCTCTGCTTGATCCTATAGAACAGTGGTCGTCACACTTTTTTGGTCAAGGACCACATAGGACAATGTGAGGGGCAACAATGGGCCGCACATGCGTGGATTGGGTAGTTGACCACCACCAATCTTAGTATACTTTAGTTGCGCCGCATCCGCCGCCTCACCTGAGTAATCAGTGAGCCTGGTTGTCTACAAATCTCCGCTGTGCGACCGGTGGACATAGGCGTAAAGAATTTTCTCTATTCCTGTGACCACCTTCCAAAGCACAGAGAATCCGGGGTCCTCGAGGTGATGGAGACGACGATAACAAAGACAAACGTGACGTCGTCACGGGCGTACAGGCAAACTGGCGTGGGGCTTAAATATGTGTTCCAGGTTGTACTCTGAGTATGATAGGTACGGCACGTCAGTCGGAACTCTGATCTGAGTTTCCGTCACAAACAAAAGTGCAGGTTCTCAAAAAAAAAATTGACAAATACAACCATGAAGAGATGGGGGGGCCCGGGGCGGACCGCCCATTTCGTCTTACTTAGAATGTAGCAAATTAAAGTTAACAGAGAGAGAGAGAGAGAAAATACTGTAAATACGGTTCAAATAACCGTGCGCGCCTATAGTCCTTTTATATTTTATACTTTGGCCCATTTGCCATTTTTGCCAATGGGCCAAAGTCTTTTTTATGTCTGTTAATATCTTAGATGCTCTAAGGTTGATATGATTGTGAACGACGGTACTGAATTGTAGAGGTTGGTGGGGGCGGCAGAACTTAAATAGCCTACGGGCGGCAAATGTAGAAATCCCCCGCTGTATTTTGACTGTATCGACCCTTCAAAGGTGATTTCTGAACACGACTAAACAAAATACACCATAGAGGTACTATACATATAATTATACCTTTTTATTTTATTACTGCAGTAGCAAGCTAAGTACTTCAGAGCGGTCATAAAGTTTGACGTTTCCAGCACCGATTCCAGTCGATGCAGTATTAGCAGCACAGTTCAGAGCATACATTTAGAGTCTGTTATCCGTATCAGAGACGGATCATAAAATGTATGCATACATTTAAATAAAAGAAGTACTTATTATTAAAAAGTATTTATTTATAATTGGAATATAATTAAAAAAAAATACCAAGATATTAAGATAAACAATAATACTACAAATAAAAATCTATCGTTTTTTAATTTATAAATATCCTAGGCGTTTGAAGTATTTATAACTTTATTGTGCTTACATAAATGTTTATTGTCTATCAGATTATTATTTCCTTTTGAATAAGTACTAATATCAGTCAACATTACATCATTTATTTAATTGCAATAAGTGTTGCCATTCTTAAAATAATTAAGAAAATATAATGAACGATGATAGCGTGGTTATTTTTTAAAGCTAGTTATGTCGTATTTGTGACATTTAAATATACACATGTTTTAATGAATACTCATTTGATTTTATACAATTCATCTTCACTAATAAAAAAGATGGTAAATAATCGAGTCCTTTAAACACACATTAAATAATTTTCAAGTTAAGCATATTTTATTTACAAATCACGCATTTTCAGTCACTTGGACCATTGCTAATTTATGTTATATATATACTTATATTATATGTTTAAGGCTTCTGTGTATAGCTAATAGCTACCATATTTTAAAAGTGATAGGTACGCGAAAAAAATATCAAAAGTTGTACTGATGAAAATGAAACAAGCCAAAATGGTTACTGAAAAATATATTCGATTGACTAGAAAACAAATTGGGGTATGTAGAAGATCTGAGGCCGTATCAATCCGTGTGATTGTGATCGTTTTGCGATTAAGAGAGGGACTATATAGAGGTCTATACAGTAGATAGGGCCATCCCTTTCTTACGAACTAAAAATTATCGCGTTGTACGTGATGGAAAAAGGTCTACGTTTTTCAAATTTATAAAACTGAAATTTAAAGATGTTCTCAATTCAAATAATATTTTTTTTTTATTAAATTTCTTAAATCGTATTGGAATGTTTTTTTTAAATTTAAACTTTATCTTCTATAATTCAACTTAGTTTGAATAGTGTTGTAACCAGTTCCAAGAATTATAACTAAGTATTTGTCTATTATAGATATTAAATTCAAATTTTATTATTTCATAAAAATAATAATAAATATAATAACGGTATGCGACGGGTGTTCTATGTCCATTCTATCGCAATCTATCGGGTTGGACAGTAGTTCGAACTTACTATCTCTAGTTCGACAGTTCAAGCCTTTAACCGTTGGGCTAGTGGAGGTTTTAACTAAGAATTAGGTGCATCAATCAAGCAATTGCGTGAAGATACATTATTTAGGATATTATAAGCGTTAATATTACAATGTTGCCATTTAATAATCTAATCGAAGGGATACTTCTCGGCTGTTAGTTTTTCGTCCTAGGTGAGATCTCCTTTTTTGCCAAAGCGGACATTCCGCTGTACTCCAACTGTCTTGTAAGAGAAGCCGGCATTACCGACCCATATTACCTCTACTAAGACATCATCGATACTTTCACATATTCCCATTAACATAATCAACCCATTATGCTGTCCCACTGCTGGGCACGCGTCTCCTCTCAGAATGAGAGGGATTAGGCTTTAGTCCACCACGCTGGTCTAGTGCGGGTTGGCAGACTTCACACGCCATCGAGAAAATCTCTCAGGCATGCAGGTTTCCTCACGATGTTTTCCTTCACCGTTTAAGCGCGTGATAATTAACTATTTAATACGCACATGACTTCGAAAAGTCCAGAGGTGCGTGCCTTGGGTTCGAACTCGAGACCTTTGACTTGGTAGTCTAACGGTCATACCACTAGGCTATCACATATTCCCATTAAAGTCGTCAATTTTTATGCAGTATTGATCCTTACTGCTATCATTGTCAACCCAGAGCGATTTGATTATAGCAGTTATGGGATTAAAATCCTCGATCGAAAGTCTCATTCAAACATTACGAAGGGCAAGTTCCAAAAACTAATTGAATCTCACTAATACACACCAAGTATTAAATTTAAACTAACCCCAAAAAGGAGTAAACGAATACCTTAAAAGTAAGTACCAGTTGAGTTTAAGCTGTTTGCGGGACGTTCTGTTGCTCTTTAGCGAAGGAGAGGAACACCTCCTCGAGTGTGGTCTCCGTGACGGAGTAGTCCTCGATGAGGGTGGAGAACTCTGCGCGCAGGGCCTCCAGCTTCGCAAACAGGTCGCTGTATCGCATCGTCTCGTTTATGTGGTAATGTAACATCGTCTGCGAACAAGATTATATAAGTTACTAGCTGTCCCCCGGCATACGTTTGCCAATGCCTTATTTTCGTCCTGAACCTTTCCAGGATCGCACACAACAACTCACCAGTTTCATCGCAATAGGATGTATGGTTTAGCAATGCATAGAGGACAAACAAAAACATTTATTTTTATTTATGTAGAAGATAACATTTTTCAAAAGAAAAATATCATCTGTTGCAGGGTTCGAACCTACGTCCTTCCGGTTAAATACACTGATATTTGAACTGATTCTCGGTGTATTCCAATCTCGACAAACCACAACGTAGCGTTTGTCGTGCTTCGACTACACGGAAGATCAGTTTTGGGCGTGTCAAACTAAGAAATTTACTTTTATCTACATAATTATTATAATAAAGAACAGATACTAGAAGAAGAATTCTTGAATAGAAACATCTTTTTGACTGCCTCATTAGTTTAGTGGTCCTAAGCGCGACTGTTACACTACAGGTCCTGGGTTCGATCTTCAGGTCGAGCAAAGTGTTATTGGGTTTTTCTATGAAATTCTCAGTAGCAGGAAATCGGAATTGCCCGGTTAATGGCTATAGGCTCGCCCCCTATAACATGGGGCCTAAACATACCGGCGAACTGAGGGTGTACATTAAGTACGCCTCTGCCTAACCCTTCGGGGAATACAGGAGTGATGGTATGTTTTTTTTTTAGGGAAACGCAATATTTTTGTACATGTAGTGAATTTCTATTTTCACTCACCTTGTGTTCGTCTTTGAGAGTACAGTTGAATTTCTCAAGTAGTTTCGCCTTCAACTGGTTCAGTCGTGACTTAGTGCCGTCCACCTCTGTAATAATAATATTATTTAATGGAATTAATTATTAACATTATTCTATTACGCCGGTGTTTCTTCTTAGAGTTCGTCAGTTAGGAAATGCCGGTGTCATTTAGTTAAAAAAAAACATTAATTATAAAAACAAAATTTTTCCTAGAGGAAGGGAGGGAGGTAGCCGTCCAGCTGAACTAAGACAATATAAATATAACGTAAAAAATAGTTTTATTTCAATGTCTGATATTCGCGTAAGTGTTTGTAAGTGTTTCTAATTAGAATAATGTTACGAATACTTTGTAATACCAGAGATAGATAGATCATAGATAGGTCAATGAATGAGTAAGTGTTTTGTGATAGTTTATTTTTTCGGAAACTTATGTCCACCTTACAAACTTTATTATAAAGCTTAATAAAAAATATAGAAAGCTATACTTCAGGATCTCACTCGTCAGTGGCGCTATCTGGTGAGCTTAAAAAGAGTAGACCTCATTCAACACCCTTGATTTTTCTAGGGTGGGCAAATAGGTTTCTAAAGTGGGCTCTGTTCACCTTTGTTTTCCCTCTTCCCCCTAGCTACACTCAATAATCTGTAACATAATTCCAGTAACATTGTCTTTATTGTGTGTAAAGTCCAAATGATTTTAGTATTACAAAAATGAAAATAAATGCTCTTCTTTCTTGGTCAACGTATTATTTGAGTACAGTTGGACTGATTTGGGAATTCGTTTTAATAATCATAATTAGTCTTAATAAAGTTTCTAGGGAAGGAAAATGGAAAAGATGTCCGGAATATGAGAAAATCTAAATATTATTGTATGTAGGTCTAAGTATAGTATAGTATATATAGTACATATCTCTAATCGTATTTATGTAGTTTATTTACTTTTAATTATTACTTTTTCAAGTATAGTCATATTTCTCCTGTTTATTCAAAGGTTATTGGGTAGATATCGCTATTAGTGATAAGACCGCTATTGTTTCTACCCCCTTAGTTTTATGTTTTTTTTTTATTGGTGTACAATAAAGATTATTCTATTCTAAATTTAGTTATTTTAATCATGTTTTTTTTTTAAAGAGTATCTATGAAGTTTCTTGCCGGCTCTTCTCCATAAGACCCATTTTTTGGAACCGTGCAATTAGTTTGACTTTTCAAAAGTACCTTTTTAATGGTCTAATTGAAATAAATAATTTTGACTTTGACTTAATGGGATTTTTGCATAATATATTATTTGGACAGGGTATTATAGTGTCGGGTGAGAAAGTAGTAATATAAACATAGCTTACGGTCGTGGGGTGTAGCGTGCGCGACCTTGAAGACGACGGCGTGGCCGAGCGCGTGCTGCGCGCGCAGGCCGGCCGGCGGGCCCAGCGCGCGCAGCCGACCCGCTGACATTATGCCGATGCGCGAGCATAGCGCCTCCATCTCGTCCATACTGCATCCATCAACAGTTCGATTTTACTTTCAGAATATTGTATAGAAATTTGGAAAATGTGGGTTACGCTACACCTAAGCCGAACTTAAGCCGAATGGCTTGAAATAATAGTGAATCCACAAACCAAATAATAATGTTAGAAACGTATCTGTGCTTGTTTATTGCGCTTGCAATTTCTTTTGCGTGCCAAAAAATTGTCTGGATATGGGGACTACTAAACTGGATTATCTACCAGTGATATGAGAGTAGTAGGCTCGTTGTTTTAGATGTGACTGGGATGAGGTATGGTGGAAGCAGAGCTTGCCCAACACATCCCTCGCACAGATCCCTTGCAACACATCTCCGCACACATCCCTCGAACACATCTGCGCACACATCCCTCGAACACATCTGCGCACACATTCCTCGAACACATCTGCGCACACATCCCTCGAACACATCTCCGCACACATCCCTCGAACACATCTCCGCACACATCCCTCGAATACATCTCTGCACACATCCCTCGAACACATCTCCGCACACATCCCTCGCAACACATCCGCGCACACATTCCTCGCACCACATTCCCGTTCACATCCCTCGCAACACATCCTTGCACACATCCCTCGCAACACATCCCCGCACACATCCCTCGCACCACATTCCCGTACACATCCCTCGCAACACATCCTTGCACACATCCCTCGCAACACATCCCCGCACACATCCCTCGCAACACATCCGCGCACACATGCCTCGCACCACATTCCCGTACACATCCCTCGCAACACATCCTTGCACACATCCCCGCACACATCCCTCGCAACACATCCCTCGCAACATATCTCCACCCACATCCCTCGCAACACATCCGCGCACACATCCCCGCACACATCCCTCGCAACATATCCCCACACACATCCCTCGCAACATATCCCCACACACATCCCTCGCAACACATCCGCGCACACATCCCCGCACACATCCCTCGTAACATATCCCCACACACATCCCTCGCAACATATCCCCACACACATCCCTCGCAACACATCCGCGCACACATCCCCGCACACATCCCTCGCAACATATCCCCACACACATCCCTCGCAACACATCCGCGCACACATCCCTCGCAACATATCCCCACACACATCCCTCGCAACATATCCCCACACACATCCCTCGCAACACATCCGCGCACACATCCCCGCACACATCCCTCGCAACATATCCCCACACACATCCCTCGCAACACATCCGCGCACACATCCCTCGCAACATATCCCCACACACATCCCTCGCAACATAACCCCACACACATCCCTCGCAACACATCCGCGCACACATCCCCGCACACATCCCTCGCAACATATCCCCACACACATCCCTCGCAACACATCCGCGCACATATCCCTCGCAATCGCAACACATCGCTCGCACACATCACTCGCATACATCCCTCACAACACATAATTCGGGATGGGATGGGTTAGAATGCTGTTCCTCACTGTCACTCAGATAGACATCTTGTAAGAGCCGAGAAAATATCTGACTTGCTCGGTGGTAAGACCTTATGGGGTCTGACTGGCTGCTGACCACCCTTTCGTTATGTTTCGATTTTGCACGTAAGAGCCAGTTCTCCCGCGGTTGCTGCGGCGTTGGTAGTCGGCAACGCATCAGCATCTCCTCTGGTGTTGCAGGTGTCCATGGGCGACGATGACTACTTACCACCAGGTGGGTCGTGAGGTCGTTTGGCGACTTATCCAATAACAAATGATCCATTAAGTATGTAAACCTGTGCGAGGTGATGATGACGGAGCGCTGGTCTCTGAGCGCGCGGCGCAGCGCGGCCCAGAGGCGGCGGCGGGCGGCGACGTCGACGCCGGCGCTGGGCTCGTCCAGCAGCACGAGGCGCGCGCCGCCGCACAGCGCGCCCGCCGCGCCCAGCCGCCGCACGCACCCGCCGCTGTACGCCTCCACCCGACGATCAGCGTATTTCTCCAAACCTATACAATACTCATGTGTTGCATGAAAATTGAATTTTGTTACGACGGAAGACGCCGGGCGATCTCCGGCGTTCATGAACAGGCTAACTGTCTAGAAGTCTTATTAAGGTTCCATACCTCGAAAAGAAAAAGTGGAACCACTTTGTTGTCCATCCGTCCGTCTGTCTGTCAAGAGCCCTAATCTCAGGAACGCGTGGAGGTATCGAGTTGAAATAAAAACCATATACTCAGATCTACAGTCTCTTGAAGCTACGAAACTTCTAAGGCAACGGTCAAAAACAGGCGGTAGCGTAAACATATCATGAATTAAAAAAAGATACGGCCGTTTATGCCACAAAAGACGTATATTTCGACACTTAAGGAAATCAATATTTGTAGAGTATTTTCCGTTGACCTAAAACTATAAAATTTGGATTTGATGACTGTACGGTTTACGTACACTTTGGTATTCTTAGCTGATTACGCAAATCGGCTGCAATTATTTTACATCGCAGTAATTTGACTCAGTGTGTGCATTTAACTGACTAACGAACATACATATGTAAGAATCACTCAATAAATAATACTGTTTACGTGAATTAGTGATTAAATTAGTGAAATACTACAAGAAGTGTTTTCTCAAGCACACTCACAACTACCCAACTCCATACTTAACTAAACTAACTAAATACAAACGAATGTACAGTTCACTACACTGTACAATGACAATTGCGAGTCAGACTCGCCCACCGAGGATGAATCCAACTCCCACTTATCCGGTTTTTTTATTCACTTTTTATACGCTTAACCGCTAATTCGCCTGATTTTAAGCAATACTGTGATCTACGATGGAGCGCGCTTACCTAGAAGAAACCGATTCACTCGTGACTTTTAAGTCATATTACTTCATATCTACTTACTATTAACTTCCTTGCAACACAGGGCTTGTTCCATGCACATTATCATAGAATAAAAAACATGAGTGCGTCGGAAAGTGTTACATGTGTTAATCGAACATTTAAGAATTGTCAATGTAAATGCAATGTCCGTTTATGCTGTTGTATACATGTAAAAACTTGAAAGTGTGTTAAATGCAAATTTAAATATAAAATGAGTGTATATAGAACTGTCATTGAAATTGCAAGTTGTCCGACTACAGTCATAACAGAGCACTCACTTAAAATTACAAAATTGCATGAGATGTGATCTGCTGCGTGTCGATGTATCATCAAAATGTAGGTCGCGATCAAAGTGCAAATACGCAAGCTTATCTTGCTAACTTATTACAATAATTATAATAAATTAAATATACTGGTTTCTGACACTTACGCGAATATTAGACATTGAAATAAAAGTACTTTTTACGGATTTTATCGCGTTATAATAATATTATTTGATTCCCGAAGTTTCGGATCCATGGTCACGGGTACACTTGAATATTTTTAAACCCATGTACGTGCACCATACTGAAAGTTTCTATCAATGTCGTGAAATAAATTGATATAAACACTTTTTACTTATTTCTTAGTGCGAGAGCTGTCTGTCTGGTTTAGAAGGAAAGAGTCTGTTGTGGGTGTAACATAACTTACCAACAATCTGTATCCAGGATTTGACTTCTTGCTTCACGCGTTGCTGGTCGAAGCCTCTCAGTGTGAGCACCAGTGCCAGGTTCTCTTCGCCGGTCTGGAACATGTCCAGTCCGAAGAACTGCGGGCAATAGCCGAGGGTCTGCAAGTACTGTGGAAAAGAGTAAATTTTATTTAAGTACAATTTTATCACTGGTACGTTTGTTTCCCTTTCACTAAATCCCTAAAATACAATTATTTTTTGTAATATACTTTAAAAATGTTGTATTGTAAGTAAACAAGATTTTAGAGAGAACTAATTTAAATACATATCGGCCGAAAAAATGTTGGTAACCCTTGTGTAAGGAAACCTCGAATTATATAGGTTTTTTATACGATAACCATTTCACCCATCTGGCCAAACGTAGCTATTTTAGCTATTGGGCCAAACGCAGCCATTTTAGCTATTGGGCCAAACGTAGCCATTTTAGTCACCTGGTCAAATTTAGCCATTTTAGCCATCTGGCCAAAAGTAGCCAATTGAGCTGCCCAAATGTTTTTGTTGGCGTCTGGCATCGTAGCTGATGACGTATGACACTAAAAGTTTATCATATATGTACCTTAGTGTTCCCCCGCTTGAGGTGGTATCCGTTGCCGAAGATGTTCCCCTTGGTGGCGCACTCCTCGGCGGTGAGCATCTTGAATGTGCTGGACTTGCCTGCGCCGTTCACGCCCAGCAGACCGAAACACTCGCCTTTGTAACACAATAATAATTTTAATACTTAAACTCGATCAACCTTACAAGTAACCATAGGCGCTAGCATCAATTAAATAAAAAATAAAAACAAAACAAACAAAATATTCCCCGAAAGTTTTCTGAAGCGTACTAATGCACACTGTTCGCCGGTATGTTTAGGATCCATGTAATAGGGACGAGCCTATTGCCATTAACTGAGCAATTCCAAACTGCTAGCTGCTACTGAGAATTGCATAGAAAAACTGAAAAACACATTGTTCGATCTAGAAATCGAACCCAGGACCTTTAGCGTAGCAGTCGCGGTCTGGACCACTAGGCTAATGAGGCAGTTATGTTTGAAATGACGTGCTAATTATTTCGTATGTTCAGGTATCATAAATAAATATCAATAAAAACTGAAGGCCTCCAAGTTGCTAATCTATCTACATAATATTATATGCAGAGTTAATTCTATATTTTGTATTTATAATTTATAATATTGAAGCGGCCGTACCCTGATGGCTAGGGTCGATGGCGTCGAAATTGCGATCATGTGGTTGCTGGTCCGAAACCCACCATTACACTACCGACGTGAACCCACTCGTAACACAAGCATTTATCTTAGTACGAGGGGTGAACAAGAATACTAGTAATGTGCTACCCACATTGCTAGTAAGCTTTTTAAGAAAAAAATTATTACGAAAGGTCAGAGGTGGGTACCGAGATCATTGACTACGTCCAACAGTGAATGAATGAATGAATGATGAAGAATCGAGAAGAAATGGTTACCTCTCTTGACGGAGAAGCTGACTCCCTTGACAGCGTTGCAGCTCTTCTTGAACATAGGGACATAGTTCTTGTGGAGGTCGTCCACTAGCATCGCGTCTGGGATCTGTTTGACAGCTGTATATGAAAGAAAGAAAATAAATTTATTACATAGACAAGACACAAACAACGTTCGTATTTAAACAAAGAAGTAAACTAATTACGAAAGTAGGTATGCGTCACATCCACGCAAACCGGCCATATTTTGAATAAATAAATAAATATTTTTTTGTTTTTATAACATTAAATATTTGGCTATGGCAACAATTCATTACGTTGTCCGCGGCGCTCGTATAATCTGTATCTCTAAGTAGTCTGCGGCATACATCAAATACCTTGTAGATTAGTTGCTAGCGAATCATTGTTTTGCTTTACATACCATCACGCGTATATTTTCCAAAGGGTTAGTGTTATGTATGAATGAAACACATCGAGTGCGAGACAACAACTGATTTTATTAATCTACCCTCCAGTATAGTAATATGTTATGACAATCTACAACACCTCCCCTCACAAATTTTAAACAACAATATATTATAAATATATTACCTATATACTAAACTTAGTATTAAATAATATTCTTTCTAATTATATCCACATATCTTCACGTAGGGGTTTAGCATAATATTTGAATTAAATCATATAAATATATAGTACCTTTACCCCCCCTTTATGAAGCTATGTGAATATATCATTCGTGTTCCTTATGAAAATATTGTTTTGTTATAGAACCCACATACACATAGTAATAGATAATGTATTCATGCATTTACAAAATGAATGCCAATAAATACACTTAAGTTTTTTAAAAACAATACTTTTAAACTTTTGAAATGTACCCATATGTCTACAGACAGACATGATGATATAAATATATACCAACTACTCAGCATAATTCTGAGCAATACGTTGCTCGGCTATTTTTTTAGCTCGACGAATGAGTGGCGGCGATGGTGGTTTATTCATGTTTTGAGAACTATTCCCATTTGATTCAGACGTTTCTTTTGAATCTGCGTTTTCATGGGCATCAATAAACACATCATCGTCATCGATCAAGCTAGTTTCAGGAAGATTCAAATCATTTTCACATTTAATTAAATGACGGCGGTTGCGCCTGTACCTGCCCCCTGTGTTGGTTTGCACTATATAAGACCTAGGAGTATTAGCGTGGCTGATGATTTTACCTCTATTTCTATGTTTACCATTAATGCAAATAACTGAGTCACCTTCTTTTAGACTAGGCAAGGTTTTACAGCGCTGATCATAATACGTTTTTTTACATTGTTTTGTTTATTTGTCATCACCTGATATTCTGATGGGTCGATGGGTTGTGGTTTCAATATATCAGGGTGTACTGGCAATTGACACCGCAACCTTCGTCCCATCAAGAGTTGTGCGGGAGAACTCAAACCATCCCTAGGAGTATTTCTGTAGTTAAGGAGCGCTAAATTAAAATCACTATCACTTTGAATACATTTTTTTAACATATTTTTGATCGTTTGTACCGCGCGTTCACTTTTACCATTCGATTGAGCAAAGTTCGGTGAGGAAGTAACATGATCAAATCCCCACACTTTCGCAAACATTTTAAACTCTCGACTAGAATATTGTTCCATTATCGCTAATCAATACGCTTGGAATACCGTATCGTGAAAATATTTCTTTCATGTTCTGTATAACCGCGTTAGACGTTAAATTTACTAATTTACAGACTTCAACGAAGTTCGAATAATAATCTACTAGTATGAGATAATATTGCCTTCTGAATTCAAAGATATCCGATCCTATTTTATACCAAGGCAACTCCGGGATACTAATCGGCAGCATCGGCTCTTTGGCGGGTGCGTTTGAGTGCTCCTGACACGTGTGACATCGTTTTATGTACATTTCTATGTCACGAGACATATTCGGCCAAAACATGACTTGTCTTGCGCGCCTCTTACACCGATCGATACCTAAGTGACCTTCGTGAATGATCTTTAACATATGTTCTCTTAAATTACTAGGAACTAATACTAAATTATCTTTAAATATCACCTCATCAACTACAAATAATTCATCTTTGATAGACCAATACAACTTTACATTGTTAGGTACATTGTATTTATGATCTGGCCATCCCGAATTTATACAATTCAACAACACTCGTAACTCTGGATCGCGTTTTGTTTCCTTTTTAATTATATTCAATTTATCATTGGAAATCGGAATATTTTCTACAACCATCTTAACCTGGTATACGACATTGTTATGAACCTCCTCACTATATAGATCGGGAAGGGCTGCTCTAGACAACATATCTGCAATATACATATACTTGCCAGGCACATATGTAACAATCAAATCATAACCCTGAATTCGTAGCATCAT
The DNA here is from genome assembly GCA_910591435.1 of Acronicta aceris. Lineage (NCBI taxonomy): Eukaryota > Metazoa > Arthropoda > Insecta > Lepidoptera > Noctuidae > Acronicta > Acronicta aceris. The sequence continues at coordinate 12,670,161 of OU342774.1, read as the reverse complement.
GCGTTGTAACCGTGCTGGGACAGACATCAATGGCTTTTTAAATATGCTTTCTAGAGGTTTGTGGTCCGATTCTACGACCACCCCTTTTTGCCCATACACATATTGGTGGAAACGTTCACAAGCAAAGACTATAGCCAACATCTCTTTTTCTACCTGTGCGTATCTTCTCTGAGCGTCAGTTAGCGTGCGCGAGGCGTATTCAACAGGCCGGCCGGCCTGTAGGAGTACAGCGCCCAGTGCGTCCCGCGATGCGTCCACCGACAGCACCACGGGGCGCGCCGGATCATACAACGCTAAGACGCCCGCACTTGTTACTGCTTCTTTCAGCCGGTCAAACGCGGCCTGCTCACTCTCTTCCCAACGCCATTCATTACCTTTTTTTAGCAAACTTGTCAAAGGAATAGATATTTCCGAATAGCGGGGAATAAAATTCGATAAATAGTTAACTGCACCTAAAAATCTTTCCAATTCTTTCCTATCTTTAGGTGTTTGTAATTCTTTGATAGCTTTAATTTTGTTACTATCTGGTCTAATACCATTTGCATCAAATATGTGCCCTAAGTATGTCACTTCTTGTACACCAATTTTACACTTTTCTTTGTTGAATTTTAAGTTTATATCTCTAGCCCTTTCTAACAGTGCTTTTAATCGCCTATCATGAATCTGCCTAGTTTCACCCCACACTACTAAATCATCGATATAATTTTCTACCCCCTCAAGGCCTTCCAGTAGCTGACGTAACTGTCCATGAAACACTTCAGATGCACAATTAATTCCAAACGGAAGACGTAAAAATTGGTACCGTCCAAAAGGAGTGCTAAACGTGCACAGATCAGCGCTTTCGTCATCTAGCGCAATGGTCCAGAAACCAGCATTGGCGTCTAGGACGGAAAAGAATCTAGCCCCATGTAATCGCGCCGCCAATTCAGACACTGTAGGAAGTTGAAAGTGCGCGCGCTGAACCGCTCGGTTCAGTTCACGCGGATCTAGGCACACGCGAATACCATTGTTCTTTTTAGCCACTAATACTAACGGGTGGACCCACTGTGTCGGATGTGTAACCTTTCTAATAACACCTAACTGTTCCATCTTTATTAATTCTTCCCCTAAGCTGTCGCGTAACCCATGAGGTATTTTTCGTGACGCACATATGACAGGTGGAACAGATCGTTCAATAACTATATGGTATTTCCCGGGTAAACATCCTAGCCCCTTAAATAAGTCATCGTAGTCCGACAACTCGACTGACCCAATACGCTTCACTAACCCCCAAGAACTCGCATGATTTCTGTCCCAGCACGCTGCTGCATTCCATATCCGCTATCGCAAATTTTAATTGATATGTAACCTTTTTATAATTCCAGGGTATAATACAAATTCCTTTAATTGGTATAATATCATGAGTATAAGACACCAAAGGCAGTTTCTTTTTAACTATAAGGGCTTCATTAAAACCTAATTCACAAAATCGACGATAAGACATTATGTTATAATCGGCTCCTGTATCAAGCTTAAACTTTTCAGATCCATTTACACATGAAAGTTCTTGAAACCAACCCTCAGATTCCCTTTTTTTTGCCACTATATCAACCGTTGAAATATAAAAGGTATCGTCTTCCGATTCACTATAATATTCATCACCGTTACCTACGTCATACACTCGATCAACTCTGTTGCTGCCATTGTTATTATAAAAATGATTTGACTTACACATACGCGCGAAATGTCCATGATTACCGCAACTAAAACAGCTGACGCGCCGCGCTAAACACTCAGTTCCACCGCTGCATCGCACAGAGCCACATGCCGCACAAGAAGGTGGCGGCGCACGATACGCGGGACGCGGGACGCGCCCCGGCCCGCCGCCGACGCGGCTGCCGCGGCCGCGTCCCACGGGCGCAGCGCCCACTGCGCTCGGTGCGTGATGCACCCATCCTCGCGCCCTACCTCTGCGTCGTCCTCTAAAGCCTACACTATCGACGTGTTCTGCGCTGCAGCCGACGTCGCTGGCAGCAACCATATGACGTTCACTTTCTTGTGATGCCTCAACCGCCTGACATATCTTTATTGCCTTATCAAGATTAAGATCTTCACATCTCAACAAACGGTCCCTGACCGTAGACTGTCGAATACCACATACAATCCGATCCTTAATCAAATCTTCTTCTAATGTCGTAAAATCACACTTTTTGCTCAATAGCCGCAGTGCCGTGACATATTGCTGAATAGATTCACCTTCGTCTTGGTTACGTGTAAAAAATTTGTATCTCATGAGTGTCACGTTGGACTTTGTACCGAAATAGCTATCGAACTTTTTCAACAGCACATTGACGTCATCGCGTTCTTCTTCTTTTTCGAAAGTAAACGTTTGATACGCATCGAATCCATCCGGGCCGATTAGGTTAACTAATAAACTAGCTTGTACACTCGATGGCTCCGTGTATACTCCTGCAGCCTTTATAAACAAAATGAATTGTTGCCTCCATTTTTTCCAAGCATCGGCCCGGCCCACCGGTCCTCCGGCGCCGTCCATATTTAATTCTGATGGAGGCCGCGCGTGCTCCATTGTAAATTGTCACAATATACGTATTTTCACTTTGCCAACACTCCCCAATGTCACTTCACACTAATGAAGCACTTATCTCAAAAGTCCACTGAAGTTTTTTAACTATAATCCACAAATAATTATTTAAACCGCTGCCACCATGTTATGTATGAATGAAACACATCGAGTGCGAGACAACAACTGATTTTATTAATCTACCCTCCAGTATAGTAATATGTTATGACAATCTACAACAGTTAGACAGAAGTCATCCACAGTTCGACATACCGGTATATAAACGTAAAACGTACTATTGCTCACGATGCATAACGTCGGGGACAGTGCAATACCGCTTATCTAACACTTTGCTCTAAGGTTTAATTTTCATTGTTATTTCACTCCAATTAGGTCTACAGATTTATTTAAAAGAAAACCCTGTCCGATCCGATGTATCCCAATTACATCACCAAATAAAACAAGAAACATTAAATATTCATGAAAGTAAACATATTAATGAACATTAGATAATCGTAAAATTCGATTGTCGTGCCCAAATTGCTTATCTTAAAATCTAGCAAATAAATAATATGAGATAAAAGCAGGAAGCAATACTGACGGTGTCGCTGCCACCGTAAGTATCTATTGCGATTTCAGATTCCTAGTTTTTAAAAAAATATTTTATTTATTTGTTTGGGATATTTTTTTTTACTTGAAAAGTTAAAACAGTTAATTATTATATCTATAATGGTTTTCACTATTAGTATTGGTAATGTTTTGATACCTAACAATACCTTCATGGGTCGGACAGAGATTTCTTATCACATTGTATAAATTATAACCACGAGACCCACCCGCCAGATCGAAATTTGCCTTCACATTCTGAATTTACGTCTTCAAGATGAGGAATGTGAGTGGGTGGGACTCGCGGTGGCTTAGTCATCATAGCGTTTGGTGTATCTAACCAGAAAACGCAGATGCGAATCCTGCCCGCAGTAGAATGTTTCCTACAATAAAATAACTTAGCATGGAAAATGCAAATAAAAGATACATGGTATAAACTTTATACTAACGCAAATCGATAGCCTTGCTGACGTAGGCCTTCTCGGCGCGCACCATGTCGTCAGTCTCTGGCGGCGCGGCCGGCCGGTACGTGGCGTTCAACAGCTTGTCCACCAAGCCGTTGAAGATGCCGCGCTCCGTTAGCGTCACCATCGTCTGCACATACAATATGTCATTGTAGTAAAATATGATGCAGATCTTTCTCGATAGAGAAACCAATCTCTGGAGGGGTATGAAGGAACTAATTATCAAGCCCTTTCCACTATCGGACGACCAGAAGCACGAAAAAGCGTCATCGATTCACGGTGGACATTCCAAAAACCCGAAGGAAACGCTTTAAGTCCACTTTTATAATGCGTACCGCTGAAATATGGAATGCACTTCCCGAGTGGGACTTCTCGGATAGATATAAATTATAATCTGGGTGTCTTTAAATCACGAGTGAATTGGTTTCTCGCCCCATCGTAGAACGCAGTTTCGCTTAACATCAGGCAAACTGGCGGTCAAGCGTAAGCCTATCACGAATAAAAATAATACATTTATTCAGCTCCATTCGCTCAACGATTTTGGTCACACTTATACAGTTCTGGTTATGGCTGATATAACCAGAACTGTTACTGTATATAGCGCTGTTCCGCCACGTTCGAAGCTGAACGTGGACTGTTCCCGACTCCTCGTCGACAAATTGCGACCGCGTACAGCCGGAACGTGACGGAATTGCGCTGAACTGTATCTATAGCATTCGCATGATAAAAACACATTTGTCCTCATTTTATACCTGTTTGACGCGAAATCTTACATTGCCCCACACTAGAATTTTCTTCTGTATCGTATCGTATCGCGTTTACAAACATAAATTCTCACATACACAAACGCCCAGACCCGGAACAACTACCTGCAGATCATACAAATATTTGCTCCGTGTGGGGATCGAACCCACAACACGTTGCGCAGAAGCTGATTGCTCAACCGCTACGACAATCGTGTCGTCGAAACTGAATAGACGCGAAAAACTGAAGGCATACGGACGCATTTCCATACAAAATCGTTGTTTTCTATGGACAAAAGCTGAACAGAGCTAAATAAGTGTGGTTAGTCCCTAACAGCTACGATAAACGGAAGGGCCATTTAACTCCATGGGGAAAATATTACATTATAAAAGCAATAGGCTATTTGACTGATATTTTTTTATTGTCTTATGCAAATGTTAACTATAAATAGAACCCATCAACGAAAACAAAATTAAAATCGGCTCAAAAATAAGGAAGTTACAAGCATTTTAATTTTATGCTAGACAGAGAAAGCACTATACTTGTTTATGACGTCACAAACCAATGCGCCATACGAATCCTATACAAACACTCATTTGGGGGAAAGGGACAAAGCATCCCCTCTCAATCCCCACCAAAAATTTTTTAATGCTTATATCTTTTAACTTTATTAACCAATTTAAATTATTTTTTCAGAATATGATTTGTATTCAATTTCATTTTCACTCAGCTTGGTATTTTTAATTATTCAAACATTAGTCAAATACCCTATTGGCGATGGACCAAAATCGACTCGCAATGGGCGCGTATGTATGACAAACATATTGTAATGAATCTTACCATCATAACTAGGAACTGCACAGTCATGACGATGATCCCTTCTGCTGGAGAGTAGTCATCTATGCAGAAATAGCACCTGGGGTTTTCTCCGGCTGAAACAAACAGCAATACATCTCTAATATTTGCCCAATAAAATGGAATTGGATTCCTGGGAATTCAGTTGTGGTAAGATATTTTAAATTTATGATGTTTTTCATAACATACCATCACGCCTGTACTCCCCGAAGGGTTAGGCATAGGTGTACTAATGTACACCCACAGTTCGCCTGGTATGTTTAGGACCCATGTATTAGGGGGCGAGCTTATTGTCATTAACCGGGCACAAATCCAGACTCCGAGCTGCTACTGAGAATTTCATAGAAAAACGCAATAACACTTTGCTCGACCTGGGGATCGAACCCAGGACCTCTAGCGTAGCAGTCGCGCTTGGGACCACTACGGTCACATGAGATGTTTTTCATCGCGAGTAAAATACCTATGAAGTAATCGGTGCATGGAGTAGAAGCGTTTGTCATATTTTTCCGATTTTTTTAATCTATACATCTATACTAATATTATAAAGCTGAAGAGTTTGTTTGTTTGAACGCGCTAATCTCAGGAACTACTTGTTGGAATTGAAAAATTCTTTTGTGTTGGATAGTCCATTTATTCTACTTTTAATTAATTAAAATCTTGCTGAAAAAGCGATTACATAGAAAAAAATATGGTATAGACATCATTCTATAACAATAAAGATTACAAATAAAAATATTTGACTCACATTTAAATCTTACGAATATTGCGTGATCTTTGTCAACTGTACCTGTTCTATCCGAGAGCATGTTATGTGAAGGAAACACTCACCACAACATTTATTAGAATCGAAGCCGTTTTCATTGATGAAGGTGGGGCAGTGTGGGCGGACGAGGCGGCACAAGGCGTTGATCCTGGCGACGTTGAGGGTCTGCAGCGCCGCCGTCACCAAGCTGTGCGGCGCCGCCACGTACCCGCACACCACCAGCACCATGTACATCACACCGTGAGCCTGCTGCTGGAACATCTCCTGGGCAGTCTTCATCATCGGGGTTATGATACCTGGACATACGAAATATTTGACGTGACGAGTCGAGGTCAGTGTCGAGTAGCCTCGCTAGAGGTCCTGGGTTCGATTCCCAGGACGAGCAAAGTGTTATTTAGTTTTTCTATGGAATTCTCAGTAGTAGCTCGGAGTTTGAAATTTGTGCACGGTTAATGGCAATAGACTCGCCCCCTATTACATAGGACCTAAATATACCGGCGAACTTTGGGTGTACATTAGTACATTGGGTGTAAGTAGTAGAGTAGCATAACCCTTCGGGGATGGATCGATAATGGTACGAATAATTTTGAGAATGTTTGTGGTGGTAAACAGAAGCCGGAAAAGCCTCAAGCACTTCACACACGGCAGCTGTAATGTAAAGATGTATATTATAGTACAATACATCTCCTTACATCTTTCCATAGAAATACATGTACACACCGGAATTAATACACATTATAGCTTACAATATACAGTTTTTTTTTATTCATGATAGGCTTACGCTTGACCAGTTCGTCTGATGTTAAGAGATACTGCGATCTACGATAGAGCGCGCTTGCTTAGAAGAAACCGATTCACTCGTGATGTAAAGACCCCCAGATTATATCTATCGGGGAAGACCCACTCGGGAAGCGCATTCCACATTTTAGCGGTACGCATGATAACAGTGTACGTACATTAATATATATTATAGCTGCCGTGTGTGAAACACTTCATTGCTACATTTTACATACATACATACTCACGCCTTCCTCCCACAAAGGTAGGCAGAAACTGACTGCCACTTGCTACGATTCTTGCATACTTCTTTTGCTTCTTCGACATTAATACATCTTCTCATACATACACGCCGGTTGTGAGTGCTGCGCACCTGACTTTTTTGAAGGATTCCGCCGATAAGATCAGCGTATGTCCTTCTAGGGCGAACTCTACCGACGCTGCCGCTGACATTCGCCTTATAAATTCCTTTCGTTAGTCTTCTTTCATTCATTCTTTCAACATGTCCAAACCATTTCAGCATATTGTAGTTTAAATTGGGTTGAGGAGGTTGGCAGACGGAAAAGACGACGAGATATACTCGTCGTCTTTTCCGTCTGCCAACCGTATATTTAGTTGGGAAAAGGCCAGGCTCACAAGTGAATGTCTTACCGAATATGATGATGCAAGACACGGCGATGATGCTGGTGGTGCGCTCGCCGAAGTTCAGGCTCACCAGGTACAGGAACGCGAAGAACGACAAGCTGCCCAGTAGCAGGACCAATGCGAACGTTGCTGGTGACAAAAATATAATTATTTTTATATATTTTTTTATGGGATAGGAGGGCGAACGAGCAGACGGATCCCCTGATGGTAAGCGATTACCGCCGCCCATTCTGTTATTTATTTTATAACAGTTAATATATACATTTATGTAGATGTAGCTTATTTATACATAACTGTATATATTATCTGTTTGTAACCACACACTCGCTCACTAATTATTCACATATTAGAAACTGAAATTCTTAGGAAATGTTGTTTGCCGATAAAATATAAATTCTTTTTTTTTTTGCAGTTATTTTACCGAAAGAAAAATTCGAATGCGGGCAGGATTCGAACCTGCGTCTTTTGCTTTGATACACCAGACGCTATGACCTACTAAAGCCAATGATGGTTTTGGGGTAACCATGGTAAATTTACAATGGAGTGCCTATGGAGAATGAAAAATGGGGATGTACCTATCATATCCGGTTGATCGATGGTCCCATCCTTTTCCAGGGTGATGGCAGCGATGACCGTGGGCAGGATGAGCGTCAGCATGCAGAACGTGGTGTGGAACAGCAGCGTGGCGGCCCAGTGCAGCTCGGCCGGGCAGCCCGACATCACGTGGATGTGCCGCGACCCCGTCTGCCGCTCCTTGCACGGCAGAGACACGCTGTTGATGTTCGTCGCTAGAATAACTGAGAACAACAATAAACAAATATTTATTTGGACAGAACCAAGGACATATGAGGGGCCCGTGACTAAGTATAACTTTTATAACGTGGGAGAGCCATGCTTCGGCACGAATGGGCCGGCTCGACCGGAGTGATACCACGCCTTCACAGAAAACCGGTGTCGAACAACGCTTACGTTGTGTTACGTCGAGAGAGTGAGGTTACCGGAGGCCCAATCCCCTTTTAAAAGGTCGGCAATGCACTCCTGACTCCTACGGTGTTGCGGGTGTCCATGGGCGGCGGTAATCGCTTACCATCAGGTGATCCTTCTGCTCGTTTGCCCTCCTGTCCCATAAAAAAAAACTCTATATAGATATTATCGCAGTATACAAAGTCAATAGCCTAACGTGATGGTGACGGTAAATGCTTTGGTGTTGACAGCTGATAACTAATGACCAATCTCAATATCAAATCAGTAAGTAGATTTGCTTACTAGAGATAGAATTTTGACATAAGGTCTATACAAGTAACGCCAAATTACTATCTCTACTAACCAAATCTATCGACTAATTTTGCCGGTACTAAACTCAATCATTAAACAAACACACACACTGTTCATTACACGCAATCACACTATCAAAGAGCATTGGTTTTGTATCTTTCTTTGTTTTTCTGTATCTTTTCGTGTTATAATATTATATTTACATGCGAGTCCCATAAAGGGAAATGACACTGTCTCACCTAATCACTCTTGTTTATTACCTTGTAAGAATAATATATATAGTATAGCAGTTTGACTGCCTCATTAATCTAGTGGTCCCAAGTGAGACTGCTACACTAGAGATCCTGGGTTCAATCCCCAGGTCGAGCAAAGTGTTATTGGGTTTTTCTATGAAATTCTCATTAGCAGCTCGGAGTCTGGATTTGTGCCCGGTTAATGGCTATAGGCTCGCCCCCTATAACATGGGACCTAAACATACCGGCGAACTGTGGGTGTACATTAAGTACACCTCTACATAACCCTTCGAATACAGGCGTGATGGTATGTTATATTATAGCAGTAACTAATGTATAATCCGCGGAGTGGAACCCTGGTGACCTATAATACAGGTTTTTACAAACGAAACAGGATTGCACCTTTACTGTTTTTTTTTCTTTTTTAGCTAATAAGTTTAAATGCACTTAAGAAATAAGGATCCTTTTTTCTGAAGTGGGTTTATTATTATTACTTACTGAACGTGATACTGATGCCCCAGGTGATAATAGACCCGATCTCCTTGGGCTGTGCCGACGTATCGCCTAAGCTGACCTCGCCTTGGATGGGGTCGTTATTGGTGGTGATGGTTCGGCCGTCCGCCCACGATATGTAGCGGGTAGCCAGCAGATTAGACAACAGGTTCAAAGCCACCGGCGCCGCGTGACGTACCGTTGTCGTATATAAAACCTGGAAGAAATTTTTTAACTCGAATTGAAAAAAGGTTTTATTTGGAAAATTATCATTATCGTACGACACGGCTATTGTACAACTGCTTCGTTAGTCTAGTGGTCCCAAGCGCGACTGCTACGCTAAGGGTCCTGAGTTCGACCCCCAGATCGAGCAGTATTATTGGGTTTTTCTATGAAATTTTCAGTAGCAGTTATTGGCAATAGGCTCGCTCCCTATAACATGGGACCTAAACATACCGGCGAACTGTCTGTGTACATTAAGTACACTTCTGCCTAAAGTAAGTACGTAGCAAGTGGCGGTCTGTAGTTTCTGCCTAACCCCGTGGGAGAAAGACGTGAGGGTATGTATGTATGTACTAAATACATTACAAAAGATTGCTATAACGTAGCCATCTATCTAATATATGAGAGAGAAAGAGAGAGAAGATGGTACCTTAGCATTAGTTTCGTTGAGTTCTACTCCTACTAAGTACTTGTTGTATTCCAGTATATCCTTTTGCCCCGTACGAAGTATACCTGTAAAATACAATTTAAAAATTCAATCGCGGGCAGGATTCGATCTTGCGTCTTCTGGTTAGATACACCAGACGCTCTGACCCCAAAGTCTGTCTAACGTCAATTGTAATCCTCACTTAAAAGTTATCTGGCGATGGAATAATCGGCCCTACACTCTTTGCGCAGTAGCATGGCGCGGGTGACAGTTGCCTGTATGACGTTGATTTAATTGTTTAATTTAATTTACAACAGTTATTAATGATTTAATATATTACGAATTTGGTACAGCTAAAATACTAAGTCATCATTTGTAAATCGCGGCAACCTTCAAGAGTGAAACGAAATTTTATGAAATTGTCACCCGCACCATGCTACAGCGCACAAAGTGTAAGTTAGGTTTGGAGGCTCAGTGGCGGGACACAAGAGTCTAAATTAAAAAAAATATACTGACTAGTAGCGACATCATTGGCCTTCTCGAAGGAGATGCGAGGGTACTGCTTGAAGATGGCCGACAGCGTAGTGTCCGGCACCGACACGTCGTACAGCACGCGGCGGTCCGACCGCTCGTCGTATACGTCCAGGTCCATCGCCAGCGACCGCGAAGACGATAGCTCCATGTTATTCGTTTGATTCGTCATCACAAATATCATTGTTATTGGCAGCACCACTTGCTGGAAATACAGAAAAAGTTAACCACGCAAGAAATTATTACACTAATTTAGATTAGAGCGAACATGGTGGTTCGCAGGTTTGCTCGTTGTTCAGGAAGCGTTAAAATTACTCTTTTCAGAGCATGCTGTACTACGTTTACGAGCGGCCTGTGGGCTAGATATACTCAAAAATTGTACAATGCCCTCCACGTGCAGTACATGCATTATTGTACAATGCGTGTACTGCATCAGGGTGGTTCAGGGTGCTTCAGGGTGCTGTTGAGGCTACCCCGCTACTGCAGTAGTGGTGGGTCGTTGTAGCTTTTCGTAAAGACGAAACGCAACCGTCTTTCTGAGGACGAAAACTAGTCGCAGAAACGGTCGTCGTTGCAACTGATTTGAAACGACGGCATGGAGGACGAAACGTATCGTGATTTCGTCGCTTGAAATGGTTGCGGTTTTTTGCAACTAATAAAGAAAGCTAAACAATAAGACTGGTTTAGGTTAACCAAATATAATTGTAGATTTTATAACGTTTACATAAAATTAAAATTTGGTTGTTGCAACTGTTTTGTGAAAGAACGGAACGACGTCTCGCGATGAGTGTAACAATTGATCAAGGTATTCTCGAAACCAAATATTATTGTAAACTTTATTACGTTAACGTAAAGTTAAATTTTGGATGTTGCAACTGTTTTATGAATGAACGGACCCTACGAGACCACACCTCATTCATGACAATAAACATATGTTCCTAAACAAAAGTACATAGACCACGTAGGACGTAGGTATTTATGAAAAGTTTTGTTTTTCACGTATCACATATGGATCCTCTGTACCTGTATTGATGATAGATTAGTATCATTTATATACACAACTAGTGACCAGGACGCGGTTTCACCCGCGCTGCTCCGTTTCTAAGAGGCGTAGCGTGATGTTATATAGCTCAAACCCTTCCTCGATAAATGGACTATCCAACACAAAAAGAATTTTCAAAATCGCTTCAGTAGATCCAGAGATTACCCCCTACCTACATAATCAACCCATTACATTGTCCCACTGCTGGGCACGGATCTCCGCTCAGAATGAAAGGGATTAGGCTATAGTCCACCACGCTAGCCTAATGCGGGTTGGCAGACTTCACACGCCGCCGAGAAAATCTCTCAGGCATGCAGGTTTCCTCACGATGTTTTCCTTCACCGTTTAAGCGCGTGATCGCGTGAACTATTAATTCGCACATGACTTCGAAAAGTCAGAAGTGCGTGCCTTGGGTTAGAACTCGAGACCTTTGACTTGGCAGTCTTATGGTCATATCACTAAGCTATCACTGATTACAACCCCTACCTACAACCTCACAAAATTTACCTCTTTATAATATTAGTATAGAATAATAATTCAAAGGAGTGTCTTTAATATTCTGCAAAACAAATGCCCATCTTACTTACCAATACGAGGAACGCCCACTTCTTGTATATAGCGTATTTGATTTGTCTTTTCAACAAAACCATCAACTGGCGAATGTACAGACGGAATCCAGTTAGCATCTTTGGCGGCATTACTCCTAGGAGAAACAGCTGAGATTAGATTCATGGTATAAAGGCAATTTGTTATAAGCAGAGATCGGAATAGGTAGAGCTATTTTGGGTACTTGTGGTATGATGTAATAAAATGGACATGCCCTACGTCCCCGAATTAATTGCTAATAGAAAATTGTAATCCGTTAGAAAGAGACGTTACATACTTGTCGTTAGGCAAAGAGTGTCCCGCATTCCCGCTATTGTTTTCTTTTGTTTCCACAAGCTGTGTTTTGCATCCTACAAGGACGGCAATAACGCGCGTGTGCGCATTGAACTTTTGCAACTTCGGACATCCAATGTTGTTGATGTAAGTTTGGCAACGTCGCGTGTGCAATGGTTTACTTAAAACAAACTATTACATTTTTCTGTTTCCTACATTCATTTATTTTTAAAATCCCGGGATTGTAGTCGAAATCCCGGGGTATGTCCATATTAACATATATGTTTGCGGTCAATGAACCAAAATAGCTCTACCTATTCTGATCACTGGTTATAAGGAATAAAATATTCCCTATTTCTTATGGAATGGCAATTTACCATAGAAAGAAAGAAAAACATATTTATTGAGAGAAGGTCCGTACAACACCCAGAATGAAAAAAGTTAACAAATAAAATACAAGGATGTGCTGTGATGTGATGCCGTAGCAAAATATACGCTATTTTTATTGGATTGGCAATTTATCATAGCAAAATATACGCTATTTTCGTATAGACAATTAACCACATCAGAATGATGATCAGAATAACCACATGAGAATCTATTTTTCTTTCTAATTGCGGTGAGCTATACATATATCAAAATATTTACAGTATCCCACTCTTATGCTACTTGTAATAATCACATGAACACTCTTTATATAAAGTCATTGCTTGCTTGCACAATATATGAGTTCAAATAGTAGGCTGGTATTTGATTTATTAAAAATAAACCCTATTGAACAATTTTATTAAAAATAATTTGCAGACCGAAAAAAATATTTAAATCGTGTCATAAAGTTCTAAGATATACGCTTTTAAAGTTTTTGGTGGGGATTGACTGGGAATGCTTTGTCCCTTTCCCGCAAAACGAATGTCAGTATAGAATTTTTATGGCGCATGCACGGTTTAACGTCACTACGTGCTATAGTACGCTCTCTGTCTAGCATAAAATTAAAATGCTTATAACTTCCTTATTTTAGATTGATTTTGATTTTGCTTGCGTTGTTCGGCTCCGTTGGGTCAACTTTTTTAGGAGACCATAAAAAATATCAGTCAACATCATAAGAGTTACTCACCGTGGTCATTAGCGCTGTCTACTTCATCATCAGTTAACGAGGTGTCGACGTCACTGCAGAGCCTTAAACAAAGTCATAGTGTTACTTTCTTGATATTTTGTTGTGGAACATGAGTCTTTCCGGTGAACCCTGGAGTCTGAATTGCCATACAGACGTAATACTAAAATAAATTGTACTTCAAACAGAATTTTATCCAATTTAAAAAAATAGCGTTTCCCCACACTAGGATTTTCTCCTGTATCCGTGGGTGCGTTTACAAACACAAATTCTAACATGCACAAACGCCCAGATCCGGAACAACTATCTCTAGATCATACAAATATTTGCTCCGTGTGGGGATCGAACTCACAACACGTGGAGCAGAAGACGATCGCTCAACCGCTACGCCAATCGTGTCGTCAATAAAAACATACCCCATACTTGTTATAATAACTTGAGTTAACTTATAACAGCTTTGAAAATACAAAAATAAAATAATTTATCCTTTTAACACCTGTTGGGTGGTTATTTTACAGATATACTTGAACATAGTGACTTAAACATACCGTCCTTAGCCACCCATGTTTTTTATATACTAAAATTTAAAGTAAAGTTACTGTTTATTGTGTATGGGCCACATTTCGACCCCCGCCCCCCTCGAAATGAATTCTTAGCAACTTTGAAACACTTACTTCAAAAACACCTCCTCGAGCGTAGAAACGCCGACGCCAATAGAATCGATGCCCAGTTCTGACCGTTTCGACTCCAGCGCAGTGAACAGCTTCGGGAATCTCTTGCTGGCCGTCGCCGGCAGGTTGTACGATATAGAGTTGATCGTCTTCTCCTTGACGGTCGCGTCTGCTACGTGTGACGTCACTACCTGCGTGATCGCCGAGTCTTTTGGCGCGCCGATGGTGGTTAAGGATAGGCGGTAACCGGTTCCTGTAAATTACGTTTCGTTTTATTTATATTATATAATGCTACATACTTATTTGATGATTATGGTCAGAGTCGCATTTTGAAGACGAAAGTTGTCCATTTTGTAAACTAATGATGATGATTGATTTTCTTTTAAAAGTTAAGCGTAAATACTTTTTTTTTGCAAATTTGCATTGTTGCTACACATTTATTTTTTATTTAGAAATTTTTAACGAAAGTCTGAACGTGGTGCCAATGAAAGAAAAGTTGAAAGGGAATCGTTTGTCTTGGTATGAGCATGTGATAATGACGGATGAAACGTATTTGACTAAAAGAGTAGTGAATATGAATGTGGAGGGACGGAGGGGTAGAGACAGACCAAAAAAAAGATGGATGGATTGTGTTAACGCCGATATGATGAGGTGGCAGCTGATAGAGATGAATGGAAGAAAAGAGCATGTTGCGCCGACCCCAAATAAATTGGGACAAGGGCAGGAAGAAGAATGATTTAAACTTAACGTTAAATAACATAATACTAGGCATTTTATAAATTGTACTCCACACAAGGAGACGACAATTTACACAAAGGAAACCACTACAAAACAATAACGGGCACCACCGCCTCCCGCGGGTAACATTGCTACTTCCTACATAAACTTTTCCTCCTACATAAGCTTTTGCTTTGGAAATTTTAAAAGAGAACACGGGCATTTGTTGAAATATAAACATATAAGGATCGATGTATGTATGTATGCACAGACCGACGGCCTTCTTGAGGTGCATGGTGGTGGCGAAGCAGCGCAGCACGCCGGCGTGCAGCGCCGCCACGCGGTCGCCCAGCGCGTCCGCCTCCTCCATGAAGTGCGTCGTCAGCAGCACGGTGCGCTCGCCGCGGAGAGACTGCAACAATACCAACGTTAACACTAACTCTAAATCATTTATTCAAGATATACTACTAGATAATACTTTTTAAACGTCATTTTACATTATAAAAAGCCCCCAAAACACCCGCCCTTTACCGCCTCCTTTTCTTTTTTCGGGTGGGGAAATTCGCCTTATGCTCGCCACTACGCTTCGGGGATGCGGGACGGTTGTGTCGGGCGCTCCGGCTGGGTCGCCAGCATACCGACTAAAACCACCACCACTGCCACTTTCCACATAGTAGTGGGATCACGGGAATCACTCTCGCATGCTCCGCAATCTCGGAGGATTGGATTGGATCACCGCGGACATCCAATGTTGGACCCTTCCCTAGGGCCAAGAGCAATAAGCGGCTGACGACCCCGAGTCCGCCGCTCAAGTTACCCCGCCGTGGGCCACGATCCACGGTTACTAAATCAGCATGGACAATATTCACGAATTCACAATTAAGACCCCCAACTGTCTTTACACCGAGTTTTATATTAAATTTTATTAACTTGAGACGCGCGTTGTTATTTCGGGGGTACTGTAGAATAATTACATTCATTAAATGATTTTATTTTTTAATTTATTACATACACACAGCTACCATTACAAGAAATTCCCCAACCGATATTGTAGAAATAATTAACTATCTCAAAAAAGTAATGATTAACAACACCATTACCCATTGAAAAATATATAAAGAAAAAAGAAATCCAATATTTATAAGATATATTGATTTTTACAAATAGATCTTTTGAACGTATTTTTACCGTTTTCAATACGATTTCGATAAAGAAAAAGCAATACTAAATATGGATAAATTGCCTAACTGACGACTTCTGAGGAGAAACACCGAAACAAACTCAGAGTATCATGGTATCTTTTAAAGTCCAGACTCCAGAAATTCGACACTCACATAATGTAGGTTAATGTCTGAGATGCCTCGTCATTAATTCATCAAGCCATTTAGTGTCCCACTGGATCAAGCTCGGATCCACCATTGGGGGCACGGGGGGCATGTTGCCCACAACCCAAATTGAGATCTATATAAAATGTATACCTACTTACCAGCTTTTAAATCTATTAAAGTAATATAAGTAAAGTAAAATCGGTTAAAGTAGTTTAGTCTAGATGTGATATTGTGATGTGCAAAGAAACAGATTTACTATTATAATTTTCGTGAGCTAGCAGAAGCAGGCTATCAAAATACTAGTGTCCTGCTGCTTTACTCACGTGTGTACCTATATACTGTAGAAGGTCTCGGACGGTTAAGATCTTATACATTATGTAACAGTCTTCAATAGAGGAATGAAATATATCAGACCCGCACTTGGCCGAATTTCGGGTGGCCGTGACCGCAACCTTTTTTGCGGGCTGGATCCGCGCCTGCAATGGACAGTAGAGTGGAGAGTCATAGATGTGAGTACTGACCAGCAGCAAGTCCCACAGCTCCCGGCGAGTCTCGACGTCCAGCCCCGAGGTGGGCTCGTCCAGCACCAGCACGTCGGCGCCGCCGGCCAGCGCGCACGCCAGCTGCGCGCGCCGCTTCATGCCGCCGGACAGCTCGCGGCTCAGCGACTGCAGCTTGTCGCTGAGCGCCAAACGGTCGGCCAACTTCCGAGCTGACATGCGCGCTTCCGAGTATGTACCCTGTTTCAGCTGAATACGACGAAAGAAATTAGTATAACTCGAGCCAATAAGTTTTAGTTTTACGGTAATCAGGGATGGCACAAGATTGGCAGCTATTTAGTAAAACTTTTCTTTATTGGCACGGATTATACAAATATTTGGGCCGCTAAATTTAAATTAGTTTTTCGCAATTTATAGGTCTTTAGTATATTCTAAATTAATGGCAGTACTAATTAGGAAGTTAAATATACGATATTCACAAACTAAATACTAAAACGTTTGCTTGAAAATCTAGAACTAATCTAATCTGTAACTAGTAGACGTTGCCTAAATTGACAATTCTGGCAGTAGGCACAGTTTTTGACTGAGAAGGATTTTTAAGCAAAGGTTTTAGTTCTCAAATAATACTATTGTTCAATGGGGTATTAGTCAATGTCTATTACTACTGTTCTGTGCCTAGAATGTGTTAAATAACTACAATTTTCGAAAAAACAAAACAAAAAAATATTGGCGGGCAGATGGATGAGTGAATAATTTGGCGGGCTAGGTGGATGAGTGCATAACAATTTGGCAGGATAGGTAGATGAGTGCATAATTATTTAGCAAGCTAGGTGGATGAGTGTATAATAATTTGGCGGTCTAGGTGGATCAATGCATAACAATTTGGCAGGCTAGGTGGATGAGTGCATAACAATTTGGCAGGCTAGGTGGATGAATGCATAACAATTTGGCAGGCTAGGTGGATGAGTGCAAAACAATTTGGCAGGCTAGATGGATGAGTGCAAAACAATTTGGCAGGCTAGGTGGATGAGTGCATAACAATTTGGCAGGCTAGGTGGATGATTGCATAATAATTTGGCGGGCTAGGTGGACGATTGCATAATAATCTAGCGGGCTAGGTGGATGAGTGCATAACAATTTGGCAGGCTAGGCGGATGACTGCATAACAATTTGGCGGGCTAGCTGGAAGAGTGTTAATCTTACCAGAGTGAAGAACATGATGTGTTCCAGCACGGACAGGTCTGGGAAGAACAGGTTGTGTTGTGGACAGAGACCGAGATTTTTACGCACTGCATCGCGCTGCGTCACCGTGTCTTTTCCATTTACGTAAACCTTTCCATCTGTAGCGCTTGTCATGCCTGAGGAAGATATTATAGGCGTAATACAGTCATGACGTCGAAAATGTTCAAAATTATTTAGACACCTATCTCAATGGTTTAAGGGCTGTTTTAGAATGAACACAGTGCACGACTACTGTCATTTTCCGTGAATTTTAATCCCCTTGAGATAAAGGTTACTACTGCAATATTTTAAGTAATTATGAATAGTAACTAACTGCCTCATTAGTCTAGTGGTCCCAAGCGCAACTGCTACGCTAGAGGTCCTGGGTTCGATCCCCAGGTCGAGCAGTGTTATTGAGTTTTCTATGAAATTCTCAGTAGTAGCTCGGAGTCTGGATTTGTGCCCGGTTAATGGCTATAGGCTCGCCCCCTATAACATGGGACCTAAACATACCAGGCGAACTGTGGGTGTACATTAAATACGCCTCTGCCTAATCCTTCGGGGAATACAGGCGTGATGGTATGTTATGTTATGTTATGTTTCTATATTTGTTTTTTTGTACTGGTTGGCACATTCCCTGTGACCGTTTTTTAACAACAAAGCTAAACTGGCAAACCGTACTGTACGTACAACGCGTGATGGTATGTTATGTTATGTTTTGCGGCACGGTTTGTCTACATGAACATTTACGTACCAGTGATGATGGACATGAGGGTAGTCTTGCCGGCACCGTTGTGCCCCACGAGCACCGTGATCTCACCCTTGTACACCTCCAGCGAGACATTCCTCAAAGCTTTCTGTTTTGGGTATACCTAAAACAGTGTTTAGTTTTTTTTTTAGTTTTTTCCCTAAAATATCCCTGTCTGATCCGTGAAGGTATTGTAAGGTATCGAGATCCGGTTCTATTTATATAATCATTTTAACTTTACAATAAAAAAAACCCCGAAAAAGAAATTATTAAGCGAGGAAACTGAAATGTCAATTTAGGGTGGCAGCGACACCGTCCCTAGATGCTAAAATCCGTATAAAAATCATATGCCATAATAATAAAAAAAAATTGGGGTAATTGTGGCAATTTGAGCGCTATGATCTTAAATTTTAAACTTCAATTATTATTATGTTAACTTTCATGAATATTTAATGATTTTTGTTTTATTTGGTGATGTGATTGGGATACCTATATGTCCCTTTCGGATCGGACAGGGTTTATATAAAATAGTGTATATCCAAAAATATTTAGCATGCCTTAATTAACGGCAAATATAATTAAAAATAACTGGCATCCAGATAGTTTCGCCAGCATTCGCTCTGCCTAACACATGAATAATGATGTTGGTTTTAATTAAGACCTGTTCTTACCTTGGACACGTTGACGACCTTGATTCCGACCTCCATGTTCGCGGGAGTAGGCTCAAAGTACCGGGAGTCGTACGCCATGGGGTGCTCCTCCTCGGAGTCAGCATCAGGTTTAACTTCGTTCTTGTTCCAGTATTGTGCCTACATGCAAACATTTTACTTTAATGTTCATAAAGCTGTTTAGTTGCGGTTTTCCCAATCACCCGTCTCAGCTACGTTATAAATGCAAAAATTCATGCTTCTAGACCGGTTGAATTATAATGTGATTGGCGTACACATGGCTACACATTACGCTAAACATAATCTGACCCCATCCTTACTAATACGAGTATTATAAACGTGAAAGTTTGTGAGTATGGATGTATGGATCAAACATCCATACATCCATACTCACAAACTTTCACTCTTACTCAATCACGCCAGAACGGCCGAATGGATCTGGATGAAATTTGGCACAGAGATAGATTAAAGTCTGAAATACGTATATATGCTACTTTTTATCCAGGTCGGACCCAATTCTGAAGTCTACGCAGACAAAGTCGCGGGCAGAAGTTAGTGTCTTATAAACTTCCTACGGCCCCATCTATAAATTACCTCACACGAATTTCATGACTTTTTGACTCACTACCGTCCCGGTCACACGTCTTGTTTATGAGACCCCCTCCCCGCTAGTGTGTCACAAAGTCAGATATCACTACATAATATAAAACAAAGTCGCTGTCCCTGTCTGTCCGTCCCTATGTATGCTTAAATCTTTATAACTACGCAACGGATTTTGAAGCGGTTTTTTTTAATAGATGAGTGAAGGTTTTAAGCTATTTAACATTACGCTACAGCTCTTAGGAATGGGGCAACGCGGGTGAAACCGCGGGC
The DNA here is from genome assembly GCA_910591435.1 of Acronicta aceris. Lineage (NCBI taxonomy): Eukaryota > Metazoa > Arthropoda > Insecta > Lepidoptera > Noctuidae > Acronicta > Acronicta aceris. The sequence continues at coordinate 12,649,809 of OU342774.1, read as the reverse complement.
GGGCTGCTAGTTAATGATATTTTATGTTTTTTTTTTACATTCAAGTTTTGCGTTTTAATCATTTATATTTTTACAAGTGACGTCATAAAGCTGATGACCCCTTATACCCCGTCTCACAATGTCACACTCCTCTATCCCCGTAAAGTAATGTATGGATGGCCCCAAATATGTTTTGTCTTGTCACGTGATATTTTGTGAGAGAGAAAAGAAGACAAAACATATTATAGCTAACATAACATAACATACCATCACGCCTGTATTCCCCGAAGGGTTAGGTAGAGGTGTACTTAATGTACACCCACAGTTCGCCGGTATGTTTAGGTCCCATGTTATAGGGGGCGAGCCTATAGCCATTAACCGGGCACAAATCCAGACTCCGAGCTGCTAATGAGAATTTCATAGAAAAACCCAATAACACTTTGCTCGAACTGGGGATCGAACCCAGGACCTTTAGCGTAGCAGTCTCACTTGGGACCACTAGACTAATGAGGCAGCCACTTATAGCTATATGAGGTTTAAATGTCGTTTTTATAATATTATGAATAAGACCTATACAGTATAAGATGATCTGGCTGATTGTCCAACAGCCAAAAAAAACAAGGGGAGGGATCCAATAGTAACCAGGCTTAATTACACAAAAATGTCGCTCCTAACAATGGACTGGCTGATCTGTTTCGCATGGAAGGTAGCGAACTGTGATTGTATAGGTTTTTCGTACAGTCAGCGTCAAATAGTTCGTAACAACCAAAGTGGCCAAAAAGTTTGCAACACGACCTTATTTCAACTGTAACAAAGACGTGTTGCTAACTATTTGGCCACTCTGGTTGTCACGAACTATTGGCGCTGACTGTACAATGACAGGTTAGGTAATACTGGCAATTTGTTTCACTGGCAACTCAAAGTAGAGCATCTTTTCGAGACAAAAGGTAGCCTATGACCTTCTTCAACGTCTAATCTATCTCTATACCACAATCCAACATAATTGGTTCAGCGAATTAGGCGTAAAAAGATTACAAACAGACAAAGAGTAAATATGGAAGCATGGATTATGTTATGCCGTGTGCAAGTGAATCATATTATCGTTCATCCAATGGTAATGGCATCTAGTGGCAATTTTAAACACCTGTATCTTTTGGAACGCAAAAGAATAATAAACAGCAGACGTCCCTCCCAATAAACTCAATGTTAGGATGTGCGGCATGCATCACACGAAGGCAAAAACGTGAGTGTGGAATATATTAATAAATCGATCGATAATCGATTAATATTTTTTCTTTTTACCTGACGCGTCAGAAGGAGGGTTATGTTTCTTAATAACGTTTTCCTACGTAAGACATTGAAGCAAAGAGAGAGACGTAAAGGACAAGGATTTGAACATTTAAGTTTTTTTAAACAAAAGGTCGGATATGGCCGCATCCTCCAGTATCGTCCACGGGTAATGTAGGACTCGTTCTCACATAAAGTTAATAACGATGCTACCCAAAACACTATAATATAAAAAGCTACTAACATCCTCATCTTCACTACTGGTGTTCTGACCGGAGTATTTACTCCCCCTTTCGACAGTCAAACTCACTCTTCTAACTTCATACTTTGTCGTATACGCGGAGGATCGGAACTCCGAATTCTCATATTGCGACATTTCAAAGTCTGCGCTTTCAGTCTTGTAGGCTATCTTTCTCGCTTGTTTTTGCTGAAAATGGAGCCGGAATGAAGGGAAGAAGACAGGAAAATAGCCTAACATGTGCTTTTGGGATTCTTTGATGACCTAAGTTAAGGCTTATTCAGATATAAGCCATATTCTCGGTTCAATTTTTCGCTACCGTTATGGGTAGCGAAAAATAACGATATCGCGGTTAAAGCGAAATCAGAATGCCACGCATTAGGCTGGGTTGACGTTGCACTTTTTTGTATTACGTGCAGGACAATGCCGTGTGTACCCAGCCTTACAGTCTAGTTAGGAGGTAGTTCATCGATTTTTACAGACAAAAATAATTATTTTTCCTTTCTCTTTCTTTGCGAAACAGGATTCCAATGAGACGATGTATTTACAATGATATGGGTGACACAAAACAATATAGTTAGGTACACTCGATATATCTGGATGTACGAACTATTTAAAATAAACTATATACATTTTTAAGAGAGGTAGGGCATAGTGGAATCGAATAATTCCACTCACAATTGGAGCTGCTCGACTGGTGAAGTACCTCCACCTTGCAGAAAATCGTAGCCAAATAACATAGCTCCGTGCTATGTTGTGTTCCTAACGGTAAGCAAGGTCGACAGAGCTCCGCGACGAAGCGTTGTGTTGGCAGTGTGGGGGACCGGTGGTGTTTTGTTATCGCCGCTGTCATGTCTGGCAGCATGTCTCCTACACTGCCAGCCCAACTATTCCTCCTTAATTTAAAAGGTCGGCAACGCGCGAGTGATACCCCTGGTGTTGCCAACGTCCATAGACTACGGTAACCGCTTACCATCAGGCGTGTCGTATGATTGTTTGCCACCTTAGTATATATAACAATGACTTATAGGATGTTTTAGAATAAAAACCATTCACCGCAGGTGTGATTCTGACATGTATCATCTTTATCTCATTGTGATAAAGTTTAATTTCTTTGGTACTGTAGACAATTATAAACAGTTTGTTCGTTCAGATATATGTATAATACAGACTATACTAACAGACACTGAGTGTAAATGACTTCAGCCTTTATATATCTAAGTCCTTTCATCTGCTATAGTTTTCCGAACCATTCTTCCAAATCTCTCTCTTCACTTCATCTCCTAAAGCTCCACGTACCTTGAAGAGGAAATTCCAGGGCAAGGCCTGTCCGTACTGGCCCGGCCTGACGAGGGAGAGGTACCAGGCCAGGGAGTAGAAGATGATGGCTTGGAGGAGCATGAACACGAAGCTTATGAACACGGAGCCGTTGTTGTACGCGTGCGACGTCATCATGTTGCTGAAGTATGTGCCACTGCCTGGGTATATAAAATACAGACAGAACAATTAATTTGTCATACACATACAAACGGACAATTATATAGGTAAACAAAAAATATCAAAGGATCAGAGGGCCAAGTGTGAGTTTCATTTCACCGACTCGATTTTACGGATCCGCGTTTGGCGCGCTGATTGGCGATTTCCGTAACCTTCAACACTCTCCACCAATCAGAGCCGAATGCAGTCGATGCGTAAAATGAAGTCGATGAAATGAAACCCGCACTAGGCCTCCAGGTTTATGTAACTCGTTAATTTAACAGCTTGTCGTGTCCGCGACAAAATCGGTCAACTCAGCATGATGCTGTCCTATGGTACCAGATCATAACAAAGCGCTGATGTTCAGAATACGGATTTGAGGTGAAACATAACATTTACCACCACGCCCGTATTCCCCGAAAGGCTGCAGAGGTGTACTAATGTACACCCACAGTTCGCCAGTACGATTAGCTCCTATGTAATAGGGGGCAAGCCTATTGCCATTAATCGAGTACAATGGAAGCGGCGGTAGCCTAATGGCTAGGTCGTCAAACTTGCGATCATGTGGTTGCCGTTTCGAAACCCACCCATTGCACTACCGATGTGAACCCACTCGTAACACAAGCATTTAGCTTAGCACGAGGGGTTAACAAGAATACTAGTAATGTGCGACCCACATTGCCAGTGAGCTTTTATAAAAAAAAACTCCTCCGAGCCGACTCCGAGCTGCTACTGAGTATTTCATAGAAAACCCCATATGACACAAGACCTGGGAATGAAAACGATGAAAATAGTTCTCAAATTAGAAAACATGTTTCCCTATAATACTGACCATATATTTCAAGTAGGGCCACCTCCTTCCAGAACCAGTACATGGGTGCGTGCGGGAAGAAACCCGTGGCCAGGGTTGCCAGGTACGGCATGTAATTATATTGCGACACCACACGAGTTGGGATCCACAGCACAATATACGCTAACACTGACAGGGTTGCCGCGTACTGAGCTGTAAAAGAACAAATCAGTTAAAAAAAACCTCGCAGAATTACTGAAAAGTGCTCTGTTTTTCGCCGTGTGGGGACGTGTCAGAATACTGTTCCTCCCTGCCACTTAGATTAAGATCCTTTTGGGATGCGCCTGGCTGGCGATTATCGTTACGTCGGAGTCTGTCGCACCTTGGTGTGTTTCGACTTATGCACGTAAGAGCCAGTTCCCCTCGGTTGCTGCGGCTCTGACAGTCTGCGGTTCGTAGCGGCTGTTATGGGTCGGCAACGTATCAGTAATTCTTTTGATGGCTGGTCTGCTCGTTTGCCGACTTAACCGATATCAAAAGTGCCCGTAATAACTAACCACCTGGTCGAGGTTACCATCAAAGACAAGTCTTTTATTTCATAGACCGTTACTTTTCACTGACAACACTCTGAATCAAATCATTTAAAAAAAACTAAATTGAAATCGGTTCATCAGTTTGGGAGCTACTATGACACAGAGAATTAAACATAAGTTACAACACACACGTTAAACTTATAAAATCTGTTTGCGTCAGCGATGGCAAAGATACAAGCATGTCATACATAAAACTTATCATCACGCCTGTATTCCCCAAAGGGTTAGGCAGAGGAGTACTAATACATACAACCACAGCTCGCCGGTATGTTTAGGTCCCATGTACTCATAATATGGAGCGTGCTTATTGCCATTAACAGACATAGATAGTTACTTTCACATTTATGATATGGATTAGTGTATAGACATGGACAAAATAATATATTTTCTATGATATAGATCACTTACTGCCTCTTGAGATGTAACTGCAGACGAACGCCAAAGATATGACAGTGTTGAAGTACAGCAGCAGCATCAGGAAGATGAGGAATCCGTTGGAATTGGGGATCAGAGGATTCGAAGACACTTTGAAAAGTATCGTGGCGCCGATGGAGAATATCAGACCGCAAGGTAACACGTTTAGAAAGTGTGACAGTCCTAGCGTGTTGAGGGACACCCCTACCATCTTCATTAACTCCTGAAAAACGATTTTTTGTTTTATAGATAAACGACAAGTTGAGTTACAATCATATGTGGTTGTTGGGGCGGAATGGTAGAGGATTTTGCTACCGGTCTGTGCACACTAGCCGCTGAGATACTGTAGCATTCCAGCGGCATACCAACGCAATGTGCCGCGGTATGCCTTCTCCTCAAAATAAATACGCGTGACGTGGGTTGCGCCTGTACTCCCGCTTGCACTGCCTCACCCCTCGTATGTCACGGCGCTCTTCGGCGTACCGTTGCATACCGCAGTGCGTTGCGGTGTCCCACCACGGGATCCCTTAGCGCAGTCTCCAATGCCGTGTCAAGAATTCCCTTTCGATGCCACGGAATCAATTTAAAATATCGGAATTGATGTCGTACTAGCTTCTGCCCACGACATTGTCCGCACGGACTTCAGAATTGGGTCCGACCTGGATAAAAAGTAACCTATGTGTTATTCCAGACTATAATCTATTTCTGTGCCAAATTCTATTCAGATCCGTTCAGCCGTTTTGGCGTGAAAGAGTAACAAACATCAATACATACAAACACTATTTATAATATTATAGTAAGGATTCCTACTACATAAGTTTGAATGTCCTTTAGTATAAAAATGTATAGGAAGCAGAGTTGGGCAAAATTTATCCGAATGACGAATAACGAATGAATTATTTGTTTCTTGCGTTATTCACGAATAATAAATAATTTCAATCATTCAAAGAAAAATTATTCGGATGACGAATAAATTATTTTATTCGTTAGTCGGATAACGAATAAAAATAAAACGAAACGAGGAAAAATGGTATTTAAATTAAATATTTATTTGATTTCAATTATTTATTAGGCATTTACAGTTATGATTATTTTTATTAATTGCCTGCCTGACTGCCTCATTAGTCTAGTGGTCCCAAGCGCGACTGCTACCTGTTCGATTCAATTCTCAGTAGCACCTCGGAGTCTGGATTCGTGCCCGGTTAATGGCTATAGGCTCGCCCCCTATAACATGGGACCTAAACATACCAGGTGAACTGTGGGTGTACATTAAGTACGCCTCTGCCTAACCCTTCGGGTAATACAGGCGTGATGGTATGTCATGTTATGATTATTTTTATTTTATAATATTTTGATTGGTCTTTGTTCACGTGGTGTAATGGTAGCAAGCAGAGGTCCTGGGTTCGATCCCCAGGTTGAGCAGTGTTATTGGATTTTTCTATGAAATAGTCAGTAACAGCTCGGAGTCTGGATTTGTGCCCGGTGAATGGCTATAGGCTCGCCCCCTATAACATGGGACCTAAACATACCGGCGAACTGTGGGTGTACATTAAGTACGCCTCTGCCTAACCCTTCGGAGAATACAGGCGTGATGGTATGAATTACTTTCTAGGCAAGATTCAACTAATTACATAAAATGTTTACGCGAAATTGCGAAATAGCATATTAATATTCTAGAACGATCGCGAAATAACATTGCGGCGAGGGAAATTTCTGGAAACTGAACCCGATATGTTACCTACAACTGAACATTTGTTGTGATCTTACTAGATCCTTCTAATATGACTAATAACACATATCCAAACATACTTCCATACACAACCAGTTCTATTTAAATTTCTAGATATTTACTTGTTACCATCTTATTAATAAAATATCAAAACTTATTATTTTTCCTTAAAATCGTAAGGAAGTGGTAAATAAACGTTAAGAAAACGCATTTTAAGCTTCCAAACATGACCTTTTTTTTAGTATTTTTACATAAAGTCAATGTTTATTGTCAATGTGTTATTTCTTTCGTGATATTCTACATAGAATCCTCCATTCAACGATAGATGGCGTTGGCATACTAAGGTTAATAATTTACAATAACTATTGATTACCTATATTTTTCCTCCATTCGACGATAGATGGCGTTGTCACACTAAGGTAAATAATAGACTCTTACTTAACTATATTTGATTACCTTTTTTCCTCCATTCGACGATAGATGGCGTTGGCACACTAAGGTAAATAATAGACTCTTACTTAACTATATTTGATTACCTTTTTTCCTCCATTCGACGATAGATGGCGTTGGCACACTAAGGTAAATAAGGTATTTGACTATTGATTATCTATTTTTGCTTCCATTCGACGATAGATGGTAATAGTAGTAACTTTAGACTGGGGTAAAACTCCCAAATGTTGGCTTGTTAACGTAAAATCGAACTTACCACGCCTATGCCATGCGATTTGACGGGATGGTCGCCGACAATATATTATGTAATAGTTATTTGATTAGCCGGCCCGCTATGGTAAACAGATTCCAGATGACTGGGGAGAGTAGCCACAATATTAGTACCAGATTTATAAAAACAAAATAATTATTTTGTGACCGCAACTGATATGAAAGTGTGCTCGCTTTCTCTCCGTCATTTTTATATACCTACCTATATGTCTCACTCTCTCGTATTGTAATTATCCCTTTCTTGTACCGCCATTATTCATTAAATACCAGAAATAAGATATCATCTTATCATTTTCTCTTTCATCTATACATATAATAAAACAGTAAAAAAATGTGTTTGTACATTGAATATATTTACAAAAAAAAAATTAAGCGATGGAGACAGTAATAGGGTAATAATTAAAAAAATCTGACTGTTTGTTTGTCTTGTTGTACACGCTAATCACCAGAAATACTGGACGGATTCGAATGAAACTTTTTTTGTTTTATACCTATTAATTCTGGGCAAGATATAGAGTATAATTGATTTTGGAAACTGCAGGACCATAATGAGCTAGCTAAACTATAAGAAATATAGAAATGACGCCTTAACAAAAGTTGTTCAGCCTGATCAGCATTTTCTGTTGAGGTATAAAGATAAAGGAAAATTATTTGATTATTTTGAGCTGGGAAGTGACACTGGTCGTCGATAAAGACTTCAAGTGATAGCGAACTCCACGCGGGCGAAGCCGCGGGCGGAAGCTAGTATACAATAACGTATGTGCCTACCTACTTTTTAAAATCAAGCCAGCGGAACCCTTCAGAATTGTTTATTTTTTAAATGCTTACATAAGGTGTATGGCCAGATCTTAGAATGGTTGTTACTTTATTTTACATTTCATAAATGGTTATATTTCATAATAACACATTTCCAACATAGCACATCTCTATTCTAGAAGAATCGCGTAAATAACATTCTAACGATATCATTGTCGGTGTAAGGCATTGGCGTGGTAAGCTTTGAGTTCGATTTTTTGTTAAGGTGCGCCGAAATTTGTCTGTTTTACCCTAGTAAAACGTTAGGTACTATGTATGCCATCTATTGTCAAATGGAGGAATAATAAGTAGAAAATTAATAATGATTTACCTTGGCTATGCGAACGCCATCTATTGTCAAATGTAGGAATATAACGTAGGTATTAATTGACAGTTTATATACAGAATGTCCCATACCTAGTGGTGCAAAAGGAAACCTGGGATGGGCGGTTGATCATATTATATAATCAATATCATTAAAAAAAAAACAGTCCTAGCTCTAAGATTGCTAGAACCGATTGGGTAGATTGTTGATCTTTAGGTACCTACACAGTTTTACGCAATAATTATATTTTTTTATGATGGTAATTTTATTGCATTTACATACTTTTTGCACAAATATGAAACATTATTTTTATTAAATATAAAAAAAACATACATGTACCTATGTGTGAACAAACCAGGCAGTACTGTTTATGCCAATCCGCCCTCTAGTTAAAATACAGACATAAGAATAAAAAATCTTAATACAATTAAATTATTAAGTCATAGGTTAAGAGAGTCTTAACGCATTGAATGTAAATTACATCTTATCTTGTATCTAAACTATTGAGATTTTCCGAGCCAAATTTGAGCGCTCTGTGTTGGACAGTCTCTTCACATAAGCATAAATTTAACTAAAAACGTAGATTTTTTTAAAAATAGTGATCATTTCTATACTACTGAGAATTGAATTGAGAATTTCTGTACTACTTGAACCATGCGGGACATCCTGTAGATTATCTACCTACTTTGGTTCGCGTGCAGTCGCCATCTATCGTCGAGGAGTAGTACTTTATCTATGTAGAATATTCCCGATAGCTTTAGTCTAGGTTTTATCTAAAAAAAGCAAGGGATATGATAGGTTTAGGATATTCTAGTGTATGAATCTAGAAATATAATATTCAAGGTATCACCGTTTGTTCGGCAGACACTATTGCTATCCAAAAAATTATTATTTAAAATAACGAATAAAATCACGAATAATTTATTCGTAGGCAATTTATCTACGAATAATTCATTCGTGAATGAATCATTCGCGGATAATTATATGGCGAATAAAATTTTATTCGGATAATTATCTAGATAACAATTTATTCGAATAATGCCCAAGTCTGATAGGAAGTATGTTTATGGTGTAGGTATCTTGCCTGTATGCCCGTGGTGCGCTCCTGCAGCAGACGGCACATGAGGAACACGAAGCAGAGCATCATTGACAGCCAGCACAAGATCGTGAGGAACATGCAGATGTTGTATGTGTCCACATTCTTCCGTGTGTGGTAGTACGGGAACTCTTGAATAGACACCGACTGCAAGTAGAAGTACGTACGTACGTTAATCTATTGAAATAGTTCTATTTTAAACTTAAAGGTTAAAGGAATAAGGATATATTCTAAGTAGCATTTTTGTAATTTTTTTGCATTTATCATGCTAAAAAAGTGGTGTCTGAACAGCTTTTTATTAACAACAAAAAAAACAACTTTTTTTTCCGGCTAATCTCTGAAAAAGCTGGACCGATTCTGACGGGACTTCCACTGGCAGATAGCTGATGCTATAAGAAGTTACTCAGGCCACTTTTATTATAAGTAAATACTTTTGCGACCCAAGTGAAACCGCTGTCAACTGATAGTTTTAATCTTCTTATCATATCTTACTTATAATAAATCTGTAGAGAGGTCAATTCTGTACATGAAATATATTTCCAAAATAACTATCAGCGGGTGATTAGTGATCGATACTGACGCCAAAAATGCAATCAGTAAAATTTTTGTCTGTCTGTCTGTCTGTATGTTCGTTATAGAAACAAAAACCACTCTGACGGATTTCAACGAAACTTGGTACAATTGTTCTTCATACTCCTGGGCAGGTTATAGTATACTTTTCATCACGCTACGATCAATAGAAGCAGAGCAGTGAAGGGAAATGTTGGGAAAATGAGTGATTCATGAGAAAGGTTTCAAGCTATAAAACATCACGCTACAACCCTTAGGAACGGGGCAACGCAGGTGAAACCGCGGGCGAAGAACTAGGGAACAAAGTAACGTACAAACGTACGTAACAAAGTAGTATTCCACGCGGACGAAGTCGCTGGCAAAAGCTAGTTCAAAATATAATCTCTCGATTTATCAATCGATTGCGCCACTACGAATCGTTTTCAATGCCGTTGCCTCGGGACAACAAAGACATTTGCAATCTCTCCAATTTTCACAAGAGTGTAACTTGAACACTGTTTCACTAGGTTAAACTCGCATCTCAAGGACTTTTTGAGACAGATGGTTGCCTATGTAATCTACTTCTACTATCAAAATTGATAAAAAATGGTCCAGCGTTTTAAGGGAGAAAACGTAATGGACAAACTAGAATTATTTTCAGATTTATAATATTAGTTTGCAAGTTATCTGCAAGTAATCATACAATAGTTACTTGCAGATATTAATTAATTTTAAATGAACCATTAGGCGACGATTACCTAAGAATGACAAGTAGATCTATCTTACGGCACAATTAAATTAAAATTTTCGTATAATTTTATTTTGGACGTTTTTTGGTCTTCCCCGATAGTTAAAATCTGGGTGTCTTTAAATCACGAGTGAATTGGGTTTCTTCTAGGCAAGCGCGCTCCATCGTAGATTACAGTATCGCTTAACATCAGGTGAACTGACGGTCAAGCGTAAGCCTATCACGAATAAAAAAAACATTGTAGATTCTGGCTTTTGTCAGTGAGCGGTAGTGTACAAACGCGTTATTATCATGGATTTGTCTGCGTATATCCGGCGTTATCTCGCACAGATGATTAGGTAATTCCCATGGTGATTAGTCATGGTACGATTCGTTTTGTAACCTGCTATACAATGGGTATTGTTTTTTAACATCAGTCAACTGTGGCCTTTGTTTCTTTGGAGCGTTTGCACCAATGTTAGTACAGTATTTGACTGGTCTTTAAATTATTCAAAATAGTTTCTGCCCGCGACCTCGTCTGCGTGAACTTCAGAATTGCGTCCAAAGTTCAAGTTATAAATTATCTGTGTACCTACCACTTTTCATCTAAAACTGTTCAGCCGTTTTTGAGTGATTGAGTAATGAGTAACAAACATCCAAACATTCATATTTATAATATTAGTAGAACAAGCTTAGTGGATAAATAATAATTAATCATAATTTTCAATGTCATTGAAAAATAATTTGATCCACTAAAATTATAAGATTTATAAAGTTTAAAGTTTTTGGTGGGGATTGAGAAGGGATGCTCTGTCCCTTTTCCACAAAGCTACTGTTAATTTAAAATTTGTAAAGCCCACAGAACATTTGACGTCACATGTTTTTATAGCGCGCTCTCTTTCTAGCATACAATTAAAATACATATTTATAACTTCCTTATTTTTTAACCGATTTAATTTTGTGGTATAATTTTATTACAGTATCTATATGACCGTTATCAGGCCCGACAGCTTATTTAGGTACCTACATATTTTATAGAGACCGAATATAGGCACTGTCTGTGTCCAGCAGCACCTTACCTACAGCTGTAATTGTCCATTTGGAAATACCGGCGCGATAATACTTGTTACTATTTCAGTCACAAATTCCAAAAGTAATAAATATAGTTATACACCGAAGAGTATACAGGACAATTATAAAATCGAAATAATTATTTATTAACCGTGTACTAAAGTTAAATAGAGAAGGTAGTCAATAGCAACAATAAACTATACACACGAGTACTTTGTTCATAGAAGGTCAAGGAGATATTAGGTATCATTATGAGCATGTATCGTGACACATAAAACATATCACGTCTATAGTCTGAAGTTTTAGGCAGAGAAATGCTGAGTATATGTTCACACATCGGCGCTATTAAAACGCGAGTCTTTTTATCGAGCAGTGTTGTATTTTGAGCGCTGGGCATTGGGCGTTAATGGAAATAATCACATCGAGAACGTTTTAAGAGCTCCAACGCCAGATTTTAACGCAACGCTTTTTTAACACTCGTGCGCATTAGGCTATGTAGTCCATGCTTTCAACGTTTGTGAGACTTGGTTTGGCCTCAGCTCTCATTTTTACAACACTACCTATTATGGTTATGGCGAATGTCACGAATGCCATGGCTGTGATTGTGCTATGCGGCAAGGGAAGGTGTGCGGTTTTTAGTCGGCACAAGTCCGACGTAACCTGCCGCCTGCCAAGGTCGCAGACGATGCTTCGCACCACAACAAATTCCTGAACTGAATTTAGGCACATTTCAAGAGATGTCAATCATAAGATATGATTGGGGTTGAGTGCACTCCAGATACTTCCAGATACTTCTTCCTACCATGGTAATTAGAATTTTTTAGAACTCACCGGTGGGACCTCGTTTCCTGTCAAAACCTTGATGTAGCTAGTGTCGATTGCCCATTGGATCCGCATAAACGTACCGTAGTCAACCCCTGGGCGATCAGACAAAACTAATTAAATAACATACTATAACGACTAAGTATATTCCCCGAAGGGTTACCGAATCGTTTACACCCACAGTCCTCCGGTGTGTTATGGTTATTGAACATAAGTCCAAACTACGAGATGCTACAGAGCATTTCTTAGAAAAAACCCTTTTCTTAGGAAAATATGTTAAGAAAAATATTCCTTGACCTGGGAATCGAACCCAGCACCTTTAATGTAGCAGTCGCGATTAAGACTACTATACTAATGAGGCGGTTACAAATTATATATTCCTCCTATATTAAACCGCATAAAATTGTTTTTTTCAATCGGAACGCATGTTAAGTAAGCATTTGTTTAATTTATAAATTTTGTGAGCGGTATACCTATACAACCTTATTCGAATTAGAACCTCCTCTCGTTGAAAACGGACAATGTGGAAGAGATCTCGTCGGTGGGTAAATTCATGAGCTAAAGCAACCGGTGTACCTAACCTGAGGACGCAGGTTTATACCCTGCATCCCCAAGTTAACTCACCATTACAATAGAAGGTGGTTTTAAACTTTGTGAAACTCTGTTGTAGGAGGTCTTCTGATAGGAGTATTTATCCATGCAATGAATAGTCCATTCAGACGGAAGGCTAGGCAATTGCGGATTTTTAAGGCCTATGCAGACCTAGACGGAATAGCAGAGGATTTTGCCACCGGTCAGCGCACACTAGCCGCTTAGATAATGTAGCATTCCGGTGGCCTACCAAGACATCCCGCGGCGTAAGGAGGCATACCGCAGTGCGAGATCCCTTAGCGCGCTCTCCAATGCCGTGTGAAGGCCTTTCGATGCCACGGAATAAATTAAATACATTGAAATTTATGTCGTATTCCTACTAGATAAGTTTGAATGACATTTGATAGAAATTTTAATCCTCTGCCATTCCGTCCTGGTATGTGTAGGCCCCAATATTCCATGCTCGGCAGTCGATCTATGACGATTGTCTGCACTTTACATATATAAAAGGCTTCCAGTGGCAATCTTACCAAACATCCTATGCGGCCCCGGCGTGTCGTCCAGAGACTCATACGTTTGTGTTAAGAAGATGTCCTTCATCCGTATAGTGTAGTTCAGCCTCTCTTGCCACGAATCCTCTGTCATTTTCTGCCAACAATACATGCAACGTTACGTAATATTATGAAAGGGATGGAACACTATGCTCTAACACCTAGCCTAAATTTGTGATATTTGTTGTGTTTCGCCGAGTGAGTGCGGTTACCGGAGGCCCAATCCCCTTTTAAAAAGTCGGCAACGCACTCTTGACTCCTCTGTTGGTGCGGGTGTCCATGGGTGGCGGTAATCGCTTACCATCAGGCGATCGGCCTGCTCGTTTGCCCTCCTTTCCCATAAAAAAAATTTTCTCGTAGTTTATGAAGTACAGGACCTATTGGACATAACAAACTTACGTGGAATATGACGAAAGCCTCCCTGCGTTGCATTTTAGACGTGAACTCACTTATCTGAGTTGTATTCGAGTATGGAAAGTAGTACCCCTTTTCACCGCGGTCTGAGGACAATAAAACTAAAATGGGTACTCGTCCCATGATTTTACCTTAAATTTTAACAAAAAAAATAAAACGACTTCGAAACTATAAAACTTATGTTATGTGTGCAACAGATTTAGAAGTCGGTGCCCTCGATTTTGTTGTAGGTATCTCTTATTTTCGCCACCGACTATATTGTTGTTGTTTGGTAAGCGTATGACTTCAGGACGGCTGGATCGATTTTTCAATTTTTTTCATTAACTTTGTGATTAGAATAGGTGAGCGCTGCGTCCGAGCTGCACGCATGCCGCGCAGAACGGTACGATCGTTAAAATTTTATTCAGAAATTAATATCATAATAACATATCATTACAGTACAGTACAGTATTCACCGAAGCGATAGACACAGTTCGTCACACTTTTAGGTGCTATGTAATAATATAATAGGAAGCAAGCCTGCCGTCATTAATCGGCCCCGTTGCCCCAGGATAGGATCCTATTTTATTTAATACTAGCTTTTGCCAGCGACTTCGTCCGCGTGGAATAGTTACTTTGTTCCCTAGTTCTTCGCCCGCGGTTTCACCTGCGTTGCCCCGTTCCTAAGGGTTGTAGCGTGATGTTTTATAGCTTGAAACCTTTCTCATGAATCACTCATTTTCCCAACATTTCCCTTTACTGCTCTGCTCCTATTGATCGTAGCGTGATGAAAAGTATACTATAACCTGCCCAGGAGTATGAAGAACAATTGTACCAAGTTTCGTTGAAATCCGTCGAATGGTTTTTGTTTCTATAACGAACATACAGACAGACATACAAAAATTTTATTGATTGCATTTTTGGCGTTAGTATCGATCACAAATCACCCGCTGATAGTTATTTTGGAAATATATTTCATGTACAGAATTGACCTCTCTACAGATTTATTATAAGTATAGATTTTTAGTTAGATCTTTTATACAATTTCGAACTATGTGGAATGATTAATATTCCACAAGAGTCGCTAGCTCCCTGGAAACCGATATGGTTCTATGACACCTGGCACCTTCTTTGTTTTTTAATAGTTACCTGGCGCGAAACGTAACATCATAATGGCAATCTTTATTGTGTTGATAAAACGTTATTTAAACATTATTATTATAGGTACTAAATCTAAATTGGAATTAATAAAACTGTTATAAGCGCCTACGCAAATTTCAAATTTAACAAAATCTAGAATTCCGGAGTGCGACCTAACAACTTTCACTATCACCTCAATTTCCATGATGTCCTTATAGATCCCGCGATAGAAATCGCTTTGAATGTGTAATTCGGCTTCTTTTGATTCGAATTGCCGCTTCAATCAAGGTTGACAATCTATGCGTTTAAATACAATTGCCGCAGTTGCATAATAATAGCGTATGACCTTATTTTCAAAATATCTATGATTCAGTTTTTGAAGCACTTCAAATGTTAAACGCTAAAAAAGTACTGCGAACTGGCGGTCAAGCGTAATCCTATCAGGAATATAAAAAGTACTAAATAAACTAAACGAAGTAATCGTTTATTATAATTTAAAGACATTTAAATAATATAAAGGGGCAATAATCAACCCATTATACTGCCCCACTGCTGGAAACGGGTCTCCTCTCACAATAAGAGGGATTAGGCTATAGTCCACCACGCTGGCCTAGTGCAGGTTGGCAGACTTCACACGCCATCGAGAAAATCTCTCAGGGCATGCTGGTTTCCTTACGATGTTTTCCTTCACTGTTAAAGCGCGTGATAATTAACTGTTGTGTGTTGTAATACGCACATGACTTCGAAAAGTCAGAGGACGCACCTTTGACTTTTCGAAGTCATGTGCCTAGGGTTCGAACTCGAGACCTTTGACTTCAGTCCAACGGTCATACCACTAGGCTATCACTGCTTAGTAAATGCTATAAAGGGGCAATACGAGCACAGAATCACAATCTCAATCCTATATTATTCTATCAAATCGCTCCGTCTTGTGTCACTCATCATAACTCCTATAGCCTTACAAAGAAATAGGTATTTGATTTCTTCAGGGATCGAAGTTTTTCCATGGAAACGTTCCTAATTCCTAAGGCTCGTTCTTTACTTCTTTAAATATTTTTATCTATACTAATATTATAAAGCTGAAGAGTTTTTTTGTTTGTTTGAACGCGCTAATCTCAGGAACTACTCGTTGGAATCGAAAAATTCTTTTTGTGTTGAATAGTCCATTTATTGGGGAAGGTTATAGGCTACATAACATCACGCTACGACCAATAGGAGCAGAGCACAGCGGATGAAACCGCAGGCGGGTCGCTATTAAAAATAAAAGTTAAAGAGGGAGAGTAGATAATTCCCAAAAGAAAATACAGTAGCTATAAGCAATTTGTGAATTCTCGGCACCAGGAATTAGGAACGCGAGATGTAACTTGCTGTTATAAGATTGATCGATAAATATAAACAACATTAGTTCGTAACAGTACATAAGCAGTGTTTTATTTAAGTTAAGTGCGTACGTAAGTGCTATAAAATATGAGTAATGAATGATTATTCCAAAGTTGAATAGTGCCGAGCGCACACTATCGGCACGGCACGGCAAAATATGTATTAGTTTAATATTTTATGACATTACATTTAAAATTTCAAATACAATGATCATAGCCACAAAAATAGAACAAAAAACAAGCTTTCGTTTTCGTAACCACAAAAAGAATTCCAATTATGATTAAGATATTTATTTTTTCCTTTAATTAGTTCACAGCCTAATTAGTGTACTAGTTCTAAATGCGACTGCTGTGGGATTGCTACGTTGCGAGCAGTGTTTTTAGGGTTTTCTATGAAATTCTCCATAGTACCTCGGAGCTTGGATTCGTGCCCTATTAATTATAGAGATCTAATCAGACTGGCGAACTGTGGGGTTACATTCATTCACCTCTGCCTAACCATTCGGGGAATACAGGCATGATGGTATGTTATTAAGTTATTTGTCGTTTGTCGCCTAAAAATGCCGCGTTTTGCCGTGCCGTCCCGCTAGTGTGCGCCGACCCTAGGGTTGACACTGTTGACTGTGACGTGTAACTTGTGGTATTTGCTATCTGTTTATTTATGTATAGATACAATGTACTGTTTATATACATACATTGTACTTGTGCAGTTTGGTTACATATAAACACTGTTAGTACGAAAATACCAGCAAATTTTCCTGTTATTTACTATATCGTTTCATTACTTAAACTGTAACAAGAAATGACAATCTTGGATATTTCATAACATAACATACCATCCCGCTTGTATTTCCCGGGGTTATGCAGAGGTGTACTAATGAACACTTGTACACCAACAGTTCACCGGTATATTTGGGCCCCATGTAATAGGGGTCCGAGCCGATTGCCACTAACCGAGTACAAATCTAAACTCCGAGTTGCAGCTGAGAATTTCATAAAAAAACCCAATAACAATTTGCTCGACCTGGGAACCGAATCGATCGAAACCAATCATTTAAATTAATCATATGAATCATCTTCTCCGACGGCATGACCGTGCGCAGCGAGCGTAGCATATCAATTGAGAAACAATAAATACAAAGTACTGCATACAAAACATTGTTCATATCAATGTGAGCTGTTGTTTTATTTTATTCAACCATTATTGTCCTGCACTAAGCACTTCTCCATATTGCTACATTAGCTAATCAGGCAGGCAATCATGGTCGGACAAAGCCTGTGCGCAACTCTTTTCGTCCTTATCGAACACGACCTTGACTTTTCGATATAAAACGTAACCTATCTTCTTCTCAATCTCTCGTACAATCTATCTCTACAGTATTCATCAAGATTGGTTCAGTGGTTTAGTCGTGAAGAGATAACAGATAGACAATGACACAGTTTAATATAGTTGAGCTAGGTACATTATTTTATACTTGCCATCTGTCGGGATGAATCAACTCATACTCTGTGGTTCTTTTCCCAAGAGGCCATTTGCACATGTTAACTATATGTATAAGAAAAAGTAAAAACACCTTCAAAAACATAAACAAATAATGTTATGTGCGAAACAATTTCGGAAGTCGGTGCCATTCATTTGATCGGATCTTTTGATTTCGCCACCGACTTCCGATCTGTTTCGCACATAACATTATTTATTTGTGTCTTTGAATGAGTTTTTACTTTTTCTTAAAATTTATTTCAACATTTTTAGTAGCGAGTAAAATTTTTACGTTCACTTAGACGATGTTCTCATTTTATCATTTACTCGGTCGTTACGTGTTATTTCGAAATTTTGTGATCAAATCTTGACCAAATTTATGGGAACACTTCTGAAGTAGGTATGACCTACCGATAAAAAAAAATCATCAAAATCTGTTCATAATTGACGGAATAATCGCGTAACAAACATACAAAAAGAAAAACAGTCGAATTGAGAACCTCCTTTTTAAGTCGGTTGAAAAGAGACCATGATTTTCTACATATGTTTCG
Organism: Acronicta aceris; assembly: GCA_910591435.1. Taxonomy (NCBI): domain Eukaryota; kingdom Metazoa; phylum Arthropoda; class Insecta; order Lepidoptera; family Noctuidae; genus Acronicta; species Acronicta aceris. The sequence continues at coordinate 12,631,113 of OU342774.1, read as the reverse complement.
GCGTTTCTTTTCAGAGATGGTCAGAGAAATGCCATTGACTAAGTGTCTTTAATAAAAACATCTAGGTAGGTATTTACAGAAATAAATAACGATCATTTATTTATTGGATGGATAACAAGAGCGTCGGGTTTCGAGCTTCAAGATTCGCTATATAGGTATAACATGGGACTATAGATGGGTTTCTGCCCAGGCATTTTGGGCGAAAAAAATAAATGCCCTGGCATAAACCCATCTCTACATGGGACTGAAACATACATACATCTATATGTATGTATGTTTCAGTCCCATGTATATACCTATGTATATTAGCATTCTTCCGCTTATTGTCAGTGACCTCGATCATACCGCGAACATGTTCACGACATATTTTTTATTGTGTTATTAGTTCATTTCAGTATCCAGTATCACATTTAAAATAGGTACCTAGTAATGTTTTTATTGCTAGCTTTCATTTTAATTACCACTGAAACGACGTAATAAATTATGTTTCACTAATTAGATAACGTAGGTACCTTGAGAAATTAATTGGACATTTTAAAAGCCAAGTCAACAAGAGTGCTGTTACTTTTTCAGATTTGTTTTGATTGTAGGTAGGTACTAGTGATGTGCCGAGTCGCTGTTTTGGTGGATCGAGTCGACTCGAGTCAGTTTATACGGTATTCGAATCATGACCCGGAAATAGAGTCCGATTTTAGAACAAAAAGGAAGAATGAAAAGGAGTTCACTTCAAACAGCGTGTAGGTTAGGTTAAGCATAATGACACAACAATAATAAATCAATCATTTTTTCGGTTGGACTCGCATAATAGAGTTAACGAGTACGAATCGATTCTTCCTGACTCCAGTATCGGAATCGAGTCCGGCGTACTCGAATCAAAATAAATTGGTATTCGAGTATGCGAGTCCAAAGCAGGAATCGAGTCTGACTCGAGTCAAACCGTACTCGGCACATCGCTAGTAGGTACCTACGTCCTGCCTAGGTGTAACGACATACCTGTCATGGTCGTGGCGAACGTCAGAAATCCCATAGGTAAGTTTGACATAACTATAGGGCAAAGAAAGGCAAATACGATTTAGTTTAACCGCGTCCCCGGCTGGCAGACGAACCATAAGGATTTTCTGTACTACAAAAAGGTGTATCCAGAAAACGGGACTTGACGTACGTCGGTATTCGATAGGTACTTGTTATTAGCCAAGATGCACTGAGAAAAAAGGTAAAAAAGTCAGGTGCATAGTACACGCAACTGACGCGTACGTACCTACCTATGCATGAGAAGATATATGAATGTGGAAGAAGCAAAAGAAGTATACAATTGGCGTTCTATAGTTTCTGTCTACACATGTGGGAGAAAGGTGTGACTATGTATGTATTTATGAATGAACTGAGAACAAATCGCTTAAAACCTTGTTCGTATTGACTGGGAACCCGAAATTAGTTAGATACAACAGATGCTGTACATACCTGGGAAGCTGTCGAGTCGCTTCAAACCGAGTTTTGGGCCAACATCGTCCATCAGCGACTTGGTGAGCGGTGTGTCGGGATAGTACAGAATCCATTTCGGCGAAGGCATGTCCATTAACGGTACGATATCCTGCGAAGAAAACAGCAAAGTTATCATCTCACATATGTGTTTAATAGTGCAATGATGGCCTAGTAATATTATGTCCATTGAAGTGCCAAGTCAAAAATCTCGAGTTCGAATTCAAGGCACCTGTCTTTTAGAAGATATGTGCGTATTTATAGTTAATTATTACGAGCTTAAAACGGTGATCGTGACAAAACCTGCAAGAATGAAGTGCGTTTGAAGTCTGCCAACCCGCCCTAGGGCAGCTTAGTTGACAGGACTATAGCCTAATCCCAGTCATCCTGAGAGAAAACCCTTGCCCAGCATTGAAACAATGTAATGGGTTGATGATGTGTTTGCTTAACTTTGGAAGTCGTCATCAACATACGTAAGTAACTATGCAATCAGTTAACTGTACAGTCTTCTAAGATTGTAATCGTCTCGTCTATAATCAACATTGAGCAATGTTATAGATAGCTTAGTTGCCCTGCCTTATGCTAAGTAAAGTGGGCTGACTATAATTGGGCTAAAGAGATTATTTATTTATTTATTTAACTTTGATTAGAACGGCCGCAGGCCACTTACTCTCATTAGGAGGTAATTATAGTGACAACTAGCACACAGACTTCTCGCAGTACTCCAGATATACAGATAAAATTGTCATCCACCCGTCCACAAACAAATCGTAGTCTGGGTTTACTTGCAGGAGAGCGTCGATTGTCATAAGGACACGTGGAAAGGGTTAGTTAGCACTTGCTACAGTGCGACTAGCAGGTGGGGCAAATCAAATAGTAGGTGGAGCAGGAGACAAATGGGTGTACTTAGCGATCCAGGGATACAGGGATTGTTCCCTAGTACTCCCGCGATATAGGGATTGTTCCCTAGTATAGGAACTGAGAATTTGAATAAAACCAAAGTCATGTCCAATGACCACATTGATCTGAGCCCTATTGCTGTAAATGGCCATTTTCTCACACATACCTCGGCCAGATTCTTAAAATAGTTTTTACGCAACTGCAAAAGACTACAAACTGCAACTACCTAACTCGAAAGGTTGCTGACGGAATCTGGATGTGACAAGCCGAGGACAAGGCGAAATTACACACATTGGGGGGGACCTACGTCCAGCAGTGGACTAGTGTAGGTTGATGATGAATATAGGAGCTGTGTTTAAAAAAAATTAAATAGAAAAAAACGTTTGATTTAATCATAATGGCTACATTAGAACGCGTCGGTAATTTAAAGTAGACTAGTGTCTGATAAGGCTCATTCGTCGATATTGAAGGTTCTACGACAAATAATTAAGTAATATAAGTAAATGTGTTCTGGGTTGTTCCAAAATAAATTGTCTTGTTGCTACAAACCGGTGTTTGACACATTTTGAATCTGAATATGTTAGAGGCTCCTTTGCCTACCTAATAATGGATGGCCTATGTGCTTTCTGCGGTTACTGAAAGGAAGGCAAGAGGCGTTAGAATGTGTTAGTGTGTGAATGTAATGATGTTTGCGTAAGTGATAATTTATACAGAAATACAGAATCACGACATTTTTTAAAGATTTTCTACATCAATATAGTCCATTGACTTTAATCAGGTGAATACGACCATTTTAAATTTATTGTTATAAAATTTATGTACTTACTTTCTGGATTTTGTTACATATATTGTACGTACGCTAAAAAATTATAGTGCCTTTTGGAAAATTTTGATTTAGTACGGGGAACAGGGCAGCGTTGTTTTCGCTTTTGTGATTTGGGGAGGTGAGGAACTACCTTTTTGTGGTATCTCCGTAGCATAACAGTAGTTTACTTGGAAAAATTAATGTCACTTGTGCCCTTGTAGCTTCAATGTACAAGCAGTTATACGGTGCTCTTGGGATGACCCAGCATGGCGTTCTGCCAAAAACTCCCGTGGATTTGGTTCACGAAGACGCCTGGCGCCAAGCTAGGGGGATGATATTGATTTGTTTACTATTCCACACAATTTTTGTTTCAAGGATAAGTCGTAATGCTGAAGGTTTGATAATAATCGTATATCGTAATGGCCTGGTCTCATAGTAGGAAGGTATACAAAATAATTAAGGCTATTTATATTATTCCGTTTATGAATTTATTATTGACATCTTTCCTGGAGATGTTCACTAGGGGTTTTCCAGTTTAGAGAAGGCTTATTCCTTCTCGGACGGACACCATTACCTTCCATCTAGTAAATAGTGGAAATAAGATATTCATTTATAAAAAGACACAAATGCATAACAATATACCTACAGTGCCTTTCTCTGGAGATTGAACAAATTATCACACAGTTATGACTTTGGTAACGGGGTTATCTTAGGTTTCATTAAGAAAACTATCTTTAGTAAAATGTTACGGTATACATAGTACGTACCTACCTTTTTAGGTTCCTACATAGCGTATTATTACATTAATTGGTTATACATTTTCTGTTTTCCGTCACGGCTTAAAAAGTGAATGGCCATTTTTTTTAAATGGCATGAATTTCTTTGTTGTTTAATTAATATTATGTAGTACAAGTACACATGTACAAGTACTTAAATAACAATGCAATGCATGAGAGATTTAAAATTGGGAGAGCCATGCTTCGGCACGAATGGGCCGGCTCGACCGGAGTGATACCACGGCCTCACAGAAAACCTACGTTAAACAACGCTTACGTTGTGTTTCGCCGAGTGAGTGAGGTTACCGGAGGCCCAATCCCCTTTTAAAAGGTCGGTAACGCATTCGTGACTCCTCTGGTGTTGCGGGTGTCCTTGGGCGGCGGTAATCGCTTACCATCAGGCGATCCGTATGCTCGTTTGCCCTCCTATCCCATAAAAAAAATGAATGTTTATATATGTATTTTAGTAAGTCTGGAAATAAATAAAAATCAATATTACATTAGAATATGTATGCAGTGTACTTATTAATAGATTTTCAATTCGTTCAGATATATCAATGTAAATATATAAAATTGTTGTTTTAAACTTTGTTGATGATTAACCGATTTGGACATTTTTTATCTGATAAATAGAGCCCACTTTCGAAATAGCCTATAAATTTGGTTTGTGTGATCATCAGTTCCGAAGATTGCCAAATTGACTTGCAGTCGGGTTTTAACCGTTATTAACAAGTTCTGGGCTCGATCCTTTTATGACAAAGTGAAAGTGAAAGTCTGCGTACATGTAGGTACAGCCCACATCGAATGTATCGGAACAGACCGCTTATACTCATTAACCTTTATCTTATTGGGGCGAAATAGGTACCTATCATAGTTCAAATGACATTTGCCATGTACCTAAGACGTTCATTCTAAAAAATCTTTTGTGTTATTGAGGTATGGTTCAATCAGCCAAAAAGCCTTCTGAAACATTGCCCTGCATTGTGTCACTAGAGTTTAAAAGAGACCAAGATTATCTGAGTTGGTTTCGGTATTTCTTCTCAGAGGTCGTCAGCTAAGAAATGCTGGCGCCCATTTAGTACTTAAGAATTTAAAACATTTACTTGTAAAAGTTTTACAAGTAAAAAAAACATTTACTTGTGTTCATTTCATTTCAGTTCAGAAGTTCGAATCCTGTGGGCAGGATACAGTGCCCACAGGATTCGAACCTGCGTCTTCTGATTTGACTACCAGATGCTATGATCAACTAAGTCACCGCGAGTCCCACGCGCGAGGCCGAAAATTTGTCTTTATATTTCACGTGAACGCTCGCTATCGAATGTCCGCGATGTGAACGCGCCTTTTTGAATTCAAGAGTGAAATACATCCGGACTCATAGCAGTGCACCAATCGACGAGCATGAATCATTTCATTACCGATAACTGGATTCATGGTAGTTCGCTAAACAATAACCAGAATAACTGTTTTTAAATATAAGGAATTCGTTATATTTCTTCCATAGACTGCTACGCTAGGGGTTGATTTTTTGAAAAAGTTTTATTGAGTTTTTCTATTAAATTCTCAGCTCACATCTTGGATTTGTGCCCAATAGCAATGGGCACGCCCCTCATTTACATGGGACCTAAACATACCGGCGAACTGTGGGTGTACTAAGGGTCTGGCAGAGCTTGAATTGCCCACAAAAACGTAATACCAAAATAAATCGTAATCCAGACAATATTCTATCAAATTGTGTTATTACTCGGATTTGGATACCGTCAATATAAGTTCCTACTGTATTATTTCGTCTACTAACTACTACTTTACTGGAAATAAAAGATTGGAAAGTCGTTCCGAACTTGGTAGGTAACAATAACAAAAATTCCATTCGCTTACATTTATTTCCAGTACCGACCGATTCAGATACCGGTATCGGAATCCGATTTATTTCGGTATTACGTTTGTAAGAGAAATTCGGTCCGCCGGACTCTATTATTAGTACACTTCTGCCTAACCCTTCGGGGAATACAGGCGTGCCGCGTGATGGTATGTTATGGAATTCGTTATAATTTGGAATGGCCCTGCCGGTCATAGGTTCAAAAGTTCACAGAACTCATGCATTACTTATAAAGAAATTACTATAGAAGAAGTCTTTATAAAATATATGACTTCAAAATACCTCAGGCATCTTCTGGGTGTGCTCGCTACCCCGTCGACCTCATCTTAGTTCCAGGGGCAAAATTGAGGTCAAGAGCAAGCCCATTTTTAATAAAAAAAAACCTACCTATGTGAGTGAATGAGTACTGAGTATTAGTTAATCACTAAAGCAATGTAAAACGGTACTATACATAAGTGGATGACAAAATGATATTCTATGAAACAAGGATATTTATATTTCAGTTCATAGTAGGTTTTATTACTTCAACGTCATTCCCTAGAAACTTTCAAGTTATGTTGCTTTCTACAACTACACTATGACTAGCTGCTGCATGCAGTGTCACTGGCTTCCCAAAATAATTTAAATATGCACCACATTTAAAGTTAAACCTCCAGCAATACAACTGTGAAAATCGCGTCTAATTTCATGCCGAAGTTTTTGTGTGATACGTGTACAAACATACAGACAGTCAGATGGACAAAAATTATAATAATTTTTGTGTGTATACAATTTTGTTTTTATTGAGAAAAGCTAACTCTGCTCTAGCGAAACAAGCCTTGTCACAACAGATTTCACAAAGATATAATATACACAAATTTTTGTCTCGAATGGAAATCAAACTACGAAATGTGGCACTATGCTAGTGGCGAGGTCTTAATGCCCTTCTTATTTACCCTTGTTTTAAATACTTACAACAAAGAGTAAACAGTAGCCATGTTCTGTATAGGTACTATATTCTGTAGTACCATCATTAATTATAATATATATTGATAAGTTGCATTCTACAGAGTTATTTATGATATAATACTATCACCAATCCAGGGCTCTCTTCGGTCATCCAGGGGCCCTTGGGCATATCAGAGTTTGGACCCCTTTTAAAAAGTGAATAATTGTATAATTTCTTTAATAGGCCTCTGGCGGGGCCCCTACTAGCTGGGGGCCCTGGGCCTGTGTCTTTAGGGTAAAGATGGGACTGCACCGATTGACCAGTTTAGTGAAAACTAAAAAATAAAACATCTTCCTATAGTAATTTGAATATAGTTTTAATTGGAACCCTGGTATACCTACCTACTATAGGAGTAGGTACTTTGCATTGCAATCATTACTTACATAATTATTTCAGGGCAAAGTTTGACCCCATTTCAACTGTAATGTGAATGTAGATAGATAATCAAAATAGAAATGATAAAAGCAAGAGATATAATATGATAAAGGCAATTTTTTTATAGTAGGTAGATCAGATAATAAAATATTTGTCCCACATATTGAAAATATATTGTTCTTTTCCGTCTCTGTTCTTATAACTAATAATACAACAAATCCTTACAATATTTATTAGGTACTAGCTTCTGCCCAGAACTTTGACTACATGGACTTAAGGATTGGGTCCGACCTGGTAAAAGCCTGGTCACCTATGTGTTATTCCAGGCTATAATTTATCTGTGTGCCAAATTTTATCCAGATCCGTTCAGCTGTTCTGGCATGAAAGAGTAAAAACATTCATACATCCATACTCACAAACTTTCACATTTATAATATAAGGAAGGATGTTCTTCAAGCAACAAATAAAACAACTGAATAATCTATTCATTATCAGAGCCTGTAATAACATGTTGTGGTGCCTCCCATCTCAATTTATTGAAACTAGGCAGAAGTATCCAAACCACAGTCAATTTGTTTGGGATGTAAGTGAAACCGCAGGCAACAGATAGTGAACACAATAATAATGTTTTAACAATTAATTTGAATATCCTATATTTTCTTCTGTGATGCAGATGATGGGAAGCTGTGATAGCCCAGTGGTATAACCGTTGGACTGCCTAGTCAAAGGTCTTGGGTTCGAACCCAAGGCACGCACCTCTGACTTTTCAAAGTCATGTGTGTATTAATAGTTAATTATCACACACTTAAACGGTGAAGGAAAACATTGTGAGGAAACCTGCATGCCGGACACCCGTGCTCAGCAGTGGGACAGTATGGGGTTGATTATGTTATTATGTCTGTATACAGTATGTTATATCTTCTGTTATCCAAATAAAAAGTGGCAGCCCTACTGTGTGTTATTGTATTTCCAATCAATACTTTTCACAATCACTTTATTTATATAATGATAACAGTAGGTACATACCGTAAATACTACAGTCTAATTAAACACAAGTATGACCTACTATGTAATATATAATTTGCATTATAATTATCCTGACCAGAGCTTGAATCCCCCAAAATAAATTTCTGGCTGCAGCCTCGACTATATCATTAAATGACGTGAGACAGAATAGGTCATTAGGTTTTTTCATGTACTCAGAAGGTAGAAGATGCAAGACTAAGGGGACTCTGATCAAACATTTATACTTACAGTGTTGGCGACTGGGTCTTTCTGCTCTGCCAGAGTAACTTCAGGTTTAATGTTATCTTTGAAGGCAAATAATAACATGAAAAATAGCAATGGGGACACAAAGTCCACTGTAGTATTGATGAGCCTTCGTATCCTGACCACTCCATGTTTCCACATCAAAACTGACAACACTCTTGCCCTCATTATTACTAATTTATCAACAAATATATATTTTTAATGGTTGAATCCCAAAGCACATCACATGAACACTAATTTTAATCCTTGAGACATCACAATGGATTGTATATACCCGAAATTTAAACATATGCTATTATTATCCGCACGCTTACTTGTTTAAAAAAGTTCGTATAAACATAAGAGGAGGTGTTTAAGTTCGTATAATATTTATGCATGTATTGAACTTAATAAGATTAGTTGATTAAATCGTCGATTTGGTAGGTAGACTGTTTGAATCGTATAATGATTCATGATGTCGTCCGTCCGACCGAGTGAGTAAACAAATTATTACTATGACATTTCATAGCTATGGAGACAGACTGGGACAGACAATTTTTTTTTTTTTTTTAAGGGATTTTATGACCTGGTAACTTAGACCTTTAGGTCATGTCTTTTTGCAGTTTAGAACACATCACTTTAAAATAGAGTAGGTAGTTTAACATGCACTTATCCATAGTTCACTTGATTTAAATTGATTTAATTGTGTTTTTAATGTATTTATATAACGGTTTGTAAGTGTTTTTATCTTTTAATAACTGTTCAAGTGGCGGCGGGCGGGAAGAAGAACCACACTTTATTTTCACATCACTGAGTTCACTAGCCAACACTAATCTGTCAAGTAAGAAGCTCTGACAATCGAAAATGAGATGTTGCATGGTTCCTTCATTTGATTCACAGTGCAAACAGATACCACTTGTTATAATTCCGAGTTTTGCGAGGTGTGACGGTGCAGTATTATGACCAAAGCGTAATCTATTTATCACAGTGATAAAATCCCGACTGCCATCCTTCAGTTGGTTATACCAAGGTCTGACAGGTAAGCTCTCTTGAACGCTTCCATACCACTTTCCTTTTGTGTCTTGGTCTTTCTTCCACATTTCTAACCACAACTTTAAAATATCTTGGTTAATACACTGTAGAAAATCTGTCATAGGGATGTCCATTGCATTTTTAACATCAACAGCATTATACCCTTCATATGCGGTTTTATCAGCCATTTCATTACCAGAGATACCTCTGTGAGAAGGCACCCACAGAAAGGCAATTTTGATATGCTTAAGGTAATATTGGTGAATCATTTGTTTTATAAAATATAAGATATAACTTGATTTAAAAGTAAATGTAAGGCTAGTTATAGCTTTTATCAAACTTAAAGAATCAGAAACTATCAAGAAGTAATTACAATCGTGAATTTCACGTACTCGCATTAATGCCTGATAAACCGCATATGCCTCTGCTGTAAATATAGAGCAGGAATTGTGCAGCACAAAGCATTGAGAGAATTTTGTATTTGGATCATATAAAGCAGCACACACATAATCAATCCCCTTACTGCCATCTGTGTACATTACATAGTAAATTTTATTTTCTTCCAGAAACTGCAGCATATCTATGTTATTGTTGATAGTGTTTTGGAATACTTTAACTGGATGTGGTATACAATGATAAGAGAAAGAGTAACATGGCCATGGGCTCTGTTTCCTGATTTTAGAAAAACTATTATCTATTTTAAAAAATATTTTGGACAATGTAGGACAGTTACCATTCAAAAGACCTTCCCCTGTTGTCAAAGATCCAGAAGTGCTATCAACATAAGGTACAATTTTCTTTCTTAATGGCATGTTGTTTGAAGATATTAATTTCAGACAATATCTCTCTGCAAGTAAGACCCTTCTTAAAATTAAGGGCATTATTTTAGTCTCAACTTCCATGGCCCTTATGGGAGTTGAGCACATTGCACCACAAATTACTCTCAAAGCCTTGTTCTGCAAAACATCTAATTTATTTACATGAGGACTATTTATATATGCAATTGAACTATAATCAAAATGACTTCTAATAACAGCTTTATACAGAGTTGACAAAATTTTGGGGTCTGCCCCCCATGATACACCAGCAAGACACTTAAGGACATTAAGACCTCTTAGAGCACTTTTTGAGATGTAACTAATATGCTCTTTAAAAGATAGTTTTTTATCTATTATTACACCCAGGAATTTCTTAGAGTCGACCCTATTTATAATTTCACCGTTATATATAACATTGGAAGTTGGGCTTTCATTGCCAAAAACCATTGCAGTACTTTTAGATGGGTTGACTTTTAAATGAAGCAAATCATTATAATATTGAAATAATTGAAATAAAGCTCTATTAATATTATCAATGGCAGTTTGTACATTATAATTACTACTGTACAGAACAATATCATCTGCAAATTGTAAGATATTTACATGACTATTATTTACAAATTTACATATTTCACATGTATAGATATTATACAGCAAAGGGGACAGTGTAGCACCCTGCATTGTACCTCTTGAAGTGGATTTTGGTCCATGCAATATATTGTTATGTTTCACATACAATGTTCTGTTGTTTAGGAAATTGAAAATCCACTTGCATAATTGTCCAGGTATACCTAACCTAGACATAATTTTAACAAGTATACCAGGATCCACACTGTCAAATGCAGCTTGAACATCTAAAAATACACAAACAGTGTGTAACTTTTTATCTTTTGCATTTTTCAGATCAGAGGTCAGAGAAGTGAAACTATCTGCACAACTTCGCCCTCGACGAAACCCATATTGAACTTGTGGAATGATACCATTAGATTCAACATACCAATCAAGACGAATTTTGATCATATTTTCAAATATTTTCCCTAAACATGAAGATAAGGAAATTGGTCGATAAGAACTGGCAAGCTCAGGAGATTTCTCTGGCTTGAGTATTGGAATAACACACTGTGTTTTCCATGAATGTGGAATAGACTTATTATGCCAAAGTAGATTAAGGATATTAAGAAACAATTTTTGGGCAGATTCATCTAAATTTTTAATGATAATGTAAGGGTAATCATCTAAACCAGGGGTTGTATTTCGTCTAGACTGTAAACTCATTTGAAATTCAGACCATGTAAAAGGATCCAGTAAAAATTTTGAGTTGCAGTTATCATTGTTTAATTCAAAAAAGTTGTTTAAATTATCAGTTTCAATTAAATTGCTATTATCAGATAGCTTATTTAGAAATGGTGAAATAAACTCATCCTTATATGACTTATTACCAGCTCTTATACCTTTGAACATTTTTAAAAGGTTCCAAATCTTACTTATGGGTGTAGTTCTATTAAAGGTGTTGCATAAGTTATCCCATCCTATCTTTTTCTGTTCTGAAATTGTTCTTTTTTTCAATGCATCTTTTCTTTTATAATTTATGTAATTCTCAATAGTAGATTCACTTCTATATAGTTTTAATGCATTGTATGAGTCTATGACACTTTGTTCACATATATCATTCCACCAAGGAGTTGGAGGTCTGCTAATAAAATTATTTGACTTATTGAACTTAGGAATTGTCCTTTCCTTTAAAATATCTAATAGAAAACAAAAATCATTATAGGTTGAAATAGGGTCATATAATTTTAGGGCCAAATCATTAAATATTGTTTTAGAAAGGGATTTATATGTCATCCAATCTGCTTTTTTATACAGAAACTTATCAACCGGAGGACTAGTGGAATATTTATCAATACATAATGAAATCTCTGTTATTGTAGGATAGTGATAACTTCCCATCGCATCATCATGCACAGACCACTCACACAGTGGTGCGAGATTAGCACTGATAAAGCTAACATCAATGGCAGAGGGATTTCGTCTAAGGTAGTTAACAGTTGTAAAACTACCATCATTTAAAATGCATAGATCCAAGTCATCAATGACATTAAATAGATCTAGACCACGGCTCTTAGTGGACAGACAACCAAATGCAACATGATGAGCATTAAAGTCACCACTTACGAAAATGGGTTTTGGAAGATCTTTAAGTATATTACGTAGTCTATTAATACGTATGTGGCCACTAGAAGGTGGACAATATACACAAAGAATAGTCAAACTACCACATACAGTAGACAAGGACAAAGCTACAGTTTGAATTTCTTCATAAAAAGTAGTGTGTATAACATTGTATTTTAAGAATGGTTTAATGAGTATTGCTACTCCATTATGAGTATTATTTGAGTTTTTATTGTAAATGTTATATCCAGGTATTTTAAAACTGTTATCTTTAAACCATGTTTCATTAAGTAAGCAAATATCAATATTCTGTTCTTTTAAAAATTTTATTAATAAGGGTTTTTTACTATTGGCGCTTTGAACATTATACTGAGCAATACGTAGTTTAGATTGTGTATGACTTGGATCCATTATTTGAGATTTTTAATTAAAATATCTCTAATGCTTTTCATAGTAGTAGGTGTATTATCACCCTTATTACCTAGTTCCACCAACGTCTGCACTAGGGCCATAAGTACATCGTTGCTGGATACGATTTGGTGTTTTAAGTCTCTAGGCGAGACATCTTTTGATTTATTTACATCATGTACAGGTTTATTTACAGATACCGACTTATTTACAGATGTATGTACAGGCTTATTTACAATATTATATGATACAGGTTGCGTTTTTATTGGTGAGAGTGGAGGAAAAATTGCTGTATTGTTTATTTGTTTGGTTAGGGTAGCACTTGCATAAGTTATCTTGTTTTTCTTTTCCATAATTTTATTCATCTTAATTGGACATAATTTAGATATTGCTAAATGAGGCCCACTGCAATTTATACAGTTGATCTCAGTCGGTTTGTCACATTCCTTATATAAGTGCTCACCTCCACAAATGGAACATCTTTATTTACTATTACAAATTCTTGCAGAATGATTAAATTTAAAACACCTAAAACATTGCTGTAGTGGTGCAATATATTCGAAAATTCTATATGAAAACAAATCATACTGGACATGGTCTGGAAGTACATTAGATAAGAAAGTAATGCTTACAGTCTGTAATGGGACACGCTCTTGGCCAACCTTCTTTGTAAATCTTCTTATTGCAATTATTTCATAAATGGATGATAGTTTTGTATCGAGCTCTTTGTTAGAAATGTTTGATGGAACAAATCTGATAATGCCTGTCTTTTCTATTTGTGCAGCTGGGATAAACGCCTTCATATTATACTTCGTGAGAAAAGCTGTATTATTTATAAAATTATTCGCTGTATTATATTGTTTAAAAATTACTGCTATTTTATTTGCATTTACCCTCTGAATGCCTGTCACACCTTTTATTTCATTTGAAAATATATGATTTAAGTAAATTGGGCTTTTGTTGCCTATTTTATCTTTATAATTCATAGCCTCAATAAATACTTTAAAGTCTGTGTTGGTGGAGTTTTCTGGATACAGTCTTTTATAATTGGGTTTGATGTATGGTAAAAATGAGTCAATACGCTCACCGCCGCCACTGATATCACAAACCATAGTTCCTTCGCCTCCGTCCTCAGCCCGAGGACGCTTATGTGAGGTGGGCGGGTTATCCCCGCCCCCCTCGTTTCCATCCATTTCTACGGATTACCGCACCTTGCAGCAATAGGTTTTCTAAACTTTAAATATACAAAACCTAGGAAAAAATATTTTTTTAGGAAATTGAAAATTTTTGTAAACCGCGCTTTTTGGAAGTTCCCGCCAAAAAAGGATTATAAGACAACCTAGTACAGTACAGATTAGTGATGTCAACCGGTTTTAGGAAAAACTATGATTACAATTTTTTGTGAAAATCGATACGCATCGGTTATTATTATATGTATATAAAAGAAAACCGATTAAGTTTAAGCAGCTCTATGGGAGATACTACACGCTACTAATTTCTACGTGTAACTGATTAAGCGCAAGACTAACGATGTGTCAACTCGGTTTGGCAAACCGGGTTGAGTGTAACTCGAGTCAAACCGAGTTACTATCTGTCCAATTCGATTTAGGTTTCTAACCGCTAACGCGGACGAGACGGTGCGACGTGCGCGAGACTCTACACATCCCGAACGTAACCGAATTGCACCCTACGAAGTCTTCGCCACGGGCGTAGGCCTGTGTAACTCTTTACAGAACCGACTCACTGATCCGAATCACTGAAGTGATCCAAAAGATTGGTTCACTCGAAACGTTTCAAACGTATCATTTGGATCTGAAACATTACTTTGCTGAGCGCTCATTTCGCGCGACGCGTCGCTCGCGAGGCGACTGAGCCGCGAGCGAGAGAGACAAAATTGAGACACTGAGTAACTTAACTATTGCTCGCGTCTCGCGACTGGCGTGTAAGCGGGCGAAATAATTACAATCCATACAAGTCAGAAACATATAACAAATGAGAAGTGCATCACTCAATTCGTACGGGTTTTCGCTGTCGGTATTCATGCACGTAAAAATGACCACTAACGCGCTTACGTATCAAATACTATACGGTCGTTTTTTGCATGTAATGTTTGCATTAACAAGTTCTCATTTACGTTGATGCGGCACTTGTCATAATAATTTGTTAATGTTCGTTCGCGCTTGTTTACGAAAACTTATTCGAGTTCTCTATGATACCAGCGACCTGTGAGTGTATATTAAGTATGCCTCTGCCTAACCCTTCGGGGATTACAGGTGTGATGGTATATTATGTTAAAATCTTAGATTATTCAAATAACCACATTTCGTTTTTCAGCTCATTATGCAGACGGAAGAGCAATCAGTAGCAAAATACTCTGGACAGTATTCATAGAAGCAGCACCCAACCACCCGTTTTGGACAGATGCGATTAATGACAGAAAATTAACTAAGTGAATTGAAATGGTCTGTGCAGTGTGTGAATTTTATTGTAACAGAATATTGACTTCTATCACTTTATTTCTGTATAACTAACTGTATGTTCACAGTAATGTATTTTTGTAATGTATGTAATTGTTTCGAAAAACATTGTAATATCATTACTATTCCTTTAAACTATGTATAAACGGATCCAATTGCAATGTATGATGATGATGATTTTATAAAGATAAAATCATGTGTTGTAAAAATAATGTGTTTTAATATTGCTTAATTTTTATTGAAACTAATAAATAAAATGGACCAGTATAAAATACGGCATGGCTGTAGCCAAATTCCTTTGCGACAAGATAAAATTTTCGCTTCGGTCATATTTAAAAAAAAGAAACGTCATTTGACATCAAAAGTCCCCCCCTTAGGTCCAGTAAATTTCTTTTTGTGATTTTTTTTGCATTTTCCATGCTAAGATATTAGGTTATTTTTTAGTAAGTTTCCTTTACTAAAAAATAATCCAGTAAATTTCGAGAGTTGGCGGTCTGATACTAGTATCTCTTAGTAGTCTGTGGTCTTCGCCGCCGAGTCGCCGACTAACGACTTATTCTTGGCGCGCGACGTTATTTTGACAATTTATTATTTTTCAAAAATTTAACACATACAAACATAAAACAAAGCAGAGCTTGTGTATGACAAGTCACTCACTACTATTTTTGCAAGTGATTAAATAAGAATTGTACTTTTTAATACAAATTGTTTTTTTAATTGTCTTTTAAATGTTTATTTACATATCTAAATAGGTAAGTAGATTAAACTGGAGTCACGCAATAGGTGAAGTGTGAACATATCATAGACAGTTGTTTTCTAATAAATTAATATTGTAATTTTATTTCCATACATGTAAGTGGTCATAATAAATAAACTCATTGCGAGGACTTGAAATATTTTTTGCTATATCTGATTTTCATTTTATTTGATTTTTATTATTATTTCCAAAAAATCCAAAATGTAAATCAAAATTTCTCAAACCGTTGCAAACGTTTCGGTTACCTACGCAAATGGAAATAATACGCAAGCGACTTTTCGAACCGAATCGGGAGCTTTAGCCGAGTTCAACACTATGTACATAATAATAACTCCAAATACCAATTTTCTATCAATAAATCACATTTCTAACGCGGATAAATTATTATTTACAACAATCTTATGGTGTTGGCTGTACCGCTGTACTAAAATGACGGAAAATAAACACATGGAAGATTTGAATTAAAACTACTTTTAACGGATTTTATCGCGATATATTGATATTATTTGATTCCCGACATTCGGATCCTTTACAGCATCCATTCACGGTCTTAATGTTGCGTTACCTTACATTTTTGTTATTTATTGGCGATCCGATTCACGCATCGATTCATCAAATAATATGAATATAACGCGATAAAATCCGTAAAAAGTATTTTTTTTTCAATGTCTAATATTCACGTAAGTGTCAGAAACCAGTATTTGGTAGATTTGTTTTTGATTTATTATAGACCTACCTACATTATTCTAATAATATCAAGCTTAGAATGCAAACTTCTGTAGCCTACGTGGGTTGTATTAGTCTTGTTGGATTTGTCTCCTTCCCGAATAGCAGAATAACTATTAAAACATTCGAAAAAGAACATGAAGAAAATTTATTTTCTCATACATTTTGTGTCGGGAACGGATTGACAGATTTGACAGAAATAAATTATGGCCACAAATGGGCGTAAAGTAAAGTAAAGTAAAGTCTGTAAAGTTTCTGTTTCTGTAAGGCCAGGTAGATGGCGTTCTGAGGAAGATGATGATACAGGGCAAGACAACGTTTGCCGGGCCCGCTAGTTTTATTATAATTTAATTCGGTTCGCACGAATCGTGCAAATCGTGCAATCGGTCAAATTACTAATTAGTTAGCCGGTAGTCAGAAGGTACTTGAATCACTAATGTAAAACATTCATTTACGACTATAGATGGGTTTCTGCCCAGGCATTTTGGGCGAATAAAATAAATGCCCTGGCATAAACCCATCTATATGGATGGGTTTCCGCCCAGGCATTTAGGGCGAAAAAAATAAATGCCCTGGCATAAACCCATCTCTATTCACGACACCATTTGTCTATATAAACAGATTTTATAAGTATTAAAAATTTAAAACCACTGCAAAACCACTTGCGGCGAACTTCAGACGCACATAGTTATTTCGGCCGTAGGTACTGAAAAATGAAATGGTTCGTGTAATTTGGTTGGGCAGACTACCTAGGTTCCTAGTTCCCACATGGCTTTGATGTGTAATTAAAACTACGGACATATTTATTAAATTTATTCATTTGCTAGAAATGTCAGCATCGTCCACTATCGGAATACCAGAGTCAGTATCGCAACTCGATAGTGCGGGCACTGCACAAATTTCCTCACACCTCAACTTAGTGAGGAAATTGTTTGAAGTACCGCCACAACCACTCCATGTGTATGTCATACATTTCTCCAGGTAAGGATTCCATCCCCATCTGTGGAAAAGTCAATCTTTCTATTAGAAGGAAAAATATATTTAGCCGACTTCATAAAACTATGTTTTTAAGTTTCACCACGTTTCACCCAGGGCCTTACTAAATTTTGTAGATTGTTAGAGAGGGATACCGCTCTAACTCTACACATTGCCCAATGACCATGAGGATATTTCTTAGTCACAGGCATTGCGGGGGTGCTTCACGCGGGGTGTTAATGAGGTTTCGGGTATTTCTTTATTATTTCAAAATATTCAAAGAAATAAGAAAATAAAAACAATACAAATTGTTAATGACATCATTAAAAATTTTTTGCTAATTATTCATGACTAACTATTAAGGCGGATCGTTGATGATGATGATGATGATTTTTCGCAGTTTGTAGGTCTATAATAAGTTCTGCATTCATGGTAATGGTAATTGCGACATTAACTATACAAAATTCACAATTATAATCTAAAACTATTGCTTAAAAATAATTATAGTAGCTAAAAGTAGTGTAAAATGTCAATTTTGACCAATTACACAGATTGCGCCAAGTTTTTGGCTTGTAAAGGATTTATAAGTAAAGGTTTTAGTTCTCAGTTGTGAATGTTTTATAATTAATGTCGCAATTACAACTGCCATGAATCTAGAACTTGTTATACACCTACAAACTGCGAAAAATCACTTGAAATTTGAATTTCGCGGGCTCAGCTGAACGATCCGCCTTAAATGGGAATCATGCATTTAACCAGGGAAAAATATATCGATGTGCGAAGAAGCGGCGCTAATAAGTTGTATGAAGAGGGAAAAATTCTGAAAATGGCTTGCAATAAAAGATGTAAAAATAAAACAAATTAATCAAGATAGGTACTACCTATGTTTTTCTTTGATTTATGTAATCAATCTAAGCAGGTTTCTTTGTGTTTTCATTGCAAACCGTTATGTTTTACTAAATAAAAAATCGAAGGCCAAAGAAATGTGCTTCGAAGAGCAACTTTGGCCCAAAACTTTGCGAAAAAAATTATAATTAGGGGTTGTTTTATTAAGTTTTACGTATATACATATGTTGATTATATCCACAACTAAATTTTTATGCCCATGAAAGAGTCATAATGTACTCAAACGAGAAGTAAAAAGTGTCATGATTTTCGGACAAAGTACCCCGATGATACGGTAGGTAATAGGTATTTGGTACCTAGGTACCTACCTCTCTCTCAATCGCCACTAGCCACGCAGAGCCGAATCGAATCGCATTAATTCTCCTGCTATACATTTACTATGAAAGTGCATAGCTCGTCATGAGAATTTTTGCGGCGTTTCGGCTTGACTCTGCGCGCTCTATTCGACGCGGGGAATTCAATGCGCGCAGGGTATTTAATGCTTTTTGTACTTAGGTACAGTAAAAACAACCAATCGTTTGAAGAAATTTGTCATTTTCGGATACCATGCTGTGCTGCATCATGTTATTCGAAAATGACAAATTTCTTCAAACGATTTTCAAATTAATCTAAAAAAAATAGAGTTTATTATCCATTGGGGAAATTTGACAGTTTTTAGTAACTTGATGTGCTGTTGACTGTACTTTTGATTTCTTGAATTAAAAAACTAGCACTTCCCGTGCGCAGCTTCGCCTGCGTACTTATGTAATTTACGTTTCTAAAATATACTGTGCCCATTGTATCCCTACACATGGAGGTGGTGTTAAGTCTAATTTTGAACCTGCATGCAAACTTTCAGGGCTAGCTCCTGTAGTTTCGACTGGGCGTTGATACGTCAATCAGTCAGGTTTTCCTTATACATAAATAGATATAGCGTACTTTAGAATAATGAAGTTCCTCATTATCACGACGACCAGTGAATGAGTACCTATACAACGTGTAAAGCAATTTTGAGACATGTAAACATATTTTTTTCAAGAAATTAGTTATGATCAGCTAAACATAAAACTTGTGACCGTACCACAACCGTACTCGCAACGGCTACGATATCGATGCGCACACGCACACAATAACAAATAGGTTTCAGTTTTCCATACCTCGACTCACTGATGGATCAGGGGGCCATATTTCAGGTATTTTTTTTTAATTAACACATTTAAAACCACTGTAATCGTTTCTGAACAAACTACTTTCAGGTCTTGCGCTTATTCTGTTACAGGTTGAAAGAAATATAAGTAGGTAATTATGAACAGTGACGACGAAGAGATCGTGTTGGCTCAAGACAGCTGAAAAATGGAAACGCCCCCGGTAAAGATGGAATTACTTCAGATCTTCTGAAGATAGGAGGAGCCCCTATAGTACGAGAGCAGCGGAAACTATTTAATTTTATCATCCACTGCGGGAGAACTCCAAAAGCGTGGCATGGGAGCGTGGTGGTTCTAATTTTTAAAGGGAGACAAAACTCGTCTTATAAATTACAGACCCATATAAGTTGTTCTCTAGAGTCATCACGAATCGTCTCGCTAGGATACTTGATGAGTTTCAGCCTCCGGAACAGGCCGGGCTTCGCACGCGGTATGGCACCATACACCACATTCACACAATGAGGCAGATTTATACAGAAGTCCGAAGAGTATAATCGGCGGAGACACCTGGGCCGTTTTGGAATCCTGACAGCGATGCCAATGGACTATTGTTACGTCGAGGTGCTGAGAACTCCTTGTGAATATCCAAGTACAGGACCAAAACTCTGAGACAGTGGGACGTAATATCTCCGTAAATGTTCACGAGCGCATTGGAAGACTTGTTTAAGACTGTAAAGGTAAGGGCATATCATAATATAAACGGCGATTCCATCTCGCACTTACGATTCGCAGACGACATAGTCCTAATAACAGAATCGCTAGAGGAGCTGCAACAAATGCTGGACAGCTTAGCTTCAGCTTCGCAAAGCGTAGGTCTTAGCTTGAATTTGGATAAAACTAAAGTTATGTTCAATGACCAGATTGATCTGAGGCCTATTGCTATAGACGATCATCTTCTTGAAGGTGTTTCAGAATACACTTACCTCGGGCAGATTTTGCAGTTAGGTAAAAACAACTTTGAGAGCAAGGCCAAGAGGAGGAGCCAGCTGGACTGGTCACTATTGTCTAGATTACGATTTATTTCGGTATTACGTTTGTAAGATAAATTCGGTCCGCGACTCTTAAAGAAGCAAGAAAGTAAAAAAATGCATATTGCTCGGCTAATTTATTTAAGCATACATAGTGGTATGGTTACGAGCTGGGGTTCGGGATATATGAAAAACACTAATTTCATCGAAATAAACAGTCATTTTAATCTACTACACAGACACACAGAAATCACACGAACAGTCACTATACTAGCACTTGTAACACTTAATGTCGCACTGATAATCACTTGGTACCTACTTCACTTCAATCTTCA
This sequence comes from Acronicta aceris, assembly GCA_910591435.1. Lineage (NCBI taxonomy): Eukaryota > Metazoa > Arthropoda > Insecta > Lepidoptera > Noctuidae > Acronicta > Acronicta aceris. The sequence goes on along the minus strand of OU342774.1, from coordinate 12,609,908 downwards.
CTTCGTTGTGTCCAAAACTGAACTGCTCTTGCCGTTTTTTTTTCCTATTTGGACGTAGGCTGTTGATTCAGGGAATCTTCACAGTGTAACCGGACTTGGTGGCGAGGCACCGAATGCCTCCAAGCTCCATGCTCTTGCTGACGCTGTCGACTCATATTTATGAGTCACGAAGATTCTGGATTCGAAAAATCCCCATAAATCTCAAGAATGCGAGCATGTACTTGGAAACAATAGATGGCTATTGTTTACGTTGACCTTGAGCCCGCAAGCTATTGAGTTTTATTTGTTTTTTGCGGATGCCGCGTTCAATTGTATTCCTTTTGTTTTGTTGCTTTCTCCTGTTTTTTCAATTGATCCAGAATCTCCGTGACCCATCTCCGTCGTCCTAATAGTTACTCGGCGTAATATTATCATTTAAAAACAATGTCGTCGCCAAGAGCCAACCACGTGACGTAGCTGTAACCGGAATACGACAGGTATCTGGTGTCCTTCTACTATGAGTTCAAATGGGCCCCACAACTTCAAAAAGGTCAGGTGGGTACATATAGAACGGACTGAGCGTTCCTTATCCAACTGTAAAGTAAATACGGGCAAAAATGTATGAGGGAGACGAAGCGAGCATGCGGCCTATAGTTGTCTTTTGCTAGAATTTGATTGGTCCATGTAACAGCCTTGGCATAACATTTTTGGCCTTCCAGGACCACAGATCTACAAGAGAGATTTGGCCGCACTTCAGATGTTCCGCACGATCGCTTTCTCGTTTTCTGGTCGATTTCATACAATTGCTCAATCTTTGCTCAGTGCATTCTTTATGTCTATTGATGAGTTGTACCTACTCACAACCGGCGCGTGTGTAGGTATTACAAGATGAAACATACGAAAAAAGAATGTATGTACTATCTAGGCAAGAATAACGCCCTGCCTCCCTGTGAGGCGCGAGTGTACTTATGTATGCTTTTTTATAATTTAAATTAGGTTTTATTATTATTTTGTTCTTACCTTTGAAGTTTTTCCTTGCAAGTTCCCAATCCTGGTGACCTATTGCAGGCGTCCGGTTTACCAGTGTATTTAGGAGCATAGGCCCATGGTGGGGGAGCCGCACCCCCTATACCTTCACCCAAGCCTGTTGAATGGTAAATTAATACATTTATTAAGTTTGGGCAAGCACCCGATTTTCAGCGATTTATGTTACTGCATCTAATTTTATGCAGACGTTTTTGCGTGATGCGCTTAGGTAGGTACAGTCTACAAAAGAATTAGGTATACGGGTAGCCAACGACATCTGAGTATTGATAATGTCTCATGCTAATGTGTTAAAACGTAAGTCCTACATACTAAAGTCTTTGGCGAATGATGATTTTGAAGGTCTAGCTCTAGCCGGTATACCTAACTCTTTTGTAGACTGTACTTACGAACATACAGACAGTCAATCAAAAGTTTTAAAGATTTGACGCCCTGCCTCATTAGTCTAGTGATCCCAAGCGCGACTGCTACGCTAGAGGTCCTGGGTTCGATCCCGGTCGAGCAAAATGTTATTGGGTTTTTCTATGAAATTATCAGTAGCAGCTCGTCTGGATTTGTGCCCGATTAATGGTAATAAGCTCGCCCCCTATTACATGGGACCTAAACATACCGGCGAACTGTGGGTGTACATTAGTACATACGCCTCTGCCTAACTCTTCGGGGAATACAGGCGTGAAAGTATGTTACGTTATGACGCCCTTTATTTTTTTATATATTTTATGTACAGATATCGGCCAGTTACGAGTTTCAATTTCAGTCATCAATGAATAAACATTACCCTCCCATCTCGGAGGCCAGTTGCCTTCTTTTTCTCGTTCCTGTTGTAACCTATCCTTGTTACCCGCATTCGCGTAGTTTGTTTTGTTAGTCCCGAGCTGATAGTTGTGAAGCCAGTTCCTCCAATCTTTTTCGACGTCCGGAGATGGCGTCCATCCTCCCCACACAATTTTTTTGTTCCTCTCTATGGTATCTCTGATATGCGTCACGTTTAAACGAGGTCCGCTTTCCGATTCGGAGCCGCCATGATCGGTTCCCGGCGTCGGATCTTTGTCCCATTCATAATACAAATCCTTTTCCCCGCCACCATAGCATCCCAGAGAACTCTTTGAGCCGAGTAAAAGAAGAATTGCCACTGATATGCTGGTTTTGCACGCCATAAGGTCTGCAAGAACAAGTCGAGAGAGAGATTTGGCACAAAAGCTTAATAGGGGGACAAACGAGCAGACGGATCGCCTGATGGTAAGCAATTCCCGCCGTCCATGGACACCCGCAACACCAGAGGAGTCACAAGTGCGTTGCCGACATTTTAAAAGGGGATTGGGCCTCCGGTAAACTCACTCGGCGAAACACAACGTAAGCGTTGTTTGACGCCGGTTTTCTGTGAGGCCGTGGTATCACTACGGTGGAGCCGGCCCATTCGTGCCGAGGCATGGCTCTCCCACGTTAAATATTTTAAAGTTAAGTGCTTACTTGAGCGGTAAAAGATTTAGATATTTTCTTACCAACTTGGTACCTACTTATTTAGTTAGTGCCTCTGTAGCAAATTCTGGTATGGAAACTAACAATCAGAGATTGAAATTGGGCATTTGGTTCTAAAATACTCCGTATAAATGTTTTAATTAAGCGAACTGTTGCAATTAATTTTTCCATTTGTTTTTGTTAATTAATTGGTGTAGGCAGGTATATAGTTTTGATAAAAGCTTAGGTATTGTAGGTACTTTCTCGATATTTATACTGTTTTACTCAAGCTTTAAAGGTCAACTTTAGTAGGTACAGAATAGATATCAGGTACTTACTACTTAATCAACCTAAATTCTATGCTGCAGTAATCAAGTAAGACCATATTGTTAAATTTAGGCACTGTTTAAATCGTGATTTCAGGTATTTTGTTTCAATCCTAATCTCCGGTGGTTTCCCAATGGCAAGGACATTACTTTTGTTATCTTTGTTATTGTTTTACCAAATAGTACAGGACCTCGCATGCTTTGGTGGAGGCAAGAAAAAACACCCTACCCTACACCCTATATTAATATGGCAGATGTACGGAAAGAAGAAAGGTAAGGGTGAAACTCGAGAGCATTGGTTTATTCCTGATGACCGTAAGACACAATATGGGGAATGGATTCAGTCTTATATGATAAACCAGACAATACTTGCGAAATTGGACAAAAATTCGACGCTCCCTAAAGGAATGACTGTCCCTGAGACTTGGAAAGGTAGGTACCATATTTTTATTAATGTAACCTTTAAATTTTAGGTAGACACCTATGCTCTATATTTACCCCACTACGTGACACAAAGGAGAGTAATGTCGGAGGCATTTAGAACTGTAGTTAAATTTAAGACGATGCCTCTGTCTGACTGCATGATATTGTTCGATTCGAAGAAATCTCAATTTGTGTGTACCTATAGTGTAGTACCTACCCACTACTTAGTGAAGACAGAAATCACGTGTTACCATCTTTTTTAAATACCTAGTCTGGTTTTTTTCACTTAAATTAAATAATAGCTCTATGAACTCCTTAAAACTGTGTTGTGTATAGGATACGGCGCTGGACACACTGGTCACGACCCGCCACCGTGGGCCATTGTAGAGGAAATGCGAGGAAAACCCGATTACTGTTTTGACGACCCAGATAAAGGTCACTGCAATAAAAAAATTAAAAGGTAAGTTTCCATCTCATGAAACAACTATGTGCTACCTGCACCACCGTGTAGGTATGCCTACTTAGTTTCGTAGATTTTTGTTGACAAAAAAATACCTACGTTTTTAGGACATAAATACTTAACCATTTAAGCGCTTGCCGTGCCGGCAATTGATATTTGGCGCGCGGCTACAAATCGATAAAATAATAAAAAAAAATATATAATAAATAATAATAATATATAAATAAATATATAAATATAATAAATAAATAATAATAATAATAAATAAAACATTGATAAAAAAATTAATGTAATTGTTGTATATAATAATCTCTATTCAATAATGGTTTTAGTGGTAACACGCAGTTAATAGGACGAAAATAGAATGAAAAAGTCTGCATGGTCAAGCGGTCAAAAGGTTAAACGCCTGCAATAGGTGCATTGACTTATTGCCATCGTTTTATAGAGTGCTATAGAGGTCAATGTTTGCGATAGACATATTTTGACATAAGAATTACGACATAATGTCACTACTTCTTAAAACAAATTCCTCCAAGCCGAGCCGCTCTCTGTCTGAACGCGATAAATTCAAAAACTACCGAACGGATTTTCAATTTTTCATACACTGCTCGACCTGAGATTGAAGGACCTCTAGCGTAGCAATCGCGTTTAGGACCACTAGGCTAATGGGGTAGTTAAAATTCAGAAGAAAATAAATATTTATACCAACAATTAATAACTGTAACATAGGTAATTTATTTATATGAAGTTTACAAAGAATCTAATTAAGGGTCCGGAGGAGCTTGATTGCCCACAAAAACGTAGTTCCGAAATAAATCGTAGTCCAGACAATATTCTATCAAATTATGTTATTATTCAGATTTGGCATTAATCTAGGTTCCTACGGTACGATTTCGTCTACTACTAGTTCACTGGAAATAAAAGACCGAAAAATTGTTCCAAACTTGGTAAAGTTATCAAAAATTGCATTCGCTTACATTTATTTTCAGTGAAGTATTTTGGACAAAATGGTAACGTAGGAACCTAGATTAACGGTATCCGAATCCGAATAATAACAGAATTTGATTAAATTGCGTTTGAATTACGATTTATTTCGGAATTACGTTTGTAAGAGAAATTCGCTCCGCCGGACTCTTAAATAACAATTATGAAGAAAATTTATTTTCTCACACATTTTATATCGGAAACGGATTGACAGATTTTACAGAAATAAAAAACGGACACAAATGAACATGACATTGTTTTCTGTGAGGTTTTCTGTTTCGATAAAGCCAGTAGATGGCGTTCTGTGCATTGTGATGCTGGTGTGATTTTGATTAGTTTTTGTGTATGTTTAAATGAGTCCGTAGGTGGCACCGCAATCGGGTTTTACGATTTTTTTATATACGTACAGGGCAAGACATGGGAAAGGGAGTGAATGATTGCGGTGACGGCTGATAGGGATGAATTGATGAAGAAAAGGACTGCTGCGCCGCGCCGCCCACAAATAAATTGGGACAAGGGCAGGAGGGTGATGATGATACAGGGCAAGACATCGTTTGCCGGGTCCGATAGTTAATAATAATACGTAATTACTTAGACAATTACCTATTGTATGTGGTGTTACTCCAGGTGGGGATACAACTCTTTCATCGCGGAATGCGCCCAGTTTGAGTACTCCGGTTGCGGCGGAAATTTCAACAATTTCAAGACCCAGACTATATGCGAGGAAACGTGCCTACATCCGGCACAGAGTAATTGTCAGAAATGTCAAGATTATAAGCAGTACGACATAAATGACACAACATACAAAATAACGTCATAAGTAAAATATTTTTACCTACCTACTTTACAAGATAAGTTGGGAAAATTACATAGCGAAAATAAACTAGGTAGGTACCACACAGACTACTTAAACTCCATTTGGTTAGGTACTCTAAAGGTAAACAAATCATAAAAAAGGTTCTTTTATATGGCCATTTTTCGTTTCGAAATAAAACGTAACCAAAATAAATAAATTAATAATGTAAAACCACTTTTTTCTTTTATACACTAGCATATTTAACTACTTTGTTTAATATTAAATGGTTATTATTAATTCTGAAGATTGCGAACAATTAATTATATAAAAAAATATTATTCTGTCATAAAGTATTGCAATGTGCCTACTAAAAATAAACTAGACAGATATTGAAAACATTTTTCTACGTAGTAGACTTTTGATAACTCGAATAAATTGAGAAGTAGTACTGCGAGGAACCGCAGCAAAATATTTAACCGATATAACACTTAGTCGGGTAATCAGACGCCATTAGTGATAGTTTGTGTTTACTTTACTTTCGTTCGTTTTTGTGTTTCTTTTACCATAAATCGTGTTAATTAGTTATTGATTTGTTTGTTCGTTGTTTTTATGGATTGTTAGTTGTGTTGTTATTAATTTTAATTGTTAAAAAAGTGATCCCGAGCCGTGTAATATATGACGACCGTGATCGTTTTAATATTAGTGCTGGTGATTGTTTTTCGTCTGATTCAGATTAAAACTTATAAAGTCAATTAAAGGTACCTATATTCATTTCACTCCCAATTCATACGATATTATTGTAATAAAAGATTAAATAGCCCTGAACGCCGCCATTTTTATTGTTTACCTTTAGTTATGTACCTAACCAAATGGAGTATAGAGATATTAGATACCAGGTACCAGTCCTATCCGTCCGTTAGGGTAATAATATTATCGAGATCTAATTCTATTTATATTATACCTACTTAATAGTTTTCAGATTATGTACCTACAACAAAAAAACATACGCTGAATAAAATTTAAAAAAGTGAGGGAGCTTAAATGAATATAAATAACTATTTTCACAGTGAAAAAAAAAAATAATAATTTGGCACTCAGTAATTATTGGTATTGAATGCTCACTGGGTGCCAAACATATGAAGGCTGAAGATAATGTTTGCACATTGAAATAAAACTACTTTTTACGGATTTAATCGCGTTGTATTGATATTATTTGATTCCCGATGTATTGCATCCTTTACAGCATCCATGGTCACGGGTAGACTGAGGTGTTGACGTCTTAATGTTAAAATTACTAACAGCTACGTACCTTACATTTTTGTTAATTATTGGCGATCCGATTCACGCAGAATGAGCTGACCGTGTCCTTTGGTTTCGGACTTGGATTTAGATCTAATTGAATCTATAATGGGGTTCAAAGCAGCAGCAATGCGATAAAATCCGTAAAAAGTAGTTTTATTTTAAGGCCTAATTTTCGTGTAAGTGTCAGAAACCAGTGTTTGCACATTTCAAAATGTTGCTAGATTTTGGGGAAATTGGTGTCGAATCGGGAATTTGATAATGTGATTGGGATCCCTATCCTATGCCCTATATTACTTGAAAAATAATTGCAAGCTTAGTGGAAAATTAAAATACTTGATGAAATAAAAACAGGCGTTTTAATCAATAACATAATAGGTACTTACCAATTACTTACACCAGAATTCTTAAAAACATATATCTACCCTCTCTGACAGAAATACAAGTATGGTAGTACCTACCTATAATGTGTGTACCTAGTATATATATAAACTAATTGCTGTGTAGGTACACACTTTAATTTCCTTTACTGCGTAGAAAGTGCGCTCCGACGCGCGCCGGTTGGTGTAAATCGTACTTAACATTGAAATCATAGGCGATGATCGCACGACAGACTACAGAGATAGGTTTTATGCTACATTCCCTCTTCCTCCTCGTCTTCATCCTCGTCTTCCGGCTTTTCTTCGGGAACTACAGCCTGTACGTAAAGAGAGAAATATGTACAAAAGTATTTTTTATATATTTTGTGATCTGCGGAGCTATAAAGGTTTAATGAGATAAAATGTAACTATATAAATACCTCATGTGCTGTTTCCGATGTTTTTTCAACAACCTGTGAACATAAAATTAGTTTATTTAAGGTACTTAGATAACTAAATAGGAATGTACTAGCGAGACCTCTCCACCATGTAATGTAGTTTTGATAAATTAAAAGACAAAAGTGCACTTATGGCCATTCCCAAAAACAAATTTACGTGGGAGCGCCATGCTTCGGCACGAATGGACCGGCTCGACCGGAGTGATACCAGGGCCTCATAGAAGGCCGGCGTTAAACATCGCTTGCGTTGTGTTTCGCCGAGTGAGTGAGGTTACCGGAGGCCCAATCCCCTTTTAAAAGGTCGGCAACGCACTTGTGACTCCTCTGGTGTTGCGGGTGTCCATGGGCGGCGGTGATCGCTTATGATCAGGCGATCCGTCTGCTCGTTTTTTTATTTTTTTTAGAACGTTGCCCCACACTAGGATTTTCTCCTGTATCGTGGGTGCGTTTACAAACACAAATTCTTACATACACAAACGCCCAGACCCGGAACAACTACCTGTAGATCATACAAATATTTGCTCCGTGTGGGGATCGAACCCACAACACGTGACGCAGAAGCCGATCGCTCAGCCGCTACGCCAAACGTGTCGTCAAACGTTTGCCCTACTATCTCATAAAAAAAAAATCTGACGATGGATTTGCTTACTAGAGATAAGATTTTGACATTACTTGTACGTACATTGTGTCAAAATCCTATCTCTAGTAAGCACATCTACAGACTGATTTGAAATTGGGACTGGCCGTTAGACTCCCTCGCTGCTACCTTTGTGTTGCGCCGAGAATAGTTCGATTTCCACTCGAGACATATATTTGTGTATTCCATTTCTTAGATAATTCGTGTGTCTGGGTGTATTATTTGGGTCTTTAAAAAATACCATGACTTAATATCCGTCAACTTCTTATCAAATCCTACCTCTATCTCTTCTTCTTTGACGCTCTCGACGTCTTGGTGCTCGTCTCCGTAGCCTACAGGGAACATGGCTAGGCACTCCCTCTCACCGTTGATGACATCCGAGCTGATGTACACGGGGTTCAGGCCCGCCAGCTGCAGCAATGGTAAGCTTCTCTTTCGCGATACCATCAAGGCTAGACGGTCGAAACTGTAAGTGGACAAATTGGACTCTAAAAGTGCTGTTCTTAAGTCCAAAGTTATTTTTTCAAGATAAGCTTACTACTAGTTAGTACTTTATCAACGTTATTTTACATTATAGACAGCCCACATAACGCCCGCCCTTCACCGACTCCTAGTGTTTTTGCTGGGAAAAAGGCGCAACAAACTTTCAAGCAACACATTTCTCGTCTCTTGAGGGTCCGGCGGAGCTTGAATTGCCCACAAAAACGTAATACCGAAATATATCGTAATCCAGACAATATTCTATCAAATTATGTTATTATTCGGATTTGGATACCGTTAATCTAGGTTCCTACGATACGATATTCTCAAAAAGATATGTCTCTTATATTTTAGAATTCTTTTTAAAAATCCTTACAAATATTCAAAACGTGAACGTTTGTGCGTATGGATGTAAGGATGTATGGATGTTTGTTACTCTTTCACGCCAGAACGGCTGAACGTATCGGGATAAAGTTTGGCATACAGATAGATTATTGCCTGGAATAAGACATAGGCTACTTGTTATCCAGGTCGGACCCAATCCTGAAGACCACGCAGGCAAAGTCGCGGGCAGAAGCTAGTTAATTATATTTTCAATAGGTCTTTTATTTTCAAAAAACCGAAACTCTAAACGATGTTTATAAATCTGAGGTATTCATACTATCTCCTTGGTCGTTCCATCTTGTCGTACTGTTTGATGCTGTAGGCTACATGCTCCGCGTTATAAGGGTCCTCGCCGACAAAGATTCCCATCTACACAACAAGGTTTTTCAAAGGTAAATGGTAACATGGAGTGGAGGATAAAAATGGTCCAGAGGGGCAATGGGGGCATTTGCTTCCCCCTGATTCACGAATCACGATCGAAGCTCTTTAATAGAATATCCTATCATTACATGGGACCTGAGTCCAGAGACAGCCAAAGAGGCATACAGGAAGCTAGCTAGGTGTATGTTTATGTTATGACCTCTATTCGTAACACGTGGGTTTAAAGATACTTATTTATTTTCAAAAAAGTCAAACAATGTCACTAATGTACATGAAAATGTACAAATGTACAAATGAAAATGTAAAACATTTGATAATTCTTATGATCATCGAATTAGTTTCATAGCCTCAAGTGCAAGGTTCTATTATTTGAGACAGTTGAGACTTAGAACCATTATATATGCATTCAATGGTAGTATAGTTGTACTGCCAAAATATACCTTTGGCAGTACACGTAAACTAGGTCGACTTACATTCAGGATCTCGCTGGAGTACTGGTTGATGACTTCCTGTACATCGTACCGCTTGTCTATGGTGAATATGACAAGAACGTGAGGCGGCAGGTACTCCGTCTCTATCACTTCCGCCAAGTCTTTTACTTGCTGTAAATTAAAAATTTTTGAATATCCTTCTATAAAAATAACTTATTTGTATGTTTTCCTTAACAAATATATATTACGTGGGAGAGCCATGCTTCGGCACGAATGGGCCGGCTCGACCGGAGTGTTACCACGGCCTCACAGAAAACCGGCGTTAAAGAACGCTTACGTTGTGGTTCGCCGAGTGAGTGAGGTTACCGGAGGCCCAATCCCCTTTTAAAAGGTCGGCAACGCACTTGTGACTCCCCTGGTGTTGCGGGTATCCATGGGCAGCGGTAATCGCTTACCATCAGACGATCCGTCTGCTCGTTTGCCTTCCTATCCCATAAAAAAACAATATTTTTATGAACATGTCAAATGGTGTTGACAAGCATGGGCGTACCCAGATTTTTTTAAGGGTTGGGGCAGAAGTAAATAGAATTAATTGTATTAGATTAAAAATGCTTTTTGTTTACTAACACTAATGTAAGATACAATTTATTCACTGCACTTATTTATAACATATTTATTTTTTTAATGTACCCGAATTAATATTTAATTTTGTCATTACATTTTATTAAAATACATACATGCACTCACGCCTTTCTGCCACAGGGGTAGGCAGAAACTATAGACTGCCACTTGCTACGATTCTTGCATACTTCATCCACATTCATACATACACGCCGGTTGCGAGTGCTACGTAATTTTATTAATCTTGCAAAATTCTTAGCTTCGGGTCAGAGAGCAAGGTGACCCACCTTGCCCCACCGTGAGTACCTACTTCGCCCATTTTGACTCACCTTAGGATAGAAATAGGCTAGTCCATTCGCTTTGGCTAGCTCGTTGGCCGGCGTGTACAGGCCCGGCACGAACATACCCCCTGGGGGGATGTAGTCCTCCCCTTCCACCTCCACGTCCGAATTGAACTGTTCTTCTTCTTCTACTTTCTCCTCGTCTAAGACACCTCCTTCGTGGCTCTGTTTATTACAGAAATATAAAAAAAAATCTAGTAGTTTGAGACTAGCGTGTAACCTATGAGAAGATGTATGGTATGAATTATAGTAGAAGAACACCAGGTATCGTATGTATGAATAGGGATGAAGCGAAAAAAGTATATATGTAAGAATCGTAGCAAGTAGCGGTCGGTAGTTTCTGCCCACTTTGGGATATAGGCGTAAGTGTGTACAATGTATGTACCTAAGCGCATCGCTACCTATCGGGTCCAAATGTGAATCTAAACCATCCAGAGACCTACTCAAACAACAAAAAAAATCATCAAAATCGGTCTAACCGTTTAAGAGGAGTTCAATGACAAATCCACATACAGAATAAAAATTATTAGGTACTTAATTGATAAATTGTGAATAAATATCTGATATTTAAAAATAAAAGAATTGAATGGATAATACATACATACCATCACGCCTGTATTCCCCGAAGGGTTAGGCAGTGGCGTAATAATGTACACCCACAGTTCGCCGGTATGTTTAGGTCCCATGTAATAGAGAACGAGACTATTGCAGTATTGCCATTTAATAAATAATCAAATCTATTCTATACCTATAATAAAATTGTAACAGGCCGTTGTCTGTACATTATAGATATTAAAGAAAAACTAATATGGGGAGTCTTTATTAGAGTAACAGAAGCCAAAATAACAATTTGTATAATTTTTGTCTGTCTGTAGGTATATTTGTACGCGCATCACGCGAAAACTGCATTGAATTGATTGCAATTTTCACCGATGTATTGCTAGAGGTCTAACTTAAAATCTGGTGCATGTTTCATCTTGATACGCCGCCTACAATCGGACTTACAGTATGTTAATCTTTTTGGGACGTGGGTGAAACTGCGGACAACAACTAGTATCAATATAAAATCCTTTATTCTACTACTTTATTCACCTCTCCAGGGGTTCCTTCGGTGGCAGTTGTGGCTGTAACGTCTGTAGCTTCTGACACTTCAGTCATCGCCTTCTCCGCTTTCTCCCCTTCGCCCTCTCCTTCTGCTGCAGCCCCTTCCTCTCCTGCTTTCTGTTCTCCCTCTACCTGTTCTCCCTCTACCTGTTCTCCTTCTGCCGGTTCTGCTTCATCTGCTGGGGCCTCTGGTATTGGATCGGCTGGTAACTAAAATATAACATTACTAGACTTCCCGTGCGCGACACGGCAAAACCGTGAAAAATGTTCCCACACATTTTCTCGCGTGACAGAAATAAAGACAGAACAATAAATAAAATAAATTAAATAATTTATTTATCCTGCCCGCGATTGAAATATTTTCCTTTCTAAAATAACTAAATAATTTATTTCATCTTTTACAATTATTTACATAATAATTGTAATGTTATTTTTAAATAATAAATAATTGACGAACAGTTAATACCTTACATGCAGTGTAAAGCTGATGAGTTGGAAATAAAAAACGGCGAAACTTTTTAAAATATATATTAATTTACGTTCTCTAGTGCAAATAAATGTGATTCCGAAAATTTAAGTTAGAGTCCAGTGTGATACCTAAATATTTCATGTTGTCTGTTTTAATTAAAGTGGGACAGGTACATGCAGTATCAGCATAATTCTACAGATATGCGCGTGAATGTTTTGGTTAGTAATCGGTATGTTCCTCACAGTAAATGAAATATATATAGTTTTATCAGCATTTAATGTTAAGAGATTTTTATGAAGCCAGTCACATACGGTGATAAAGCCACTCTGAGCGTATTCATAGACCTCGCTACGAGTATTAGCAAAAAATAACAAAGCTGTGTCCGCATACAACATTATAACAAAATTATAAAGTCTCAAGTTGCATAAGTCATATAAATTAGGAAAAGGGTGGGGCCCAAAATACTGCCTTGTGGAATGCCATAATTGGTGTTTTCAATGTCCGCACTTGTATATTGACCAATTTTAACACATTGTTGGTGGTCACTAAGATAATCTGAAAGCAGTTTAAGTTGGGTTCCCCTTACTCCAATCATTCCAAGCTTGTGCAGAAAAATGGAGCGTGAAATAGAGTCAAAAGCCTTGTCAAGGTCTAAAAATAAGAACATAGAGAATAATATAGAAACAATGAAAAGATAGTGAATATTTTATCATACCCCAGCAGCGATCCTGGCCATTCTTTCCTCTTCTTGGCGCTGCTTCTCTACCCGCGCCGCCTCTTCCGCCGCTTCGCGCGCTATGCGCTCCTGTTCGGCTGCCAGACGCTCCCGGTCTTGTTGTTCTTCTTTCTGTACGAAAGAAAGTTTAAGTTCTGGGCGATTAAAATGGCCGCTTTGGGTGAATTTCTATAATAATGTTGTTTTAGTGAAGGAAAAATCAAATCGCGGGCAGGATTCGAACCTGCATCTTCTGGTTGGATACACCAGATGCTCTGACCTCTAAGCCACCGCGAGTGTATCCAACCAGAAGTCGAATTCGAATCCTGCCCGGAATTGGATTTTTCCTTCACTAAAATAACTTTATAATCTTAGCATGGAAAATGCAAAAAAATCACAAAAAGATATCTTTACTAATATTACAAAGAGGTAAAGTTTGTAGGGGGTAATCTCTGGATCTACTGAACCGATTTTGAAAATTATTATTGTGTTGGGTAGTCCATTTATAGAGGAAGGTTATAGGCTATATAACATCACGCTACGTCTCTTAGGAACGGAGCAGCGCGGGTGAAACTCGCTAGTACAGTATAAGCTGACCTCGCGAATAAACAAAACAAAAAATACCTAATTTAATTTTTAATAATGGAATTAAGTGAGTGATACCAACACAACACGATAAAATCCGTAAAAATGGTTAAAAATAAAAATAATGTTATGTGCAAAACAGTTTCGGAAAACGGTTTCAGAAAAATATCTGACTTGTTTGGGGGTAGGAACTCTAGGGGTCTGACTAGCTGGCGACCACCTTTACGTCGGAGTCTGTCGTAAAGCACCTTGGTGTGTTTCGACTTTTGCACGTAAGAGCCAGTTCCCCCCGGTTGCTACGGCTCTGGCAGTCTGCAGTCGGTCTCTTAAAGATGGGCAACTCATCAGCAACTTCTCTGGTGATGCAAGTGTCCATGGGCATCGATCACTACTTGCCATCAGGTGAGTATGTGGCTGACGATGTCATCGTTTATTAGAATGTACTTACCGTAGACGATATTCTTGTTTTCTATCTACATTAAATTTGAATGGGGCTCCCTTAGGAATATATATAGGTCATAGATACACAATTATCGGAAATATCGGCGAACAACAATATACATGAAAAAACATACAAGTGAATATAGAACCTCCCCCTTCTAGAATTTGATTTGAATTCAGTTAATAAAAAGACGGAGTGCGTCGTTTCGGTTATCTCGGTATGAAAATAGGTCAGAGAGCTAGCGAAGAGTTAGCTAATGGTGTATTATGCTTGGCATTTCTTTACGCGACCGAATCAGAAATGAGAAGAGAGAAGATGAGAAGAACTAAAGCTTAAGTGGCCGTTAGCAGGGCACATAGCTCGTAGAACTGATGGCAGTTGGAGCAGAAAGGTTCTCGAATGGAGACCACGCACCGGAAAACGCAGTGTAGTCGCTGGGAGTCGTTGAATGCAGGCGGTATATAACGATCCTCGTGGAAATCTTTAGGGAAGGCCTTTGTGATGATGGTGATAGTTAATGGTTCTCTGATGTCTCTGACCTGTTTCTGCAGCTTAGCATTGTACCGGTCGCGGCGGACCTCTCGCGCCGTCTTGCTGATGGAGGCGTAGCGCTCGTACGCGGGCACGGGCGGCAGTTGCTTCTCGGGAGGCACGTCCTCTTTGGGGATCGGGATCTCTTCATAAAGCGTGTACCGCATTAGTTCTGGACGGAACAAAAAAAAGCGTTTCCAGGGTAACTAGCACGGATTCCGTTGGGTGCTGCAGCCGGTGGTATTTGTATACCGGCAATCTTTATTTGTAATGTGGCAGAAAACACCGATAGGTACGTGTGTACTGAACAGCTTTATTGTTCAGTGCGAAATTACAAGCTATACCTATGCAAATATTTGTTATAATGTGCGCGAAATTGTGAGCGTCAGCCTAAATTTTAAGAGCGTATTCATACAGTTCCAAATAAGTAGTGGGTTTTATGGAGAACAGTCGAAAGGAAACTCCATAGATAGGTCTCCTTTAAATAATGAAATAATATCCAGTTTTTCTTCTTTTTTAAAATTTTGTTCTAAAAATCTGATGTAGTTTGATTTGAAACTCCAGGTTACAACCGAAACTAAAGAGAACCAATGGCATACGAGACAAGTAGCGATGTGTCAACTCGGTTTGGCAAACCGGGTCAACCCGGGTTGAGAGTAACTCGAATCAAACCGAGTTACTACCTATCCAACTCGGTTTGGGTTTCTAACCGCTAACGCAGACGAGACGGTGCGACGTGCGCGCGACGCTACACATCGTTTGCCCCGAGCCGAACGATAACCGAACGTAACCGAACGAAGTCTTCGCCGCCGAGTCGAGTTAGCGATAGCGTAATTGTAATTAGTTACATGAGACTGATTGTAATTCGTAGGTACCCAAATAGTTGTCGTTATGTTTATTTTTGAGAATTTTATTATATGTACTTAAGTACGTTATTGTAGTTACTTACATGAGATTGATTATAATTCGTACCTAAATAGTTTCCGTTATGTTTAGAATTTTATTAAACTTTTTGTGATAGTGAGACTGATTAAAATATAAATATTTTTTAGTGTATCTGCTTTTCACTTTATAACAAAAAGTCCAAAATGAACATTTAAATTTCTCAAACCGTTGCGAACGTTTCGGTTACCTACGCAAATGCAAATATACGCAAGCGACTTTTCGAACCGAATCGGGAACTCTAACCGTTCAAAGTCGTCATCTTCACGAGTTATCTACCCGCAGCCCGCGGTCGTTTCGGTTTGGATAACCCGGGTTGCAACCCGGGTTGAGTTCAATTTTGATTCGGTTAGAAAAATTTACGGGTTGGCCCATCGCTAGAGACAAGCCCTCATTTAAATTAGGGGATAAATATAATGACCACCAAATTTAGTAAATTGATCACCAAAATGCTTACCAAAATGGATAAATGGTCACCAAAAATTAGGTTTAGGTTAGGTTAGAACTTATTTTGGTGATCATTTACTATTTTTGGCAATATAAAGTGATTTTTTGCCATAACATTTTACTAGATCTGGTGGTTAGTTAAACATATTTATTTATTACATTATAGCTACTTACTAACAAAGTCCCGGGTGTCCGTCTCGAACATCTTGAAGAGCACGACGAGCACGCGTCCGTCGAGCAGAGCGTGCAGGCATGCCTCGTTGGCGTCCACGTCACTCATGTACAGCGCCTCGCGTGCTGACCGCTCGTCCAGCTGGAACGTGTCCTTAGCCGCCACCGTTATGTCTGCAAGTGCAAATCGCTTAATTATACAATACTGATAAATGACATAATATACCATCATGCCTGTATTCCCCGAAGGGTTAAACACAGGTGTACTAATGTATACCCACAGTTTGCGGCATGTTTAGGTCCCATGTAATAGAGGGCGAGCTACTACTGAGAATTTCATAGAAAAACTCAATAATATTTTGCTCGACCTGGGATCGAACCATCCGGGACTAGGTTAATGAGGCTACTGATCAATATTTATTTACCAGCTGTTGCTTACCTATTTACTGCGGGTTCTAGGCGGGGTAGCAAGATGGAACATGACACACAACAACTCCAATTCAGTGCAGTAGTTTCTGCGTAATGCGCGTACAAACACAAACAATTTTCTTTTTATGAAATTACAAATTGTTTTGACTAACTACTACTACTATTATTTCTCTTATAAAGACCTCTCAGACCAGCCTATAATCACGCCTGTATTCCGCGAATGGTTTGGCAGAAGTGTACTAATGCCCATGCACTGCAATGTGTGTCGCACATTACTAGTATTCTTGTTAACCCCTCGTGCTAAGCTAAATGCTTATGCTACGAGTGGGTTCATTTAAAATATGCACCAGAATTTAGCTTGTGCAGTAGTTATCAGTGGCCCGTATGCTTATCACTACACATAGTATAAAACAAACTCGCTGTCGCTGTCTGTCCATCCCTATGTATGCTTGAATCTTTAAAGCTACGCAACGGATTTTTTTAATAGATAGAATGATTCAAGACGAAGGTTTTAAGCTATTTAACATTACGCTACAACTCTTAGGAACGGGGCAGCGCGGGTGAAACCGCGGGCGTGTGTGTGTGTATCTCTGTTTGTGTCTGTGTGTGAGTGTGTGTGTGTGCGTGCGTGTGTTTGTGTGAGAGTGTCTAGTTTTGACTGCTTGAGTATTTGTCGTCTTCATAGCTACAATAAAAAAATGCCGCAACATACTGATCATGTCCCACTTCTCGTACAAGTCGTAGTGCGCCTGGTGGCAGTGTGGCCAGAACATAATGAAGTTAAGTCGCCTAATACTCTGGGACAGGCGCTCGTTCACTCTCTTCTTGCGAGCGGCGAGAGTCAAAACGCGCAGCCTCTCGGCTGCCTCGCGATATTCTTCCTCGTTCTTCAAGTTCTCCTGGATTTTAACCTGTAAAACACACAAAATTTTTAGTTTGATTTGGAGGAAATAAATATATTGCCTATTGAAATAGACCTACTTTTTACTTATTTTATAGTGTTTTTATTTAATTCCCGAGGTTACGGATCCTTTACAGCAGCGGTTCCCAACCTTTCTTTGACCAGGGACCACTTTGATTTAATTGTTTTTAACAGGGACTACAACCTTTAGGTAAAATAAAATGTGTCAATCTGAAATTAAACCTTTTAACATGAGTACAAGATTATTAGACCTATAGGTAGCCGTCCATTGGTTGGGAACCTCTGCTTTACAGCATCCATGGTCACGGTTAGACTTGAAGTATTGGGCGTCTTATAGATAAAATTATTAACTGTTACCAGGCCCATCTTTTTCATTGGGCACTATGGGCAAGTGCCCCGGGCCTCCCAAACCAAGGAGGCCCCCTAGGAGGCTTTTTTGCATTTGTTTTTTAAAATAGTAGTGCCCAAGGCCTCGGATATGTTAAAGACGGCCCTGACTGTTACATGGTCAACTCAACATGGTCAGTTTTATGTGCGATATTTTTATCGTTTCGCTTCTTGCAGAAGTAATAGAAAAAAATAAAGGTAAAAAATTAAAACGCAAACGACAGTGGGTCGACCCACTTTGGAGAAATAGAAATTTGGCTGAAGAATACACGACATTGGTACTCCAATTAAATTAACTTTAAAACACGTCTGAACTCTCTCAATCCTTGCGTGCATAATGATTACGTAATAATAAATCAAATCTATGCAGGACATCTGCCGCGTTCGACGCTGAATGTAGCGGAACAGCGGTGAATGCGGCAGAACAGCGCTGACCTCGAACTACATCATTCGCATGATAAAAACACATTTGTCCTCATTTTATACCTGTTTGACGCGGAGACTCGGAAAGCTGAACGGACGCGTACGCGTCTCCATACAGAAAAGTCGTTTTCTTTGGACATAAGCTGAATAGAGTTGAATAAGTGTGAGTAGTCCCTAAAGGATCCCAAACGTCGGGGTTAAATAATAATATAGGTACTTACCTACTTTAATAAAAAGTAGTTTATTTCAATGTCTAATATTTGCGTAAGTGTCAGTACTTATATATATAGCTTTTGCCAGCGACTTCGTCCGCGTGGAATAGTTACTTTGTTCCCTAGTTCTTCGCCCGCGGTTTCACCTGCGTTGCCCCGTTCCTAAGGGTTGTAGCGTGATGTTTTATAGCTTGAAACCTTTCTCATGAATCACTCATTTTCCCAACATTTCCCTTCACTGCTCTGCTCCTATTCATCGTAGCGTGATGAAAAGTATACTATAACCTGCCCAGAAGTATGAAGAACAAGTGTACCAAGTTTCGTTGAAACTTGAAATCCGTCGAGTGGTTTTTGTTTCTATAACGAACATACAGACAGACAGACAGACAGACAGACAGACAAAAATTTTACTGATTGCATTTTTGTCGTCAGTATCGATCACTAATCACCCGCTGATAGTTATTTTGGAAATATATTTCATGTACAGAATTGACCTCTCTACAGATTTATTATAAGTATAGATATAGATTAAAATGTCTCTGACAGTCTGCCCGTACTTAACCATGGACGTTGTAAAGGGTCCTAATCCAAAACGTCAGGATTTAGGTAACAATGTAAGTAAATATAACGCCATAAAATCCGAAAAGTGGTTCTAATTCAAATCACCTCTTTTTTGGGCATTCTTATTTTTTGATAATTTGATAACTGTGATATATTGAGGAACAGTTCAACAATACGTAGAACAGAACAACAATACGTGTCCGTAACGTCTTATCACAGACGTTACGGACACGTATTGAAAAGAATAAGTATGCTGAGTTGGGTTGGACATGTTGAATGTATGAATTAAAGACGATCAACGAAAGGAATGTATAAGGCGAATGTCAGCGGCAGCGCCGGTAGATGTCGCCTTATAAGAACATGGGCCGTTATTATTGGCGAAATCCTTTAGAAAGGTCAGGTGCGTAGCACTCGCAACCGGCGTGTATGTATGAGAAGATGTATTAATGTGGAAGAAGTATGCAAGAATCTATAGTTTCTACCTACCCCTGTGGGCAAATCGTAATAGTAATGATTACGTTGCGATTAGGTGCCCATGTCACGTCGCTGCATGTTTTTAATAGCTGAAGACATTAAAATGCTTTCTTGGAGCTCTCTGCTTATAGCAGTGTGACATTATAGTTAATGTAAATAATAGTATTTGTATTTTATCAGCATGCATGTTTATCGCCACCCCATCGCCATAGCGCCAGTGCAAATTTGTTTTAGTTCTTCTATTACTCGATAGATGGCGGTGTGCATTCTACGTCATAATCTGAATGGCGGTGTTAAGATTCTCCGCGACTGAATGACCCTCCTCGGATTTTGTGCGTCAGTTATCGCTTCTCGGCCTTTTGGCTAAGATCAAAGTGTAGTATCTGTTCTTTTCAGCTTAATATCTGAAAGTTCCCTCACTGAGGGACCAGTATATTAAACTGATTTTTGTAAACTGACGGGATGTTCGGGGCTCGCTCCACTCCCGTCACGGGTCGGCCCGGCATTGCAGTGCCGCCGGGATCGGCCCACATATTACTTAAAACTGTACGACAGAGTGATAGCGCGACGTAACATCGGAATTCCTTTACATGATTCACGATTTTTCACGCTTCACTCGCGTTGCCCCGTTCCTAACATCCGTAACGTGAAAAACTGGTTTTTGGTTTTTAGTGTAATTTCCGTGTACTTTTTCTCTCCATAAAACTTTCCTCGGAGTTCAAGGATTCTTAAATAAAAAAAATATTAACCGGATTGGTCCAGCCGTCTTCGAGTTTTGCGCTTAGCAACAAATTTTGCGATTTACTTTTATTTATGTAGATATAGGTAGTCCTTCATCCAACGACTAAATTAGTTAAATAATTAACGAGACGTAAAAAAAGAAACCTATTACATGGGACCTAAACACATACATACATACACGCCTTACTCCCACAGGGGTAAGCAGAAACTACAGACTGCCATTTGCTACTATTCTTGCATACTTCTATTGCTTCATCAATATACACACATCTAATTTATACATACCAGCGAAATGTGGATTACAAAAACCTCTGACTAAAGTCTAACCCTTCGGGGAATAAAAGTGAGCGTGATGGTATGTTATATAAATAGATACGACTACAGTTCCCGTGCGCAACTTTGCCTGCGTACTTAGGTAATTATCGTTTCTAAAATATACTGTGCCACCCACTGTACCGACTCCATGGAGGTTTCATATCATAAAATGTATTATGTCTCATTTAAGGAAGAAAATGTGTGTGTATATGTCTAACGCATGGTAGTGTGTGCGGACTTTCATACAAACTTTCATAATCACCCTTTTCACGATGTTAGGGGTTGAACTTCCAAAAATCCTTTCTTAGTGCTCGTCTAAAGTGCAAAAGGAACAGCATTCAAACTTTCAGGGATCTAGCTCCTGTAGTTTCGGCTGTGCGTTGATAACTCAGTCAGTCAGTCAGAGGGCCAAGTGTGAGTTTCATTTCGCCAACTCGATTTTACGCATCGACTGCGCGCTGATTGGCGATGTCCGTGATCTTCACCACTCTCCACTAATTAGAAAGCCGAACGCAGTCAATGCGTAAAATCGAGTCGATGAAATGAAACACACTAAGCACTCTGGTACTTCTTTTATAATATATATAAATAGAAGATAATAAACTAGATAACGTACCGCTTCTTCAGGCAGCATCTCATGTATTTCCAACCTGGGTCTGTCCAAGTGGATGCCCTGGTTCTCCTGCTCCAATACCTTAAGTTCTTCTTCTATGATACGGCATAAATCAATGCCGTTGGGGCCAAACATCGCGCGGGTCAGTTTACCATGCTGTGAAGAAAGAGGCATGACATCTAGAAACATTTGTAAGTATTTTACTATAGATAATGTTGCTAATAAGAACAACTAACAACTGCGCGGAAGCTGCATTTGTCGCGGTTAATCTGTAGATGGGTAACCATTTTTAAATTTATTATCTCTTCTGTTAAGTTATTAAGTACTAAGATAGTAAGATGAAAAAATAATAAGTACATGTTATCCACGATTTTGAAAGGTATGGGCGCGCCCTGGGTTACTTTCATGGAGATGCATAAGATGGCATTGCATCTACACATATTAACTAATATTAAATGAAGAATTATAGGTACATGTACTTATATTATGTAGATAAATTAGCAACCTAGACGCTGATTTCTCTGTATATTTTACAGGTTCTAATACAATATCAATCGACTTACCACAATAAATAGAAATACCGGTTCACTTTTGTCTTTGAATCTCGCCAAAGTATCAATGTGATCAGAACAACACTAAAATCAACAAAAAAATAGTGATGATAATACGCTTATACATATTATTGATGTCGATGGAAGTCTTGTTTACTTTTGTAATTGAACACCTACATGAATCGTTTATTCTTTTTTCAATATATTTATAGTTACACTAGCATCTGCCCGCGACTTACTCTGTGTGGACTTCAGAATTGGATCCGACCTGGATAAAAAGAAGCCCACATAAGTGCTATTCCATACTATAATCTTACCTAATTTCAGTCCTCAGTAACAAATATCCATGCATCCTCACAAACATTCACGTTTATTAGGAACTAGCGACCCGCCTGCGGTTTCACCCGCGTTGCTCTGCTCCTATTGGTCGTAGCGTGATGTTATAGCCCATAACCTTCCTCGATAAAAGGACTATCCAACACAAAAATATTTTTTCGATTCCAATCCTGAAATTAGCGCGTTCAAACAAACTCTTCAGCTTTATAATATTAGTATAGATTATTATTATTAAGATTTATGCGTGCTCAAGCATTTCAAGTAAACGTTAAAAAACAAAGTACCTAGGTAGGTAATTAGGCATTATTGCTTTCATAGTTAAATGTTTTATTTCAATTAGACCAATAATACAGGTAGGTACATACGAGTTTTCAAATTAAGCTGTACGGTTCCAAATAGTGGGCCTTATGGCGAAGAACCGGCAAGAAACTCCATAGATACTCCTTTAAATAAAAATTATAACATTGTATTTTTTTACAATCTTACCCGGACCATTGCGATTCGATCTTGTCCTATTTCCAGCTTACCCTTCCTAACGGCGTGGCCAGTAGCCAGGCAAGGGCCGCAGAAATCCGAGTACACCTCCATACCTGTTTTATATCCTTACATAATAAACAAAACCACATTCAAAAACATAAAAATAATGTTAGGTGCACAACAGTTTCGGAAGTCGGTGCCTTCGATTTGGTTTGAACTTCTGTTTTCGCCACCGACTTCCGAAACTATTGTGCACCTTGCTGCCGACAAACTGTCTTGCAGTTTGGCAGATGTAATTTTATGATCTTTGTAATTTATTTTATTTCAATAAAAAAAAACCTATCATTATTTTTATGTTTTTGAAGGTGGTTTTACATTTTGTTAAAAGTTATTTTATTTCAAAATTTTTAGAAGTGAGTAAAATTTTACGCATATCTAGACGACGTTATCATTATATCATTTACGTGTTATTGTCATTTTGTTCTAAATTTTGTGATCAGATGTTGACCAAATTTTTATGTGACCACCTCTGAGCCTCCACCTCTGAGCTATCGATAAAAAAAAAGAATAATCAAAATTGGTTCGCGTGATATTGAGTTATTCGTTCATTTGTCGCGCACATACTTAATGCAAAAAGTCTTATAATGGTTTATTCATGGATGCCATTGTCAAAACTGGATCAAATTGAAATGGGACCACACTGGAAGCACCAGCTTTCAAATAAAAAAGAATCATCAAAATCGATTCTCCCAGTCCGTAGTAAATACAGTCATACAGTTGTTGAAGTCGGTTGAAAACAAAGTCCCCACGCCACGTGCGCCACTTCAGAGGCGCGTGGTTATCTCGGGGGTACTGTCACAATCACTCTATTAGTATAGCTTATATATTGTAACATAGATACGAGTATATTTCTTTTTACCCGATTGCGGTGGAAACCAGAAGGGTAATTTTTCTACGATTTTTTAGATCTATTTAAAGGTAATAAGTTCCAAAGATGAGATCCTCAGAGGCTATTTCTCCGTGTTTATATTCATACAATACAATCTACATACTGCAGTCACTACTTACAAATAAGTTGGTCAACGTGACTTGCAAGATAGTGCTCAAAGTCCTCGTTATTCTCAATGGTCTCTTGGATTGCTACTGCTTGCTTACGCGCCATTATTTTCAATAATTCCACAAACTTCAAATTATCCTACACAGAAAACTCTGACAACACAATTTGACTGTGTCTGACGTAGGCGTAGGAAAAACTCGACGTTTTAAAGAAAGAGTTTATGCTTTAGTTACTTATCTGACCTCCATATTACTACCTTCAGAGTAGAGCAATACGGGGATCAGTGGTTTCGTTATAATAGCGGTACTAGCAGTACTAGCGGGCCCGGCAAACGTCGTCTTGCCCTGTAAAGAAAACAAATCATAGAACCCGATTGCGGTGTCACCTACCACCCAGGGACCCACTTTATCACACATAATCAAAATCACACCAGTACGTTAGGAAGAGTTCGGACAATGCACACAATACACACAACGCCATCTACAGGCCATACCGAAACAGAAAACCTCACAGAAATCAACGCCATGTTCATTTGTGTCCGTGTTTTATTTCTGTCAAACTGTTCCCGATACAAAATGTATGAGAAATTAAATTTTCTTCATAATGTTCTCATGATTTTTTTTCGATATTTTATAAAGTTATTCTGCTATTCGGGGAGGAGATAAATCCAACAAACCAAAGATCATCTTTTTGTGATTTTTTTGCATTTTCCATGCTAAGATTATTAAGTTATTTTTTAGTAAAGGAAAAAATTCAATCGCGGGCAGGATTCGAACCTGCGTCTTCTGGTTTGAATTTTTTCCTTTACTAAAAAATAAACCAAAGATCATCAAATTCGGTCCTGCCGTTCTTGAGCTAAAAGTGTTGTAACAGATCCGACTTTGTTTTACATCTAAAAGATTTAATTCAGTAACACCTGTATCTAATCTAAACAAAAGATTTGCATTGTGTCTAATATTGGACTTGTAAGATATTGTCTGAAGTAGGTAGGTAGCTTATTTATGTGTATCTTGTGAAGAATACCGTGAGTGTATGCAGGTAGGTTTGATATTCAATTAAACACAAAGTTATATTAACGTAAACTTTATATTATATATTAAAACTTAACACATAGGTACATTGCTTATAAAATTAGAAAAAAGCCTGCTATCAACAAGTTTTAAATAGGTACCTAATAAGTATTTCTAACACTAGAACCAGGAGGCTTACTCTTGAACTCAATTCCGATACATCGACATTGGAATTGTGCTGCTTCGTCAAGTTTCGTACTCTTGAATCCGAGACTAGCGCCAAATTGTTTCAATACTACGCGGTGATCGAGTGAACTAAATAGGATTGGGAAACGACCCAACAATTGGCCAATCAGGGATGCCGATAGAAGGTTAACGGATTTTTGCTCAAGAGTACGAAATAGCCCGACAGCCAAATTGACATTGGAATCAGATCACGTTTGGATTGGTAGATATTGTATTGTTTTCAAGAGTAAGCCTGCAGGGGGCTCACTCTTGAACTCAATTCCGATAAGTCGACATTGGAATTGTGCCGTTTCGTCAAGTTTCGTACTCTTGAATCCGAGACTAGCGCCAAATTGTTTCAATATTGCGCGGTGATTGAGTGAACTAAATAGGATTGGGAAACGACCCAACCATTGGCCAATCAGGGGATGCCGATACAAGGTTAACGGATTTGTGCTCAAGAGTACGAAATCACCTGACAGCCAAATTGACATTGGAATCGGATCACGTTTGGACAGGTATTGTATTGTTTTCAAGAGTAAGCCTGCAGGGCCGTTTTAAGCATATTCGGTGCACGGGTGCGAATGTTGGCCAAAAAAATCGAATGTGTTTCGTCAATAGATGTTTGTGCCCCCATGTGTGTCGTACGCCTTACGCCATGATAGGGAAGCCAGCACTGACCAGAATATCAGTAGGTCTACGTATAGGTAACCAAGAAACAATCAGTCTTAATTGTATAAATTGATATGTTTTTACAAAAGAAAAAATCGATCTCAGGCAGGATTCGAACCAGTGTCCTTCAGGGTAAATACTCCGGATCCTTTAGGCAAATAGAACTAAAACCGAAGTACCGAAACCACTGCCTGTGATGTCAAATTTCTTTTTTTTTCGCCTGATGTACGTATTCTTTTCCACAATTGGTAACATAACAATGTTTAGCATGCTCTTTAATGCCAAATACCGTCAAAGAAAGGGAATGAGGAAAATGCCATTATTTTGACTTTGAGGCCGGAAAACAAGAAACAATTCTTCATCAGTACCATCCAGATGCAGTCACTCAACGTACCGCCCCTTTTCTTGAATTGCATATAATTAATGCTAAGATTTACAGACGAACATGCTTCCTGATTGAAAAGACAAAAATATATGTCTGAATTTTGCCTCAAAGTACCCAACATATCTATCTTCTTCTTCTTCTTCTATACTTATAATAAATCTGTAGAGAGGTCAATTCTGTACATGAAATATATTTCCAAAATAACTATCAGCGGGTGATTAGTGATCGATACTGACGCCAAAAATGCAATCAGTAAAATTTTTGTCTGTCTGTCTGTCTGTATGTATGTTCGTTATAGAAACAAAAACCACTCGACGGATTTCAACGAAACTTGGTACAATTGTTCTTCATACTCCTGGGCAGGTTATAGTATACTTTTCATCACGCTACGTTCAATAGGAGCAGAGCAGTGAAGGGAAATGTTGGGAAAATGAGTGATTCATGAGAAAGGTTTCAAGCTATAAAACATCACGCTACAACCCTTAGGAACTGGGCAACGCAGGTGAAACCGCGGGCGAAGAACTAGGGAACAAAGTAACTATTCCACGCGGACGAAGTCGCTGGTTAAACAATAAATGTTTTGGAAATACAAATAAATACCTTCTTGTACAGGGTTGACCAGATGGTAGAGGTAGGGTCAAAACAATTGTATTTCTATTGTGTCTTCTAAAGTTTAAAAGTTTATTTATTTGGAGCAACTTAAGTTTACAATTTACAAAGGAAAATGAAGATAGCAACAAAAGTAAAATACTGTAGCGCAGCTATCAACGCCCAACTCAAAGATAAAAAGGTATGTATGAGTTCGTAGCCGACTGTAGACAGCAGCAGCAGACGAAGTTATACACCGTAACTTATAACTTACTTCGGATTGATATACTCATTAAAATATCACATTTTATTTTGACTGGAAACATTTCCCAGACTATACCTTTCACCCATTAGACTAATCATATTTTTGATCTGTAAGGCATTAGTCTCCACTGTGATTGAATCATTTCCTTGTTGTTTTCAATCATCGCCAGTTTTGATTCATCTGAAATGATACAAGATCGTATTTTTTCACTTGACTTGTCGATAAACTAGGTATAGTAGGGTAGTTGACTGGTGTTTGATTATTTATTAAAAACCGGCCAAGGAGGCGAGTCGGACTTGCGCACGAAGGGTTCCGTACCATTATCTATAAAAACGGCAAAGAAACAAGTTTGTTGTATGGGAGCCCCCCCCTTAAATATTTATTTTACTCTATTATACCGGCAACAGACATACATCATCTGTGAAATTTTCAACTGTTTAACTATCACGGTTCATAAAATACAGCCTGGTGACAGACGGACAGACAGACAGACCGACGGACGGAGAGCGGAGTCTTACCCTTTGGGCACGGAACCCTAATAATAACAGTTTTATTGAAAAATAACGTTAACGCACGATTTAACTTCACAACGGGCTATCGTACACTTTGTCTAGCATGAAATTAAAATGCTTAGAGCTTCTTTATTTTTGGAACGAAGTTCCTTATCGCGCGTTGTGAAAGGGAAAGGGAAAGACGGAAAAAATTCTTACGAAAAGTTGTCACGACACTTTTTGCTATAGTAAGCTATTGTAAGCTGTGCGGCGTGCGCATGTTTCTCTGTCTGTCTCTCTTTCTCTAATAAGATAGTAGTTCCTTTCGATTAATTAGTGAAGGAAATGTAATAAAATTTTATTAAAAAAAATATATATTACAATTCCTTCACTAATTAATCGAAAGGAACTTCGTTCCATCCGGGTGTCCCTTGACACCTCTCAAGTATTTTGCCGATTTTAATTGTGGTGTGTTTTAACTTTTTTATAAGATCATAAGTTTCAAGTTCAAGAGTTCAAGAGTTCAAGTTCAAATGTTTTATTTCAAATAAGTAAGCTTTTACAAGCGTAAGGCGGTTTACAACAGATTCCGATGTCTCCCCAATAGGTCCTATCACAGAGCAAGTCAGATATTTTCTCGCCTCTTATGAGACGCCTCTCTGAATGACAGTGAGGAACAGTATTCTGACCCGACCCCCCACGCTAATTTGGTATAAATATTGTCAATGTTGTCACTTACCCTTGTCGAGTATGTAGTGCGCAAGCGCATCGCTGAACACAGTCACTGGGACGGCCATGTTGACGTACGGGAAGCATGCGCCGCCGTCGCTCGTCACATTAATCGCTATTATGCCTATCACTTCTACACGGTTTGTTGGACTGCAAGCAATTGTTTACTTTTTATTATTGGAAGATCTAAGCGAAGAAGTAAATGTGCCGATTTCGCGTCGGATAAATATGGGAACTGGGAAGAAAGATTCTAGTGCTGAGTGTGATAAATCAGGATTGGCGTTCAGGAATGAATAATTAGTTACGTGAATCTAAATAGAAGTGTTCTTTGTAAGTGACTAAGTATGTCTGTAAATCCTTCTTCTTTCTACCTCGCCACTACCGGTGGCGTCGTGTCCTTGACTGTTTACTTGTCAGTCTCGAACGAATTTCCACGAATCATTGCTTGCTCTTGCATCTTCACATAAATTATAGGACTCAAAACTGTCACGTTTCTTCGATCGATTTTCAATTGAATCTCCAAATAATAGAGTTTATAAATTACCTATAGGACACAAAACTTGACAAAGTTTCTTCGATCGATTTTCAATTGAATCTCCAAATAATAGAGTTTATTATCCATTGGGGTAAGACAGTTTGTGGTAACTTGATGTACTGTTGACTGTACAATACGTGTTAGCAAAATTATTAAAAGTTATGAGTTCTTCTATTTTTAAATAATACATGCATTTATATTATTGAAGGGCATGATAATACAATTATATGTCTTAAAAGTAATGTCGTTCATCATAGGACACAAACATATAGGTAATTAGTTGCCGTAATTAATTTATAAATTTGTTTAGAGAATAATAAGCTTTGTCGTTGTTTTTTGAAGCGTAACAGTCGCAACTCCTTACATAATATTTTCTGGTAGATTATTAAATGTTTTGATACACGTGGCGTAAATTTTATTCATAGCTAAGGTACTGTTTCGAGCGCAATCTAAAACAAGCCTTTTGGGCTTTCCTCTATTTTCTACTATATATAATACAAGAAATGAGATTATTTTGTATTATATAGTAAGTATAATATACTGAAGAAAGTCCTCCTGGGATATTCACTATAAAAAAAGCAAAAGAAAATAAGTAGGTACCTCGTAACCCTAAATATAGGTCCTCCACTAAAGCCGGATTGAACGCAGCACGACGTTTGTATCATAGAGGGCGACACTGTGTTGACGTGGCCCGACGTTATGGTGGGGATGAGATTCGTGAGGTCGAACTCGTTGTAGTAGGGGAAACCCGCCGCCAGGACCGACTCGCCTGTGACGTCAAATTATATTTAGAAAGAAAGTTTAATATGACAGTCACAAGACAAAGACAAAAAACAAAAAAGGCTTTATTTGATGTAAGTCTCCAAGCCTGCACCAAGGCCGTATGCCAGGAATCCATTTGCTTGGGTTCGAGCTTTGGCAGGAATTCCTTTCGGGGGAATAAATTCGAGCTCTGCACCAGAGATATTAAGTAAAAACTCAATTTTAAACTAGGTGTTTCCAAGAGGTATCAACCCGCAAATCCCCCTACGGCAATTGACTGCATACACATCAAATAGTATGTACCGTACCTTATGGTACAGTTCTAAGCTAGAACCTTATATACCTATTACTGGATTTTGCACGTAGAACATTTTCCTGATGAGTAAAAATGACCTCTTGTCGTTATTGCATCTCTTTCTTCTGAGTGACAATAATTACTGGAAGAAAGAGATGCGACAACGACTAGAGGTCATTTTTAATCTTGAGAAAAATGTTCTACGTGCAAAATCCAGTAGTAGGTAAGTATATAAGGTTCTTGGGTATATGCTACTTTGTCTTTAAATTTTAGAACATATTATATAGAAAACAATACATACCTTTTTCAGCCGGTACGTTAGAGAGAACGGCAGATTTCATATGACTCAATCTTTCTGGGTTGGTAAATAATAGAGCTAAATCATATGCCTTCTTATCGGGCGTCTTGTAGCGCACTATTGCTGTCTCATTCACTCCTCGACAGTATACTGATAATTTATGTATTTGGTACTGAAATAAATATTGGAAGTTAAGCGCGGCTGCAAATTATAAGACCTACTCTAACCACAGTCAAATGCCTAATGGCATTAAGACCATCTTTGCATGAAATACTTACAAAATTTTAATTTATTTTTGACTATCTGCGATTTCAATTTTATGTAGGTATTCAAGAAATGTATAAGCATTTTGTATCGAGAAGACAAGAATAGTGTTTTGCTTATACTGGATAGGTACAAGACATGGGTAGTTACTTGTTTCTTGCGTGAACGACAATATCGAGTTTCATATATGTATATACAAGTAGTCATAAGAACGAGAAAATGTCCTATAATGTGCAATCAGCTGTCTCGATATCTGTTAGATAGTAATTTATCCCCATGGTTAGAATGCTAGCTGTGTTTGGTGAGTAGTCCCCATATCAGTGGCATGGCCTGTATTTCCGTCTGGGTTTTTTTAAGAAAACTTGCAGTAGCGGTTCTAGATATAATTTGATCCCAGTACATACATAATTGCTTAGTTTCCAATAAATTATTTGAATTTGAATTAAGAAGTAATAGGCACGTGTCTTAATACAGGCTGAAAAACTGTAGGCAGACTGTGGATTTAATCTGGTGTACAGATTAACTGTGACCTCTATCTAAACTCGCGGAGAATATAGGCGTGATGGTTATAACATTGTAACATTCTCACAGATTTGACGACGTGTGCGCAGGTGACGACGTACCCCGCGCCCAAGTACACGCCCGCACCCCACGCGTGCCCGCACCGCACCAACACTGTGCACGAGTCTATCTCATCTGCAATTATTTAGGAAAATATATTTGTGGGTAGTTGTAAATTATCAATATGGCACCCAGCGTGGGACTCGTTATTTACAAAGAATTATAGTAATATTACCATTAGAGTACCTAGGGAATTTTGGTAAAAGGGGCAGCCGTCCAGCTCAACTATATTTAATGAGAGCTTATAATTATTAATAAGTAGATAATTTTTCAACACTCCATTTTTCCAGGATGAGATGTTTGGAATGAGTATTTTCCTCCTTGCCTCTCCTCCTACCATAATAATATAATAATTACCTAGAATATCCTGAAATGGGTGCGAGGCCAGCGGGCGGGCGGGCTGCGGGGGGGCGACCCGAAGCTTGGCGGACAGCACGGCCACCAGCGGCGCCACCAGCGTCAGCCCCACCCACTCGCCGCGGCACCACGAGACGCTACATACCACTGTGCCTATTAATTCCTTCCTGAAATAAAATATTATTATAAGTGTTGTTATTCCGGGCAAGCTCATTGATAAATCACTTGAGAGAAAAGAGTAAATGACACGTATTTTTTGTTATTAGATAAATAATTCGCTTAAAAAAAATATTTCTCACATCTGACTAGGTACAGTAGGTAAATAAGTGTGTGCGTCCAAAGTCGACCACGTTTCTCCTAGTTTCGAAAGTAATTAAACACATTTTCGAACTCTAACACTGTGTAGCGCGACTACATTTGCGCATTTGAAGTCAGCCTTTCGTTCGGAAAGGCTGACTTCAGATAAGAACAGTTTTTTGGGGGTACTGTAGACACACTATAATAACATAAGTATTATTAGAGGATACGATTAAAAGCAACTTTCACCCATCTGTTTTCAGGTATTTTTTATCAAATTTAGTAACTATGTTATAAAAAATACTGCGAGTGGAAAAGAAATTCCTAGCTCGACAGGCAGTTGGTTGCAGCTAGTGACCATAAAGGTTCATCCAGTGCTGGATGAAATAAAATAACGTTATAATTTTTACGAAATACCGTTCCTGGCGGGGTGTTGTGCTCAGTAGAGCAGCGTCGTGCTGCGATCTGTTGAGACTCAGCCCTACGCCAGGTGATTATGTTCAATAAAAAACATACTTACTACGGAATTTGTTTCCAGTATTCATCCGTGTTAACTATTATGTATCAACACTTTTCTGTTAAGAAAAGTAGATGGCGTTACTTTCTTTACTGAATTTGATTTGGGCTAGGTCTTAGCCAAACTCATAATAAATTAGTGAGTCTCGGTTTTGGACTCAGTAGCCTTAGCACAAACAACTATCAAATTTGTAACCTAAAGGTATCGTGTCCTCGACACATTAACGGAGAGTGACAAAAAGTTGGTAGCACAACGTAGCACACTGGCGACTTTCGAGATCTCGATATGATTCCGTTAGTGACGTTATCCTAATGTAAGTAGTGTTGTGTCCATGTGAACCAACCGAATGCCTTATTGAATGAATGAGAAATTCGAAACCATCAAATAGTTTCATATGATTTTACATAAAAATAAACGGTTTAGTTCTTGGCTCGTTTTTGGCTCTTGGTTTTATAAAACTGTCAGTGTAAATTCTTTCGAAGCTTAACTAATAGGACTGAAATCCTTTCTATTTTTTGTGTAATAAAGTGCCTTTATAGTATTATAGTCATGTCCACATAAAATTAGGTAATGTTACTTTTTTGGTAAAAATGTTACTTTTTGAGCTGACCCATGTTATATATATCTATCTGTCACTGGCAACACTGGTCAGTCGTGAACGTGAATCGTTATGTGTAGTCTGTGGAAATAAACGAGTTGTTGTGATTTACGTTATTTGAATTTGCAAAGAAAATACTTGATCCCCTATGATCATTTGATTGGACACAACGCTTCTTCTAAATTAAATCCATCATATCATGGATTTTCCCGTACAAAAACTAAAAGGGGAGATGGATTACCAGAACTGGAAATTCATGATGGAGATGATCCTCATAAACGAAGATCTCATTGACTGCATTAAATCAGATGAATGCAATGATTATAGCAAAGTGCAGAAAGCATTGGCGAAAATTTGTTTATCAGTAAGCCCTGCAGTTTTACCTCACATACGTAAGGCAAAAACAGCTTACCAAGCATGGTCAAACCTACACAAACTTTACGAGAAAATAGGTCTGGTTAGACGGGTAGATTTACTCCGTCAACTTTCTGGAACGAGGCTGGGTGAGAATGAGGAGATGGTGACCTACTTGAGCAGAGTAATCGCACTTGGACACCAGTTAGCAGACAGTGGCTTACCACTAAATGATGAGATCATGGCAGTCATTATTCTAAGTGGGCTAACAACCGACTATGACCCGCTAATAATGACTCTTGAAATCTCTGGAGCCAGCTTAAACACAGAAACATTAAGATCGAAGCTAATATCTGAGCACAGGCATTTGACTCAAATTAGAGAACAAAAAGTTGGTTTGAATTTACAGGTAAAGAAACAAGCCTATTCACAATGCTTTTTATGTGGGGAACAAGGGCATTTGAAGAGGGATTGTCCAAATAATCCCAAAAAACTACATAGGCTTATTGGATCAGCTGGAAATAACAGAAAGCTAGATTCTCCACCTGTGGGGGTGCGACGAAGAGACTGGTTTGTAGACTTGATAACTCCAAACCACATGTGCTGTGATAGACATATGATGATCAATATGAATGCATGCACACTTCAGATGAGCATCGCAGGTGGTAGAATTGTCAGTGCAAAAGGTGTTGGAGAAACGAGTGTGGTACTCCGTGGTGGTTACAAACAGAGAATACAAAATGTTTACTATGTTCCTGAACTAGCACATAACCTGTTATCCGTAACTGAACTTAACAGAAAAGGTTGCCAAGTCATATTTGATAATAAGAAATGTAAAATACTTAATGGAGGTGACTATCTTGGAACCGCTTCATGTGTTAATGGTATTTACCGATTAGATATTGATTAGGATCTGGAGTAGTTGATCAAGACAAGACCCATAGGTACAATAGATGCCTATTTGATAAATAAAAAAAATAATTAAGACTGAATGTTGGAATTTTATAAATCATGTCTGTTTGAAATTATAATAAGATAAAAGTTTATGTTTCTCACTTTCACACTACATATTGAGTATGAGTAGGGCAGTCTGTCATAATTTAAATTGGTGGGGATGAGGATGTACAGTCACAACTACCAATAGTCCAATATGAAGGTACACATTCAATGAAATTCAACAATTTTCTCTGAAACTGTTGCACATTGGTTAAAACTGTGAGAAGTGCTGACAAAATCTTTTAACACATACTATTACTATTTTATCTGTGTACGGGCCTTGTCTCAATACATTTAATTTTCTTTCTTTCTTTCTATGTATTATGATTTGTATAATATTTCCACATTTGAATTGATGCTCTAGAAGAAAATTGCTTTTAATTTTCAATCAATGTGTATGTAAGTATTGGTGGTTGTGATTGTACCAGTAGAAAAACAAATTGCACAACCCTTGTGTGATTTGTATGCACCATTCACCCTCTATATATCACTACATCTAGTACAATGAGACAACAGTGGTCCATTTTACTAGAAGGGCTGAAATCTAGGGAGTTAGTAGTGTGTACAATTGTATACAAAAGTCCCATAGGAGTTAAAGTTAGGAGTGATAAAATTAAGGATTTTAGCAATTATATGTATGAGCTATGCTTACCTACCTATTTTTTTTATCTTCTTGTCTGTTCTTTTTATGAGATCTTATAATTAAATAATAATTTATGTTTTTAAATAGCCTGATAAATTATTGTTATATGGGTTAATTGACTAGGTATATTAATTGTGTTAAGTTTGTGATTTTTTTATATTGACTTGATTTCTATTTGTGTTATTGCATTTTTTTTACTGTTGCATGTTTAATAAATCTAATTTCTGGAGACTCCAAAGAAATTTTCATTAAATCTCCTAATCTGAAAGAATCTCCCTCATCTTCTTTATTAATTTTGCCTTAGTTGTGGTAGTATTTTGTTCTAACATAACATAACATACCATCACACCTGTATTTCACGAAGGGTTAGGCAGAGGTGTACACCTACAGTTCCCCGGTATGTTTAGTTCCCATCTAATAAGGGGCGAGCCTATTGCCACTAACCGGGCACAGATCCACACTCCGAGCCGCAATCGAGAATGTCATAGAAAAACCCATTAACACTGCTTGACCTGGTAATCGTACCCAGGAAGGACCTCTAGCGTAGCAGTCACACTTGGGATAAAAAGTACCTCTTTAATGGAAATAAAACATTTTGACTTTGATCTTGCAATAGGTACTTACGTGGGTCCTTCAGTGAAGACCGGTCCACCTTCAGAGCCCAGTGCTGTGGCAGCGTCGGTAAGCAGCAAGGATGGCCTCTTGCCCACGACGCCGCATATAGAACCCCTCGTCACCGCGTTAAGGAACACCTGCAAGGATATCGACTTTAACTTCTCTGCACGAGATACCCAACGACAAAATTATTTCATGACGTTATAGCCGAGCTTAGTAATAAATAAAATATTCATTTTGTCTCTTAGCTGCTCTTAGTTAAAGTAAGTAGGAACTTGTACTTACCTATAACTTTAGTGCTGCCTCACTTCATAAAGATTGAAAGATTCCTCATCAGGAATTATAAGCTTTCAATCTCTATGAAGTGAGGCAGCAGAAGGCTAAAACCATCATGACTTGGCTAAGGCCAAGGTTCTGATGCAAAAATAGACGAATCGATCTTGTAGAACGAGCATTTTAAGATGTTTGCTGGGTGGGCACAATATTCCCGATCCGGGATAATTCTAATGTTTATTTATGCACAAAATAGTACAGGGGTGGACTTAATGCTATAAGCATTCTCTACCAGTCGACCATAGGGTGATACAGAGAAAAATGTGGGAGATGCAATAACCGGGTGTGTTGATAGAAGATCAATACATAAACTATAATATACCTATATATACTACCTGAAATATACACCTACATAAAAACTAAATAAACTATATATATACAATAAATAAAGGCTAACTGCCTCGTTAGCCTAGTGGTCCTGAGCGTGACTGCTACGCTAGAGGTAGGAGGCTTCGATTCCCCGGTCAAGAAGTATCATTGCGTTTTTCTATGAAACTCTCAGTAGTCGCTCGGAGTTTGGGATTTGTGCCTGGTTAATGGCAATAGGCTCCCCCCCTATTATATGGGAACTAAACATACCGGCGAACTGTTGGTACACATTAGTCTAACTATTAACCTAACCTTTCGGGGAATACAGGCGTCATGTTATGTTATGTTACATACAATACATAATATAATAGTAAACATAAATAAATTAAATACCATAAAGTATGTCAAATTTCAAGGAAATTTCGAGACTGGTCGACCCTTCGCGTGACCAGAGGGCTGGTTTGTTTCTAGGACAGCGTATAAAGCATTGCCATTCAGCGTGGCAATGCTGCCAGTCTTCTGGGCACCTTCCTGGACGACAGCGATGCCGAGGAATACTTTGCCGCTTAGTCACGCCTCTGTCTTTTAGATGTATATATATATATATAGCTTTTTTTACGTTCATGTATTTTATATAAATAGTGTTTATTAATAGAGTCAATGCTGAAATACTTTATAGTATTTAAAAACAAAAGGATTTTTTAAAGTAAATATTTTTATTTCAAGGGTCAAGAGAAAGCCTACAATGAATATAAAAATTAAAAAAACGTGTTATGTACCTCACACCCGAAAGGCGTAGAGTGGACTTCAAGAGTAGAACCTCTTCCTGTAGGCGACCGCACCACGTCCAGTAAAGAAGATAGGGGTCTCAAACTTTCAACACCTGAAAGAATTATGTATGCACGTAATCTAAAAGATTGATAACCATTTAAAAAGTGAGCATACACATCCAGTGACTTTTTTTTACTTAATAATTGTGTTCCTGTCTACAATAGAGTTTAGACCGAAATTCGATAAAGATAACTGCCTTCCTTAAATAACCAAACTTTTTGGTCGGTAATGAGTTTCTAACGGCCGGTTTCTATATCCTATCTGTCAGTAGATTTCAGTAGATAGGATTTTGACACTAGCTGTATGGAGCTTATGTCAAAATTCTATCTCTAGTAAACAAATCTACCGAGTGATATATTATAGGAACTGGCCTTATGTAGGTTTAATAACAATGAAAAATAAATTCTAGTTTTGACGTTAATAGATTAAAAGTCGACAATCGAACAGTCATGTCCAAAACCAAAGAAAAGAAGGCTGAAGAGAAGGTTGAAGATGAAAATAAATGTGATAAAAGGGGAACTCGTAATTACGCAAGATATTATGATTCTCCTGATGGGTGCGACGTACCAAAAAAGGTAATTAAGTAAATTTCATTTGAAGTCGGAAGTATTTTGAACAAAAATCCGTCACTGGAAATTCAACTGTTCTTTCAGTAAAGATTGTTTTCAAAAATATTTTAGAGCGATGCACCAAATTGTAATCTACAGTAATACCCTGGGGTATTACTGTAGATTACAATTACGTAATAACTTACGCGGTAGGTGGGTCCGAGCGATTGCCGGGTAAGTCGAATTCGCGTAAGTCGGGGTTCAACTTTGCATATAAATACATATAAAGTATGTTTAGTCGGGACCAGAGCTTCAAGAAAACAATAATTTAGAAGAAAAATAAGTAAATTTTTTAGTAAAGGAATAAATTCAATCGCGGGCAGGATTCGAACCTGCGTCTTCTGGTTTGATATACCAGACGCTCTGACCTCTAAGCCACCGCGAATCCTGCCCGCGATTGAATTGTTTCCTTTACTAAAAAAATAACTTAATAATCTTAGCATGGAAAATGCAAAAAAAAAATCATAAAAAGATAGAAGAAAAATGTTTAATAAAGTGTAAGATAATAAAACAATTTACATTGTTATGAATAAAGTAACCTAAACCGAAGTTATTTTGATGTCGAAGGATTCATATATTCTAACAATGTTGCTTGACGAGTTAAGTTTTTCTTCTTCTTACGCAAAATTTCCTCATTATCTCCTCAAAATCCTTCATTAGAATCTATTTTTTCTAAAATTTGTAAAATTTGTTAGGGGTTAGGGGTTCTGTTAAGTTTGCAATTGTCATTTGATTTACCGATTCAACTGGGTCTAGCGAATCAGTTTGTTCAATGTCTTGCTCATACTTACGCATTTCTATAACCTCGTTAATTGTTAGCTCTTGATTGTGTGAATCTAGCAATTCTTGAACGTCATCATTATCGACCTCTAAATTTAATTGTTTGGCGATATCGACCACTTCTTCTATTATGCTATCGAACTGAAAAATTCAAACTGAACACTGAGAGGGCGGAGCGAGAGAGCCGATGCGCGCGGCAATCAAAATGAAAAACCGCGTATCTCCGAATTCGCGTAAAATGGGGTAGCGTAAGTCGGGGTATAACTGTATTTATTTGTACCGACCTAATTGTTTCCTGTAGGAAACAATATTATTGTTTTGTCATAATGGAAATCGGGATCAGTTTATGTACCTAAGTATTTTGTTTTATTGATGAAGTCGGCAATCGAGCTGACGAGCCGCCTGGTGGTTAGTAGTCATCGTTGCCCATAGACACACCTGCAACACCAGAGAAGTTGCCGATGCGTTGCAGACCCTTAAGAGCCCCACGGACTACATAACAGACTGCCAGAGCAGTTGCAATCGAGTGGAACTGGCTCTTACGTACAAAAGTCGAAACCCACATCAAGGTGCTTTACGACAGACTCCGGCGTAAAAAGTAAGTATGAAAATATTCGTCACTAAAGCGGCTCTCTGTCAGGGCCTATTTAACCATGTCTGAGTAGCCGTTACTCATCGATGAAAAAAAAACATGGAATAGAAGTTGTATGAAATTATCTAAGTATCAAATTATATCGGGAACTTATTTGGAGGTGGTGAAATAGGCTCTTAGTGGCGATGAGTTCTAATTGGTACGGTACCTTTTCTCTTTCTGGACGTAGTCCTTGGTATCGTTATCCATGATAATCGAGCGTTTCCTATCAGATCATGGTGTGTACTCGCTATGGGATCGTCGCCGGCCTCATCGCAGGTACCTACGATATTCTGATGTACTCCCACGTCGTAGGGTTGGGACCCATGCTAGCCAGGTAATTCTTTACTTATCTTTTTTCAGTATAATAAGATGACAAACAAGCATAGCGATGCTAAACACTTGATGGTAAGCGACAAGTGCAGCCTAAAGACGTCAACAATATCTCAGTAGCTTTTTTCTTATGCCCAGTAATTTCATTGCTACGTTACAAACCGAAACACACAATAATAGCGGCAGTACATTTGGCAATGCATTGTACCCAAATCGAATGCAAC
This sequence comes from Acronicta aceris, assembly GCA_910591435.1. Classification (NCBI taxonomy): domain Eukaryota; kingdom Metazoa; phylum Arthropoda; class Insecta; order Lepidoptera; family Noctuidae; genus Acronicta; species Acronicta aceris. Next base: position 12,570,577 of record OU342774.1, on the reverse strand, counting down.
AGTGGAATTCTACTATCTCTTTTTTTACCTCCAAAAGCCCAGTAAGCAAAAATTCTGGGGTGAAGTGCTTACCACATTATTCACATTTTTTTTTACAAAAACCATGGTATTGTGATGTTGTCACTTACCATATGAACAGGACGTTAGCAAATGTCATTCCCACACATTTTCATATTGTCGTGATGTGTTCACGTCAATAAAAATAAATTCACTTCCAGGAGGGCTGATCAGAAATTAAGGATTTTGGGCTGTAGTGTTTTAAATTACAAGACTTGCATTCTCTTTTGTAGTTTTGGCGCTTAGATGATAGTACCTAGGACCTAATTTTTAAGCAGTACGCGATTGAACATGCGTCACACCTGTGGCTTCTGTATTTTAGAAACGAACAGTGCGTGCGTATGTGTACAAATACAAAGCGTGCATGTCCAATGTATACACGGCAACAAATCAAGCCATTTGCCCTTTGGAGCGCCCATATCCTGCTGCAATAGCGGTGATATTTGTAGCGCAACTTGACGTATTATTATCTGGACATATACCTAAGTACTATGCTTTTTATTTAGGTACGCCCGCCACATTGTTCCGATCTCTCTGATGGGAGCAACTTTCGCCGCGGTCGCCAATACGGTTCAGCACGCGAGACAGGCCGACGACCAATTAAATTATTTTCTAGGTAAATTCGTTTTCTGCACTATTTATATCATTTTAACCGTCATTTCCTTCGTACGGAACGTCGAACAGAAGAAATAAATATTTCGGGCGGTATCTTACCGAGGCTTAATAACTAAAGTTCCTTTTGCAGGTGGAGTAATGTGTTATTGGGGTTTACTATGAAATTCTCGGTAGCAGCTCGGAGTTTGGATTTGTGCACGGTCAATAGGCCCGTGCCCTATTATATGGGACCTAAACTTACCGTCGAATGTAAATGTACATTAGTACACCTCGGGGAATACAGGCCTGATGGTATGTTACTTGACGAAAATAATTCGCCTATAGAAAAATACTGTATTGCTTTTTTTCAGGTGGTCTAGCTTGCGGACCGCTTGTAGCCTTGTACACCCGGTCACCGCATGGCCTCGTGGCTGGTGGGGTCTTCCTTGGACTTGTGGGTATCGTCAAAAAGGAAGCCATAGAAAGGGACTATGCTTTTGTCCAGAAGTTTCCACCACACATGAACGGTGTTGACAACTGGAGAAAAGATTGGACACTCATCGCCGACCCTCGAGATGGTGATTATAATATTTTTTTAGTACACATTTTTTTTACAAAGACATCCAGACCCGGGAGAACTACCTGTCATATTTATCCTTACTAATAATAATATTATTAACGTGGAAGTTTGTGAGTATGGATGTGTGTTACTCTTTCACGCCAGAGCGGCTGAACGGACCTGGATGAAATTTGGCACAGAGATAGATTATAGTCTGGAATAACATAGGCTACGTTTTATCCTGGTCGGATTCAATTCTGAAGTCCACGCAGACAAGCAGCGGCACCGTCACTGAGTGCCAAACGTAATAGGGACTATGTTCGTTCTATAATATTAAAAAAAAATGCTGTATTTTGGGGTGTTTACTTACCTAATTGTGGCAATTTGGGCGCGACGACCTCCTGTGACGAATATTTTTTTATTTTATTTGGTAATGTGATTAGGATATTTAAGGAGCATATAGGTACCTTTAGGATCGGGGAGGGCTTTTTAACATAGTTTACTGTGATATTTTTTAATATAGTGTACCTAGACTGCTACTACCTCATTGATTAACCGTCGGTCCCAATATCAAATCAGTCAGTAGATTTGTTTACTAGAGATAGGATTTTGACATAAGGTACATACAAGTAATGTCAAAATCCTATCTCTAGTAAACAAATCTACCGACATAATCTAATTTGAATATAGTCAAAAATCAGGAAAAATATACGTACAGTGGCGACCAAAAGTCCATAGGCAATCTCACAACGCAATAGCGTGACGTTTAGTTTGACTTACGACCTTATATTCATTGTCGTTGACAAATGACACGCACTGGCTGTATCGACCTCGCTCGTACTGTTCATAGCAATGTAATCCTTAGCGTGCTTATGGACTTTTGAGCGTGTACTGTACTGTACATATTTTTTGTTAGGTACAGGGGTCGTATTATAACGTGCCAACGCCATCTTTTTTAGGTTGTGAGAATGAGATGTCGCTCTACATATTAAATAGCCTCATCTCTTTCTTACAACCTAAAAATGACAGCGTTAATACGTCATAATACGGCCCCTGTTCCCACAGACAAACCGTGAAAACGACTTTGTTGGGTTGTTTAGATATTAAGTTATTGTGAATGTTTATTAAAGATACATACATAGGTACATAATTTTTACACAGAAATGCGACACACTTGTGATGACGATTTCGATGACGATGACGATGATGATGATGCGGCGAAGAAAAAGAAAAAGAAGAAGAAGAAGAAGAAGAAACCATCTTGAACAAAGCGCCCCCTAGCGATGAACTACAGAACTTACAACGGAATAATTTTGTTTTAATGAAATATTAAAAAAGGTGTTTTACAAAAACTAATATTTTTGCTTATTCATAGACCGACTAAAAGGTAGGCAGAGGTGTACTAAGGCCTTACGATAACGTCTTAACACGATCATTTTTTGGTTGTGAGAAAGAAATAGCGCTTTTTAACGTGTATAGCGGCATCCATATCTTGCAATCGCAAAACGATATCAACAACACATTGTGGTACGGCCTCTGATGTAGGTATAGATCTACAATTCGCCAGTGGGTAAATTTTTTGGGTCCCATACAATAAAGGGGGCGGGTCGGGCCAGATCAAATCTGATTAGGGCTGATTTTTTAATCGTTAGATATCTTTTATCTGGGGAATAAAATCACGCCTGAGTTCGCCGAAGGGTTAGGCAGAGGCGTACTTAATGTACACCCACAGTTGGCCGGTATGTTTAGGTCCCATCTTATAGGGCGAGCTTATAGCCATTCATAGAAAAAAAACAGTAACATTTTGCTCGACCTGGAGATCGGACCCAGTATCTCTAGTGTAGCAGTCGCGCTTGGGACCGCTAGACTAATGAGGCAGTCAATTTCGAATTTATTCATCCGATATAGTTATCTGGCGATGAAAAAACGTCTCTTCGTCCAAACTCCGAGCCGCTAAAAACAATAAATAAAAACTCCGATAACTCGACCTGGGAATCGAACCCAGAAACTCGCGCTCAGCAGTCGCTCTGGCGTGACGTTACGTCAGTGCGGACATATTACTATCAAATGTCAGTCTTGACGTCAAGACTGATGTATAATTATTGTTATCCATATTCTTGCGACCAACAAGGACATAATATATTTATGTATAAACCAGCCGGTAAATAAAATAAGCCAACCTCTTTTGTCACTCTCCAAATCAATGAGCACGAACACCGAGAACAGTGCGTTGCCGAGCTTCATTTGGCTGTCTATGTCCCCCTCCCGATGGCCTATGGTCCAGCTGTATAGGATGTCATCTGCACATCTGTCCAGGATCGGACACTGCCACACGTGGCATATCCTAGAAATAATATCATCATACATATAGCACATAATATAGACGTTTTATCATTCCATAACCTTTTGACCACCACGTCAAAACAGAAAAGCGTGCCCGCGGCGCCAAGCTCCGTATTCCCATAAAAATCTGTCATCCAGTCGTAACCGTGGCGTGCAGTGCACATTTTGGTTTGTCATTATCGTCCACATGACTGTGGCGGTCAAAAGGTTAATTAAATAAATTAAATAATGTCTTGGTGTTGGTACTGTAATGTTGGTAATGTATTGAGAAAAAGATATATTACATTACCTATACGATTTATGCTTTCATAAATCCATAATAGTGAGAAATAAAACAGATAATATTATTTAGGAATTATTTTTGGTTTGTAAAAAAGTGTTAATGACCAATTTAAGCTGTAATCCTTGATCATAAGTGGATGACGCGAGTTCCATGATTTTTGTTCACCCAAAAAGCTCAACGCGTCTGAAGAAGTTTTCACTTCAAAAATATTAGTAAGTATTATCGCCGACGTCATCAGACCTTCGTAATTTCATATCCTTTTATTCGGATAATACCGATATAAGATAAACTGTCATGGTTGGGGCGCCGAAAAGGAAAAAGCGCTAAAATGTTGTAATAGCGAGCACATGTAAATTGATCAAAATTAAATTTCCAGGTCAAGCTAAGTACCTAAATAGTATTGGAATTTTCCATCTCTATACTTAGCAGTTCGGAGTTTGTTAATGTCAAAGGGTTCGCTCCCTATCTACACCATTCCTGCCAAAGTAACACTACAAAAATTTCTCACCTGCCAGTTAGCACCCTAATCAAGTAGCTGCTATGGTCCAAATCTCCTTGATGCAAATTCCTCTCTCTGCTTAACTTCTCTACGCTCTCATACAAGTTTGCGTTCTTTGACTGCTTCTTTTCACATGTGACGTGTATTTCTGGCAAATTGGCATAGAACTCATCACTAAGGATCGGTTTCCCTCTTGCTTTCCTGATTATTTTGGCCTCCTTCAAAGGAGATAATATGGAGCCGTGTGTGAGGACCCAGCGCTTGGAGAATCTGATCCCTGAGGCGGAGACCGTCAGAATGTTGGCGTATTCTCCGTCTTCTGAGTAATTGTATGTTACCATCACCCCTTCGACTGCCATGGTTCTGGAAAAACCTGGAATTAGAGAGAAGGTAGCATGTAATATTTTTAACTACGCACTTAATCTTTTGTGTGTTGCATAAGTATATCGCAGACGAGAAGCCCCGGAATGCCCGCGTGTAAAGGCACGCGACTATAGAAAAAAAACAACTTAGGTACCCAAGTATCTCCAGACGCCTCAGGCGTAAATACTTGGGTACCTAAGTTAGTATTGCCAGCGATTTATTTATACAAATTATATCGGCGATCACACCCACAATCCCGTAGTGAAGTTATCTAAACTGAAGATCACAATGTACTATAAATAGAACAATCTGGAGGAAACTGGAATCGACGGAATGCCGGCAATGATAGAACGACACCAAGATAAGATGCGCGTGATTGCTTTTAGGAATGACACACACCGGACGCCCAAATGTATACCTACCGCATTACGGACTGCAGTTGATATGACTACAGTACGTATTTGACACTAGCTATATTCGTTACCCGCGGTTTCACTATGTAGGTACAGTGGCGACCAAAAGTCCAGCAATCTCACAACGCAATAGCTTGAAGTTTAGTTTGACTTACGACCTTCTATTCATTGTCGTTAACAAGTGACACGCACTGGCTGTATCAAGCTCGCTCGTATGTTCATAGCAATGTAATCCTTAGCGTGCTTATGGACTTTTGAGCGTTTACGGCGGCGGAGTAAAAGCGTACCAGATCTTTAATTAGACTAATATAACTGTGGAACCGCATCCAAGCCGCGTACAACACACAGACAAACAAAAACTCTAAAGATAATTGTTTTGGTTTCTATTGCTCTTATAAAAATCCTTCATAATATTATGTTTTCTTTAAACCTCCTATGTTCTGTACATATACATTGGCCATTTACAATTTTACTATATTAGTAACATTGCAAGTGCTTTCGTTCAGCCACTAGCCATGTCTAGTTTCCTACGAGAAGTTGAAGCAGATTCGTTTTAATTATTTAAATTCCTAGTTATTGACTTGTAAAGAATAGTTTTTTTTTTTACTTCAGGGCTAGACTAAACTAGCTGTAGTTGGAAAAAGGCTGGTCATAATAATATTAAATCCCATTATTCTATTTGTAATGATTTTATTGTGCGCCCTGCTTTATTTAATAGATTTTGTGGAGTGTGTTGATATGGATGTAACACAATGTATGCCTGACCTTTGCTACTTATTATTTGATATGATTTTGCAGACTATAGAAATATAAGACAATATAAAATAATTGTTATTAGTCATGAAATGTATTTGATTATTATTGGGTTATTGGTTATTTTGATGATTATTTTCTGTTAGGTATGGCTCAGATGACTGATGATTTAATTAAATACTAGCTTTTGCCAGCGACTTCGTCCGCGTGGAATAGTTACTTTGTTCCCTAGTTCTTCGCCCGCGGTTTCACCTGCGTTGCCCCGTTCCTAAGGGTTGTAGCGTGATGTTTTATAGCTTGAAACCTTTCTCATAAATCACTCATTTTCCTAACATTTCCCTTCACTGCTCTGCTCCTATTGATCGTAGCGTGATGAAAAGTATACTATAACCTGCCCAGGAGTATGAAGAACAATTGTACCAAGTTTCGTTGAAATCTGTCGAGTGGTTTTTGTTTCTATAACGAACATACAGACAGACAGACAGACAGACAAAAATTTTACTGATTGCATTTTTGGCGTCAGTATCGATCACTAATCACCCGCTGATAGTTATTTTGGAAATATATTTAATGTACAGAATTGATCTCTCTACAGATTTATTATAAGTATAGATATAGAAGAAGACTAGTTGCTGTTGCCCGCACTTTCATTCACCTCCCAAAAAGAGCTATAAGTCCGTTAACATACTATAAGTCCGATTCTAGGCGGCGTATCAAGATGAAACATGCACCAGATTTTGAGTTAGACCTCTAGCAATACATCGGTGAAAATTGGTTTAAAATCCATTCAGTAGTTTCTGCGTGACGCGCGTACAAAAATTCTATTTTTTTTTATTTTGGCTTCTGTTGCTCTATTAAAGACCCTTCATATTAGTTTTTCTTTAATATCTATAATGTACAGACATCGGCCTGTTACAATTTTATATAGCGCACAGTAAACAAATATTATAGATGGCGCCACAGGTAGCGCCTAAATATTTTCATTCAAATATCTTGTTATCTGCTTGTATGAGGTATTTTAAGAGTAATTTAATATAAATTGACTTAATTTTAGGGCAGTTGTAAACTTAAGTTATTATAAAGTATTATAAATAAGTAAGTAAGTATAATAAATAAATGAAAGTAAATAAGCAGGTAGGTACCTATTTTAAAGTAGTTTCTGTCTACCCCTGTGGGAGAAAGGCTTGAGTGTATGTATGTAAATAAGTACACTTAATATAATGTAGTAGGTACGCGCGAATATTGAATTGAATATAATTGAATTTAAAATGATAATGCCTCTGTAATAATATTTAATTATTCCATTACGGATCAGATTGAGAATAAAAAAACCTAGATGAAAAGTAATTCAGTCACATTTTCTTTTAGGAACGATATAATCATAGCGTGACGTGGGAGGTCTCAAGCGACCAACATTAGCCAATACATTTTTGCAATACATTGCTTGCTCACACCGCATTTCAAAAACAAAGAGACAAATTCACGACTCCATGTATGCCGTCATTCGCGATAAAATTGCAGACATGCCGAGGTAATAATAAGTTAGTATGAGTAAAAGATGGGTTGAAGACAGGGTGCGCACACAATTACAAATTAGACATAAACACACCCATGGAATGGAAGTAATGAGCCATATTCAAGCGGGTGGTCAATATAGCCATGCAATTTGTGATGGTATAAAAACGATGTGTTAGCCTTTTCCCTCCAACTTGTTTTGAAGCGCCGTCTTAGAGGGCGCTTGTCACTTGTTCGAATTTCAAATTAATTTTTTTTCTGTGCAACCTGTGTTATTTGCCAAGTGTACTCGCAAAGGTAAGTGTTTAATTTATTTTGAGTATTTAGGTTTATTGGGTACGGTACAGGTAGCTGTTTTATTTTAGTTCAATAAAATATCTTGTGTAACTTTGGTCTTAGATTACGTTTTATCAGTAGGTACAGAAATATAAAATAATAATTGTAAATGTAGGTAGATTATAAAATGAAATTGGAAAAATTCAAACATACCTAGCGATCTGTAATTTCAAGTCTACGGATATCGTTTCCGTAGTGTAGCGGTTATCACGTGTGCTTCACACGCACAAGGTCCCCGGTTCGATCCCGGGCGGAAACAGTTCCTTTTGACATTTCCTTTTTTGGATAGAAATCAAATATTTTATTTTGTTACAAATATGATAGGTATGTAATTTTACTTTAATTTTCCAAAGTAAATAAATTTATTTAAAAACGGGAAAAATACTACGTTTTTTTATTCCTTTTGACGTTTTCTTTTTTGGATAGAAATCATGTTTTTTTTTCAAATATAATTATGTAATTTAATTTTAATTTTACAAAGTAAGTAAATTTATATAAACACAGGAAAAATATTACGTTTTATAGTAACTTTTCATTAAATAAATATAATAACTTTTACGAACACGAAATTAAGTAGGTGCGTTTACTAGTTTCTTATGTTATTTATAAAATAAAATAAAATGTTGATGGGTTTATAAGACCATTTCTGTATTTAATTTGGCAAATTTCATCTAGAGTATGATTTGAGAAATATTCTCCTCGATTCTATTATTTTTCTTCGACTGCTTTCAAAAACTTTTGACGATGGTGGCGATAATTGCGGTAAAGGTGAAAAGCGCAAAAAGAATTCCTTCGAGCCGGATTTGAACCAGCGACCTATGGATAACAGTTTTATTACATCTACAGTCCACCGCTCTACCAACTGAGCTATCGAAGGTTGAGATTTGTTGTTGAAATTATTAATTGGTTACTAACACCCACTTTGAGATTATTTTATAGCGAATGGAACTGCGAAACATGAGAAACGTAAATAAGGGACACGTTAACTCTCAATTTAATATAAATTAGATATTCTGTACATTAAAATAGCTGCTTATATCGATAAAAACTGCCTAATGGTTTTTGATGCGTCAACAGTAATAAGTAGTAGGTAATTAATTACATTATAACGAAAAAATGTACTGTAAGAATATATTTTTATTTCCAAAAATCAAAGAATCCAGTATCTTAGATCAAATGTTCGTTTTTAAAATCACCGAGGCCCACATTACCTAATACTTGGTAATTCTACCGCAGTCTAGTGTTCTGCCGGCCATTATCAATTTAAGATAATTCCAGTAAATAAATTAAGTGGACCGCTAGGTTAGTCATTGAGGTAAACAAACAGTCCTTGTTATATCTATAAATAATATACTTTTGATCTGTAAATTTGACCGAGGAACATCCGCAATACGATTTATCTACCTTACTTACTTATGTATGTATAGATTTTAAAAGAATAATAATGATTCTTTATAACTGTTTATAGGTACTTGAACTTTTAACTGCTTTGTTATCGACTGTACATTTTACAATAGGATACCAAAGAGGTTCCTACCTTTTGGCCTATAAATTCAAAAATTATTGACATACCTATTAGCGGGAAAATTAAAAAAGAATTGGCGTCCGATTTGGCGCACTTACGCACAATTTTATTCCCTCGTTAATCGGATTAGATAAGGTTATCTGAAGAGTCTGAAGTCTCAGTGACCTAGATGTAATGAACTTGATTTTGTTTGACATTATTAAGTTATAAATTCATGATATGTAGGTTTTGCTGACCGACAAAATTGATAAATAAATACCGTAAACGTGTAAATAAAATGATAGATACAGTTTCTTTTGTCTGTGATTACTGTCTTTAACCAAGTTTCTAAATTTCATCATTATTTCTTTTTCTTGCAAAGAAATAGATCCAAGTTTATTTTGCTCACACTCATTTACATAAGTCCGAGTAATTGGTTCGATTTTTCCATCGCCAGATAACTTTTAACTGAGGAATAAAATTGACGTTTGAGAGATTTTGTGGAAAAACTGTCAAAAATTTGAATTTATTCCGATTTATCCGCTATTAGTTATTAGTTATCTGGAGATGAATCGGCCCATAATCGAATAAAATAACCTAGGTAAATAGTTATTTATCTCTGATCTATGCCATAACTTCTCATTATCTCTACAGACACTAGTCATGTGCTGGTTGAAATCCGATTTGTCGGGAAACCTAAGCCAATTAAACTTAGACTATCAGTGACCTAATCAAAGTTCTAAACTAGTTTATAATCTGAGTAGTACGCAACTTAGTTTCTTATTTAGATTAGATAATATAAACACTTTGACCTTTCACAAGACTACAGAGTAGCGTAAACTAATATTGTAGTTTAATTCTTGAAAGAACGCATTGTCTACCTAGCAATATGCTCTCTTCAATGTTAATTTTGCGTAATATTTGAAACTGGAATGCGAAACAAAGTTTGAAAGGGTCCGGTGGCGATTTATTTCGGTATTCCGTTTACGTACGTACGTAGTACGAAAAATAAGCCTAATAAGAACCCAATCCTAAAATTAAGATATCTTTTCCCATTCAAGCCTTATTGTACATATTCAAGAGTAATTTAGTTGTTGTAGGCTAGCAATTAAATACTCCTTGCTTAATAGTAATTTCCTCATTGGCTAAAACAAAACAAATGGTTAAAATTTATTGATATGTGGAAATAGCTAGGGTTCCTTTATTTGTACTAATAACCTATTAGTTTCCTTTATACGTAACCGCAGGGCGACGCACGCGCGATGCCTGTATGGCTTCTTATACCCCTTTTGTACGAAGCTGTAGTGGCAACATTTTCTGCGAATTTTAATTAATTTCTTCGCCAAACCGACCGACCTTTAACATTGGGCCACGTAACAGCACGTTGCAAGATGATTGATTGTTGCTCAATTTAAAATAGTTAGGTATGTCACCTTCGGATAGCACTTTTTATGGAAATTTCATCCTACTCAGGTCAGGTGAATCTGATTTAGTTCCCCATTCGATGATAATTAATTTCGTTGATAGATTCGTTTATTTATTTATTATATTATTAAGTACTTGTAATTTATATTTTTTGCACTGGTTAAAGAATTGACGTCAGTGGAAGATTACAATTATAATTTATTTATATTAATATTTATATTCCTTTTGTAGATAGATAATATTCAGTGGACAAAAACTTGTTATTATTTAGTGTTATCAGGCAGTTAACAGTTTATGTTTTATAAGACGAGAAAATACATATTTATTAATATTAAATCTTCTATCGAGTAGGTAAGTATAATTGTTTCAACGCTATCAATTTTTATTAAAATTAACTAGGAACGAAATCCTTAAATCTCAGTTATCTGTCTTAATTTTTAATTAAATCGAATTATACAAAATATTCTGTGAAATCACTACCTCCATGAATCAAGCCCATCAATTATTTATTCACCAATTACCGGTGTAACTAATTCGAAATTCAAAAGCAACTAATGCTGTCATGTGTCATGTTTGACAGCTTGCAACGAACGCAAATGTATTTACTAGAAATCCTGTATCGGTAAATATAACGATGAAGGTAGAGACGCGATAGCTGATGTTGTTTCATGATTGGTTGAAATCAGTGGTGTGACTGGCACACCTCGCGGAGCTGGTTTGCAACCGTTACTAGTTTAACACCTGCACATCCGTAATAGGAAACCAATACATAAATATTACCGCTTTAAACGATAATTTTAGTACTAACTATCATTGAAATCGATATGTAATTTAATTTGGTATGCCGTTTAAATCTTTATAGTGTGATAGAATAAACTTTAGAGCTATTTTGATACTTATCATACCCAGAATAGATTTGGAGAAGTCTAGATTTTCTGAGGGAGCAATGTAGTCTTAAGGATGTATTAATTACGCTCAAGGATACGATGACGTCATACATTTTATTCACACAATTAATGACATCCTTGCAGTTACTTAAAGACATTTTTTCCTACTCTATGTGTGTCTTCCTGAAGAGACAATTGAAGCATGCTTAATTATTTAATTCAAGAATTATTTTTGTTATCCTTGGCTTTCAACTGCATATAAACAAATTGCAATATAAAATAATCTAGTAAGTAAGTAATTGTAATATTTATAATAAACCACGAGTAACTGACGTAGTATAACAAACCAGGGGAATACATGTATTGTCCCACTAACGTGAAGGTATTACATCCATTTTTTAAGCATTTATGTATCGCTATGGAAGACAAACTTATGTTCAACTTTATTAACAAAGTTTAGACTTCTCATGTCTTCATTTCCATCGAGATATGGCTTTTTATCGGTATGAAAAAGCAATATTCAACCTGTTTACAATAAACTGCAAATAGCCGTTGAGTCGTTCGACCTTATAAACTTATTGTACGCATCCTTGATCGAATTCGGTTGGAGTCGGAGCAGGCGCGCCCTCACCCGACAGACGGCCAACGACATTGATATAAAGACCTAAAAATATTCTTATTTGGAGCCAGTTTGAATCGGAGAATTGCAGTTTAGGAGGTCTTATAGGGAACAAGATAACCAGGTCTAATATTACCTGTGTACCTATATTCAAAAGGCAATGTTACGTCTCGCTCTTGCAACGCTCTTGCGTATTAATTGCATTATTAGAGCAACAAAAGCATGCAGTATGCAGTATCTACTATCCAGTATTAACATGCATCTAAAATAAAACATCTTCGGCTTATTCCGTTAGTGGAACGGATTCGCACATGCATGACGCTCGACCTACTCCTACATCGAAGGGTCATCATATTGCGCCATGTCGCCGTTTCCCTCAGCTGGTTCCTGTGTGAAATATCAACGGAAATGGCCGGCTTCAGAGCTTCACCGGTACTTAACCCACCAATTGAACAAACGAGCGTGATAACCCTGGATCCGGTCCCGTGACTGGATTCATTGTGGCTTGTAGTCTTTTAATGTAAGTACGTAAATGCAGTCATTAATGATGATGACTGATTTACGTCATAATTGTGCGTCGAAAGGATGTTTTTTCATTCTGACATGCAATAAAGGTTCAATTAGTGAATTATTACTAAAACTTTCTTGTAACCTACATTTCAGGTCATCATCAATATTATTTTGTAGTCAAAAAGTGCATTATGGATACCTTACTTCTAAATTTCGGAGTGGCACAAACGTTCACTCGTCCGAGTTGACAATTTAAGGAGACACTAGCACTACGATAAGCCCACGACAATACAATAATGGACGCTCTTTTGCCTAATGGGTCGCATCCTGCACGGCCCAAGCGCAGTCCAGTCAATGCTAAGAGTTCGCTCCTCTGCGGCACATGTTCGCTTCCAGAAACTAAATTTCATTGTTCATGTTTCCCTAATCGTGTGTATGATCACGTTTCGTGTCATTGTAGACATCCTCGTGTGGGTTTCATGTGTCGTAGCTCTGGTGAGGCATCGGTCCGCCAATCGACGGACGTCGGCGACGACGGACGATGTGCCCGTTGCGATCTCGAAAACGATAACGGATTTCAACAACTTTGAGCCACGTTTATCTCTATCTTTATTGTGTTACGGATGCAGTGTTGAGGATGGAAAAGTGCTTTTTATGAAAGAATTTTACCTGTGCAGTGTTTAGTGACGGACATGCCTGAGTTTCGACGCCTGGCAGCTAGTGTGAAAAAAAAGAAGCCTCTTTCGCCGACTCAGCGGTTGAGTCACTCAAGCAGTTCTATTTACTTGATGCGATAACGTTTTAGGTGAGTCCGTCATTAGTGTAAAGTGGTGTATCCCTAACATTAATGGCCACTTAGCTATCGTGAACAGGTGTGTGGTTCAAAGGCATTATCGTTGTTCTTAAAATGCCCACTAATTTTACTGTTTTTAGTCAGTGTGTGTAATAAAGGTAAGATTTGTTTTTTCCTTTTTACATCCCATGGACGACAAAAATATTTCTTAGTAAAAAAATACTACAGAATCTTTGTAAGTACTTACCATCTTAAATAAACTAGGTAGGTACCTACTTAGATTTTTTTAACTTATAGATTCCTTATGGGAATTCTTATTAAGTCCTATTTAGGTATCACTTATCAGTTCTATCTTGCAAAAAATTAAAAGCGAAATTACTGCAAAATCATAATTGTTTTGAGCATGCCATGAATGACTAAAATTAAAAATAAAGTTTGTTACTTGTGTAAAAGATTACCTTATTGTGTTGTTGTTAAAATCAGTAGCCCTAAATACTTACCTATTTTATTTAAGTATTTGTTTATCTATCTATTAAACATATCATAATTATAATATTAGCCAACCTAATGGGTGTATTTTTTTTGTTCCAATTTAAAAACTAATTTAAGTATGTAAGTATTTATAGGTAGATACATACAATAACAATGAACATTAACAAATAACTTCAGGTCATTGTGCTCACCTTACGCGTAGGTACAATAATTAGAAACGAACTGCAACCCAATTCTAACTAGGTAACTGGAAGAATAACAATTTAATATTTAAAAATATCGTTAAAACAAACAAACAGAATTTTATTACCTTTGACCTTAGATCGTTTGTTTACTTTTTTGAGGTTATGTTTAGTAATTCATACACTTCATTAGAAAACTAGTTCATTTTTCAAAATTAACTTTTTCTTTTCACATTACTTACACAGACACTCAAAAAACACTGGTCTTATGACAATTATCTAAACACAATAATTGTTTTAACACAAATTGCGACCATTAAATATTACTCTACAACTTTATCAGCTGATGAGCTGTTTGCTGCAACAAAATAACAAACTCTCTGGACTCTACATCTTTATTGGTAGTAAAGCGATATCTCCCGGCTTGATTCATGACTACAGTCATACATGATTTATGTGCTAATGTCGTAGTTCGGAGCTGTATCGCGAGATGGCGTTAATATAAATCTTTGAACTTGATAATTCCTATTAGATAAAAACTGATAAGATTTTTAATGACTTGGAATCGACTTGAAAAACCCAACAGACCACCTATCTGCCCATTAAAAAAATGTTTGGCCATTGACACGATAAGAGAAAGAAGTACCTACTAAAAATTTAAAAAGAAAATAAACAGGAATAGTTATTTATTACCAACTTATCAATCTTTATCTAAGTAGCAACAACATCAAATAAAGAAAAACCACCTACCAGTAACAGCCTCAAATAAGTTCGGAATAAAATAAAATAGTCTTGCTTATAACAAAATGTTACCTATTGTCCTAACCAAATTGATTTCTCCCGTTTTTGGGGAATTATGTAAGACGTCATCAAGTACCTACCTATCCTTTGTGTATTAAATTGAAAATCTTAATTGGCCATTCCAATTAATTAAACTGCTTTTCTCCACGAAGCCGTATGAAGTTGTTGCGTGGACATTTCTTTATCAAGCTTAATTGAGTATTCGATGACTAGTGATGTAAAACGAGAAAATAATTAATCGACTGTAATTTTAACCGAGAATTTTCTGGATTTTGTTACATAATCGATGTAACAGAGAATCCTGTCAATTCTAATGGGTTTTGAAATCCCGGAACCCATACCACAAATGTTTTTAGGTAATTTATTGTTTACTCCGACAGAACATAATATATAACAACACGTTTGATATCCAAAAAGTTAAGCAGAGGATGTAAGTACCTACTTAAGAATACAACAACTGTCCTAAGTTTTTAAATCCTAAGAGTGAATCTATTGAGTTATTGACATTAACCGAGTACAAATCCAAATGAGTTGCTACTGAGAATTCTATAGAAAAGCCCCATAGGTAACATTGCTTATTCTGAGAACCGAACCCAAGACCTTGCGACCACTACCTACACGATTTAGGCAGTTCCTAAGACTTACTATTCCAACTGTAGTAAATAATTCCGATTAGTCTCTTCAGTTGTATGTATTGTTCAATTGATCGAATACTTTTAATTAAAAAAAAAGAGACTCGACCTCTTTTTTTCCAAGTGAGAAGCCTTGTTACAACGTTCGACATGTATTATAGAACTTAAAATAACCTGGATTTAGGATTATATCATCATAATGATAAAGATTACCTATTCATCGAAGAAAAGCTCAATTGATGTAAAGCGTACTATATAGTTCAAAATAAATGTTAAACTAGACGTAGGTATCTTCATTACTAGCATAGGTAAATAGGTAATAAATTATAATTACTAACGCATTAAAATATTTGGCTACATTTGAGTAATGTCTTAGTTAACGGGTTAAAATACAGGTGGAGTACTTAGAAGTATTAGAGAAGTAAAGCTATATCCTCAAAACCCTCCCGGAAATCGTCGACACGTTTGGCGTAGCGGCTGAGCGATCGGCTTCTGCGTCACGTGTTGTGGGTTCGAACCCCACACGGAGCAAATATTTGTATGATCTACAGGTAGGTGTTCCGGGTCTGGGCGTTTGTGTTGCGCACCCACGATACGGGAGAAAATCCTAGTGTGGGACAACGTTTTTATTTAAAAAAAAATCTGTGTGCACTTCAAATTACTGTCTCATGTATGGTAGAGGCAGACCAAAGAAAAGATGGATGGATGGAAGGCCGATATGATAGGAAAGGGAGTGAATGATGAGGTGACGGCTGGCTGATAGGGATGAATGGAAGAATGTGCTTTTCTGCTTTGCTGCGCCGACTCTAAATAAATTGGGACAGATGTTTCATTTCCATCACGTCACCTACACGCGTTGGTGGAAATTCTTTATTGCAAGGGAGCCATTTGATAATTACTCACATTACTCATATCACATGGAAAAATTACAGAGGATTTTTTACGCATCATATAACAGGCGCCGTCTACTTCGGCGTAGCTTTCCTGATATAAACATATTTAGAACACTCAATTAAGACGGAACTACCTACTGAGGAGGCAGGACAAAACTAAGAAGCAAAGAAAACTGAAAAGGTTTATTTCATTTTTTATACTGGTGACCCGTCTGAGCTTCGCTTGCATAATTTTTCTCATCAAAATTTCCGAGGATTCTGGGGTTAACAAGAAGATCAGATCTCTTAAAGATCTGTCCCTTGTCCTGACAATTACGAACGGAACACTCAAATTAACCGAGCCATTCTCAAATCTTTCATACATACAGACAGCTGATTAGATAGACTGTTGTCTAAAATGTGTTTGACCCTAGTCTTGTCTGATGTAAAGGATCACACAAAGATGCTTCGACTATGGACGATGGTACACAGTAAAACTGTTTGGTGCCGGTCCTTCAATTCAGCCAATCTGGGACGGCCTAAGAGAGCCCTTGAGAATAACAGAGTTTGGGGGCTCTTTTAAAAAGTGAATAATTGTATGATGCTTTTTATAGGCCTCCCACGGGGCCCTCCAAGCCGAGGACCCTGGGCCTTGTGTCCTTATAGGAAAGACGGAAGCCAGGAGAATCACTACTTAGATCCTATCACCAAGTGTGCAAAGTTTTGTTGACTTTTACAACATGCGTTTCTTCCCAACGTGCGGAAGGAAGATTTATATTCTCAACTGTCCCATAGACAAAAAAAAACATATCCATGCTAAGTCAAGCAGAGATCTATCTCCACTGCCCAGCTACGTGATCTTATTTCTTTATAGATCATAGGTAACCCTAGCAGGCCAGCGTGGGCAGCGATGGCCGTAGTAGGAGTTACGTGCTATAACTTCGTCCAATACAATCATCCTGGTTTAAAACTGCATCATAGATGCAAGACACGGTATCCGATCTCGTCAAACTTTTTAATAGACTTCCAAGTTATGTTCGATTAAGTCTTGTCGATAACTATCGCCGTACTTGAATGTTTGGTAGAAATAATAATAAAATGCGTAGAAGTAGCGAGGCCGTACCCAAGATAGAGAATATTGACGACATGTTTGGCGTAGCGGCTGAGCTATCGACATCTGTGCCACGTGTTGTGGGTTCGATCCCCACACAGAGCAAGTATGATCTACAAGTAGTTGTTCCGGGTCTGAGCGTTTGTGTATGTGAGAATTGGTGTTTGTAAACGCACCCACGATACAGGAGAAATTCCAAGTGTGGGGCAACGTTTTATTCTACTAAAAAAAAATTTATATAATCACAGACCCCCGAAGAAATAAAATGGTGAGTTGGTCAAAGCATTTCGAGGGTGGTTTGAACCCTGAAACTCCCTAGGTATGAAATATGCATTTATTGAGATAGCAGTCTCAGTCAAGAATCAACTGGCTGGGTCCCATGATGTTGTGTTACCCGCGTTCATAATCCCGATCCCGTGGGAATTTCCCAAAAATCTTTTTCAGCGGAAGTCTATATCTTTTAGACCCATCTTCCAAATTTCCAAACTTTTTTGAGATTTCGTGATAGATTTATCTACTTGGCGACTGCCTTTTTGACATGGTCATGTACAGTGGTGACCAAAAGTCTATAGGCAATCTCACAACGCAATAGCTTGACTTACGACCTTCTGTTCATTGTCGTTAACAAGTGACACGCACTGGCTGTATCGAACTCGCTCGTACTGTTCATGACAATGTAATCCTTAGCGTGCTTATGGACTTTTGAGCGTTAACTGTACTTACCTATTGATTGTGAAGCCACTGAAATCTATATGACATAGTAAAATAATTACATACCATCACGCCTGTATTCCCCGAAGGGTTAGGCCGAGGCGTACTTAATGTACACCCACAGTTCGCCGGTATGTTTAGGTCCCATGTTATAGGGGGCGCGCCTATAGCCATACACCGGGCACAAATCCAGACTCCGAGCTGCTACTGAGAATTTCATAGAAAAACCCAATAACATTTCGCTCGGTCTGGGATTCGAACCCAGGACCTCTAGTGTAGCAGTCGCGCTTGGGACCACTACACTAATGAGGCAGTCAAATAATTAATTATTGTCAAAACGGACAAACAATAAGCAATGTTGAAAAGCGCTAGCGCAAGCTTAGGGGTCACCTATATCCAGATTTTTTTACTTTTCATCAGATTTCAGTGTCAGCCTTGACCGTATTACAAGTCATGTTTATTTCAAGTCTTAGTCACCAATAAACTAACTTCCAACTCATGAATGAAATCACTTATATTTGATAAACCACTTAAGTTACGGATGTCACCTATACGCCTACACCTAGAGATGTCTCAGTTATTTCCGTTCTAGTAACTAGGTAGGTATAACAATCTTGAATATTTTAACATTAAGAGCCGGACGTATTCTCAATGAAGTTGTATCAGCTGCACAAAAACAGCATCTTATCAGATGTTTTACAGCTGATTTCAAGAAGTTCGATCTGGTAAAAAACCGCGCATTTTGGTTAGTCTAAAGAGAGAGACACATTTATTTTATCCTAAAAATCAACCAGTCCATCCAAAATACTTCACAGGAAATAAATTTAAGCGAATGTAATTTTTGTTAACGTTACCAAATTTGGAACGATTTTTCGGTCTTTTATTTCCATTGAAGTAGTAGTAGACGAAATAGTATCGTAGAAACCTATATTAACGGTATCAAAATCCGAATAATAACATTATTTGATAGAATATTGTCTAGATTACAACTTATTTCGGTATTACGTTTTTGTGGGCAATTCAAGCTCCGCCGGACCCTTAAATGATTTTGCATTTAAAATCCAAAAAATACTTACATAATAATACGTTAGAAGCATCTCTGTGATTTTTTTCTCTTTGCGTACCTATTTTTGGGCCATAATACCCACTACATTCTAAAGTGCAAAGTCACTCAATTATTATGACGTTTCAAGAAAAGTTTTTCCATCTAAACAGTGTGAGTCACTAATTACTCCCGATTCCAGTAAAGTAATCAAGGCAAAAATTGCACAATGGAAACTGCGGATGCCGGAGGTGGTGCGTTTAGCACTAAATACAGCCTCCAGTCATTAATCACATGCTAGACTAATGGAGATCTATGTCGGAAAATCACTTCAAATAAACCTTCCTACCTATCTGTGTTGTGGGAAAAACTATAGCGTGACGTATGTTTGTTTTATTTTTACTTTTAGGCTACCTAAGTAATAGCAATAAGTAAAGGTTTATTTCATAAATGTGATACAATTGGTGCCTACATTAAGGACACTGAATCCTGGACTAAGATACTTTGTGTTGCAGGATCCGATATCAAATGCGGTGCTTCAGACAGTTTTTTAATTCTGAAAACCAAACTAAGACATGCTGGGTTAGCAATATTTTCATATCATAAAAAAAAATAGTAAATTGAAAATCCTAGAAATATGAAATTAATATTTCTAGTTAATTCAACCGCCAATTCATTAAAACTGAGTCATGACAAATGATTATGGCATGGCACAAAAAGCTTATAAAAAGTGCTAACTGACACATTTGATCATTAATATTATTTAGTTTAATATAATGACTCATTCTGTATCTAAGAAATCATTGTGATTGACATCTGAATGAAATAAAATGTTGCCAGTACTGATTGATGAACAGGTTTTTACTTTACTTAGGTACATGTCTCGTGACGTAACAACGGTTCAGGAAAATTCTGGGAGGACTTGTATAAAGGCAGTGATAGCCTAGTGATATGCCCATCGGACGGCTAATAATCATGTGCGAATTAATTAATTATCACTCGCTTATACGGTGAAGGAAAACATCGTCAGGAAACCTTCATGCTTGACAAGAGAGTTTTTCTTGATTTTTTTTTTCATTTAAAAAAAAACGTTACCCACACTAGGATTTTCTCCTGTATCTTGGGTGCGTTTACAAACACAAATTCTCACATACACAAACGCCCAGACCCGGAACAAGTACCTGTAGATCATATAAATATTTTGCTTCGTGTGGGGATCGAATCCACAACACGTTGCGCAGAAGCCGATCGCTCAGCCGCTACGCCAAACGTGCCGTAAAATTGAGATTAATTAAGAATATAAACATCATCTTTGGGTAATTTTTTTGATTAGTTGTGGTTTTTCTTCCTTTTCTACCGCTCTATCAAATATAGAGTCGCGGCGATAGAACAATTAGGTACTTTAATTTATTATAAGCGAGGTAATAGTATCGCTTGGGGTGTATTCTAGATATAAAATGCACTAAACAATACAGTATTCCTGGGGATACTCGGCTCAACGTTTAGTTATTAAAATCACCTCTATTAGAACGGTCCATACAGGTTCAAACATAGATTAAATATTTGCCCAAAGATTTAATATATTTCTTGACATAAGTGCCTATTTTTTCTCAGGAAAAATAATAATCATTGTTTGTAATACAGCCATGCTTTACAATGTGTCACGTCATGGGACTTAACAGATTATAATTATATCTCATGGAGAATATCTTTGTCATGAATTAATATAATAATTATATATTAGCAGTTCGCGGTAAATGGGTCATAATTGAAAAATGTGATGCAATTTTCAACTTTGTTGTGACGTTTATACCGTGTAGGTACTTTTATATAGATTTTTCACGCTGCTGTGGGGTTTTGTATCTAAATTCGAAGGTATTTGACTTTTTAATTTACATCTGCTGATTCATTCAAAAAGCGGCGTGTATGTTTGAGAAGATGTATGAATGTAGATGAAGCAAACGAAGTAGGTATGCTTGAATCGTAGCAAGTGACGGTCTATAGTTTCTGCCTACCCCTGTGGGAGAAAGGCGTGAGTGTATGTATGTATATGTTTGTAGGTATCTACTGATTCATCAGTGCTATGTTTTGCCTTGTTGTAAAAAGAAGTAGGTACTGAAAAAATATACTCTGAATAAAATATGAATTGCCTTATCAGCCTAGTGGTCCTGAACACGAATGCTAGAGGTCCTGGGTTCGATTCCGAGGTCGAGCAGTGTTATTGGGGTCTATGAATACACCCCATGGTACATTAGTAGTAGTTCGCTTCTGCCTAATACTTCGGGGAATACAGGTTTGATATTAGATGTGTATGATGTAAATGTAATAAAAAAAACAATTATTATTTTCCACTGATGAAAATTTTACCGCCGGATTAGAATTATTATAATTTCTACCATGACTTGTATTTCGCTGTAAACTCGCAAGTTATTACAGTTATTCAGTAGTTTCAGTATCATGTAATAAGCACCTGAGTCTCAAATATCGGTTAGGTATATGCTGTTACTAGGTATGTTACTTGCACAGAGATTGAAATTGATAGATGTGGGCTTTTTAATTTTAGTCTGTCTTTCCGTTTTTATCTATTGTGAATTAAACCGTCCAGTTTGAGGACGGGTTAGAATACTATTCCTCACTGCCTTTCAGATGGGCATCCCGTAAGAGGCGAGAAAATATCTGACTAGCTCGGTGGTAGGACCTCTTGGGGTTTGACTGGATGGCGACTTAAAGCCTCTTGTGTGTTTCGACTTTTGCACGTAAGAGCCAGTTCCCCTCGGTTGCAACGACTCTGGCAGTCTGTAGTCCGTAGGGTCTCTTAACGGTCGGCAATGCATCAGCAACTGCTCTGGTGTTGCAGGTGTCCATGGGCGACTATAAATACTTACCACCAGGTGTCTCGTCAGCTCATTTACCGATTTAATCAATAAAAAAATACCAGTTAAGATGAACGCTATGACGTCATATGTCCGTATGATATTTCCAAAGGGTGTAACGGTATAAAATAACAAGTTTTACATACTCGTAATGTCTCAAAACACTCAATCTTGTCAACTAAACAGTTGGTTGATTTCGCCTGTATTCCCCAATAGGTAAGTAAGATATGCCTCTACAGTGCGTCCGTATGTTTAGGTCCCGTTAGGTCAAGCCTGTATCTAGCCATTACCGGGCACAAATCCAAACTCAGAGTTGCTACTGAGAATTTCATAGAAAAAACCAAGAAATAACGGTTTGGTAATCTTCAAATTCAAGTTCAAGTTCAAATGTTTTTATTTCACATAAGCTTTTACAAGCGTTTATGAAACGTTATTGAGTCTAGTTGCATAGTTCCAAAAAGTTGATCCTATGGAGAAGAATCCGGCAAGAAACTCCATGGACACTTTTCAAATAAGAGCATTCTTCAGGTACAATAGTACGAACAGGATGTGTGGACATTGAAGGTTATGTCTAAGTTGGCACGACGTCGATATTATGAAAAAAGGTTCCCAGCATTAGAGAACTCGTCATTATAAAAAAAATTAAAATAAATAAACTATGTGGAAGACACACATCATCAAAGCTAGGTGTCCACTTAGACATGGCACAATGTACTCACACTTACAGAGAGTGAGAATCAAACTCAGGACTGCGAACTTATGACTTCTAGACTAATGAGACAGTTAGTCCCATTTAAACAAATTGAATAAAATATATATAATTTTAATTAAGATGTGACCGGTTTATAACCTCTTTGACCCTTCGACTAATAGAACAACTATTTATTTATTCAGACGTTAGACGCCAGTTCATTACTCTGTAATAATGACTTCATTACCTACATTTTTTACTGCTTTTACGCCCAAATTATAATGTCAGGTCGTATCTCGTATCATAAGATTTTTTGCCACCAATCAATACTTAGTCATTGACTGTCTGTGTTGATTTTTACTAAAATATAATGTTACCAGCATACGGGATTAAAAACGGGACTTTTAAAAAGAAATTATTGTACTTAGGCTTATGAATTTATTTAAGCATTTTGCGCAGACAATGTTATTTATGCTGGTTTTACTTTTTTTCGCTGAATAACTGTTTATGTTGACGAGTATGTAAGGTCGGAGTCCCGTTTTATAAAAAAAAAATATCGGTTAGAGTTAGTTGAAGATAAAATGAAAGGAAATTGTTTTTTTTTAGGTACTAATTACTTTTACACATGTATATGTATTATTTAAACGGTCTCACTGCTTTCCCGCAAGATGCGTGTGTACTAGAGATGTACCCAGGCTAAAAGTCATTTTTATTTCTCAGCCAACTTTCCCGCCTTAATCGCCGTAGCTTATTTTTTTAAGGAATTTTAGACCTGGTAACTTAGACCTTTAGGTCATGTCTTTTTTGTAGTTTAAAACACATCACTTTATCCCCAGTAAAGTAAAACAGTGGAAACTTCACTAGGGCTTCGATGGAGTTTAGGAGTGAACGATGACAAAAGTCATGATTTTCAACTTTATATAATTTGCCTACACTCGCACACGTTCACGAACACTTAATGGTTAACTATCCACTATAATGACACATTAAACTTCGGGGAAACACAAGTTATGGAAAATAATATAAAACCGATAAAGTGCATTTTACATTTTCCCGCCTAAACTCCCGCCGTAGCTTAACGTCACTATTGCCATAGATAAAACACAGACATACCGAGTGTTTTTTTTTTCTATTTTCCTTAGCTCGCAGACTATAGCAGTTTATTGTAAGGTTGAAGGCCGACCACTTCCGTTTGTCGTGGTCTTGTGGCGCCAACTTTTTGTCACATTTGCACGTTAATTAACGCTATATTGAAAATTGATTTGTTGAGTAGTTTTATTTTATAATTTATTATTAAACTTCGTAATTTATAATTTACCTCGTGTGCTAACTCATGACCAAAATTTGTTAGGTAATGTGTTTACAGAGATAATAAGTGTTTACTTATCTAAGTCTACGAGAAAATTGAATACTTTTTATCTGTTTATTTTTCCTGAAGGATAGAATATAAAATGTACCTAAGTTATAAATACTACAGAATAAAATAATATGTACCTAATATTGCATTTTTTAAATTAAAATTCAGATTACTAACCAGAATGCAGAAATCTACGGCGTAGGCAGTGAAGGTACTTCACGACCGAACAAAACAAAATCTAAAACAGTGAATTGTAAAGAACAACCTTATTAGTCCAGTGTCTCAAGCGCGACTGCTACGCTAGATGTCCTGGGTTCGATTCCCAAGTCGAGCAATGTGTTATTGAAAGTTATTTATTTGAAGTTGCCTTAGCTGAAGTTTAATTTATGATGAAAACAAATCATCGCTTTAAAAATTATAGAAATAATTTTTGCTAAAACAGAACAGAATATTTACCTAAATAATAATAAATTACTACTTAATGTACGAAATTTCGTATTACTTAGATAAGTTAGTTGTTTACTTACGTAGGAACATACAGACGGCTTCGTTTCTTTAGTCCCAAACAGCGTACTAAGTATTTACTTAAGTTTAACTCCCGTTTGTATAAACAGCTTACACCTTATCGGCGTTTCTAACTTCACGACCATGTGGTTGGATCAATAAAAGCATGCCAGTAGCATGGGATACATTGCTACTTACAAAGTAAGAAGAAAAGGAATGAAAAACATGGACATTCGAAGTATGTCTTCTGTCTTTGTCTAACAAATATGGCGCATTCCTCTTTATCTTTTAAAATTATGAAAAATTATTCTGTTTTCTTATTATTTTTTGATGAATAACAATGGCTTAAATAGACTTTAATATTGTTTTTATTCAAAATCTAAAATGATTTCCTTGTCAAATAAATTATATTGCATTTTGAGTTTGTGCTTCCTAGTTAGTACAATATCACTAAACAAACATTATATATGTATAATAAATGTTCATGGTTCTTCTTTAATGAAAGTCTCTTGGAAAGTCGCTTTTACCTAAACTACATTAAAAAGCAGTAATGAAAAGCATCAATTCACAAAAACGCACTTAAAAATTTTGTAGCGCGCCTAACCAGACAGCTCGTCGACACTGCTACCTGCTTTCCAGCAATTAAATATCATTCTTATCTTTATTACGCTTAAGTGTTAAAATAATTTGTTAACTATATAGAGCAACAGTATGTCACATTGTTTGTACCTACTCTTTAACGTTCGTGTTTGATTTTGGAACGCGGGGCATTCCATTCATAATGCTTATGAAAGTATTGCCACTCACTACCTACTTATATGTGAATGATGTTGACAGCCTATAAAAATCTAGAGTTTCTAAAACTTCCTTAAACGCTTTCTTTTCTTTTTTTGAAATTCATTCCTGTGGAATATCCTATGTTATAGGCACCGCCGATCTAAATAATACTCAAAAGCTCAGAATAACTCAAGCCTTTCTCCCTGGAGGTAAATGACTTGTAATCACAAATTCATAACGCGTACTCCAGCTAACCTTAGAATGTGTTTTTTTTTATAATAATTAGATAATATATTTTCTTTCTTATCTAAATTTATACAAAAGAGTAGTTCATTACCAAATAACAGATATCTAAATAGTTAATAATAATAATATGAATTATTAACATAAGTCGTAGATAAGAGTGGAGGGGCGAGGTGTGTTGCCCTTCACACCAAAGGGAGGATCCTCCGACCAGGCGGGTGTTTTGCCTGGCGGGCCACGGCCCGACGGATGAATTCGGGCGGTTATACTCGTATAAACATATACAAGTCGCGTTGCAAACTTCACTTGCGCGATTCAGGACTTGTCCGTCTATTTTCTATGTAGCGCGGTAGGTGTCGCTACATAAGTTATTTGAATTGCATCACTACTGCAGTCGTAAGCACTATTCTACGCATTTTTCTATCAAATTCTGAGTAGCAGTTCTGTGTCTAGATCTGTGCCCGGTTAATAAATGCAATGGCAATAGACTCGCCCTCTATTACATGGGACCTAAACATACCGGTGAACGGTGGGTGTTCCTACCAACATTCGGGAAATAGTGGCAGGTATGTTGTGATGTCTAAATTAATAGCTACATCGATTTCGGGGAATACTGGTAGGTACCTATGTTATGTTAAGTGTCTAAATGAATGGCTACTTCGATTTCGCTCCTCAATTCATGAGTCAGGGCAAACTGGTACCTAATACTGGGTCTATCAATCAATCGACCTATTGCAATATGTAGATAAAATAGCTGCTGCTATGGTTCAATAAAAATATTAAAATAATATCGTCAAGTATCAGGCGCGGCGTTCGCAGACGATGACGCAAAACCCTTGCAGCTTCACAAAAAAAGCAAAAAGACATAAGTAACAGTCTTCTTTGAATGATCATCATTGATAGACAACTTCATTGCAGTCGCTAAATCAATTAATCTTCGATTTTGAACCTAATTACGGATAACATAGAGACTCACTTTAACGGAGGTAGTAAGTACGAGTATAACTTTGCATCGTAACTCTGCGTGTTTGAGCTGACAGGCGTGATTGGGAGGTTTGAGAAATGAAGTCATGAGTAAACCGGTTGTTAATTTTCAGGAATTCAGTCTCATGAGTCCAGATTTGTATTACTTCGGAACAAAGATATTTCGGGATAATTATTATGATACATGATTAGTTGAGTGCCTCATTAGTGACCACGGAGTCTGGATTTGTTCCCGTTTAATGGCAATAGGCTCGCCCCCTATTACATGGGACCTAAAACATACCAGCGAACTGTGAGTTTACATTAGTAGACCCCTGCCTAACCCTTCGGGGAATACAATCGTGATGGTATGTTTGGTGTCAATCAAATACACTTCTTAAATTATATTTCTTTTTTACCAATTTTTTACCCTTTCCAATTGCCATCGATGAAAAAGGAAAGCTAACAGAGCTAAGGCACAGTGGAATCGAATAATTCCACTCTCAATTGGAGCTCCTCGAATGGGGAAGTACCGCATAAAATCTACATAACTCCACCCTGCATAATATCGTAGCCAAATAACATAGATCCGTGCTATGTTGTGTTCCCAACGGTGAGCAAGGTCGCTAGAGCTCCGCGAGGAAGCATTGTGTTGGCAGATAATATAAGCATCACGCTATTGTCTCCTATGCAGCCAGCCCAATTATTCCTCTTTGATTTAAAGGGTCGGTAACGCGCGAGTGATACCCTTGGTGTCGCAAGCGTCCATAGGCTATAGTAACCGCTTACCATCAGGCGGGCCGTATGCTTGTTTGCCGCCTTAGTGGTATAAAAAAAGAAGGACGCCTCTGTCCTAGTCTTCAAGGAATACAGGTGTAATAGTACACCCATAATGTATATTATGGGTATAGTCGATCGTGTATATATATCGATCGTGATATATATCAATCCTGTAGATACCAAAATACAGAGTTGATTAATATCTATATCGGAACGCACAATAATTACGCAAATAAAGAGGTTATTTGCGTAATTACTACGCGCACTGCGTCGTCACAGCTCCTATAAATAACTCACAATTAAACTAACTAGAGGTTAAACGCCTGGCAGTTATTTTGACATCAATCAGTTTGGCCGCGGCCCAACACATGGGGTAATCAGATGAGCGATCGATGGGCTACTAGGAGATCTATCACAGTAGTAGCACGCAGTAGGTAGGGTTCCCAACGATATTGTTAAAAACAGTATAATATTGTTTTACACTACATTATAGCATCAAAATGCTTAACTTTAAGCAAACACTGGGTCAGTGAAGCGTAGTCACAATAGTGGTGTTTATAACACTGTTAATTTTTATAAAATAGGTACTGTGTTTATTTTCTTTCTTAGACATAAACATACAAACATACTTTATTTCTTGTAAAAAAATGGCCACCCTATGAAGCAAATCAGCTGGTCTAGTAACTAGATCATCAACTAACTAGGCTCTAGTTGATGGTCCAAACGGTCGAACGATCGTGAAGTCCTGATAGGCCCCGTAAGGCAAAGTGTAATTATAATTTTTTTTAAATTATGTGCTCGTTTCCAAATAGTTGGTCTTATCGAGAAGAACCGGCAAGAAACTCATAGATACTCTTTTGGAATAACAATTGTATCATTGTTATTTTTTTCTATTTTTTCTTATAATGTGAGAATTATTTAACTTGACGATTCTTTTTCATTGGCCAGGGCAAACGCCCAGAGCTCCGCAATCTATAGGGTCCTTCTAGTTCCTACAGATTATTATTTTTTGCTTTTGTTTATAAAATAGTTCTGTCTATATATAGTCTTTAGGGTCCCATTATCTTATGTAAAGTGCCAAAGGCCTCCAAAGGCCTTGGATTTCGGGTCCAATTTCTGTTCAGGTTGTTCTTTCAGAATATAAAACATAGTAAATTAACTACGTAATTGTTTAATTTTAAAATGAAACAAGTTGATAGAAAAGTATTAGATTAAAATGTTTTATTATTTGCGTACCGTTTAGTATATAGGTGTATATAGATATATATTTACGTTTTAGTATTTTAAAAAAAATATCGGTTTGTAATCAATTGTGGTTGTAATTAATCGATTACCGAATCCGCTTGATCGGTTCGTTAGTCCTTATTGTAACTCTGACAGACAGACTTATGTGGCGTCTGCTACGATATTTTTAATAATTGTAAAAAAACCTAAATAATGAATCAAGATATATGGAGACCTATCAAATCTGTTATTTCATTATGTACCTACATACACATAGTGTATTCGGAAAGGTTTATCAACCCGAAAAGAGGTTATAGTCACGGAAACACTTTTGATTTGTATTGTAACTAGTTAGCGATCCGTTGCGCAGCGCCTGCGTACATTTCCCGACTTTTCCGGTGGATTTAAAACAATAATCACACAAACCTTGTTCTGATATTACGAACACAACAAAAAAAGAATGATACAAATTGTTGCAGTCGTTCCGAAGTTACGCGCGTACATACATTCTTCGGCGATTCATTTTTATTTATTTAAATATAGATAGATTGTAAGTTTGAAACTAAATCCCTTGCACCTTTAAGAAATACTATCGACACTTATAGCACCTTTTCCAATAATAAACGGTAAATAAATCAAATTCCTGTGGTAAATAAATACATTGGTGGTCGTAAAACCTTACAACATCTAAATGACAGCACAATATCGCAAGGTAAACCGCTTATTTGTAGAGACTTGTAAAATATGTCGCGTAGTAATTTTAACAGTTATCTATTCATTAATAGCAAGCAGGTACGTATACTGTAGTGGCAATGGTTCAATTTTAGTAAGAGGAAAGCCGGGGCAAAGAGTAGATACTTACTAAATATTGATGACACGTTTGGCGTAGCGGCTGAGCGATCGGCTTCTGCGTCACGTGTTGATCCCCACACGGAGCAAATATTTGTATGATCTACAGGTAGTTGTTCCGGGTCTGGGCGTGTGGGTATGTGAGAATTTGTGTTTGTAAACGCACCCACGATACAGGAGAAAATCCTAGTGTGAGGCAACGTTTTTTAAAAAAAAAAATTAGGTACCTAATAGTAGCTCTCGAATAATATTAGAAAAATAATTTACTAGTTACATGCCTAAGATTTTTTTTATAAAACCGGTAAAGATTGCTACAACATAGATTACGGATCAATCCGATATCATAGATTTTTTAAGTTTTAATTCACTTTTTGTAACGTTAAATCCAAATCTTTAGGTTAAATTTCAATTTTAAAACTGAAGGACACACTTTTGATAATAAACCTACTAGTTACCTAAAGTTTACCTGCTACGAAATAGATCAATAATCATTCAATTTTGATTCACTATTTTTGTAACATTAACTCTCAAAGCACGCGTAATTGCCAAAGCTTTATCGGCCGGAAGTCGTCACAAATTTGGTACTATTTCTATCTCTAAAAATTGTATATGAACTGCAATGACATTGTATAGTTTAAAAATATATACCTATTGAAAAGTCGAGCATTTTCGCTTGTATACGTAGCTATGCTAGCCTACGCAGATCATAAGCGCATTCTCTGCAACCACTCTTTACTTACACCTGAAAATAACATTAAATTTAAAATAAAAAATAACCGCAGCATCTAGCCATGGTTACCAATTTCTTGCAATATCATTAAAGTAACAGGATACCAAATTTCAAATCGTTCAGACCTATATGGAAGTTTCTCACATCCCTTCATGAACTATAAAAGAGCTGATAATGGTCGAAAGGTTGGCCAGATTTTCTAAGAACACTCTCGATTAAGTCACCTTTGAAACTTAAAAAACGGAATCAAATTCGGTCCATGTTTTTAGAAGCTACAATGCAACAGACGGACACAAATACACACGTTAAACTTATAACACCACTGTTTTTTGTGTCAGGTGTTAAAAATCTTATACAACACTCAATTTTGCCCATTTTTATCGAAATCTTCAAGTAACCGAATACCCCACTCCTGCGCCGCGTAACCATCCGTCAGCCTTACATCAGACAGAGCCAGTGATAGTGACCTTAATGCAGTTACGAAATTGGCGTCTGCTACCAATGACTTTAGTTCGGAAAACATTGCATCATTCACCGTACGATACTTGACGTGAATGAAGCAGTTGAATGACCAATTTGAGTGAATCCGATCGGCCAGGAATGCAATACGATGTTGGGAAAGAGTATGGTATAGCAAATAATAAGTTGGTTGACACTTCCAAATAAATTGATAGAATTAGAAGGAATAGAGAAGATATTTTTTTTTGTGATATTGTGTGTGAATTACTTAATTATTCCAGTGGTCCTAACCGCAACTGCTACATCTAGGTTCTTAGGTTCTATTCCCAAGTTTAGCAGTGTTATTGAGATTTCTTATGTATTTCCCAGTAGCATCTCGGAGTTTAGGATCTGTGCCCGGTTAACGGCAATAGGCCTCCTAATGTAGGGGACCTAAATAAATACCTATACCGGCCAACAATCGTAAAAGTAGTACACCTGTCTAACCCTTCGGGAAATACAATACATGATCGTATTCTATGCATGTTTTATTATAAACTAGCCAACCGCTCGCGGCTTCACCCACGCTGCTCCGTTCCTAAGAGGCGTAGCGTGATGTTATATAGCCTATGTTACTCAGTGATAATGTAGCTTTCTAACGGCGAAAGAATTTTTGAAATCGGTCCAGTACCTTTTGAGCCAATTCGTTACAAACATACTTACATATAAATCTTTCCTCTTTATAATATTAGTAATTTAGGTTATAAGTACATTTTTTTGTATTTACCCTAGAAATAAGGCACAGATACCGCGATCAACAACTTGTAATCGACAACCAACCGAGTACCATGTAGGTACGCGTAAATACGTATCGCGTTCACGCAAAACGGTACGTTTATACACCTTATGACGTCACATATTACGCAAACATGTCAGTGTGACACGCAGATGATAAGGACCACCACACACTACGGGTTTTTATTTGGATAATTACATAGTGGTCGTAATTGTACCTACCTATGCAGAGAGTGAATTGTTTAGTTCTGTATATTCTTGGATGTTGTAGAATATAATAAAAAGGCGCTGGTACGATAGAATTTTTTTTTTAAATAATAATAGTAATAATTTATTGAGTAAACATTGTTTGCTAAGATGCGTTTAAACTAGGTAATACAAAGTATAAATTTGTTACAATATAATACATGTGCCTGAACTAGGTAATCCTGTGTTTCAGACGAAAATAGTGCTTTGTAATACAGTCAGGTGATGGCATTAAAAGTTTAGTTTTTTTTTGGTGGTTTCTTCTGTGTTCTCCATTGATATTTCGTTAAGACTGTTTCTAAATGTCATTCAAATTTAAATAAGGAACGAAAGAATATAATGTTTATGGTAAGAAGCGTTAAAGATGCGTTCTACGTTCTGTAATTTATATTGTTACGGATGCGTTCGTAACAGTTCAATTCCTAGGTTGAGCAAGTACGCGAGGCAAGGCCTCACACATATCTTATTTATTCATTTATTTATATGGTACCTACTACCACATCAAATGTATTTTAAACTTATGGTCACATTCTTGAGAACTAGGACTAAAGCATATGAAAATTGAGGCACACATAGCATTTATTACATTATGGTACGATTAGTAGCAGCTTAGTACAGCAACAAAAAAATAACGAAAATTAAAAAAAAATGTTTTTTAGATTAACAATTGTCCTTTGAAGGGGTCTAGTTGAACCACACCCTGCCGTGGCCGTAACTATAGGTAACATTTTTAGTCCGACATAACCTGCCGCCTTCTCAGTCAGTCCTTGAGGATTTTTTATACCCAAAAAAAAGATAAAATCAAATGAAGACATTATATTGAAGCCCAGCATTAAACTCAGCCCCAACAAAAAAATGGGAATAAAATAATGAAATGTAATAAAATAATGGTGAACAGAGAGTGTATGTACAATCAACAGTCCATCCAGTTACCAAAAACTGTCAAATTTCCCCAATGGATAATAAACTCTATAATTTGTAGATTAAATTGAAAATCGATTGATGAAATTTGACAGTTTTGGATACCATGATGTTTTTGACCGTACATCGGCACCTTTCCACGGATGCACGCGTAATGGTATGTTCTCATAACTTATTAGGCGCCGATATAATCACTTTTGGTCAAGTGGGCTGGTGGGAATGTCCACCTTATCACGTGTCAATGTACACGTACAAGACTTACTTACATATCTTTTATCTCAAATCCTTTTTTAAACCTATCGATAACAGTTTTACCTCGTTACAGATCGGTACAAAAAATACACTATATGTCCTCAATGTTAATTGTTGGTCAATCCAGGGGTATTCCCATGAGCTCACTGCAATATTTTTACAGGGTTGGTGGCGCCTGACTTGTCAATAAACTAATAGGGTTGCCAGGTGTACATTTCGGAAAACAGTTTTTTGTAACTAGTGAGTTAAGTTTCTGTTCTTTCCGAAATGGAGCTCAGAAAGACAATTCTGATGTGAATAAAATGTTCAAAATATAATATTTTTGTCAAATTTCAGTATAAATTTCACAAAAGTCACCGTTCAATTTTAGATCTCAATTCAATCTAGTTTAATTGCGTATGACATTGACCATTTGACATTTACGAAACTGAAACTAGATCTGGAATTATATTTTGAGTACCGGAATTACCCTGAAGTTTGCTAAAACTTGAGATGATTGTTTTTGAACGAATAGATAAGCTTTTTCATCTTCAACTAAAGTGCTAACTTGTAATGTCTCTCAAAATTTTAAGAGCATAAAGTGTAAACTGAATAAATTATTAGGTATAAAATCACGATCGAACGTTTAATCCCGATTCTTCTTCGAATCTAATTTGAATTTCGAAACATTGTTTTAATTTTACCTACAGATTATATTTTCTCAAAGAAAGTATTTTTATTTTGATATTTTTTGTTACAACTTGCCAACCCTAGTATGAGTATACTGTGTAGGTTTAAAGCAACCACAACACGATAAAATTAGCGGTTAGCGTGAAGGTAGGGCCGCATACACATTCAAACATGAAAGATTTTTGAATAAGGCTTTCTTTGATTTAAATCAATATTTCACTTCTAAAATTTTTATATGTATTTTGCTCATTACTTGTGTGTATGCAAAGCAAAAAAAAAAACTGTTTTTGATGAATCATGATAATTATGATTCACTTATTTGCCAAAGATCTTCTATGAATTCTAAATATGAATATCTATATACTTATAATAAATCTGTAGAGAGGTCAATTCTGTACATGAAATATATTTCCAAAATAACTATCAGCGGGTGATTAGTGATCGATACTGACGCCAAAAATGCAATCAGTAAAATTTTTGTCTGTCTGTCTGTCTGTCTGTCTGTCTGTCTGTCTGTCTGTCTGTCTGTCTGTCTGTCTGTCTGTCTGTCTGTCTGTATGTTCGTTATAGAAACAAAAACCACTCGACGGATTTCAACGAAACTTGGTACAATTGTTCTTCATACTCCTGGGCAGGTTATAGTATACTTTTCATCACGCTACAATCAATAGGAGCAGAGCAGTGAAGGGAAATGTTGGGAAAATGAGTGATTCGTGAGAAAGGTGTCAAGCTATAAAACATCACGCTACAACCCTTAGGAACGGGGCAACGCGGGTGAAAGCGCGGGCGAAGAACTAGGGAACAAAGTAACTATTCCACGCGGACGAAGTCGCTGGCAAAAGCTAGTTATGAAATATGATTACAAACAGAGGAATTTTCTTTAACTAGTGAGTTCCCATTTAGCTGTAATCTAAACAATTGCTCGACCGTGTTCGTAATTGGTATCATAAGGTTTTTTTGAATGCACGAAAGAATTTTTTTCGAAAATCTGCGGGAGAAGTCATAATATACATTTTTCAATGAAAATGTGTGCGGCGCGGCGTCGGGACGCTAGCGGTTATTTAAAGAGCGTATCGCTTAATTAACAAATTTTTTGGTTTTCTCTATACAATAATTGAATAGAAAAAAACGACAAAATATTAGTTTTATTTATGAATTCGAAAATTTTAATGACTATAAAATTTTATCATTCACTCATCATGAAATTTCGAGCAATCAATAGTTCACTTTGTAAATTATCAAGCAATTTTATGTTATTGATAGTGTGTACACAGGTTAATTCCTTGATCAAAATCCCGTCGATTTTATTATTACCTTTATTTTAAGTATTTGGGAAAATCCAAGCTTAAATATAGATCGTACAAGAAAACTATAGAGCGTTCAATCTGTGGTTGCATTTTTTTTATTTTGTTAAATATTATCGACTCGGAATTACGATTGGGTTTTTGTATGTACGTAATAATACAACAATTAGGTATGTTTAAATGAAGGTCTCTACATTTAATACACTACTGAAAAACCCAGCAATTGCCAATTAGGCACATGCCAATTAAGGATCTAACTAAATATTATTCAAGTTATATCCTAAAAAATATTATGTTTACTAACATGAAGCTCACAAAAAGCTCTCTTAGTAGAAGTACATAGGTATTGTTCTGCATAGTTCTATCATAGGTAATTCAAGTCCATGCAATTTTATGGCAACTAAAGTACAATCGACTGGCTTACTTTTCTTATAATTCTCTAGTCGCAAATATTGGATGAACCCTAAAAAAAATATTTAAATAGCCCTTCATCCGATTATGGGCCCTTTCTACATGATAGCAATAGGATAATACCGAATTAGGAAGTTTTTATGATATGAGTTACGGACTTACTGTTCAGTCAACTTTAGAAACCGCTGCACTGCAAAATTTATCAATTTCGGTTGCTTAAGTATTTCTATTTCGCCGAATATCTATATTACTATAACAAGTATATTAGTACGATGGATCTGCTATCTCTCTGACCTATATTCCCCACCACTATTTCCCACCTGTTTTACGTCTGCACGCTCATTCGGGGAACGGTTATGAGTAATGGTGGCGCTTAAGCTACACCTGCAAAGCGTCACAACCGACACGCGTGCTGAACTGCTGACGGCGTTTAAGTGTTTGCCAAAACCACGTGCTGCGGCAAACCGCGGCTTGTTTCCACTGTTCATACTAATATAAACGTGGGAATTTATTTGTCTGTCCTTTTATAACTTTTTTATTTCTCATGAAACTTGGTACGTAAATAGTCTGTCCTTGGTGCACTCTTGAATATTTACTTGTCAAAATAAATGTTGAACACCCATTGATTTAAATAGTATGTAGTAATATTTTCGCTTTTTTCTCAAACCCTAAGGTTGGCTGGTAAAGAATGATACCTACTTATAAAATGACAATCTCTCATAGTCCACCTTATGAGTTATTATTATAGATAGAAGTATATTATTATAATAATAATATAAAAGTGCCAATACCACAGATTAAATATGAGTTGAGAACGAAGTTAAATAACGCTGTTGAGAATTTTAGACGGAAATTGATTAAGGAAACTCATGCAAATCTGGTTAGGTATGTAGGTCTAGCGTGGGAAATGTTTTTAAACCTGCAAAAGCCGAACGGATCCGCGGTCAGCTAATAGATAAGTTGTGACTCAACAAACCTAAACCTAATTAAATATTTGTGAAAAAATTGAGAAATAAATTAAATATTGTATAATCCCTGTTATAATATCAAGTCATATGATTTCAATAGACGAAAATATAGTGACGTCATAACATACAGTAGGTAGGTACGTATTATATATTTTATTTGTATAAACATGTATGCATACAGAAATATTATAACTTGCATGCAAGTGGGTACATATTTTTTATGGCTCAAACTTATTTGCCACATTGGATGGAGTACAAATATTTTATTCATTTTAAATAATTCATATATAACTTTAAACATTATTAAACATCTATATATAGGCAATTAAAATAAAATAAAGTAACATTACAAAATAGATACCCAACAAACAAAACAACAGAAAATAATAAGTTATATATTATCCAATAAGTAATCGTTGACATTATAATATATACATAGTTATAGATAAAATTTTATTGACTTACTAGAAACTGCATCATATTCATGCAAGAGTGAACATCGTTTTAGTTTTCTTGACTCTTCAGAAAGTTTACAATGAGGCTGAGTACGTACCTACTAAGGGTGCAACAATGTGTTAAGAAAATCCTGTCCGACCCGTAAAGGTATTGTTAAGTATGGAGATCTGGGTTCTATTTATAAATATAATCTGATTGACTGTCGGATCAAGCACAGCCGAAACCGCTGATCGTACAGACCTGAAACTTGGAGGGTGTGTTCTTTGTATGACGTAGGCATCCGTTAAGAATGGATTTTTCGAAATTCTACACCTAAGGGGGTGAAAAACGGGGGCAAAGTTTGTATAAAAGTCCGGTATTTTTAGCAGGTGAAACCGCAAGGTACAGCTAGTTTATGTATATAATCGTTTTCACTTTACAAGTAAAAAAAAATACATGAGGTTCACGATGACTGATGAAGCTGCTATGGCTTTCTTCAAAAGGCTTGCTCAGATATTAGGTACCCTTTAACGTGGGAGAGCCATGCTTCGGCACGAATAGGCTGGCTCGACTGGAGTGATATCACGGCCTCACAGAAAACCGGTGTCAAACAACGCTTACGTTGTGTTTCGTCGAGTGAGTGAGGTTACCGGAGGCCCAATACCCTTTTAAAAGGAGGGCAACGCACTTGTGACTCCTCTGGTGTTACGGGTGTCTATGGGCGGCGGTAATCGCTTACCATCAGGCGATCCGACTGCTCGTTTGTCCCCCTAAAAAAACCCTACATTGTAAAAGTCACATAATATCTGATAATACTTACTACTATGTGTCTGGACTTTAAAAGAGACTATGATGCTCTGAGTTTGTTTCGGTGTTTATTCTCTGAGATCTTCAGTTAGAAAATGCATGTGCCATCTAGTGAAAACATCGACTTGTAAAACTGTCTTTAAGAGATCTATTTACAGAAATAAATAATGTATCCTTTAAATAAATTTCTACGAATCAATAAAATCGTTAGTCATTATTATAATGTGATATACAGTGACATGCGCATGCGACTGTACCATAATCTGTGGTTGTGCGCAGGCGCACGTATACCTTTGATCGATGCTGATATAAATCAGATTATACATGTTATTATTCTTGAATTAAGGTCGTAATTTCTACGGCAGTTTATGTATTATCACAAGATTTCCTCTGCAATCAAAATTTCTACCTGTAATAGGTACCGTAAATTCATAGATTTCATTGATCTGTTCACAGTGTTTAGTTTAAATGTAAACTAGGTCCATGTGGCGGTTTATGAGTTTATTAAACAGCCATTGAAATCTAGTTAAAGATTTTGTATGGTAATAAAAAGGAAGGTTCGTATGAGAAACGTTTAGGGATGCTAGTCCCTAGTAATGACTACTTAGTTAGCAATAATCTTAAGATTCTTGCACTTGATAAGCAGTGAGTGAATTGAGTGATGAGTGAATTTTATTAACTTACATATACTGAGCGTGGTGTTACTCAGTGCTCAGCATTAGGATCTCATTATTTCTGGACGAAATCTTTAGCAAGGTAATTTTACCTCGCAAAAGATTTCGTCTCATTCACCAAGAAACAGTTCTTAGCTCGGTTAGGAAGTAATCGCTGAATCACTTCTCACAAAAAATGTAGAAGGAAGGTCGAACTTTAAAATAATAATCTACATATAATTAGTTTCCTGCTAATGATTACTCAGAACTACCAACTTTTAGGAGAAAAATTTCTTGTTTTTATTTTCAGGGCAGAGGTATTTTCGGGTTGCCAAAACAAAAAACGTGAGTGTTCTACAAATTTATGATGAATCGGATAAAGGAAAGATATTCTGAATAATTTGTAGGGTGATTTCATAGTAAGGTAGATCAATGAACGGCTTAACATTACCCTACATCGTATCACTCACATATAAGTGTTCTTCCATGTCTGGACTTTAAAAGAGACCATGATTCTTTGAGTTTGTTTCGGTGTTTCTTCTCAGAGGTCGTCAGTTAGGAAATGCCGAAGCCATCTAGCTAAAAAAAAACCCAAACCATTGACATGTAAAAGTATCTCTAAAGATCTACTTGCTGAATAAATAATTTCATTTCATTTCATTGACTATTTTTTATGACTAGCGACTAGCAGCAGATATGTGCTATGCTCCGTTGCTATTGATGTCCACCAATCGTATTAAATGGTCCATATAGCTAAGCACTGGTGGAAACAGGTTCAATTAAGTTATGTTTTTTCATATGGATGCATGCTTGTCATGGATGCTTTCGAGTGGTGTAACTATGTGCAAAACAGAGTAACGCCGCTCCCCGGTCTTTCCTAATGTCGATACATTGCACAGCTCAAGCTGGACATCTTCCTCGCACAGCTACCTCGCGACGGTGCATCTTCTTAGCACATGTTATTAAGTCGCACATTACTAGTATTCTTGTTAACCCCTCGTGCTAAGCTAAATGCTTGTGTTACGAGTGGGACCACGTCGGTAGTGCAATGGGTGGGTTTCGAACCGGCAACCTCATGATCGCAAGTCCGAATCTCTAGCTATTAGGCTACCGCCGCCTAAAATCAAGCCATCATATTCGTTACAAAAGCATTTTGGACTCAAAAAGCAATTTCACAAACTCTCGTCAAGCTAACTTTTTCCGTCTACTTTGAAAGTAGACGGAAAAAGTTAGCTTGACGAGAGTTTGTAGAGTTAATTTGGTAAGTCCATTTCATCCATTCCATTCCATCCATTTAACGAGAACATCATACGTCACCATTTAATGAGATACCTAGTTCATATATGGAGGATAGTTGATGGTTCAAAGCGGAAAATCATAACTAAGAAATGGATTGTAGATTTATATACCACGACACGTCTTTTATCGTTTATAGTCACAAACAAAAATTAAAACAGGATAAAATAAAAACATATGACGTCTAAGTCATATTTTACATTTTATCCACTGCAAAAACACAAATAAAACACTAGTAAAACTCGTACAAAAGTTAGAGGAACGAAAAATAAATGAAAATAGCGGTTTTTGTCAATTAATTTGAATAAATACTTAGGTTATTAGGATTGGAATATACAACAATCTCGATACCTAACAATACTTTCACGGGTCGAACAGAAACCCTGTTCTTATTCTTAACACATTGTACATACTAAACAAGGGTTAAACATTTTTAATCGTCACGTACTTATAGTTTAAAAGCTTTGATTGGTTTCACAGGTAACCATGACTCCGTGAGTCATCGTAGCGCAGTAGCATCATAGTTTTGTTACTTCCAAGAAATGGCTATTGTTGTTAAAATTACAGAAAGTCTTGCCAAAATTCTTGGAAACTATTCATTACGCAACAGTGTCGTAATAACTCGACCACTTAGATTAATTATAACTTCATTACGAATGAAATTATTGAAAACCTTGTCAGAAATATTACATACTTGCATCGTATCACTCTTCTTCATTATCACTAAATAGTATAAAACAAAGTCGCTGTCTGTTCGTTCCTATGTATGCATAAATCTTTAAAACTACGCAACGGATTTTGAAGCGGTTTTTTTAATAGATAGAGTGATTCAAGAGGAAGGTTTTAAGCTATTTAACATTACGCTACGGCTCTTAGGAATTGCCTTGGGTTCGAACTCGAGACCTTTGACTTGGCAGTCCAACGGTCATACCACTAGGCTATCACTGTACCGTAAAAGATTTTTTTTTTATCCCCCAAAAAAGTCTGGAAAATTAACACAAGCGATGCTGCGCATGGGTCGTTCGTTAGTTAAATATATATATTTATAAAAGTTAGACTGCCTCATTAGTCTAGTGGTCCCAAGCGCGACTGCTACGCTAGAGGTCCTGGGTTCGATCCCCAGGTCAAGCAGTGTTTTGGGTTTTTCTATGAAATCTCAGTTCGGAGTCAGCAGCTCGGAGTCTGGATTTGTGCCCGGTGAATAGCTATAGGCTCGCCCCCTATAACATGGGACCTAAACATACCGGCGAACTGTGGGTGTACATTAAGTACGCCTCTGCCTAACCCTTCGGGGAATACAGGCGTGATGGTATGTTATGTTATGTATTCTGTTGACGGTACGCATGCATCAGTCATTGTGTAGCTCGATCTTTGAGCTCCGAAAAACTACATAAGAACTGTTCACGCAACCGTAGCCGCGGGTCGTAGCTCGTAGCACACCCGGCTACATAATTATGAAAGTACAATTTTCTGTGTTAGCTGCCCAGTTATTGAACTGAAAGCCTATGCAATGCGAGTCCAACGTATACCGGAATAGTATACATCATTAAATAATTGTAGCTTTAAATGTGCGTACACGGATCTGTTTATAATATCAAGGGTAACCCTCCATTCACCGTAAGTACCTAGAATTATGGTGCAACACACCGGTCTTATTTCGACCATTAAAATACCAACCAAAACGGATATATATAGCACTTCCTAGTAGCTAGCACGGAAAAGTTTTTGTTAAAGCTCAACACACAATCATTAATAATATATGACGCATTCTATTCGATATAATTTCTCGTAAATGCAGATGGAAATGTTCGCGAGCAGTGCATGTTTTTCTTAGCAGTGAATTCCTAAACTTCTATTCAGAGAACTGCATAATAATATACCTACAATCTAAATAAAATATGTACGAGTAACGTTACAAATATCGCTCTTATCTTGAGTACCTATACTAAGAACCCAGTTTTTAAAGACTGTTTAGAAATAGGACACAGTGTAAATAGTCAAACATTGTATTACTGCGAATTCATACCTTCTTAGTACATACCACCACGCCATCTGAAGGGTGGAAAGACTTTACTAATGCAGGCCACAATATCATCATCAATTTTTAGATCAAATACCAAAACACAAACAAATCCAAACTACGAGCCGCTACAGAGGATTACAGAACCCAATAACACGTGGCTCAAATTGGAAAATAATGCTTTGCTGGTGTATCACTCGCACCCTAGATTTCGTCCCCTCTAGTATTAAGACTTTACTGTGTTCTCGACAACTAGACCAACTAAGCAGTTGTATAAATACGGATAATGTACATCTGACTCACGTATATACACTCACGCCTTTTGAACATCACTTGCTACGATTCATACATGCTTTCTTTTGCTTCGTCCATATTCATACTTTGTTATACACACACACACACCGGTTGCGAGTATTACACACTTGAACTTTTTTAAGAACCTCAACTCTAGGAAAGGTCAAAAATTGTGTTTGTAAACGCACCCACGACACACGAGAAAATACTGGTCTGGGGAAGCGTTTTTTTAAAGGAAATAAGGAGGATATGACAAAAGAGTCTTTCATGCCAGACTAGGTCAACCAGGTGGCCTTATTTCTGTTTTCTAAGTAAAGGCACGTGCCCGTACTAATCGAATTAGCAAAACCGATTAATAACCGATTTAAAAATAATGAATGAATCGATAAAAAAAAACCTTAGTGAATGATAAATTGAGGAAAAATATATTACTTATTGTGTTAAATGTGCAGTA
Organism: Acronicta aceris; assembly: GCA_910591435.1. Classification (NCBI taxonomy): domain Eukaryota; kingdom Metazoa; phylum Arthropoda; class Insecta; order Lepidoptera; family Noctuidae; genus Acronicta; species Acronicta aceris. The sequence goes on along the minus strand of OU342774.1, from coordinate 12,528,327 downwards.
AACAGAGATTCAACTGTAGATTTAAATAATTATTAGTGTTGCATAAATTATTTGACATTTACTGAAGTAGGCGGGTATGTGGGTGGAGTCAAATTTTCTTTGATATCCCGCTTCTGATTTTATTAGTATAATACTTCTTTGTTAGTCTAGTGGCCCCAAGCGTGACTGCTACGCTAGAGGTCCTGGGTCCGTTTCCCAGGTCGGGCGGTGTTATTGGGTACGAAATTCTCAGTAGCAGGTCGGAGTTTAGAATTATGGTCAGTTAATGGCAATAGGCTCTGGGACCTAAACGTACCCGCGAACTCTGAATGTACTTGACTACATAGTATACCTCTGTCTATCCCTTCGGGGCGTAAACGTGATAGTGCCTGTGTTTATATTAAAATAATAAATATACCAGTACCAATAGATATAATCTGGGTGTCTTTAAACTACGTTTGAATCGGTTTCTTCTAGGCAAGTGCGGTCCATCGTAGATTAGTGTCGCTTAACATCAGGTGAATTGGCGGTCAAGCGTAAACCTATCACGAATAAAAAAAGGCTCAAACCCACTTGCCTGTACTTGTCATATGATGAGGATTCCCGTTTTATGACGTCAGAGTTATTTCACAATGTTAATAATAATAATAATGTCAATCTACGTCAGACGGTAAGCGGGAAGAAAAGGTCCGAATGACGTCATGCAATGATTACCAGAAGCTAGTGGTTGATCTTTCACTTGAGTCATTAGTTTTGTGGTGAATAAATCATAGCTTCTGTCAGAGTATCATATTTACATAAGTAGATAAATAGTGGCTGTCATATAGTGTTCTTTTCAATGACCTAGAATTCAAATTCAAATCTTTATTGCTTTCATATGTAATTAGGATGTTACAAGTTACAATAGCGTGTCAATATGAAACCCTGCAAGGGCGCTGCAAATTTAATAATCTAAATGTAATTAGGTAGGTAATTAAGATTAGATAACAATATATTATTATTATTAAGTATTTATAATTACAATTGAATAAAGAAAAAAATATATATCTAATTACTTATAGGTACAGTTATTATTATCGTAATTAGGCAAGAAATGTCTCACAACGAAATAAGATAAAAATCTAAACATACCATATTACAACTTATACCATCACGCCTGTATTCCCCGAAGGTTTAAACAGAGGTAAAATAGTAAAAAGGACGTATCTAACATTTTTGAATTATGAGGAAAAAAGACAGAACAGCTTAATTTTTTTGATCTCATTTAATTTCGGATTTACCACAGTGAATAAGGGCCTCCATTATAATTTTATAGTTTAAATAAGATGAGAAGTATTTTTTTTACGTATTTAGTTTTTGTTAGATAACTACATCTTTCTTACTATCGGTGGCAGCACAGTTCGCCGGTATGTTTTAGGTCCCATGTAATAGAAGGCGAGCCTATTGCTAACCGGGCACAAATCCAAACTCCGAGCTGCTATTGAGAATTTCATAGACAAACTCAATAAAACTTTGCTCAACCTGGGGATCGAACCCCGGACCTCTAGCGTAGACCACTTTTTTCACAAACAACCATTTGCAGTTCAAGAGTATGGGAAATTGTCTTTCAACTGTAATGTTAAGGAAACCATTGTGCGCAAGCTCAATACGCACGTCATCTGTTTTTATGATTAAAAAACCCTGTAGCAATCACCTGAAGAACTAAAATGCACGTGGGAGAGCCATGCTTCGGTACGAATTGGCCGGCTCGACCGGAGTGATACCATGGTCTCACAGAAAACCGGCATTAAACAAGGCTTTTGTTGTGTTTCGCCGAGTGGGTGACGTTACCGGAGGCCCAATCCCCTTTTAAAAGATCGGCAACGCACTCGTGACTCCTCTGGTATTGCGGGTGTCCATGGGCGGCAGTAATCGCTTACCATCAGGCGACCCGTCTGCTCGGTTGCCCTCCAATACCACAAAAAAAATGGCTGTAGAAAAATCCGTCGAATCAATTCACTCACTTGATTAATTCCTTGTTTTGCTACTTAAGCCGTAAAGCAAGTCGTTCTTAAACTATATCTAATAACGGACCACGTTTAGTTTTATAAATTCCACAGACCCCTGGCGAGGCGGCGGGAATTAATGCATAATTCCATAGTTTCCATGGGCGACAATACCTACTTAGGCACCATTAGATGGCTCGTCTGCGATAAAACCATAAAAAAATCTCGTAGATATTTAATTATAAAATAGATATTCGGACAAAATGCTTTAGAAAGATCACCAGTTACGATTTTTAGCGCAATAAATGATAGTATTATTTAGCATTACTTAGAATGATTTACATTATATTGAAAAATCATGCATTATTATGTCTATACGTGCAAACAGCATTAACGATAAAACCAAACACACGACTTTTAAAGTCGGGTGTTTACGTTTTCTATATTAAAATTTACAACTTGTTGCTAATAATTTTTGATAATTACTCTACATAAATATAAAACATACCTACTATAATATAATTATATATATATATATATTATATATTATACAATTAATAAATATTCCAATAAGTAAATTTTTCAACACCCGATATTTTTAACCAGAAATCCCTATATATCCCTATCAGAGAGAGAGATTTGAATTTCATAGAAAACCCCAATAACAATTTTACTTCATCTAAGAATTGAAACAAAGTCCTCTAGTGTAGCAGTGACTGGGCCAATAGAGGAAGTTGGAATGAAGCTTACTTAAGAACTTCTACACCTAAACTTGTCAAGATATGTTTGCGTGCTAAGGTGAGCCATAATACTCCAAGAAATTTTCCACGAAATTATTCATCAATATAAAACCTTCCCAAAACCCATACGGAATTAGGTATCATGGTTTGAAACCCCAAGTGAATCACCCCACTGAGTCTGCCATATGAATTATGATACACTGCCATTTATTAAAAACATCTTTTTAAATTCTGATGAATTTGAAAGAAATATTCCGTCGATTTTCCCACTGAGATTAAAAGAGAGTGTCTTCTAAGATTATGGGGGGTCACACATGCTACAGGCCACGTCCACCAATATTTTTTTTATGGGATAAGACGGCAAACGAGCAGACGGATCGCCTGATGGTATTACCGACGCCCATGGACACCCGCAACACCATAGGAGTCACAAGTGCGTTGCCGACCTTCTAAAAGGGGATTGGGCCTCCGGTAACCTCACTCACTCGGCGAAACACAACGTAAGCGTTGTTTAACGCCGGTTTTCTGTGAGGCCGTGGTATCACCAAGTTTATCTACAAAAAAACAAGCCAGTCTTAGTTAACAATATGCTATCAATATTCTATATGCGAAATTATGCTACGAGATATTTGAACAATCGTTGAACTATGTAATCAATCAATGTTTCTTTATTCTGAGATTAGAGCTACGTCATATTGGATGTTTAATATACAGGTGGAGAGCACTATAGACTAGGAAATTAATAGAACCACAGCCTACAATAACGATGAATTACAAAATAGACTGCCTCATTAGTCTAGTGGCCCCTAGCACGACTGCGACGCTAGAGGTCCTGGGCTCGATCCCCAAGTCAAGCAAAGTGTTGTTGGGTTTTTCTATAAAATTCTCCGTAGCAGCTCGGAGTCTGGATTTGTGCTCGGTTAATGGCAATAGGCTCGCCCCTTATTACATGGGACTTAAACATACCGGCAAAATGTGGGTGTACATTAGTACACCTCTGCCTAACCCTTCGGGGAATACAGGCGTGATGGTATGTTACAAAATAAAAAATGATGATTATAACAAAATAAAAACAAGTTCTTATACACGTTTCAGCTCATCAATTCTATTTATTTAAAAAGTAGTCTCCACCTTGTTTTATAGAAAAGTACTTAATACAACTAGGCAGCAAAATAAAAATTTGCTTCCTACAAAAAGCACTAGTTATAAACAAAGGTCTCTCGAGACATCCTACATAGATACCGTGAATAAATATTAAATAAAACCTCGAAATTTCCATAGTTCTTAGACCTTTTCCGGGAATCTCCTATTAATATAATGTGTAACAATCATTATTTTTTATACATTCTTATCTGCTGATAAAAAAACCGGGTCCTATTTCCTTGTTTTATTTCAAGTCAGTATAAGGAAATTATTCATTGAACTATTACAATAGGTATGCAGTTTATAATCGATTTACTTTGACTGACAGACAGATAAAACGCTTGTATCACCTGACGAGTAATTATTAAATAACTAGATCGCAGATCACTGTATTATTTAACAATGACCAAGGTTATGATAAATTTGACATTATGTAATTACGAGTATGTTCCCGAAATCTAATTCTCAGTGACCTAAGATAGTACCTTGTGGTACCCTTTGTGAGCGATCTCATTTTAATAATCAATGTTGTCATGTCTTGGAGATAGATTATAGGATGTATATGTATATCTAAAAAAACGTTTAATGCTAACTACCTAAAAATAGTTTCAGTACGGATTTTATCTGAAAGACAATAGAAGAAGTTTATCAAAGGCCTAATATGAATCTTAAAAAAATAAGATAAAAACTTTGCATTTGTTTCAGTGTTTATTTGTCTGTGTATCTAATTAGTTACGTATCTAAAACGTTTTGAGTTTTTATAAAATGTATTGTCGACCTATATTTTGTGAGAGGAACTGTTCATGCTGGTTGCACGTCAAAGGTACTTACCTCTTTTTTCCTCAAATTCCTAAGTTATCAAGGCCTACTTCTTGAACTTACCTTTCAAAGTATCATGATTTGATTTATCGGTTTATCCGTAATCATGAGTAATATCGATATCTAGCTATCGATTGACGATTGATAGGTTTGGTTTGTCAAGACCTACGGCGTCTACATTACTTTGATCGGTCAAAGGTTCTTATAGATTGTATGCATATATGGACATAATATATGCCTGCGATTGCCTGTTATCATGGTATTTTAGATTTACATTATCTGTGAATAATGTAAGTTCCATACGGAAAAATCTGAGCGCATTTCTGGAATGATATGTAACTATATTGTACCCATCTAAAATATCATTAATCATTTATCCATATGGGTATGATTATGATGATCAAATCACACATTACTTTTTTAATCTATAATGTGTTCCAAGGAATTTATACGAAAATTCATTCATAGTAACTTCTAGAACATGAAGATAGTATTTAGAAGAAAAAAAAATATCGGAAAATCTCTTCAGTAGATATCAAATGACGTGTTGATGACCCTGTTTGCTTCCGGGGTTCCCGTCACGGTCAGACTTCAGCGCCGTTCAAAGTCACGGTCAGCGCTTTGGCGTTTTAATGATTCACTCGCAGACGCCAAAGTTATTAAAAATGTGATTTCTGCAAATTTCTCACGCGCCGAAATATTTTTTATACATTGTTTCTTCTTCATAACTTGTTAAAGTGGCGCCTCTGACTAATTCAGTGTTAGAATCCGTTTAACATTTTGGGGATTATTGGTTTTTAGTTTTTACATGAAGAAATGATAAGTTGTCTATTCAAATTACTGGTCCGCAATGTTTATAACCTACATTCTAGAACGTGTATTATTAAACTCTAACTTTTTAATTATTTCAAAATGAAATTTCTAATTGTTTTATTACTTAGTGCTCATGCTCTCAATGATTCTTATATTTTTTATAATTGTTATTTCTTCTTCTGTCTTCAACGCTTCTTTTACCTTCAGTGGACTTCAGAAAGCCTTTATTTGCTTTAAAAATTAGTCACATGTGTTTACGTCACACATCAACACATACATAATCTACGTAACGTAACTCTTATCTGATAAGTCTAAATCTTGTTTATTAAACATAAATATTATGACTGTGTCTGTTCCGATTCCGTAATATTTTGTTGAGAATATTAGTACTGTTGCCTAATATTATAATTTCAGCTAATTTTAGTTAGCTGATAGTAAATCCAGTAAAAAAATCTTGCTTGATAAGCCGTTAATATTTATTTATCCTTAGCAAAGTGATAGAGAAACTTTCGTATTTTTTTGTACTCTACTACTACTAAAGAATGAATTCATTTTACAAAATTTTTCTTCACGTCATTTTCAAAACAATTCTACTCAATATTTAAATCTTTGCTACTTATTCCTTTTATAAAATTCTCAACCAACCAGCTGGATGAGACGTCACCTCTTTGTGGCAACCTCTACAGTACTTAGTTGACACATGTAGGTAATACATATAGTAGGTATTATTTGAATCGTCTGTCTGATCTCATAAGAATAGCGATATACTAATAAAAAGTTCAAACAGTAGGATTCTCCGACTGATAGCAGTTAAGTAATAATATCAATATCACCAAACTTTAAATTCGTGTTACTTAAGCGGGGTTTTCTATAACTCTTAGATCTGGTTCTGCTGTGACTGGGAATTTGACAATAATTAGGTATGCAAATATTTGGGATTTTCTGTGACTCGGTAATAATTTGAAAGCAGCCGTATCAATCGGTATCAAGTTTTATTTGAATACGGAATAAGAAAAAGTCCTGTAAAGTAGACAGCCTTTACATTCGTAGATGTCAACAACATTTTTAATCGAAACTCAGCTCGGTGGTAGGATCTCTTGGGGTCTGACTGGCTGGCGACACCCTTACGTCTGTCGTAAAGCACCTTGATGTGTGTTTCGACTTTTGCACGTAAGAGTCAGTTCCCCCCGGTTGCTAAAGCTCTGGCAGTCTGCAGTCTGTAGGGGCTCTTATAGATCGGCAACGCATCAGCAACTTCTCTGGTGTGTCCATGGGCGACGTTGACTACATAATACCATCAAGTGACTCGTCACCTGGTTTGCCCACTAAATCCATAAAATAAACTTCACATAAAATGGACTGTTCCGTTTATTTATTTTATTAACCTGTATTGTCCCACTCCAGGGCAACGGCCTCTCCCTATTTTTCCCACTCATTTATAGTTACATCTATATTTTTATTCCTTCGCGCCACGGTATCTCTGTTCTTCAAAACTAAACGTCATCGTTTATCGGCGCCACTTCGCAATATCCATAAAGATGTCTGCAACGCTTAGTAGCTTTATTGTTACTTACCCGGCTACTTGCATGCAGGCGCCAAAGTAATGAATGTCCATTTGAGTAATAGCTTCAGATGCGATCACTTTTCTTCAACTTTAAAATCACACCACTACCATTTTATTAGAAAATTCTCAGTAGCAGCTCTAACTTTGATTTATGCCTAGCTAATGTCCAAACTAAGGGTTTTTACCCATGGAAATGCAGAGTCTAACTCTGCAGAAACCTTCTGAGATGAAGATATGATGGTACATTATGTTATATAGTGTAGATTTAGGTATGTAACTGGTAACTCAACCACCGCAAAATTCTGGTTAAAGAAGTCTGCCCACTACACCGTCTCACACCATGACCGTACTAGGAACGTGTCAGAAAAAAAATATATTTATATTGAGAAGTATGAGACTACGCCCACTAGACCGTTCCGTCACCGTCACGTGCCATGTATGGAGTATATCGGCACTAGCAAAATATTCTCGCCTACAATTGTTGACGCTCCGTGTATGGCATAGTCGCATGCTTCTCAATAGCGGATGATATGCGGATGCGATGGTCTCTAAAGCCGTTGTGTATAGGATACGCTGTTGATACGTTCTAGTGGGCATAGTAGTTCGACTCGTACTCGTTTCCGAGCCTGATACGTTCCTAGTACGGTCATGGTATGATACATTGTAGTGGGCAGACTCCCATAATGCTTGGAGTATAATTTCCACAATTCTCCATTCTTTTGCTCCTTTAAATAAGTGGAGATTATGTGACCGTTACGTAAATACCAAAACTCTCCCAGTTATATATACAGCTATAACAAAAAAAGTTCATTGACACTCTGACCTCTAAGCCACCGCGAACCCTACCCTGATTGAAATTTTGCCTTCACATTCTGAATTTACGTCATAAGGTGACGTTGGTGACATCTATGAAAGGCAAGTTACCTTACTTGTCAACCGACACGACTTACTTTACAGTTAGTTCATCCTGCCCGGGATTTAATGTTTTCCTTTACTAAAAACTAGCTTTATAAGATTAGCATGGAAAATGCAAAAAGAAAGTTCATTGACACTTTAATTTCTGACTAACAACTGTTGTCCTTACAGTACATTACTAGAAATAAATCCCAATGAAGCAATTTCATATCACTGAAAACAACTATAGTTAATGATACAAAATTGATTTGACACTGAGCAACCTACTTATACATATGTGCATGATAATTCAAAGTACCTACGGGAAAGATTATGGTATGACACGTCGAAGGCTGCTTTATCGTTACTGAGAAATTCTCGTATAATCTCTTATGTGTCAATGCATCTAATGATAGCCACAGAATTTTGGAAATTCTCAAAATTTCATCTAATGCTAGATCATTCCATTGAATAGAATGTCAGTAACAGAGACCATCATCGGTAATCGGACCCGATCAGATTTTGTAACTCAAGAACTTAAATTGAATCGTCTGTAATGTAAGTAAGCAGGTTGACTAAACACAGATCAAACTTCGAAAATCATTGATTCGCTGCTGGGTAAACTAGTTCTTCCTTGAAAGTGTTTTGCAACAATACCATGCAGGTTTTAGCGATGGCTTCATATCATTAACCCATCAGTCAGACAGTTCTAAGTAAAATATTTCCGCTTCTCCGATGTCCACTTTCTTATAACTTTACGGCACATTCTATACTCAGATATAATTGAAATATATGTACATACATACCATCACGCCTGTATTCCCCGAAGGGTTAGGCAGAGGTGTACTAATTTATACCCACAGTTCGCCGGTATGTTTAGGTTCCATGTAATAGGGGGCGAGCCTATTGCCATTAACCGGGCACAAATCCAGACTCCGAGCTGCTACTGAGAATTTCATAGAAAAACCCAATAATACTTTGCTCGACCTGGGGATCGAACCCAGGACCTCTAGCGTAGCAGTCGCGCTTGGGACCACTAGACTAATGAGGCAGTATAATTGAAATATGTCTTTAGTCTTCTTCTTCTTCTTATCGTATCGACAGCAAATGGAAAGAAAAGAGCAATAGAAATAAATAAACGCAATGTACGACACTTTCTGGAGGAGGCATATGGGCTGGGATTTATTTAGTAATGAGCGACCCGCCTGCGGTTTCACCCGCGTGGTTCAGCTCCTATTGGTCGTAGCGTTATGTTATATAGCCATTACCTTCCTCGATAAATGGACTATCCAACACAAAAATACTTTTACAATTCCAACCAGTAATCCCTGAGATTAGCGCGTTCAAACAAACCAACTCTTCAGCTTTATAATATTAGTGCAGATAAGTACCTACCTAGTATAGGCCCTAACTGCTTAACATGAAGTGGTTTCAACACATTCTTTTTAGTCTTCTTATGTCAATGGCTCTTCAATTACGACTCTTTTCTTCTTTTATTTGGAAGCACAGAATACGTGGTGAGGCAACATGGATAAGACAGCTGAGACATGATTTGATCATCATTTATTAGTATAATCTCAAAGAGAATTTTCTAATTCCGATTTTAATTATCGAAACAACTTTGGCACATATCAGCAGTAAAAGATTGCCTAATGGTAATAATGTAATCGTTGACGTTCACGTGAAGCAGTTTTGAGATGCTTAAACTAATCCCACTAAAGCCAAATTTCATGAGAATAAGCTACCTATTGACGTCACAGCATTTACTTGTAGTTTAAAGAAAATAATTCAGACGTGCGTCGGATATTGACTATAACTTCTACAATATGGTGCCCAGTGAATTTTTTTTGGATTTCTGTTACAAAAACGAGCTTTACAGTTATTTACAATAAGCCTTACGCTATCCGCTTCGCCCTTCCCAGCTACCTTCTTCAGGGAATTGTTATCTGTCTGGCACTTACTAGGAATCGTCCTGTTTCCAAACTTGACACTAAATTCATTTATCCCAACCAATCTTGTCTTATTGTTGTATCTGCCACTTAATAGGCACATTTTTTTTATGGGATAGGGGGACAAACGAGCACTCGGATCGCCTGATGGTAAGCGATTTCCGCCGCCCATGGACACCCGCAACACCAGAGGAATCACAAGTGCGTTGCCCGCCTTTTAAAAGGGGATCGGGCCTCCGGTAACCTCACTCACCCGAGTGAGTGAGGTTACCGGAGGCCCAATCCCCTTTCACCACCCCCTTTCACCCTTTTTTTCACCGATGAAAGAACGTTTTTTCAACACAATTTTCGCCAGTAATTAGAAAGAATAATATACATTGCATAGCTTCATATAAAAATAAAACATCAACGCACACACAGACGCGTCACACAATACAAGTATAGGTAGACAAACAATAGAAGTGATGTACCCAAGTATTTCAGTGGGACTGTGAGACAGTGCTCGCCCGGTTAGTCGCGTCGCATTCAGGGCTTTGGAGAGACGTTTGTGCATTCAACGCTGTTCAACTGTGTGGATTTGCCGAATAAACGTATTGATATAGCACTTGGGTAAGTTATTTTTAAAGTTATCCTTCTTTTAATTACTCTGGCGTAATTTATACTGTTTATGAGAAGAATAAATAGTGGATTAAAAGTTCTAAGTGCGAACGCGAAGTGAAATAATGAGGTCTAACTTTGCATTGGATAAAATGTTAGGAAAAAATATGATAATTTATACTTTTCGTGTAGAGATTTACTCACTGTTTTTATATTTTATAGACGTAAGAAGTTATACTAACTAAAAATCTAATATTTTGTAACCTCAACGAAGATAAATATGAATATAAAGCGCAACACTGCAGCTGTTTCCTCTACGGCCCCTACAGAACTAAGCTACAGATCTCCACAAATTGCCAAACTATATTAAAAGTCTATCGCTTGCGTGAGCCCTAAGGCTTTCGTGTGACGTAGCTACGGGCTCGCCGCCTCGACCAATCACGACGTGGACTGATCCATAAAAACGTCAAGCGTGAAGCGGAAAGACCAAACGAGAATCGCACGCGAGGCAGAACGCACGCCAGTGACAAACGGAACGCGCTACATTCGTTCGCTCAATAAAATTTACGCTCGCTTACGATTAGTGTTGTGTTGTTCGCATTTCGGAATAAAAAAAGTGAGTAAAAAGAAAATATTTTTTCCGCATTTTTTCTTCCGTTTGTCTGTCGTGGGTGTCCAGTCGGAACCGGTGCGTAATCGGATGCTGGATTGGTTCAAGTGATAATAACTTAGTACCAAGTAAGCCATCATTTTTTATCTCAAAAGTTTGTTTGCAAACAAAATTTACGACTTGGTTCCAAGTGGACATTCATAGGTACCTACATAAGTCGCATTAAGGAGATTTATCTTCTTTCGATGTTTGTATTAAAATTAGTGATGGACGAGTGTTTGAGCTGTTTCTCAACAGTAAAATTGTCATGTCAAAAGTATCACAACCGTACAGATAAGAAACCGTCAAATACGTACTTATGTGAGAAAACTTTTGAGAAACTCCTTTGAGAGCATAGAGTATTCAGTAATAAGTTTTTAAGTTAGTTACGAATGCTTGAGCAACATTGTAAAACACTTCACGCTTACGATAGATCTGTCAGGTATTTGTTTTTATCTGCATATTTCTTAGCGATCAGTCAACGCTGATAAAAATCTTTTATCGCCATCTCTTACATAAACATTATCAGACGATTTAACATCTTCAGATTGCTAATCTATTTGATGTTACATCTGCAAGAAAAAGATAAAAAACATATTCGTTTTAATTTTTCTGCAATGGTCGGTATTTTAATAATTCTCTATTACTTATTTCTCCTATCAAAAGATTTACGTATTTACATTAAAAACTACACCTCACGGAATTCCTACTTGCACTTTCGCATAAAAGGTTTAAGGACATGTACTTATTATTTAATTACCATTTTATCAAAGATTGATCTATTTAGTAACGTCAAAATTCAAATTGGGAAGTCGTATTTTCAGTTAATGCCGCCGCACACGATCCAAGGGTTGTGTTACACTTATCCATTCGATTCATGAATAAATATTAATCTCCTTACGAAATTTTCATTGATAAAATTGTGTCAATTTTATCTGTTTATCTAATATATGTTAAAAGTAACATATAATAAATATATGAATAAATTTACAAACACATTCACTTAGTTATGCAAAGAAATGTAACGGTCACACACAGAAACTTCAATTAACGACGACTTCAATTAAATTGAATATTAGCTCATAACAGCTAAAATTCCTTGACAGATTAAAAACTTACCATTTTAAAATGTACAGAATAAATAAAATAGTAAATTCACGGTTCATAAAGTAAATAAATACCCGTGAATAATAATACCCGGTGAAACTTGAGTCTCACGACACACCAAACTTAGGTAAATATAAAAGGGAAAGTCGTTGTTTAGTTGTTTTAAACTCTTTACTTATATTACACATTGTTTTAAGATATTATAAGCTATGAATGTATTTAATCTAAATTACGTGTGTCACAATAATAAATTGAAAAAAGTTGTGAATGTAAATGATCCACTACACGATTATCTTCCAATGTAATTGAAATGTAATTACTTAATTTCTCTGCGATTTTCAACTGTAAACTTTCTTTTTTTGTGGGTATATTATCCCACTGCAAAGCAATTACCTTCTTACTCTCCTTCTACTCTCGCGGTTTATTTATAACCTAAAAATAAAATTAATTCGATTTGTCACTTTGTATTGAAATCAACATTGTAAGATCAATTTTGTCACCGCTCTCAGGGTTGTAATATAAATATGAACCAATGATTGATCAATTCTTTTGAATTGTCGGTACAAATTTGTTTGAAATTATACAAACTGTTACACAAGGTTATCCGTAAGGGGTATGTCAATCTTAAATAGTAGTTAACTAACAAAAACAAACAAATTCTCTTACGTGCGCATTTTTCCAGACAAAATTACCTACATTGTCGAGTTTGTTTAATTGTTCTTCGGTAAACGTGTATCATGTGGCCGTGTATTAAATGGATTGATCTTAAAATCTTTTATAAGATTTATATTGTAATAGCTATCTTATTGAAATTCTGTATTAAAGTTATTTTCATAGTCGGTACCTACGTGTTACTTTTTCTACGTTCAATATTCTGATTTCTACCTACCTATATCTGCACTGTAAATTTTTGCCTCCTCGCACATTGCCTGAGAAATCCAGGCACAAATCGGCACAATAAACTTTTCAATATTTTATCCTTAAACCCATAAACGCAGCACGCACGTGTTTCGTCAAAGCTTACTTTGAAAACTTTATTTATATCATACCTACCTACTTATTGCTTTACAAATTCGTCCTTGAATCCAAAATAGAACCCCAGACAAGTGAGTCGACCACATTTGAGAATAAGTACTGTTTGTTCGTCCAATAACTGAGTATGTTTGTATAATTCATAAGTGCATGTATAAATAAGGAGTGCATTAGACCGGCCCATATCGGTGGCATCGTGTGTTGACACCTTTCTCTGTGCTACGTCATCGGGTGACGCAATAAGTGTTACTGTTTCGCTATGAGCCTGCAGATGCTTAGCTGCCCTTTCTAAAGATATTTTTCTTAAAAAAAGTTGCTCCATTTTTTTTATTTTTCTATAGTATCACTGCGAGCGTAGTCGATCTATTGTGCACCGCTAAACCTTGTGGTTTTTCAAACTATTTCCAAGACATAATTTAAGGACAATACCCATTACAAAATTAAATATTGGCATAAATAAAGTTTCTATTTGATCGATGTCTAGCCAGCTAGTTAATAATTTGAACGGCAAACAAAAATGTCTAAGGTATTAATGATACTTTTAAATATTATGTGAATACCAAAACAATCAAGGCTTTGTCGTAGAAATATTACGTGAGAAATAAATACAAGTATTCAATAATGAAAAGCAATGTCACTTTTAGTCGCAGAGAGCGTAAACTACATAAGCGTTACTGATACATGAGAGATGCGTGGAAATCTTGGCCCAAAGTCAATTCATTAATTGTGTCAAAAACGGTGTTTAATCACTTCAGAATTGTTTATTTTTTATAGTTTTGTCTACAAAATCCATCAGTTCTTATGGTCCATTCTGATACAATTGAAATACCAGATAGAACAGTTGTGGAGTCGCGTGAAATTTAATAAAATATAACTTTTTGACCTCACTTTTCAGTTTTCCATACAGACAGTTACACACCTTACTGATTTCACTACTGTACTGCATTAACCCAACAATCTTCGAAGTTTAAAGGTGAACCGTAAAACACATAGCAGTTACATCAGTAAACTTAACGATGTTTGAATGTACAAAGAATACTTTTACATCGTACACGGATAGTTTTAGCTTAGCTGGCAAACTAAGTTGTAATTGCAATATAATCGAATGTTCTAATTGAAACAAACCATCACGCCTGTATTCTCCGAAGTGTTAGACAGTGTAGGTATACTAAGGTGCACCCACAGTTCACCGGTATATTTAAGTCCAATGTAATAAAGGGCGAGCCTATTGCGATTAACTCCGAGCTGAGAATATGAGAATTTCATATTCGAACCCAGGACTCTTAGCGTAGCTCTCGCGCTTAGGACCACTAGACTGAGTACTTTGAAGAAAATTACCGGGAAGTTAAACTTTACTTCTAACTAATACAGCTTTAAACGTCTAACAAACTGCGGGTTTACGAGAGTGCAGGTTTATTTAACCCCTCGTACATCAATCGTGCAGTAACTACAATAAAACGAAGTTAAAGTTCAATACAAGCTTTTACATACATTGTTAACCTGCTCCAACAAGTTGTATCGTTGATATACGAATCAGCAAGCGTGGCATGACAACAATAAGCGTTTATGTCGACTGAAGACTCGACATAACCATTTTTTATTGACCGAAAATTACGTTTTCATCGACATAACGCTCAGCTTTTGATTTGTTTTAAGTGACCATACTACACAAGCAGATGAAGTTATAATATTCCTGTTAAATTAAAGGCTTTAATTGGTTTACCCCTTTCATTCTTAGAGGAGATCGTTACCCAGCAGTGGAACAGTATATGGGTTTATGAAGGGTTGAATTGCTAAGTCACGAAGTCATGTCAAGTCCTCATTGCCTTTCAGGTATGTATCTCGTAAGAGCCGAGAAAATATCTAACATGCTTGGTGGTAGGACCTCTTGCGGTCTGACTGGCTGGAGAGCTTGCTGGTCCCATGTAATAGGTTATCAGGGAACAAATCCAAAAAGCCAATTATATTTTGCTATACATGTGAAGTCCTCTGATACAGCATGATCGTTTAGGAGGCACATTATTGCAAATATTTTATATTTTTTTAGTAAATTTTAAATTGCTGTTCGTTAGTCTCGCTAAAACTCGAGAACGGCTAGACCGATTTGGTAAATTTTGGTCGTGAATTATTTGTGGAAGTCCAGAGAAGGTTTAAAAGGTGAATAAATATGAAAATGCTCGGAATTAAATACGCGGGTGAAACCGCGGGCGGGCCGCTAGTAAAATATAATTATATGACATTCCGTTACTAACTCGTAGTTTAACAAAAGGTTATTTTCTAAATCAATAAACTACGTGAACGCGATAATAATAAGCTCGGATAGTGTGTTTGTCGTTCGTGTACAAAAGACATCAACGCACTCGGAGACTCGGACCCCACACGGCTGCGGCCGGCATTGTTGTCTTTCTAAGAAGTACAGTACTATGAAATCAATAATACGCCCAATCGTCGACGGGACCGAGGTAACTGGAGGCCGATCCAGCTAATTTCTCAGACAAACACTGCTAAAATGCAGCTTTTATGCGTATTTTACTAAAAACGATCGATCCTCTTGCACGTTCTATTCAATAACTTAAACAAGTGTAGATCGTTTAGCACTGTAAATCAACTGAATTGCTCTCCTATTATTAATTATTTATCTGTGTAAGATTAGTTAAATCTTGGTTGAAAATCAGTAACATTTTGAGTTTTAGATTTTTTTTGATAAAGTACCTAGAACTGACTCTGTTTTATCGCGATTTCAAATAAACTTTGAAAACACGAAGTTTGAGCTATTATCAATTCCTTGGTAGGTACGTGCTGGACTTTGCTTATCTTACAGTGATGACTGGTGACCTCTAGCGGTACATACACACAACAAAACATACTTTAGATAATGTCCACATACTTGGGCTTTGTACTTCGGTGTTGTTGCTATGCGGTATCCTTCAAGCATCGATTAACTGATTTGGACCTTAATTTTTTTTAAAGTAATATATTTTGAAACTATTTTCTTATTATATTCTCTGTAATTAATACATAGGTAGGTACATATGATGGATTTAATAATAGTAATATGTATAAAATAGGCCAGCTAACTAAACTAGCTAAGGGTGTATTGTGCAAGGAAAACTTGGTATCTGGTTAGCTGAACCTAACTTAGCTGCTAGCATTATTATTATTATATAAATTACTAGTCATGTGGGTTACACATTACTAGTATTATTTGTATTACTAGTATTCTTGTTAACTCCTCGTGCTAAGTTAAATGCTTGTGTTACTAGTGGGTTTACGTGGGTAATGCAATGGGTGGGTTTCGAATCGGCAACCACATGATCGCAAGTCCGACGCCCTAGCCATTATACGCTTAAGGCGACATCTTTAGCGTAGCAGCTGAGCGATCTGCTTCTGCGCCACGTGTTGTGGGTTCGATCTCCACACGGAGCAAATATTTGTATGATCTACAGGTAGTTGTTTCGGGTCTGGGCGTTTGTGTATGTGAGAATTTGTGTTTGTAAACGCATTCATGTCCTACGATACAGGCGAAAATCCTAGAGTCGGGCAATGCTTTTGTTTTATAAAGATTTCAGTGTTAGTCTGTATACCTACGTAATTTTATTATAAATGTGTAGTTTTTCTAATTGTAATAGAAATAGGTTCGTGCCACTCATCAGACTAAATGTTGACTAATATGTTCCTAATTTACTGGTTTCTGACACTTAAGCGAATATTAGTAATTGCAACATTAAGACGTCCAATAACTTAGTCTACCCGTGACCATAGATGCTGTAAAGGATATGAAACGTCGGGAATTAAATAATATCTATACAACGCGATAAAATTCGTAAAAGTATACTATATTGTAAGGAAATGTGTACATATAAGAAACACAAAGAAAATACGTGTATGTTGTATGTGTGTGCCCAGCCGCATCAAAAGGATGTCCAGCTCAGCATGTGCCAGGATGTTATATCCTAGCGTTGATATTCTGCTGGATCCCAAGGACGTTATCTACGGATGTCGAGCAAACAACCACCAACGGTTCACCACTAATGGTTCTCAACCATTGCTTTAAAGTTACCGCGAAAAACATTAAAATAATATACCTATCGTCTAGCTATATATTATGTTAATTAGTAGGTACATAATAAAAAGAAATGGTACACCCATTTCGAATATCATATTTCAACCAATACATGGTAAAAAAACTTGTATACCTAGTTTTTTACTTTTTTTAATGGCTTTTGTACATGGAATATAAATACTAATGATATAATTTGGGCACAGGTGTGGCGAATATACTAATTCCAATAAAAATATGCTGTGTCTATATTCAATCCATAGATAAAGTTTTTATTTATTAACATAATATTTAGGTAAGTACAGTATAATTGATCTAGAACTATAATAATATTAGTAAAAAAATTATTATTTTTTTCTTTAAAAGCTTATTAGCAATGTGGGTTGCACATTACTAATATACTTGTTAACTCCTCGTGGTTGTGTTACGAGTGGGTTCACGTCGATAATGCAATGGGTGGGTTTCGAACCGGCAACCACATGATCGCCAGTCCGACGCCCTAGCCATTAGGCTACCGAATTGGGAATTGGGTCCGACCTGGATAAAAAGCCTGTGTGTTATTTCAGCCTATAATCTATCTGTGTGCCAAGTTTTATCCACATCCGTTCAGTCGTTCTGGCATGAAAGACTAACAAACATCAATACATCCATCCATACTCACAAACTTTCGCGTGTATAATATTAGTAAAGATAAGTATCTTGACTAAATACTGTTAACGACCATAGAAAGTATTTTTTATTATATTTTTCAATTACTATTACTTAAATAATAATTTCATTTGTAAATCCCGAAGTCTGTTACTTACAGTAATCGCTTGTAAAAATCTTAACTACAATACATTTACATGTTGGGAATCAGGAGTCCTGTTTTCTAACTGAATTACCTTTAAAGCGCATTTCCAACTCATTTTAAATGTTTTAGGCATTTTCTCGAGTTGATCGGTTTTTATTATAATTGACAACATTTCAAATTCACCAAAACAAAAATAATGTTTCTGTGTTTTCCTATCCTGAGTCCAAAACATTTTTATAAATTTTTTATATTTCTTCATTTTGGAGAAAAAAAATAAAAATCAAAAAACGTGTGATGACGTTATTTCTATGGCAGAAATTGAGAAAGTTTTAATGTTGACGAAATAATAGTGAATCGACAACGAATTATGTAATGCAAGGTTACGAATAATTATGATAGATGTCAAACATAAGACAATTTTTTGAAGGGTCAGAAATATTACGTCGTGTCACCGCTTAACCCGTTTCACCGTACAAATGACGTCATTTGGCACTTACGTTTGTTTAGGATAGAAAGAAAAATGAATGAATATCGGGAAAATAAAAAATACGAGTACCCAATTATTCGATTTAGTTTCAAATAATAGGCGTTAAAAAAATGAAATGTAGGGGTCGATAAAGTTCTCCGTCAAGTAAGATTTCCAACGGACGCCAAAATCTAACAGTCTCAAGCACCCATTAAAAAGTAATAAACGATTCGATGTCCAAATAAATTAATTTGAAATTAAATATTATTTTTATTATATTGTTTCCATATTTGAATATCGTCGAACACCTGTGTGTAACCCGATATGGTCGTCGGCGCCAACTGACCATAAATCAACAATTAATTTGACGATAAACATTGTGTTTTTTTGAATATCGAATATCTTTTAGGTCGGTCCTTCAGGTAGATTCCAAAAAACAATTCCCATTTATTTTGTTTCTAGAATTGAGCATTAAAACGCGAAATTAAGCCGTAAGAAACTTATAGAAATTGTTTGTATAGCTCATACAGTTATGACCAAGAAGCATGTACCTACCTAAATTACTAATTCACTAGCGACCCGCCCGCGGTATCATCCGCGTTACCCCATTTCTAAGAGTCGTAGTGTAATGTTAAATAGCTTAAAATCTGCCTCATGAATTACTCCGTCCATTAGTGAAAACCGCATGAAAATCCGTTCAGTAGTTTTTGAGTTTATCGCGAACAGACAGACAGTCGCAGGTGAACTTTGTTTTATAATATGTAAGGATCTTTTATCTTGAACTTAACTTTATTAGAGGCAATTATTAACAAGTTTCCCCATTTTGATATTCTACTTATATCAAAAACGTTATGTTCAATTATTTTGTATTTTTTTTTTCAATTTTGCCCTTGTCCTTCACCTACAAGATTTGTTTACATTTCGGTCGTAATAAGAGTGCGTATCTGAGGTTGTCTGCAAATGTTTTTGCAGTGGTAAATTTTAATATAAAGCCCGGTAAAAAGACCATTAGAGTCCAAAATGTTTCGCATTCATGAATATTGTTCTTATTAATTTTAATAAATGTTGCACTTATCTAAGAGATTTTACATGCGCGGCCTATTTAAAAAATAACAACACGTCCGACTGACTAACCGACCTAATAAATAAAGACATCGTATAGGTACGTAATTTTTTTTTTTTTATTCAAATAAAATAAATTTTACAAAAAGTAAAACCGCCTTCAAAAATATAATGTTCAGAAACAAACCGTTTCGGAAGTCCGTGGCGAAAACAAATCCGACCAAATCCAAGGCACCGACTTCCGAAACTGTTTTGCACATAGCATTATTTTATGTTTTTGAAGGCGGTTTGACTTTTCGTAGAAGTTATTTTATTACTTCCGAGTTCAGATACGCAGTTATTTTGATGGGCCGTAGATGGCCCGTTTGTCGTCGAATGGCTAATTCGTCACTTAGGCTACTACATAGTCGGTATTAGTAATAGCATCACGCCAGGCATGGTAAGCGAACACCGTGATTACGCGGAAGCGTCAGGTATGCCGCACTCATTAGCATTGACACTTGACCTATCCAATGTACGCCGGCAAATCTAGGATTTTCTATCGCTGTGCTAGGTTTAAATGGAACATAGGACAATTTTGACGAACATTGCGATGCTGGATTTCTGTAAAACGATCATTTATACATTACAATATTTGGCTTTAGCCATAAAAATGATGAAATAAAACTAACGTTAAAAAAGAGTAATCAAATCCAAATCATTGGTTGGGATATTGTTGATTGGGACAAAACCACCTTCTCGGCCATGGGAAACCTTGAGACTAACCGAAATTCTCAGAAAACTAATTAATTGGTGTAGTACTTAGTGCAATATTTACTAGTAGATAGACATTAATAAGAAACTTACTTATATGTAAATTCAGTGACTCTACATCAATAATGCTAAAAAATGACTAAGTAAACTTAAAAACGACATAGTTTTGAATTAAGTTATATATATTTTATTTATAGGTATTAATAATCCTTAAATAAACAGAACATCATTTTGTATTACGAATATACTTTAGTAGTGATTAGTGATTATAATAAATTGTCTTTCGTATATATCTACTTATTCGTTTCTGAATAGCTCTTACCCACAACATTAGATTGACAAGAAATTCTTGCTTGACTGTGGAGAAAATTGCAGTCTTTGTAAGATGGCATGAAGTGCATTGATAACAGAATTCTATACGCAATGATGTCAATAAATAAAAGCACACTTTATTGGCAATGCTTTCACTTGTATTGTGACTTTATAGTCACAAATCTCATAGTCTCAAACACCTATCTACACACTATTAATTCAGACCAATACTATTATTAAAGTTCTTTATAATGAAATCTTAATTAGTAATAAATATTAAACTCATTATTATCCATACGAACTAGTTCATTTTCATATGATACTAATCTATATTAATATTATAAATGCGAAAGTAACTCTATTTGTCTGTAATATTTTCACAACTAACTGCCGACAATATAAATTAGGTTAAAAAAGGCCTATTTACTTAAATTATTATCTAGAATTGGGGCAAATTTATAAAAATTTGAAATAATACAATTTGTTTGTGATGACCTTAAGTATAACATATATTTTTTATATGGCTAACGCACATAAGGATTCCACTAAAAACTTCTTTAAAGCCGGGGTGTTTTTTTGGATTCGAGCGATGTAATGCCCTTAAAAGGTTAATAATAATAATAATATCTACACATAGTCCTAAAGAGGACTAAACAGATAAAGAATCTCGTT
The DNA here is from genome assembly GCA_910591435.1 of Acronicta aceris. Lineage (NCBI taxonomy): Eukaryota > Metazoa > Arthropoda > Insecta > Lepidoptera > Noctuidae > Acronicta > Acronicta aceris. Next base: position 12,506,938 of record OU342774.1, on the reverse strand, counting down.
GATTGCCGGCAATTAACACGAAGGCTTAGTGAAAGGTGGTGTATTATCTGTAATTAGATCTCAGAGTTGTTTTCCTTGAAAACTTGAGACCGATAAATGTTCCGTCAAACGTAATTGCTATCCTATCGTGGTGAGTTATGGATATACTCATTGGGGATGTGGGCAAAGGATAGGTTATACGCTTAAAATTAATAATATATATATATATATATATATAGATAAAGGGGAAGTACAATACATCCTTACTAATATTATAAACGTGAAAGTTTGTGAGTATGGATGTATGAATGTTTGTTACTCTTTCACGTCAGAACGGCTGAATGGATCAAACAGACAAAATTATTTGGCAGATAGCAATAAAACAGTTTCACAGGAGTCTGATAGGTGTTTCTAGTGATATAAGTGTTGTATCTTATATCGATAGTGTCAAAAGTCAACAGTTCACTTGCGGTCCATCTAATACAATAACAATGTGGTTAAACGTTATAAGATACAAATGAAGTTATTTGTATCTTATACCGTTTAACCAAGTTCTTTACAAGAAAAGTAAAGCCGTGCAACATTTTAACGTCTCACTACATAACTGTTGAAAGTTGTCATTTATTATGAGAGCAATACTGAATGATGTCGTCGTTTATTATAATAGCAACACTAAAATGTCGTTATTACAAAATGTTATTGTCATTTCAAACCTTTTTATGTGGTAAACCTCATTTCTACGGTCGCGCCTCTTGTTTAGCTGGTTCCAGGTGCCAATATTGGCAAACTAGGTGTGTTCACGGTTACAAACCTAGCTATGAATATCCAGTATAAGCTTATCTCGAATTGTATATGCTTTAAGTACAATGACAGGTCAGTTTATGCTAAAAAAGTAAGGCATTGGAATAAATAAACTAGCGTCCCGTGTATTTAAGAATTATCGAATTTGGTGCAGTCGTTCGGAAATTATGCGCGTTCATACATTCCGCCAATTCATTTTTATTTATATGTACGAGTATATCCTTACTATCGGATCGGATCTGAATGAAATTTGGCACAGAGATAGATTATAGTCTGGAATAATACATAGGTTACTTTTTATCCAGGTCGGACCAATTCTGAAGTCCACGCAGACAAATTCGCGGGCAGAAGCTACACACGGCAACGATGGAATATGAACCGCCATAATCCATCATATTAGCGGCGATTTTTGTAGTGCAACTGTAAACTTGACGTGTCGTGGTTAATTTTTTCATACGAATACACTCCATTACGTATTTACTTACATCACAACGTTATAAAACAATGAGTAACCCACCGGGAAGGTCGTTATAAGAACTGTATAACTGCCTTCACTTGCCAAGAAGATTATACATATATCAAATACTGTCAAATGCAGATAATTCTCCATAAACGACAATGGGGATTGGCCATTCTACTTACTTACTACTGGATTTTGCCAGTAGACCATTTTGCCGATGAGTAAAAATGATTTTTAGTCGGTGTTGCATCTTTTTCTTCTGGGTGACAATAATTACTGGAAAAAAGAGATGCAACAACGACTAGAGGTCATTTTAACTCTTTAGAAAAATGCTCTACGTACAAAATCCAGTGGTAGGTATGTAAGGTTCTTGTATTTACCTGATAGGTACTATCGATCTACTTGCGATTTTCCTTTATGATATCGAAACGGAATCGATTCGATACAGAATTGATCGTTTGCCGTTGTATATTACCAGAATGTACCTCCTAGTTCCTTGAATTGTGAGAATCTTCTCAGGAATCTCTTATTTAAAAGTAAAATACAGCAATTGTCATGCATTGTTTGAGAGTGTTTCTTTAGTACTACTTTTCTTCATTTCCAGTAGAAATAAGCGCCTCAGTAAGACACAGTACTTTATGTGTCTCTTGTCAACGCATGACTAACTAAGATTTGTTAGTCAATGATCACTTAACTGTCTGTTTTCACGTGCTAAAAATAACTTCGAACAATATTGTTGCTTCAGGCGGGTCTATAAATACGACAAGTCAATGTTTTAGTTATGACTTGTTTAAATGTCACGCTTTGAGTGTTATTTGCATGCTGTGCGTTGTTTTGGGTACTTAAGTTTATTTTTCTTTGATATTTTACTGCATTGGACAATTATAATATAACTTTACACTTACTTTGTGCTTTTTGTTAAAATAAACTAGGTGTAAATTAAGCTAAATATACTATGCCGTGAATAAAAAGGACGCAACGCAACTATAATAATGTTCAAATTAATAAAACCTATGCTGAGCCATCTGCACAAAAATGGAGAAAAATCAAATAGCAAAAAAAAAACATTTTAGATAATTATTATTATTTTATCCATTTCTCACACTTTCTGCAAGATCAGGGATAAATTTCGAAGCCACAACATACAGTCTGGCGGTGTTGGGTTGCGACATGTCGGCACCGACGCACGCGCAGTAACGATGTAGATTGGATTGCGCGCATGCGCCGTAGAAGGCGTCAAGTTGTCTCCGTGTGTCCTCGGCTTAGTGTTGTCACCTCACCGCACACACGCGCAGCTTTATAGGGACGTGACATACTGCACTTTATTTTTTTAAGACTTTAAAAATTAAATGAGGTTATAGTACAAATTCTGCCTAACCCGTCGGGGAATACAGTCGTGATAGTATGACAGATAGATTAAAAGTAATAAAATTATGAAATGACATAAAATAATTATGCAATTAAAGAAATACTAGCTTCTGCCTTCGACTTTGCCTGCGTGGACTTCAGGATTGGGTCCCACCTGGATAAAAAGCATAGCCTATGTGTTATTCCAGGCTATAATCTATCTGTGTGCCAAATTTTATCCAGATCTGTTCAACCGTTCTGCCGTGAAAGAGTAACAAACATCCATACATCTATACATACAAAAATTGGGTTTTTCTATGAAATTTTCAGTAGCAGTTCAGCAGCCTCCTATTACATGGGACTTAAACATACCAACGAACTGTGGGTTGCGTTAGTATACCTCTGCCTAACCTTTCAGGGAATACAGGCGAGATGGTACAAAGATATTTCACTGTTATGATACAGTTATTAAGCTTATTAATCAAATAAACTTTTACTCCACCCTGTTCGAGCCCTTAGCTGCGCAAGCGCGCGTTGCCATCGAGTCTGCCGCAGACACGCATACACGTACGCGCGCGAAACCCGATACACGCACACACGCACGCAGGGAAAATCAGCGAAGTGCACAGCTCTGTACTAAGTTGCTTTACAAAATGTCCTCAACTAAATATACAGTGAATAACATAACCTAACTTAAATTTCGATAAAAGCTCTCCCCTATTCATTTCTTTAACACATTGCATCGGTAACTTCATTAACCCAGTTATATCGATCTAAGTTAGTCAGTCTGTATCTCAATCATTTGATTCAATTGTTTTATAAGGATGATAAGAGCATCCCTAAAAATACTTTAGGTTTAGGGCTGATTTTTCCATTGCTAGATAACTTTACCGGAGTTAAAAATTCAAAATTTTGATATTTTTTCTGTACAAAATCTGTCAAACGTCAATTTTATTCCTCAGTTAAAAGTTAAACGGCGATGGAAAAATCTTCCCGATACTATACTCGTATTAAAATAATTAAGATTCCGTATTATAATATTCCACGAACTTTTTCAAAGATAGAGTCAGAGCTCAGAAGTATTATCTGTCAGAGTGACATGACATAACATGTAGGTACCTTTTTTCGTGTAAAAATCCTAATGGATGCCTACCATCTCTCAGAAGGAAAGGCGGAAGGTACCTACTTGCTACAATTCTGTGGATAATCAGTAGCACAATAGGTAGGACTTTTACATAACATGATAGAATATTTTCTGGATTACGATTTATTTTGGTATTACGTTTTTGTGGGCAATTCAAGCGCCGCCGCCGGGCCCTTAATATCGGACTATAGGTACCATACATTCTGACGTACTTACAGAATCCAATTAGGTAATTAACAACTGTTTCCTTGAGTTAAAATAAAGGTATTACTCGGTGTTACTAAAATTGTGTGGTTTTCGTAATTATTAAAGGTTCTTTCCTGTTATTTAGTAAACAGTCGATATTTATAAGACTGTCAAGTTTAATGGAGTACACTTATTGAATTGTATTTATTTTAACACTCCTGCGCTTACTTTGCTACAGACAAATTTACCTAAGCATGTTTTATCCTAAACGTTACAATACAGATTACCGGTACGGAAAAAAATCCTAAAAGTTTACCGTACCTATTATATTTTTCCTTGGGTGTTTTAATATTTAAAAAAAATATTATACTGGTTTCTGACATCGCATTTTAACTTGGACATTGAATTAAAATTACCTACGGATTTTATCGCTATTGATATTACATGTTAAATTTCTGACGTTTCGGATTCTTTACAACATCTATGGTTACGGGTAGATTTTATATTTTTGAACAACTTCGTAAAAGAAATATATATAACTATATAACTCGGTTTCGCTTTACATAATTATCTACTTATCGATTTTTCTATTTCGTTACCGATACTCTAAAATTACTACGCAGAACTGTATAAAGTCCAAACAACTTGGATACATTTTCATAACAAATCTACTTCTATGTAGATTAATAAAATACAATTACATAGATATGTTTTTACCCGTCACGCGTTTACCAACGCATTGCGAAGGCATGAATGAAATATTATTGACTATTTATAATATAATAATACCTATAGTTTTGCAATTTACTGACATAATATGTTACTCACTGATGAATGCTGCGGTTAGGGACAGCATTGTCCTTCCATTTGAATAATGCTCTGACGTAGTTACATCAATAGTTAAATTTTATAACTGTCCTAAATTTTAGGACACTACCTACTAGAGATTTCATTCAAAAATTTGAAAATCTCATCATTTTTTTTTAGCTTACAGTTACTTACATACTTCTAACTTTAAAACGCTTACCAAAATAATACAGTCATTCATCCATGCATAAAACTTGCTAGATCTAGGCAAAACGTAAATTCTCACAAGCCTATACAGTAGCTATTAACTCCTCGTAAATCCTAACATCTTTATGACGTAATATATCAAGCCAGCAACACATACCTACTTATTCACAATCGTGATCGTTAAATCGAAACACGTTGTATAGCACGCGGTTAACTTGAACACGCATCTACAACTGTTTTTTCTTAAAATGTTATATTCATACTTTTTTGTTTTGGACTTTGCGCTTGCAATAATTTTATTGTATCTAAAGACTACATGCAGGAAGTTTTTATATTCATTAAATTTGATTATTACCATTTTAATATTTTGCGAATCAGGAAATATGTTTCGTAAAGGGAAATGTCCAAGTCTTATCTATCGTACAAGTGGAAAAGAAGATGATAAATGTAAGGTTTAGGAGCCCATTAGAGCAATTTAAGAGCTTTAGGGGCCTAGTGGAGGAGCTCTTTTTCTGAGCCGCCCTATATTACAACACGGATTTCCCTGATAAAATAATAACTATTCAAACCTGTATATTCGTCATTGCCAGCAAAACAATTTCAATTGTTTATCCTTTTACAAACAACTATAGGCCCATATAAAGAAAAAATGGTTTTAATTTTCCTCCATCACCAGTCGTACTTGATGCTAAAAATACCACATATTGCATATTAGTCACATGTCCATGCTAATTTCGTCACAAATGTAGTCAGTTAGTAGACACCAAACTGTCAATGATGTCGTATTCAGTGTATGAAGGTGTATGTCAGTTAAATTTCAATGTACATTGCTGCATTTCTATTATAATAGGTACGGTAAACTTTCAATATAATTTATTTCGTTATCCATATTTTATGTACAGGAGTGTAAAAGTAGTCTTAATGCTTTAAGTATTTTCATCATCATCATCTTTATCCATTTTATTGCATACTTTTTTTGATAATTCCTGTTTATCAATCGATAGTTTTGGATCATCAGATTGCAAACGCTCCATGTTAAATTTTGAACTGAATTCAGCCTTCTTAGATTGCAGTTAGAAAAAGGACTACGTAAAAAATTCTGCGGGCTTAAAGTGAACACATTCACAGCAAGCATCGTTGTTAGCAGCTAATGAAATTTCAATTTTTACATAGAGAAATGGCTGAATAAACCCTTATTGTTTGCAATTAAAATATATTGACCTATTCATGAGAAGATATATCAATCCTAGACAAAAATAGACACCATATTTTGGCATGTATGAAAGATTTACATTTTTCACGTATATTATAGTTTAATAGGGAAAATTGCCCAGTGTGATAGCTAGAACCCCGTTAACAGTTGTCTAAATCCTATCCTGTATATCGTCATTATTTTACGTCATGTATAATGGTATTATACGCTCGTACTATTGACATAATGTAGCTATTTTCCATCGTGTATTATATATACCTACATATAAGCAGTCCGCAGCGTCAGTCACCGCTATGGTAATTATTGTTACTTTATTACCATGACCCCGATCCGCGGTCATTCGTTTTCCTCTGAAAAGTGAACGGAATCTCAAAGTTGTTCCATTAAGTTTCCGGAGTATCGACACATTTGCAATGATTAAATCATTTTCTTATGTTAGACTAGATTTGAAAGTAATTTATAGAATTAATCGTTTTACATAATAAGCACCTATACGAGTAATGAGTGAAATGAAACGAGCTGCTAAAGAATCATGCCATTGAGCTAATAAACTAGGTTGCGAGTCATCCTCTCGTTCCATAACATCTGCATTAACCAAAAGAATAGCAAACTGTTAGACAGACCACATAAAATCAAACCACGAGAAGCAACACGTGAGTTACGGGCCAGTAAATGCAAAGATAAATAAATTAAATATAATGGTCAAAGAAGTTTACAAGTTTTTATGTTCAACATAAAAACTTGTAAACTGCGACCTCTAAACGAACAGAATACAAGTTTCCACGATATTAATTAAATATCATATATCGTACTTAAGAGTGACCCAAATAAGGCACTCATATTTCGCGGCGACGAAAAGTCTGCGAACGCTCGTCCACCAGAAAACTTAAATATATATATATAGATAGAAATATGACTTATACTGACACTTATTTCCAAAAAGTCTCTGTAAAATCTGTGATATATAGACTAAGGAGATAATGTAATGGAGCTGAGAACAGGTCGAAGCTTTTGGCAGATCATCTGCTATTGGACCAATGCCATTACAAAAACAGTGGGAAAGAGATAAAGACAGATAATACTATAAAATACAATGATGCACTGTAAAAATAGCTCTATATTCTACATGATGGTGATAGCAATACGGATACATAAAGCTAATATAAAGTTATTCATAGGTAGACGCAAATATGCAATGGTATTATGGTAGAGGAGTCACAGACAAGATTGGCTATATCTTGAAGCGAGCTTCAATCAAAACATACTTCAAGCCGCTGAAGAAGATTAGTCAGTTCCTACCACCTGTCAAGTGCCACATACCTCTGCAAGATGCAGGTGTATACAAGCTAGATTGTGATTGCGGTCTCTCTTACATAGGCCAAACTAAAAGAAGTATAGGGACCCGCGTAAAAGAACACATCGCTGATGTCAAACACCGCCGTTTCAAGAAGTCAGCAGTTTGTGAACATACTCTAGACAAGGCCCAGCACTACATCAGATTTGATAAACCACAAGTCCTCGCAAAAGAAAACCGATTCCTTCCCAGGATCAGTGTTGGGCAAAATGTAATCTAACTACTGATTACTAACTACGACTACATAAAGTAATAAGTAATCATAACTACAAACTACATAAAAAAATCGAAATATGTAGTTAAAAATTTTGACTACTAACTACTAATTGTAGTTGCAATCACGATTACTTGATTACTTTTTATAACTACAGATTTAAAATGATGTTGCGTCATTAAACAAGCCAACACGCGCTATATTCGTTCATGTAAGTACATGAACGACTATCGCGCGTGTTTCGACTTGTCGTTTGGTAGGTACAGTACGCGCGGCATAAGTTGGCCGGAGTGAAGTTCGCCGTTTTAATGCGCAGTGGATTGTTTACGTTAAAAATTGTGTACTGCGCAACCAAACAGCTAACTTCAGTCCGGCCAACTTATGTCGCGCGTACTGCAGTTAGCGCATCGCGTTGTAGTCGCGTGTGTTAGAGCAAGAGCGCATTACCTTCTTTGGCTCCAGTGGAAAGACTGTTTTCATACGCAACTATGATAAACCATCCCTAATCCCACAGGCTATCGGATGAAATGTTTGAAAAACGTGTAGTACTAAAAGCTAATTTAAATGATTAACCCAATCAACCTTTTTGGTTATTTATTTGATTCGCAAATAATTTGAATCAAGTTGATGTTTGCTGAGTTTTTTTTTATTACAAGTCAATAAAAAGTAATTAAGATCTGATAAGTACGAGTATAAGTACATAATATCTACGACTTTAATCCTTGCAGCCATATTCCAAAACATATAGTATTACAGTATTACTTCACATTACATGTTTATTTAATTGCAAAAAAAAAAATGAAATAATAATCAGTAATTATAACTACTAGATTGCAGCAATCAAATTAACAACTACATAATGTAGTTTGATTACTTTAGTTAAGTTACATGTAATCATAACTACATGTAATCATAACTACATGTAGTTAACTACTTTTAATCGTAGTTAGTAACCAGATTACAAAATTGTAGTTAACTATGCCCTACACTGCCCAGGATGATCCGTGAGGCTATTGAAATTAAAAAACATCCAAATTTCAATAGAGAAGATGGCTGGGTCTTACCACCTGCTTGGAACCCCATTATAGATTCCATAAAATCAAAATCCAAGTCCAAAACTGCAAGACCGAAGGATACGGTGAGCTCGTTCTGCGTGAATCGGATCGCCAATAATTAACAAAAATGTAAGGTAGCTGTTAGTAATTGTAACATTAAGACGTCCAACAACTTAGTCTACCCGTGACCATGGATGCTGTAAAGGGTCCGAAACGTCGGGAATCAAATAATATCAATACAACGCGATAAAATCCGTAAAAAGTAGTTTTATTTCAATGCAATGGTATTCTTAGAGAAATATAAAAAGTATGAGATAATTACCACGTCTGGCAATCAAAGCGGAGGTCTGATTGTCTGTGACTACCACAAGCAGTTACCGACATGCCGGTGGCAGTTTGTTTCGTGTAAAATTCGGATAATCAGACGATCCATGAGAATTTTTCGTACTATACCTGTTTTCATCTCAATAAACTGCTCGAATTGGTAACTCGATGTCCGGATTTTTTGGTTATAAGTCATATCTTCTCACGATGAATTTAAAAGTTCCAAAACTGTTTGTATTATCGTCCTCTCCAACATGATCAATACTTCATATTATGAAAATATCAGTTATCATTTTATAGAGCAGTTGATTTGTAGGTCACAAATGAATTCCCTCGGCGGTTGTAACTAGTAACTCGAGACTCGGAGCTAAATATAGCATATTCGCATCGATTACGTTACGTATTGATATTCGGTGTCGATTTATTAGCTACTGTACATCAGCATCGTTTAGCGAATTTTAGAATACTTTTTTAAATAGACTAAGTTTTGTATCCATTGTTTTGATAAGACTTATTTTTGGTATATATTTTGAAATATCTTTATGAAATTTTATGATCCTTAAATATACTTTTGATCATCCAACTATCTAAGATTGTCTGGAATATATTGCTTTTAGCGATCAGACCGCCATTGTACCGATACAAAACGAATACAATTTCTAAAGCTATGTAACAATAATATGGTGCACAATAAAGAATATTCTATATATCGAACTCCCTAATTATTAACTATATAAAATATATCACAGTACCTAAGTAATCATTTGTAAGGGATGGCTCCATTATTTTAATAAAATCAAATAAAAGGAGAAAGATTCTTGATCAATATTATTAGATAGGTTTGCGTTTACAAGTCTATCAAAGATATTGGAGTTAGAATAATATAATATCTTAATACAAAGTAACGTAATGCAGATTTAAAAACCGTCAAGGATAAACCAGATCAAACTCTACAGAGTGTAACGTCGAGTTTATCCCCAAAATAACCAGAATATACAGTTAAAGCCGACGTCTGGGCACCAATAAGACATATTTACAACGCTTTAATGAAATAAATAAAATCAAACAAGCCCGCACAGGAGCTAAAGTTAGCTTTTGTCTCTTGCCAATTGTCGGGTCGCTTAATGAATTGCGTTTTGTCTATCTGGCGGTGAATGGTTATGTTGATCTTATTCTAAAACAGTTTTTGTTTTCATATCTACGGATTTGTAAGAAACATCAATTCACACGTATTTTTGAACAAAATTCATTAAAAACAGTTCTATAGTCACGGGATCTTATCTTTCAAATCTCGACTTTCCTTTCAATAGATACAAGCTGATAAGCTAGCTTCTAAATTATAATAGAACCATTGACAATACACTAATTTTCGCAGTTTTAAGATGTGGGACTATCTCTACGTGCACTATTTATCTTTATCTTACCTGTATTCTCTTATAGGCTGGATTAAATTTAACGCTCTTTGCATTACCAAAAACAGAAATTGCTTTTAGCACCTTAAATTCTTTACACTAAACTTTAAGACCTTCATCAAAATATTTAAACTTAGGTAATTTTAATGTTTTATTATAATCGTTATGGTCTGTCCTTCGTTTTTTTGACATTGCACTACGCAATTCGCTTTTCAACTCACCCGCAATCAACCACGTCATATCCGCTCGTCTTCTACCTTTCCTTTTAAATTGCATTAACAGTATTGCGTGTTTCAATATTTATAATGCCAAAGTCTGCCAAGTCTCTTTAAAGCTCAATTAACTTTTTATCGAACGCGTCATTGAAGATGAAAGCGTGTTTTTCCACAGCAGCTTTACACACGATATGTTTGACAGTTTTATATCAATCGGAAACCGCACGGTTCACCTTCCTGGCCGGCTGGCGGGTCTTGTCACGCCCTGCGGTTGAGCCAACACGAAACACACGCGTTTACGTCGGTGCATACAGAGATGTAATCAGGGCGGGTGCTTGGATGCTTAGAATGAATCTTTGCACCCAAGCGTCCGCCCTGACGTTGACTATGTAGATATGTACCATGAAAAACGATAAATTAATAATCCATATTTGTTTAACGCACATCGGCCAGTCTTGCTATTATCCTGCTGATTGGCTTTCTTTTTTTCATTGCGCTCAAAGCTTAGTCGAACAGCCTCAAAAACGTCAGCAAAATAAAGGGCATTCCTCTTTTAAAAGTATCCAATTAATAAATTATGATGTACATTAGCGTAAAAAACTTTTATTACAAATGCAACTAATCATTTCTCAGAAGGAACGTAACGTATCAAGTAAAGTAACGTTACATTTTACAGCTCATAATGTTCAACGTACATCTATGTATTTGTTATATTTTCCACAAGTGTAATGAATAATAACTGTATATTTTTCGATACTTGAGATATAAATATTTATATGAACTCTAGCAGCGTGAGTCAAATTCAAAGACCTCGCATTCACAATTTAAAAAATAATCTGTTAACGAAACATTTAAGGAAATAGTTATTACTTACTTATCTTCACGTGTGCCCACGCACCCTTCCCGATCCCTCCCTGTATTTACGATGACCGTCTTCGAACCCGCGCCGTCTCGAGAGCCAGATCCATATCACGCAATTTACAACCACTATATTTAAACTATATGTATCTTCATTAAAGCTGGGTGGTCTTATAGCCGTGGAAAAAACAAACTAACCAACAGTTTAAGATTACCTGCTCTTTAACCGGCGGAATAAATTGATTGGTTATAAAATGGCGCTTGAGTATATTGAGTAGTTTCTAACGATCCGCGCCGTCGAGAATTTGATCCAGTTAATTATTTTGGTAAAATAAGTGCTTAAAATTAATATTGAAAGTAAAATTCTTTAATCTGAGATCTCTATCTCATGTAACTAACATACTACATATTATAATGTCATATACATATTATAATGTCTATCTGTACTCATTATCAAATTTATGTAACTATGTAACCATAGAATTTTACTAAAAAATAGTTTAACTTAATCTGTAAAAGTCTTACAATACAAGTTATGTTAAATAGTTTAACATAATCTGTAAAAGTCTTACAATACAAGTTATGTTAAATAGTTTAACATAATCTGTAAAAGTCTTACAATACAAGTTATGTTAAATAGTTTAACATAATCTGTAAAAGTCTTACAATACAAGTTATGTTAAATAGTTTAACATAATCTGTAAAAGTCTTACAATACAAGTTATGTTCAATAGTTTAACATAATCTGTAAAAGTCTTACAATACAAGTTATGTTAAATAGTTTAACATAATCTGTAAAAGTCTTACAATACAAGTTATGTTAAATTTAAATAATCACCAACCAAATCATAAAACTAGAATTAAAAGATTATGATAAAATAATTATCTCGACCGAACCTCTCTGAATGGCGACCCACGCTTCCGAAGCGTGAATGAACTTGAATTATAACATCCTAAGATGATAAGCAGTGGTTGGAAGCTGGCCAACACCGGAGACATTATATTTGGGATGAGTTATCAATAAACAAAGTTAATGTGTTCTGTCCAGACACCGCTGACACTTTTACTAAACACGTTTAATAAAACGAGTTAGATTATGTTTTTTTTTATTATTTGATACTGTTTGACATTTTCTGTAGTATTGAAAGATTTATAGATATGTGAAAGGTTAATGTACGTAGCAATAAATTTTGATTCTATCAGATAATTATGTTAACGGGAAAATCTGATCAGTATTTTCGATTTCATTGGTGTGGTCAATTTAGTCATTACACAGAAGCTGCATAGGAGATTACGTTATTCCTGTGGCAATTTAACCGACTCAAAGAGGATAAAGTTATCAATCCTTTTTTTCTACGTTACCACCACATATCTTTTACATTTCTCAGCTAATCATTTTTAAATTACAAAAAAACAGCGTCATAATGCTTCAACATTTTGTTGACATCGGTTTTTTAAAGTACATATAGGTATTATTTAGTATAATTTCAGCCTTTTGTTGTTTATAAAATCATCTTCAACATTTTTGGCAAGCACATATTACAAACACAATTCTGATTTTTTTAAACAAAAGTGGTTAAAGGCGGTTATCATAATTAGCAATTGATTGTTCAAATATATTATGTCATTTTATGCTAATGTGCGAAAATATACATAAACGTTCTCTTAAATTAGCTCAAAATAGACCATATCAATGACACCTAATTTCAAAACCGGTATCATAGATATTATATAACTTTTGCAAATTATATATTACGTAATAATTACGGGTAAATAGGTGTTTGAACTCTAGAATTTACTATTATATTATGGAAATTTATTTTTAAAGGTATATTTTGGTGATTTTGTTGCGACAAACCGACTGAATCGTTTTAGAAGTTAGTGATCCTTTACGCTGTGTCTTGTAAATTTAATTCGTGTCTTTGTATTATTAATAGCTGAGCAGTGAAAAAGAAACCGCAAGTCGTGTTTGTGATAGGTTGTTATAATTAATTTATTGTAGGTACAATGAAATAATTATGAATACTGCTAGAAGCTGTAAGAAAATCGCCTCCACCTTGTTGGAAGCTTAAAGCAAAATAATATACGAGCGTTCTCTCTATAACAAACTCGGGAATTACAAATTAAAGACAAAATAATTTCTGAAATTATTCGTGTAGTTTCGGGGATACCGATAAAGTTGCGCGCGCGTCGTCTGGGCGTTCTGTTGCTAATGTATGATTGGTTAATTTTGGACTGCAGACTACGCATGCGCGTTGACATGACTTGTTTAATGCGCCAGACGGGTGTCCTCTAAAGTTTGTTTATTTTGGTTTTTTCGTCGATGTATAAACTTTTATTTCATTTTATTTAAATTATTAAATAGGTCTGGAGTTGGCAGTTCTCCTTTGAAATAGTTGCCATTTTATTTTAAATGTACTCGTCGATACTCTTAGTAATCTTCCTATGGACACATTTAATACAAACCCGCATAAAAGTAAATTATCATCGACTGTCAATGTTGCAATTTTAACGAACAGATTTTAAACAAAAAGTTATTTTAACAGTAAAGAAATATGTTTGGAGTTCGGACACTCTAGCTTTAATTCCCATATCAGGAGGAATCATTCCCATTGAGTTCACCGAAACAAATGGGTAGGGTGTTCCCTTATTCTTAAGCACTAAACGCCGTCATCGGTGAGCCCTTTTCGAAGAATACAGGTTACGTTCTATTTAAAGTTTATTCTTCAGTAATATGCGGTTATATTTATTGCGAAGTACGTTATATATTGTCTTCAGCTAGGTAATTATATGACACAACCGGAACACGTTTGCGGAAGCGGAAACACGTAGACTTGCTAATTGTCTGTTCCATCTAGAATGTGGAAAATTACTTAATATGTATGTATTTTTCTATAATAATAAGAATAATTGTTTGTTGGCTTGAGAGAATAATATTGTTTATATCCCTTAACTGATCTCGCAGGTTCAGTACGAACGGGATCAATTAACTAAAGAGATTTGAAAATTATGTTCTAAACATCGCTGTTTTTCCTGATCAGAAAAATGTGCTTGGAAAGAAGACAGTCTTTCTGGATGCGATATTCATTTACACTTCAATATGTAGTTCACGTTTGTACTTGGAAAATTTTCGACGAAATCAGTAAATTGGAAATTGGAATTGGAACTTTCGTGAAAAATATTGAATTTAGATGCTAAATAAATATTACGAACAGTACTACTTGGAGCAGTTTAGGTAAAGGAGTATTGTTTTCAACTTGGTTTGGATGACTTCTTTTTTTTATACAGCAGACACAGACAGACTCTTACAGACTTGCGCAAATTATTGCGACGGTGGAAAATCCATCGCCCGCCGCGTTTTTCACTTGCACCTGACTCTCGGTTTCTGTCACGACTCGAGACTCACGCGTCAATCGCCTCTCTATTATTACACTGTATTAAATTTATCTCTAGTAATTCAAGGACCACCTGTGCAGTTCAACGGCACTAGACCCAACCAGTCAGTCTGGTTAACACAACCGCGTCAATTTACACCTGTCAAATGTTATTTTAAACGATATTCAACTTTATTACATCTATAAAAGCCGCAAACTGGACGAACGATCGGAAACAAGTTTTGCCGCCAAAGCGCCGTTTGTGTATATATTTATTTATTCTTTTTAATCTGTATCTTCGTCTGGACGCTTGCGATTAATGCCTGAGCCCGCGAATGATGTTGTTTTTTTTAATCTTCGATGGTGGGCTAAATAATGGGATCATAATTGATAATTTTACGGTTTGTGGGTTAGGTTAGGTTCTGGTTGAAACGTAAATAATTATTTACGGCCACAATGAATTATGTTATAATTTCTTGCTGTGTTTTATTCGTTAAAAAAACATTTCCATACCATTATTGCACAAATCATACATATAATATTTTTTACAAATAATTACCTACACATACCTTACCGCTGATACATGATTGCTCTATTAAATTTTTGCTCCATATGATATGTTCATCAGCCGATATTAATTACCGTTTCAAAAACCACAGCCTCCGCCCATGACGTGTCTTGTCAAAAATCCATCATGAATCAAAAACCGGTATCTTGTACCCGTTTGAAAAAACCACGAAGCGTCTGCAGTCAATTTCGCATGCGTTATTATCTGTACAGTAATCAGCTGTATGATGACGTCACACTGGAGCCCGCCACTTTCTTTTCTTAAATTAATTGGCAAAGCAAACTTGCGTGGGCGTTTTTTACTTGTAATTTTATTGGAAATAAGAATTCACGAATGAAATAGTTCGTTCAAATCGAACTTTGAATGCTATTTGTAGAGTCAAAAAATAAAAAATAAAAATAATGATGTTAGAACTCATACACGAATGATTGATTCAACCACCTTACATACAATTGCACGTAAAGCCCACCCTAGTAATAATCTGGTTGAAATGTAGTAGGAAATTGATTGAAAACGCCTACACTCTGCAAAGAAGCATCAATATAGTCCCATCTTTTACTCAATACACTCAATGTAATTTAAACAGGACACTAAAACTTTAAGTTCTATTTACCTCGTAGGACATAAAACCGTGAGCGATAAAACATGTGATCGAACGAAGTCGTGCGCTCGACTTGTTACGTTAAAACAGGCTGAGTTCTCGAATGTTCCGACTTTCCTGCCCAAGCCGTTTTGCGCGACAATTTTCCAATACATGTTTTTTTAGTTGCATGACTAGGGTTCTAGTTTTACACAAATAAACTTGATCTGGTCTAGTTATATGGCATAATGGCGTGACTAAAGGGAGCGGAGCGGTAATTAGTAGCTTTGGTTCGCTCTTGATTGTCGGATAAATTATGTAGATGATATTCTCTTGGTATGGATATTATCGGCGGGTTAAACCCTTCGGAGAATACCACACACAAATAAACAAAAATATACGTCATGTAAATTTAGAAACTGGTTTTAACCGGACTAATGAAAATAACTTCTTGTTAACCACAGTTTATGTTTAATTTAAGCCGCTATAAATGCGACTAAGCGCAAAACTATTTTTAATAGAATTTTCATAATATTTGGACTAACCCTCTCAATCAATTCAATGATCCAGCAAATTCAATGAGAAACACATTTTTACAGCATTAGTCATGTGATTGTAGTATTTATAATGCTTGCGCGCAGCAGATGTATGCCTATTGATATTTTACTAGGCTATGCAAATCACGCACTGTGCATTGTTGCACTTAAACAATATACGATTCTCTAAAAATGCTCGATCAAACGGAGGGTATTCACCAAATCCAAATAAAATTATTATTCAACAAAAAAAGAACCTTATCCCGAATCATAGCGTTATGCAATTAATCTAAATAAATGGTTATAACTTTTCCCACCCTAATTTTTTATATTTTTTTTTAAGTTTAGGAAGATTGAAATACATTTTTTAAATTTTATTAGTATACTTAGACGACCTTTTATGTGTATTGTCTTATTATTGTATTCAATGAACGTAGTGTTTGCGTAGGCCTTCGCACGATAAAGTGGGATGTTAAGAGGCTTGTTAAAATGAAAACGATATCCCTACATGAGTCAAGAGATCATCTTTCTTTTGACTGTAAAGCACGTACTAACACATGTGACTTTATATTTAAAGGACCACACTAAAATTCTACATGTATTGTATTCAAAATGAAAAACTCGTTTTTTTTTAATTGCTAAATTAAATTTTCAATAATTTTGTCTTCGCATAGATAGTATAACGTGTTGTAATAACGACGGTTTTCATTATTTACGATTAATTATACCTTTAACACTACACTTGCTCACTCACCTATTTCGCTAAGCTCCGGTGTTGCAAGCATTTTAATAGTTCAAGCTAATAAAACATTAACGTTAAAGTGTAGCCAATAATTTTGCTAAATTAATTCTGATGAAATAGCACATAAGTGCCGCACATGATATATTTACACATTTAGCTAAAAGTCAATCATAATCAGCAAATGATTACATCCTATCTACTGGCGAACGTACGCCAATTAAGTCGCTAACGATTGCGAAAAAGGAAAATTCATGTAATTTCCACTGCGAGATCATTAGGGTTGTGCCAAAAAGTGCTTGAATATTCTATTTTGAGTTACTTCAGATCACCAGAGATATACTAAAGAAAAGAACGAAGTAGAAGTTCTGACACTTTTGTCAATAAATAAAACTTATAACGGCAACAAATAATACGTTCCCAATGTTGCTATTGTCTATTTCCCCATCAGGACACTGGATGATCATAGAAAGCGTATTTTACAATATAAAACAACACTTAATTTAATGAATACGAAGAAAACCTTTTTACACACATTCTGGATTATAAAAAGTCGTCAGCCCTATCATATCTTACGCATGTACGTGTTGCGTGCGTTTGTGTGCGTATAACCGGGCGCTGGGTTCTCGTTGCAGACTGCGAGGCGCGATCGAGTGCGCGGGCGCACGATGTACTCGCGATGAATACATTGAACACTGCCAACTAGTGCCAACCGATTCCCATGCATGAACTAGAGAAAATTGAACTTGGAATCTTGGGTTCGGTGACACGACACTGCGTATGAATGTGGTTTCAATTTGAGTAGATAGAAAAGGTCAGATTATTTTAATATTGATGTGCCGGCAGGATGCATGGACTTGTGAGCTTGAGTGTATTTCTAGCACATTATTGTTCCTGTTTGAATTTCGAATAGGAACATCATTAGTCTCACTGACAGGAAGAAATTCTCCATATTTTTGATGAAGGTACTCAGTACTTACTATTAGTAAAAAAATGAAAGAAATGATATTACACGCATACTTACATACCTAGTATTTGACAAAACTAAAATGGGTATACCAACTAGTCTATTAATTAGTGGATTTGCTACTTTTAATAGATGAAGGCTAAAAGCGATACATTCCGAGACAGCTTCAATAACACGATACTTTTAAAAAAAAAATTTAGCACTACCGAAAACGGTATTGTACGTAACGGTTTATGATGGTGGAGTTTATTTAAAAAAATATAGGTATATAATTATCTGACTGTACCGAAATACTATATACAAAAATAGTTGCCCGTAATAAATTGGCATCAGACAATAGATGACGATAGGACGATAGTTTCTTAACAATGATGCCGGCACAGACGTATAACTCACTGGAAGTGGCCTAGTGTGTAGGTACCTTTGTTTTATCATATCATAAAACAAACCTAACAGACGTGTTTGTCTGTTTGTTCGGGATAATCTTACGTGTGGCTTAAGTAGTGATGGGATTTTTATCGTGAAGAGGTGCTGTTGATTTTAAATGTTGCCCAAGTTGTTGTTTTACCCATGGTGTTTAGTGAAGAAAGCCTCGAAAACCTTTTGTACTGCGTCATTGCATAGGTAGTTAATGAATCAGACCTGAAGCCTTGAGACTGAAGAATTATGGAGGATCGATAAGACCTTTTGGATTTACTGTTGGTATTAAAAAATCACTACCAATGCGGATAATAATTGAGAAATAAGGTCTTTTTCGGAACAACTATATTTTGTTGAAATAAAACTTTTTACGGATTTTATCGCGTTGTATTGATATTATTTGATTCCCGACGTTTCGGACGCTTTATAGCATCTATGGTAACTAACTATATTTTGATTCCGTCGTGCAATTTCAATATTTCACAACACTAAACCACATTAGCTAGTGTCATATCTTTACCATCCGGATTACCAGGGACGCATAATCACGCCCGCACTATATTATTCTCTAATTCCTCGTTGACCTACATCGCAGCACGCTAATTGTCGCTCATTGGCGGGAGTGAGCTGTCACGCGACCTAGCCTGCTAATTGTTCCTACGAGATACACAATAGTTGACGGCTTACATAAAGATACTGCGATGTTTCTCCGTTAGTTGATGTGAACACATGTTTCTGCACGCTTTGACTAAGCTAGAAATTGGTAGCGTTGCACAAGTCTTCTGGACCCACTTATTCATACCATACTACCATAATATGGTACCATAGTATATATATCCTTTCTTCCACAGTTTAAACGTAATAGAGGGTCGAACCTATTACCATTAGCAGGACACAAATCTGAAACTCTTGTAAGCATGAAATCGCCGCGTTTCCATATAAAGGGAACTAAGCTGAAGAATTTATAACGTAGGTGAAACCCAAACGTAATATTGCGAAATTATTACCCAACCATAAGATTGGTAAAAAAATACTCGAACGGTACAATTAAGCTAGTAGGTAGTTTATATAGATTAGTTAACTATTGGCTTTTAATTTTCTAATAAGAATCCATATAATAATTATTGACAAGAGAGAGAAACAAGAGAGTCACATTGTCATTTTCCCTTTTCAAATCAATTTAGTCACACGACACACGGATAAAATATAATCGTAACGGTTTGTTTACAATGAGTTTAATTATCCGACCTTGTGCAATAATAACAATTGTTAAGCTTCTAAGATTGATAAGATTCTAGCAGATTCCAAGATAGATATGAAGATGTCGTCTTATTACAGGTGTTATTCAAGTGTTCATAGTTGGTATATTATCAAACTAAAACAAACTATCGGAGTAAGTATTAACTGGGCTTCGATTTTTCAAAAATAATGATGCTATTGAAAAGTTCTATTCTAAACAATTCGTAGACTGAATAATTTAAATCAAGTCATAAAGCTTTTAGACGTTTTGGTGAGAATTGAGTGGGGATGCACTATCCCTTTCCCGCAAAACGAATATCCTTATAGAATTTCTATGGCGCATGCACGGTTTGACGTCACAACGTGCTATAGTACCTAAGCTAGCTAACCCTGTCTAGCATAAAATTAAAATGCTTATAACTTCCTTTTTTTAACCAATTTTGTTTTTGGCGTTCGGCTCTGTTTATTTAAATTCAAAATTATTCAAATTATGGTCAACTTTTTTATGAGACCATTAAAAAATATCAGTCAAGTAACTCACGTCTCTGGCAGTACCTAATAATTCAACGACCCTACAAATCTTACTTCTTAGAACATTGGATGCTTGCTTACATAAAGACTAAGACTTGGTCACAAGATTGGATGCTTGAGACGTTTCTCAAGAATATTGACTCGTTCAGAATTGAATCCCTGCTCAGAAACCGTTCAATAAACTAACTTGAGGAGCTTACATCATTTCTACATATTGAGTTTAATTAATTTGTGATTCAAATATATATTAGTATTAGTGTAGTAATATAATTATATTAGTGCCTAGTGGCCACTAATTAGATTGCAGAGGTCAAATGGCGCCATTCTGTGTGAAATAGTAATGCTCGGATGCATTATTTTAAACAGCCAGATGTCAAATAATCTAAATAAGAATCGAATAAAACAAACTAAGTATTTAATCAATCAAACTAATATATAAACGCGAAAGTAATTGTCTGTTTGCTTGTTAGACGCCATTTCATGCCATAAGCGCTGAACAGATTTTGATAAAGTTTGGCAAGGAGTTTGTTCCTATCCTGAGGAAAGGAAATGTCAAAAAGTTCTTTGGGATGCCAGTGAAACTGCGGGTAACAGCGAGAATGTATTTAAAGAGTTCGATACCCCTTGTATAAGATTTACTTTCGTTCTACTGACAATTGAACGAATTAAATAAAAGATTGTACTATAACAGACTTCTTCTAAAACTTCTTAAAAAGACATTTACCAAAAACATTAGATTCTTACCTATGTTTTTCAATAGTCAAGCCCATCTTTCCAGTCTCCCTGTAGTGAAACTAGGAAGTGAGAGAGTCCGAATTGGTTGTGTAAGGCCACTGGGAGGCCGCCGCGAAGGTTGCGCCCGCGCATCCACAATGGCGGATGACATGCGCCACACACACCATTGTCACAACTGAATTAATGTAACGCATTGCGCTTCCGAGATTATGTACCTCATTGGTATATATTTGTTAAATAAATCATGTCCTAAACAAATTCGAATCGAAAATCGACATTGCAAAATATTATGGCGCTGAGCGCTTATTGTGATTTATATTTTTGAGTTTAATAGGTTAGGTACAACTTTGCGTTTGATAAGATAGTGCTTGTTTGTTTTTCTTTTGACTGTAAAAACTGTAAGAAAAATCATAATAGACACTTATCTACCCAAAAAATATGTTAATTTTTAAACATTTTGAATGCTACAGCCTATATAGAGACGGAAGATAATGTAGAGACGGAAGATTAGACCCGACCAAAAAATGACATTTCTCAAGTAATCTTATTTGTCGGTTATTTATAAGTATAACCAAACTTTAAGATTTGCTTTGCATACCTAAGTAAATGGTCAAAAGGACCATTTGGTTATATCGCCTTGTATGTACACAGGCATATTTAAATCGTTCAAAAGTGCAAGGTAGAGTTCTTATTACCTACCCATCTAAATAAGCCATACCTATAGGTTTGTTTACATTACCACAACTACGTAAGAAGTAAAAAATCATAAATATCGTCCAGTTAGCGTGTTGAAGTCGTTTGTGGGCGTCCAGCGATCAAAATACTCGTAAAATCAGCGGAGCCAAACCGTCTATAGGATACGTCCAGTAAAGAAAGACCTCTTAATTCTAAACAAATCTATGAGATGAGAGGTCTAATTGTAATAGCTGTTTGATTTGTTAATTTTGTAAACACAATAAAATGGTGGGTTTATGCGGTTTGATGACACCTATGCAATGGTGTGCGACTAGTTTCTGATTGAGCGTGTGTTTGTAAATAAGAGTAATATTGGGAAAACAAATGTTCCTACTTTATTCGAGAAAAGAAGCGGGCCTACTAAATTAGTAGTAGTAATTAGTAAAATACAAAAGTTCACTTTTATATTTTACTATTACGAAAGTGAAGAATATCCCTACCATTTTAGGAGATTTGAGAGTATGACCCCCTTCATGTGAAACTCATCAGTCCAGTCCTAGACAAGCATCGTTTTAACATAACTTAAGAATGCAACTGTTTCCCTTTGTTTCCTTTATTCCCATGAAAATTGTTTACATTCATAGGTTCTTTCATCATTACAGCCTATTTCACATTGCATCTTAGATATGGAAATATATTTTTGTATATTCTTATGTATTTTTTTATACCACTAAGGTGGCAAACAAGCATACGGCCCGCCTGATGGTAAGCGATTACCGTAGCCTATGGGCGCTTGCGACACAAGGGGTATACCCGCGCGTTGCCGAACCTGTAAATCAAGGAGCAATAGTTGGGCTGGCAGCATAGGAGACAATGCGAGCTGCTAATCCTATATGCCAACACAACGCTTCTTCGCCGAGCTGTAGCCACCTTGCTCACCGTTAGAAACACAACATAGCACGGAGCTATGTATTTGGCTATTTTCTGCAAGGTGGAGGTACTTCCCCAGTCGGGCAGCTCCAATTTTGAGTGGAATTATTCAATTCCACTATGCCCTACCTCTCTTAAACTTTTCCTGTATCCTTACACATATAGTTAAATAATTATTTTAACTTATTATAAATATCGGGCTTAACTAGCTCAATCTTAACCAAACACACCCACGACATGCCTACGCGAAGGCGATCTACATTTGGAGTTTTTCTACAAGCTTGCGCATACGCAGGTCGGCTACATAAGCAGCCTAGCTGGGTGGCAGCCGGGCTGTCTAGCTGGTCTCCGTAATTGCACTGCAAGCCGCGCACCTTCGTGAGAGGCACGCACACTATCGCACAGTTTTGCGTAACTCGTTTGTGTCACCCCTAACTAGCTTCCAAGTACTTATTTATGGTTTATAATGTTGCATAAATTAAGTAGTCATTGCTAGATTAGTTCATTTTTAGATTACTGACCTCAATGGTGGCGAAAGAGCCTGTTTTCTTATAAAACTAATATAGCCTTTTTGTTTTCTTAATAGTAGAAAACTTGAGTCTGACCTACAGTTATGTTGTTCGTACATAATAACGTATACCCACCAAAACAAAATAACTATTCTATGTCCAGTTGCAATAGTTAACTATGGTGTTGCGGGTGTCCATAGGCGGCGGTAATCGCTTACCATCAGGCGGTCCGTCTTGTCGTTTGCCCTCCTATACCATAAAAAAAAAAGATTAATTGACACTAAACTGGTCTATTGTTGCAAATTCCTCTCACAAAACAATCAGTACCTACGACAGCTAAATAACATATCAATGTAATCATCCGAATCTTTTATCGTGCCCATCAGAATAAAACTTGAATTAAACCTACAACTATATTATGGTCCCTCTTAGTATGTATCTCACACTGGCCAAGCCTGTCTTGTTGGGTGGCAGCCGAGCAGTCTGATATCTATAATTGCTATTCACCCTGCGCATGAGTGCGTAGACCGTAAAGCTGTGCATTCACTGACATACAACTGCTGGGCAACTGTTGCGCCACCTCGCCGAAAAATGCTAGATATTGATTTCCTATACACTTTCATAATTGAAGCGTTTTATACGATCGAAATAGATGTTCTGATATCCTGATGACACCCAATTCAAAAGCTACTTATTAATCCACCTTATGATCAAAAGTGTTGCCTTAATCTCTCCAAAATCCAAAATTTTATTTTATCTCTTCTACGATAAAATGTGCTCAATCAACAGCCATCACTATTAACTTAGGTCTGAGTGACATTAAATCCTATTCTTGAGAACGGATCGCTACAGCAAGATATTTAAAATTATAGCTTAATTGTTTTTCTATCAGTGTTGCGAGAGAATTAATAGCTAATAATATAGGGCAACATTTAGCCCAACATTAATTGCCTAATGAATACGCTACTCCGGCCGCACACTTGCGTAACTAGCGATAGTTTGCACTGCCTGTTACATTATTTATGTTCTCGTTAAAATATGTGTGAAACGTCGCTAATCCCATGCCAGAAGAAAGTCGAGTTTTCAATGAATCGGACGCTTTGTTAATGAATATGTAATGCAGGTTAAATTCCTGTTCGCAGGTTATGTTTCGTTCTGAAAAATAATGAGAAGCTCGACATTATCAATAAAAAAAAATCGTAGAATATCAAATTAGTTTACTGTCATCATTATACATTACATGGACAAATTATTAAAAGAAGAAGTCGGTTCTCATAAGTCCCGTCCATCGAGCAATTTATGTAAGCAGATACATATTCCTAAAGAAATGATAATTATAATGTTTTTTGAAGTGACTCTATAATACGTTCAATAAACATCATATCTAATTATCATGTCTGTCTTTATCTATCATGGGCACCAGAGGAAAAAAAACACTTAATTTTTAGATTCATAAGTTGAGAGATTTAACCCTGCAAATGTTATGAGTAAATTTTCAAGACCGCTCCCGGTATCTAATTAAAAAAGTGACATGTTACAACATTTTCATTTATACTTTCTTCGTCTTCTACTCACTGCTTTTCACCAGAGTACAATAAATGTATTGTTTCATTGAGAAAGCTGGGTGCATCCGTTGCACAACACGGCTAATGCGAATCAGTCTCGTCTGATCTGATTTTGTATTATATCCAATGACATTACATAGTTAAAAAGACGATTGTACCTATCTGTGAAAAGATTAGATTTGAAAGTTTGGAGGTCTCCATTTTGGGAGATAATAAAAATATGATATAATATATTGATTTAATTTGATAAATTAATAGATTCTGCATTGTCTGTAATTTGTTACTTGACGGGTTAATAAGCACTCTAAACGTTGAGATGTAAAATAAAAGCCCTCACAAAACGCCCGGACCATTTTCTACAATTTAACCCTAAAAAAGATGCAAGAAGCTCTGCTGCCATCAATCGTCTGTCACTCGGAACAAGTTCGGCGAGTACAGGCCTATAGCATAAAGTTAAATATACTGCAGACTCGATTGACGACTGTCATCCTCTAGACCACCATTGAGGCAGCCCACCGTGGCATAATAACTTCATAAAATCGACCGTGAATCACCATAGGCCTGGGGCGTCCCTCGTTACCGACTCGTTTAAGCGATGCCGACTGCCACCACGTAAATGTAGCTAACAGAAGGCTTGATTTTGACAACGATACAATATAATCAATGGGTCAAACCAAAATGGGTACTAGGGAAATACAAAGATTTAAAAAAAGACTTTAAAAACATCGTCTATTTTCTATTATAAAGTACTACGGATTTTTTCCTATTATTATCAGCCCGATTTACCCCACTGCACGGCAAAAGCTTCCCTACCCTCCGTCCACTACTTAGTTTAAAGCTTTTTCGGTCTAATTTCTCAAATAAAAGTCGAGTTTTACGCGCCATGTCCGTTTGGATTTTTTCCTATAGGTAATATTTTAATTTTAACTTTCTGGTACATGTTATATCATTATTTTTGAGTAAAGTTTCTGTCCTTATTTATTTGGTGACACTGTCGGCTCACTTTATACCGATACCGAAGTCCGAACCGGTCCACTTGGCCCAATCAGGAAACGAAACGTATATACTATATTAAGTTTGTTTATTGAGACGGGTAACACTTTTAAGTGGGTGCGCGGCGTAGGGTTAATTATTGACCAGTTCGGGTGGGATTGTTATTAAAACAATGGGATAAATATTTTAAAACTTTCATTCGAGTTTTTGTATTTATTGACTATAGGTAAGGTTACGTTCCTTACCACAACTTTAGTTTATAACTAGCTTTTGCCAGCGACTTCGTCCGCGGTTTCACCTGCGTTGCCCCGTTCCTAAGGGTTGTAGCGTGATGTTTTATAGCTTGAATCACTAATTTTCCCAACATTTCCCTTCACTGCTCTGCTCCTATTGATCGTAGCGTGATGAAAAGTATACTATAACCTGCCCAGGAGTATGAAGAACAATTGTACCAAGTTTCGTTGAAATCCGTCGAGTGGTTTTTGTTTCTATAACGAACATACAGACAGACAGACAGACAGACAGACAGACAGACAGACAGACAGATAGACAGACAGACAGACAAAAATTTTACTGATTGCATTTTTGGCGTCAGTATCGATCACTAATCACCCACTGATAGTTATTTTGGAAATATATTTCATGTACAGAATTGACCTCTCTACAGATTTATTATAAGTATAGATAGAAGGTAGCTATATTTTTGATCTTTGATAAATATTGTGACTTATATAAATTTTCATAAATCACAAAAATTCTTACCTACTTTATCGTCGTAGTTAAAACTCAACGATCTTGAGAAAGTGGAAAAGTTACGCACGACTTTTCACCAAAATTAATCTATGGTTTGAACTTTCGCAAAAAATAAGGTCACATTACTTTAACATTGTTTAGGACATTCTCTACATATGAATCATTTCAAAGTGGGCCTGAGATGAAAAAAAAACGCAAACAAAATTATTTGGATTGCCCAATCATTAGTTTCGCCTTTCCCCAACATAAGGCGATGTGGTGTGTTCGTGTAATTGACAACATCTGATGTTTTGTAACATTTGTGCTACTATCACTTTACATAAAGATATCAACAACTGTTATACCGTCGTTCTGTTTTCTACATTTAAAAAGAAAAGATGACTGCTCTAGATATTTATCAACGTAATTCCAAATAGCTGGGTCTAGAAACTTAGTATTAAATAAGTACTTGGTTTCCGAATATAACGTAGGCACCCGCTACTTAGAAGGGGGAAGCTCGTTTATCATTATTGTATAGTCTGCACATCAAGTTACCACCAACTGACTTTCCCGTATGGATAATAAACTCTATTATTTGGAGATTACATTGAAAATCAATTGAGGAAAGGGGTTTGACGATTTTGACCTTCTGTGAAATCCGCAATTTAAAGGCTACTTTTTTTGTGAAGGCCACGCTCCATACAAAAATCTTCAAACCTCTTTGTCAGTTTTGGATACCATTATGCGGTGTTGACTGTACATCTATCTTCTATCTTCTTCTTCTATACTTATAATAAATCTGTAGAGAGGTCAATTCTGTACATGAAATATATTTCCAAAATAACTATCAGCGGGTGATTAGTGATCGATACTGACGCCAAAAATGCAATCAGTAAAATTTTCGCCTGTCTGTCTGTATGTTCGTTATAGAAACAAAAACCACTCGACGGATTTCAACGAAACTTGGTACAATTGTTCTTCATACTCCTGGGCAGGTTATAGTATACTTTTGATCACGCTACGATCAATAGGAGCAGAGCAGTGAAGGGAAATGTTGGGAAAATGAGTGATTCATGAGAAAGGTTTCAAGCTATAAAACATCACGCTACAACCTTTAGGAACGGGGCAACGCAGGTGAAACCGCGGGCGAAGAACTAGTACAAAATAAAAACATTGTCAGGGGGTTTTCTACCGGCGAACCTTTGAGTGATCGATTCTGTTCCCATATTATTGGAAAATCGATATCAGTTAATGGAATATACTTTCTTATCTATAGAAAAATAAAAGCATCACCTCGCTAATAGCGAGTTGATTTTTCGTCACGTCAGCATAACATAGAAAGTATCTAAGTAAATTGAAAGTAATTTGATAAAATACAGATTATGAACCCGGAACTAGGTGTTTCGGATGCGGATTCTTCAACCTCCGAGTCATCACCTACCTACTATCGATTTGAAACTATTGCTGTCTAATCGAATTTAAATTTTTAATGAGATGTTAGAAGAATCTGTGCAATCAACGATTCTAAAAATATTAACTATGAATCGGGGTCTAATTACATAAGCGATAGAAAAAGATAAATGGTGTATGAAATACCTATCTATAGATATGTATAAATTGCACAAGTGCTTAGTATCCGTGTTGATTGGAAAGCAAGGGAAAGGAGCGTTGAATATGTTGTAAGTTGTGATAATTTCCTGTTTTATGTATTAGTAACGGTTGGTACATAATAAAACTATGTCACCAAACTGCCCCGCTAATGAGAGCGATGCTGACATTATGAATTGCTATAAAGGTCGAATTAAAGGCACAGATACTACCTTTTGCCCCAAAAGATTAACATACTATACCTATGTCCGATTCTAGGCGACATATCAAGATGAAACGTGCACCAGATTTTAAGTTAGACCTCTAGAAATACATCGGTGAAAACTGCATTCAATTCCATATGCAGTAGGTTTTGCGTGCTCGTAGAAACATACAGACAGACAAAAAAAAAATGGTTATTTTGGCTTCTGTAGCTCTAATAAAGACCCCCATATTAGTTTTATCCTTAATATCTATAATGTACAGACATCGGCCTGTTACAATTTTACTATATATACGCGGTATTACGCGAGCGGTATTCTGCCGGGTATTTGTAGATGAAGGTTCGTCGCAAGAGCGATAATACCTACGTTTGAGCAAAAGGAATACCATGCCCATTGGATATTCGGTACACAGTAACGGCAGTGAATATCGTGTATAGATAGCTGGAGGGCTAAAATGTCTATTTTCGATGAAGGCCAGTATAAGTTGATCTCTCATAGTACGGAAAACCTACACAATGCCAGGTCAGTTGGAAACAGCCCGTTGTGTATCTACGAGCCATCAAGAAATCCGTGATTCGTCAAAAGTGGCTATTTTAGGCCCCATAACCGGCTATTAGAGAGTAACATCAAAATACATGCATACACTTACCGGTAGGAGTCCGCCCCAAAGTTTTTGCAAGCGCTGTCTATATGTGCTTGTGTCTTCATGCACTTCACACCCCCAAACAGTCATCAAAGCATAATTGCTAATAAGTCCGAAAGGATGATGCTAGATAACGATACAGTGGTAAACGAAAATCGTCCGTCAATATGTCAATACATTCCCACAGACGCATACTCTCCCAGTAAAAGCACATCACAATAAAATCGAAAACGTCATCTGGATTTTAATCAACATATTTAGAAACTGCCCGAAATTTCCGTTATTTATTCAAATAACGAATAAGTCCTAATATTTTTTTAATAACCCACGGGCAGCGTAGGTACCTACGTACATATCGGTGTCCAACGTTATGGGCGTATTTTCCCGAGTCCACTTTAAGATAATCGCCCGTTCACTTTGAGCTTTAATGTATGGACGTACTTTATCAGTTAAGGCAGCGGTTTAAACACTTTGAACTAAAGTTAGAGTACCTATACACGGGAGTAATTTCGGCTAGAGCAAAAGGACCACTATTTGTGGAACTTTGATTTACCATGTGTTTTTATTGTGTTGATACTACTTGTATATTACTTATTTGAATAAAATGTATATTTTTTGCGATAATCTTTACAAATGTTTGGAACCTTTTACATTATAGATACAGTGAAATTTAAGTTTTTAAATTTTACATTGCATACAACCATAGGTAAACAAAAATATACTTAAAATACTAGTGGACCCAGCAGACGTTGTCCTGCCCTGAAAATAACCCAAAACTCGATTGCAGCGCCACCTACCGGGTCCAATTGTGAATCTAAACCATTCCCAGATCCCCTTGAACACACACAAAAAATTTCATCAAAATCGGTCCAGTCGTTTGAGAGAAGTTCAGTCACATACACACTCACAGAAGAATTATATATATAAAGATATGGCGACAATCTGGTACTTTACGTTTTTGCACTTAGATAATAAATAAAATTGTGGCTGTGATTCGCGCATTACCCTTAACTGCATGACAACACGTCCTGCGCAGACGCAGATGCTACGTAATATTGCGCCATTGCCGCTCACTCCTTTGATCTTCCTCGCCGTTGCTAAATAACGACCTTTTACGAATTGATAATAACCAAGCACCTACTACTGCTCGTATTAAATGTAGATTTTATTATAGGAACTTATTGATGTTTTAAACGTTCATTAGTTTATTTATTCATTCATAAGTTATTAACCAGTAAACAATCTGAAATGGAACCTAGATGACACACTTTAGACTTATATTTCAATCAATTTTATTTTCTTCTTGTAATACATTTGGATTTTCAGGCTGTTTAGGTCATTATTTCTCAATTGCCAAGATCCAGAAGCATCTGGTACTTCGAGTCACAACAGTCCAAATACTAACCATAAATATATTTCTTTATTTCCAGATGCATCTAAGTTCGATTCAGTTGGCGTGCGCGGCACTGGTGGCGGTGGCCCTAGGCGCGGCAGCGCCGCCCTCATCGTCACACCACGTCGCGCGGCGCTCCTTCTTCACCCTCGAGTGTAAAGGAGTCTATGACGCAGCGATCTTTGCCCGCCTCGACAGGATCTGCGACGACTGTTACAACCTCTTTAGAGAACCACAGCTGTATACTCTATGCAGGTTCGTTGCAATTCATGTTCTTTTTTTAAATGTGACGTTTTACAGTTTTTTGTGATTCATGTCATTTTTATGGCGGGAATTTCGAAGTTATTCAGACTCAATTTGGTTCGTGAATTAGTTCATAAAATCTTGTTCATGTTTTTATAACCCTCGGTTTTTTATGATACGTGATAAGATAAACTATTAGAGTCACAGGACATTTTAATATTCAAGAATTACGTAACTAATTCACGATCAAATGTCAATAACAATGTCACAATTTGAGACTTTATGAACATATATTAAAGTGCATTATTCCTTGTTGGGGCACAGGAAAGACTGTTTCACGACAGATTACTTCAAAGGCTGCGTCGAGGTGCTACAAGAAACTGACCAGTTAGAACAGTTCAAGGAATATATAAGAATATTACACGGGGCCGTCCCCCCGGCTGGGAATTAGGTACCAACCGAATTTATTTTGCCTCTCCTTCTCACAAAAACTATTTCCTATATCTATCTCTTTCTAATGCGTCAGGCATTTTCTTCAGCTTTGGGGTTAATAACAGCATGCTACTATATACCGCACTTTAATTATAAATGATATTATAACACAGCTACGCAATAGGCTTGTAGTAACACCTATTAAGTTTAATTATATTTGAGTAGGTAAGTACTTTTGATAACAATTTTTAAGAGAATAAAATGTTGATTTTGAGTGATGTTGCAGAGTTTTGAACACAAGATTCAAAAGAAGCCTCTATAGTAAGAACCTCTATAGTAGTATATATCCATATTTTTATTATCAAACTGGAAATAAAAAATAAAAACTTTTCACAGAAGCCTGTTATATTTTTTTCTTATTTTTATATTAAAAAATTCTGCAAGTATTACTACTATAAATATATAGGTGCCTATACTTCTATAATCTAAAGTACATAATAAAATATTCAAGAAAAAGCGTAAGTATGAGCTGAAGGTAAAAGGTCTAATTCTTCTTTCACAGCCTCTTCTTTCTTCTAGAATGTAGAAGCTGGACTAACAGCATGCTCACGCAATTATTCTTAAGCACTGTTTAATATTTAACTCTATTATTGCACTGTTTTAATAATGTATCCTTTAAATACTTTGTTTAAGCGCTGTATTAAATAACGATTTCTTATCAAGCATATATAATTACAATAAGGCACATAATAGTCTGACATACTATCACTTGCTAAACTAAATAACTTAGTGGATTATCATAATTTTTCTAATTTTTAAAAACTTAGTCTGATTCTTTATTGCATTGTGTGCCTTGTTTTTTTTTGTAAGTATTTATTATATTTGAATATTTTATCTGTTTTCTAATTACATACCTTTAATTATTATGGTCTCGTTATTAGACTAATTCAGAATTATGAGATTAATGATTAAATATTTAGAGTAATTTCTCAACCCGCTTTTAAACAAAGTTCTCTAAGATTTCGTTTTATTTAAAAAAAATTAAGCCCTTGTTATTATTACTGTTATATTATTAAAACTTAAGAGCCCTACTGATTTCTGACTCTTTCTTTTAAAATAATATTTGTTACACAAACTACTCATATGAGAAGCTAATTATTATTTTTCCACCTTCCAGGGAGAAATGCTTCACATCGCCCTATTTCAAGGGATGCATGGAGTCTTTGTACCTATACGACGAAAAGGAACAAATAGATCAGATGATCGACTTCGTCGGCAAACGCTAACACACAACAACGCAACGCCCGCAACGTTCCGACGCATCTACAGTGTTAACACTACGCAGTTTTGTACCAACTTCCAACGCAACGGTTAAACGCAACGACCGCTTTGCCAAAAGCAGATACCATAGACAATGTTCCTTCTGGACGTCTGCTTTCTTCCTCAACATATTCTAGTCTTAAAGCGACGTAAATAGTTTTATGCTCGCAACTAAATGTAATGTTATTGTAATTTGTATTAAGTAATCAATAAGGGACATTTATTATCTATATTATGGTTTATATGTTATTAAATGTTGTAAGCTTCTTATGTAGGGAAGTGTAAAGTACATTGAATCACCTCCTAGTATTGAAATTCGAAAGTTAGAGGCAGCCTTTTGGTGTCGATGCTGGTCATCTATTCTGTCTCGAATAATCGGACTGAGATTAACGATATTATTTTCTAGGTATTGTTTTGAGACGGGCGAGTGAGTTGAGACGGCACTTGGTTGCTTTGCCCGCTTCCAAAACAGCTTTGCCAGACAGCTGTCTCACTCTTTTGAATGTCTCAAAACAACAACTAATCTGCGACGCATTCCAATCACAGTATTTAAAAAGAATACTTACGCTTTTCTCAATCTACAATAATTCATCGTATCACATTTTTTGTATTATCTTTTGAATTTCGTTTTAAAGAGCCTAAACTAAGCCTTACTTTAGTTATTACAAGAATAGTATTTGATTTTATATTTTAGATAGGTTCTAAACCAATATTCTTCGCTATACGAATTTAAAATTAATTACCAGAAATTTTGATTTTAGTTTAATTGAATTTTAGTATTCACTCTGTTGCTAGTTAGTTTTTATGTAAATCACGCATGTGGCTTATAACATCACTTAGATATAACAAACCAAACTCAGGGAGTTTATTGTTTTAATTATTTTCAATCGCGTTGATTTATTTATTAATCTTACAATTAAAATTATTTTCAATCTTGTTTGTACAAAAGGACCAGTTTCACTAACTGACAAATCAAAACTTTTCCATTTTTAAAATAATAGTAATAAAAAAAAGCAAAAGTTCATAACCCAGGTTACCGCGGTCAGTAGAACTGGTCCTTACACAGGATTACCGAAATTGTGCTCACATTGCTTTAATCAGGTTTCGATTGCCAAGCGTTTTTAATGATTATTTTTATTAGTTAATATCACTAGAAAGTAAGTATTTAAAAAAAGATTTATTTTTATATACTTCCGACCTATTTATTACCTATTGTTACTTTTTATTTATATTTTTTTAATAATAAGTATGAATAGAAACTTTTTCGTGCAGCGATAGTGTACCAGTGTGAAAAATATTAACTGTACTCATATTATATTCCTGATTTTTATTATCTTTAAGTTGCGGTTTATACTTATTTAAAAGTTTTTTCTTTTTGTAAATTCCGCTGTAACTCTTGTCTGTGTTCGAATCTCAACTTTTTTAGTTTATTAGCGTTTCTTATGTTTCATTGACATACTTTTTAATGAATTTCGACACAGTTCATGACGTAGGTTTCGACACATAGTCAGTTCTGTGACGTAGATAAAATGGTGCCAATTATTGTCAGCAAGACACTAGGTTATAAAATATAAAAATTAGATAATGATATATAAACAATTTATAGGACGCGTTTGTAAAAATGAATTAGTAATTTATTATAAATAATTGTATAAATTTTATAAAAACAGCTAAGAAACGCTACGGGTTCCATGAAATATATTTGATTTGAAAGTCACTACTGTATTTTTTTAACCCTGCTATCCTGAAACCCTAGACATCAACACATATGACGCACATACATAGGTATCACAAAAGTGTAACTATTTTTTTTATGATTTCAGAATTAAGAACGCGTATTTTATAGTGCTCATCATTTAGTACATAATCATTACATAATTCCTCCTGAATGCTCAACTGGCCCTTTTTAATAACTTTCGAGATCACAAAATATAGATATAGTTTTTTTTTTATACCGCTAAGGTGGCAAACAAGCATACAGCCCGCCTGATGGTAAGCGGTTACCGTAGCCTATGGACGCTTGCAACACCAGGGTTATCACTCGCGCGTTGCCGACCCTGTAAATTAAGGAGGAATAGTTCGTCTGGCAGCATAGGAGACAAGCTGCCATACATGACAGCGGCGGTAACAAAACACCACCGGTCCCCCACACTACCAATACAACGCTTTCTCACGGAGCTCTGGCGACCTTGCCTTCTATTGAAGAGAACAAAATTGAACAAATTGCGACAATACAGTACTTGTTTTTGATATATTCATGGCAAATACCTATGCCAAATGTAATGTTGACACGCCTAATAAGCGTTTTGGAAGGTGGCAAGTTTGGCATTCAATTTTAAACTTAACCAATATCGAAGTAAGGTACAATATCGAGGACAGCACGATGATAATAAGACAAAAATATTTCCTAATTCATATATTTTAACGTAATAAATCTTTGACATAGATATGACAACGTAGTTTGGGATCACAGTACATAAGTATACATAATTACATTGTTATTCAATTCCTTACATTATTTAATTAATTACAGATAAACTATTTTTAATTTTATATAATTTTAAGTGGCAACAAGAAATTTTTTGACGTAAAATGGGGTTATTTGAGAATATCACCATTATGATAAAAAAATATTACATCACACGATCAAATTATGTTTTTTATCATAATTACACGATACAAAATAGAGAAAATTTGAACAGCGGTAGCCTAATGGCTAGGGCGTCAGACTTGTGATCATGTGATTGCCGGTTCGAAACCCACCCATTGCACTACCGACGTGAACCCACTCGTAACACAAGCATTTAGCTTAGCACGAGGGGTTAACAAGTTACATTAATTATGTTTACTAATTAATTATTAAAAAAAAATGGCTAAGTTTCGTTGGAATTTCAAATATATCTCAAATAGCCCAATTTTACTAAATAAAAAAAATATTTCGAAAAAAATACCTCGAAAAAAATACACAATACAATTTTTATAACTGAAAAAAAATATGTAATTTATTTACGTTATATTAAATTTAAAAAAAAAACAACTTATTTTTAATAGGCGTGTTCGGTTGGTTGATAAATTTCGACTATCAAGTTGGAAATAACAAAGAAGAAATACAACACAAGCCAAAAGGAACTTTGATAACAAAATCTTAATGTAGAATTTTAAACATCAAAAAATAAATCCAGTCTCATAAATCACTCATTCAAAATATGCTGTTAGTATTTTAGTATCTGTTCAGATGGCGCGAAAGAGGTTTTTATATAAAAGGCTAGTGGACTGGTCTTTCACATATTGAAAATAACAGTCCTACCGTATTTTTTTATCAATAATTCGAAAAATAATTTAGATGCGACAATTTCGAAGATATAAGCGTTTAAAGTTTTCGGTGGGGATTGAGAGGGGATGCTTTCACTCTTTCCCGCAAAACGAATTTCAGTATAGAATTTGCACGGCGCAGGCACGGTTTACCGTCACAACGAGCTATAATACGCTCTCTGTCTAACATAAACTTAAAATGCTTATAACTTCCTTATTTTTGAGCCCATTTTTATGTTGTTTTTATTGTCTGGCTTTATTTATGTCTAACTTTTTTGAGACCATAAAAAATAATCAGTTAACTAGCCTATTATGTAAGTCTAGGTAGCGTGTGAAATGTTGATCGTTCAGTCTCCTTAGACCAAATAACGGTCAATGTAAAAAAATGCGCTCTATTGGATCACGTGGTTAGGGTTATTCCCAAACATTTCTTTCTTATGACGTTTTCATGTCATGTCATATCTAGACATGGGTTTATGCCAGGGCATTTATTTTTTTCGCCCGAAATGTCTGGGTAGAAACCCATCTATATAGATGGGTTTATGCTAGGGCATTTATTTTTTTCACCCAAAATGCCTGGGCAGAAACCCATCTATAGTCATATCACGTCATGCTGCACCTCTAGACAGAATAAATGCATTGGCTTCTTATAAAGCATCATCTGAACATAATCACTTTTGGATATTATCACCATTATTATTTTTAATTTATCCGTTCCATTTATTTCAGTCCATAATATAACCATCCCAATTACAACATAATTTGGTTCATTTAGAAAATATTTTAAAAACTAAAATATAATAATTATGAAATTTATTTTATCATAAAGATACTTTACTTCTAAAAATTAAATCAATCTTTTTGTGATTTTTTTTTGCATTTTCCATGCTAAGATTATTAAGTTTTTTTTTAGTAAAACGTCACCTTATGACGTAAATTCAGAATGTGATGGCAAAATTTCAATCATGCGGGTAGGGTTCGCGGTGGCTTAGAGGTCAGAGCGTCTGGTATATCAAACCAGAAGACGCAGGTTCGAATCCTGCCCGCGATTGAATTTTTTCCTTTACTAAAAAATAACTTAATTAAATCTATTTCAAAAGAAAATGCTTTGTTTCTTTCGATCCATTATGATATAGTAAATGAATAAAGGAGACGAACAATGTGTACTGCGACTTCACAGCTTATTTATACAACGTTTTTAAGGTAAGTAGGTAACTCTACAAGCTTGTTGTCTACAATTAGTTTGACTTTTCAAAAGTGCCTTTTTAATGGTCTAATTGAAATAAATAATTTTGACTTTGACTTTGACTTGTCTAAACGTTTTTCAGTAAATCATTTAGAATCACAAGT
The DNA here is from genome assembly GCA_910591435.1 of Acronicta aceris. NCBI lineage: Eukaryota > Metazoa > Arthropoda > Insecta > Lepidoptera > Noctuidae > Acronicta > Acronicta aceris. The sequence goes on along the minus strand of OU342774.1, from coordinate 12,469,765 downwards.
TTTATGAGCTTGAATTAAATTATATAATATATTCGCAACATTACATAATCAAATATATTAGTACTGACTCTGCTCTATAGAATCTCACTTGTTTTCTAACAAAAGAAGAAAAAGGATAAAATATGTCTTGTCAAATTAGTCCACTCGTTTGTTTTCAATGTGAATTATGTCGACATAGTCGCGAAGTATTATCGTAAATGTCAGTGTCACAGAATAATCTGTCAGACGGAAACATTTTCTGTCCCTTTTCAATCATGCCTACATGAAAGAGATATAATATAAACCAAATTATTTTAGTTCGATTTGCAACAGATTCAGAACTACCTACCTCCTAGCTATTATTTAATACATTGTCTAAAGCCGCGCACAGATTCGCGGGCGGCACGATAACGAAATACATATTACATAAGAATATACATACTTAACTGGAAGACCTAGAGTAATAATTAGGCAAAAATACATATATTGATCGCCAGGTACGCAAATGCCGTTCAAAACTGAGGTACTAGATACTACAGTCCAGACGTTATAACTGTACCTCTCTGGAGTTGTTCGCAAATTTCTGCGCAGTAGCAAATGTTAGGAGGAAACTGTGGGGCTTATGCGCGATAATGGCGCGGCCGTCACATGCTATCTCACTTACTCTGATACGTTCCGTCAATATTACGCTTATGTAGTTCACGTACTAAGTACTAATAAGAATTAATTCCCGACACTGACTAGAGCGAACTATTCCTTTTATCCGACTGCGTCAGGAAGAGTGTTATGTTTTAGTACATCATTCAATTAGTACTTCGTCGTTCGCGATGTATTCGTAGTAGTTATTGGTTCTGTACGAACTAAGAAACTGTCGCTCTCTAGCAAGCTCCAGACAAACACAGAACGCGACTGAAAGAACAGGAACGATGTGGAAACAATGCCCGTAAGAGTGAGATGCATGATAATATTCTCCTGTCAAATTTGATCTCTAATAACTCTGATTCATTAAGCTATTTTGAGCTTTATGTTCATGACCCTACTATCACTATTCCTGCAGTGTGCTACAGTACTAATAGTAGTAGTACATTTGTAGGATTATACTAGAACGGAGCGCTCCGTTCAGTGTCCGAGCAAGAACAAGCCTAGTCAATATATATGTCCCACTCACTCGAGCTGACAGTCACAGTTATAAAATTTACGCGTTCGTGATTATTTTCTTAACTTTCGATATTTTTGCGTAATGACACTTTTTTATGGAACTGTACTTGAACAGCCGTTGGGGAAGGGTAAATTCAGAGGAGTACAGTCACTTTACTGGAACTGTAGGAAAGCTACTGCCGTGAGATACTTTATCGTCGCATTATCTCGTTTAGAGTAATTGTCTTTATACGAGATAGGCGACGACAAAATTATTTATAGAGCAGGTGTCAACCTTAGCGGTTAATTATTTTTGCTTTATTCTAGTAGAGGGACTACTAGAATAAAGCAAAGCTTAGTAGTTTAAATATACATACATAAATCTCAACAAATGGCACAAGTAATATTAAGTTTGCATAAAATATATTGCAGCTATGCTACCTGTATTTACATAATTAAAGATGTTGTGCGGTGAAACGAGAAGAATGTTACATGTGTAAATACAGTTTTATGAGACAGACATAGGGTTTCAATTGCAATGATTCACGACACGCCGTCATCGTGGTCAACTAGATATCAATAACTTGGGTTTTCTTTTCCTTTTTAAGTTTTAAATTCTCATATAAACTGCTTAGCGATACAAATCCCATACCAGTTGACGGATATATTTTGGTTGTAAACAGATATCGACTTTAACACACAGATTCTAGATCTATTATTGCTTATTTCGATTGCCTGAGTATCAGGCCTAATTGTACCTTTAACACACACATTAAGGATGGTGCTTACAACATTTATACAATTTTTTAGCAAAATATATTTATGTCTGAAATGGTTTGTGCAAAAATATATCTACTCTACCATAATAAGAGGTCATTAGGTCATATAACAAACAGTAGATAAGTAAATATATAATGTACACATTAAATTGCATTGAAAATTACTGTCACATATAAGCGTTATATATTTATGTAGACACTTATATTAACAATACGGAAGGGTCATTTTTGTTAGAAATTGCGTGCATTAGAAAGACATACATCGACTTAATTGGAGCAGTAATTTAAATAAGTCAGGATCGTAGTACTCAAAACCGGCGCGTGCGCATGACATGATGTATGAATTTAGATGAAGGAAAAGAAATATGCAAGGATTGTAGCAAGTTGCGTTCTGTAATTCCTGCTTGCCCTCACAGGAATAAGGTGTGAATGTATATTGTGTTAAAGCTACATAGCGTAACTTGTCTGGGAGATAACATGCACGCTTGAAGATTGTCTATTCGTAGACATTCATAGTTTGTTACGGTTTAGTGGACCGAGTCCCTGAGTTTGTTGAGTTCCATCTACTCTAAACTTCAAAGTAACAATATCGTGTTTTTCCATTAAAAATCAAATTAAGATCAGCCTAAAGTGATGAATTAGCCAAGCCAAATATTATCGAAATAAAAAAATATATCGTCTATTATTTCAAATAGACTAATCACATAATAATAATATAATTTCATGTAAACAATCTAATATTACAGCTAGGAATAGCCACCGAAATTAAATTTTAAAATAGGGTGAAACATCCAGTTGTCGGCCAAGACATATTTTGTGAAAATAATAATTTATATAAGGCACTGGTTTGTGAATAAATTAGCTTTTAAAATGTATGCCTATTTTATCCAGGGAAGGTCATAAAGAATAGATTCCAACATAATTATTTAGGAATTTTATTAAGCACAGAAGCGATGCGTCTCAAATGTATAATATTAATTCATCTCCATATACTATTTTGCGATTCTGTGCATCGTAAAGAAAGCCAAATGTTCTGTTTCATCATGAAATAATAAATTCCTAAAATATTTTGGTAAAATATTCTGGTCGCTGTCGACAACTGTCTATTGTACCCTACTGTCAGACTAGTCTATACAGTAATACTAACATTAGAAGTCGTCAAGGCAGAAATCGAAGTGGTCTTCCATCACTTTGTACTGGTCACACGAAAACCTCATGCACTTCGGACACGTATACACCTGAAATACAACAAAAAAATCTATTAAAATATTGAATTTTAATTTAAAAAAAGTAAGTTATGTTATGTTTTTTGCACATCCATGCAAGAATAATTAATTACACTTATACAGGGTTTACATTTAATAGTATCTCTGGAATACAAAACCAATTATTGTAACTAAAAATGTCCAAAATATATTTCGGATCGAGATTCAGTATCTTAAATGGAAAGTGGTACAGTCAACAATAACAGTCTCTAACATCTTTATTATCAACAAGTTAAGAAGTTATAGACCCGAGAATGTAGTACATTAGAAATGTGATGTGTTCAAAATTTGACTGTGTTATGCGACTATCGTACTGACTTGTTCTGCCTAAACTGCAAAACAAAGGTAAATAAGTACCACTTATGGTATTTAAAAAACCTGGGCTATCTTTAACCTACTGGAGCCCTAGAGCACTTTTAGGATAATGGAAACATGATTATTTTATTAACAAAAGCAGTAGTAAGGGGCCTTTATGGAGCAAGCGGCCCTGAACAGTTGCCTAGAATGGCCAATGCAAAAGAGGGGCCTGGTAAAGAGTATACTTTTGACACTGAAACTAGATTGGAAGTATAACCTATAACAGAAAAAGCGCAAGACCTGAAAGTAGTTTGTTCAGAATCGATTACGTGGTTTGTAATGTGTTAATAAAAAAATATATATTTTTAATACCTGAAATATAGCCCCCTGATACCTCAGTGGGCCGAGGCATGGAAAACTGAAACCTATTTGCACAAATTGTTATTGTGTGCGTGTGCGCATCGTTATCGTATTTTTGCGAATACCTACGATTGTGGTACAGTCACAAGTTTTATGTTTAGCTGATATAACATTTTTTTCGAAAAAAATATACTTTTGTCACAAAATGACTTTCGGGTTTCGTTATTATTAATTATGACTCGATATTCTAATCGACCGGTTCGAGGTCTTGCCTTTATTCGTTAAACGTTGTTATATTATATTTTTAAAATTATTATTATGGACCTGCTATAGTCACGCACAAACATCAATATAATTCAAACAAAACAGGCAGCACGCTTTATAAATATCTATGTTAATACATTTAATTAATGTTCTGTAATAATCATCGCATTACAAAAACGTGATATGAGAAGGCCGTTAGGGAAGTTATAGTGTTAGTTAGGGGAGACTTTTGTCCAGCAGTGGGACACAAAAGAGGCCGCGTAAAAAAATTGTCACTTCCATATTCAGAAAGTGAAGGCAAAAAAAATAGTGACATCTATTGAAAATTTTAATGAACTAATATGTAATTAATAATATGTAATAACTTTATGATCAGGGAAAATCAAGACTACGAGCTGCTACTGAGAATTTTGGCAGTCTAAAATTATTTTGCAAACAAAACAAGATCATAATTATATTGACATATCAGAAAAAAATCATAATCAAATTACATAAATCATATCCAAAAAAATCTAATTCCAATGAATATATCCCACTGCTGAATCAATTATTAACATAACATTCCAAAAATACACACATAGTCACAAACACTTTTCTCACCTACACGCCTGTGTCTTATTAACCTAAAGTATTAACGTAAAAATTATAATTAAATACCAACCAGTTATAAAATTGTATATTTTCTATTTATTACAATATATATAGTAAAAAATAAATGCACTATGGCTAGATGAACAGAGTATTAACTCAAAAGAACGTTTTTATCAGGATCTTAATAAACTGCTTTCTGGTCTAGTATAGGTCACACATGACTAGTATTAATTGTTGACCCCTCGTGCTAAGCTAAATGCTTGTGTCACGAGTGGGTTCACGTCGTTAGTGCAATAGATGGGTCTCGAACCGGCAACCACATGATTGCAAGTCCGACGCTCTAGCCATTAGGCTACCGCCGCTTATATTTTATTTTTCGATTTTGATTTCAAATCAATAACGTTTCCATTTATATAAATAATTGTTAACAAAGATAGTACCCCTGCCCCAGGCTCATTTAATATGATTATCATATTGTTATGCAACTCCGTTCATTTGAAAGATCGTATGGTTTTTAATAAAACTGTATTTTTTAATTTCGTATTCGTAATTCATTAATCTTGACGACAAATAAAGCGGCAGTAGCCTAATGGCCAGGGCATCGGACTTGCGATTACGTGGTTGCCGGTTCGAACCCCACCCATTGCGCTACCGACGTGAGCCCACTCGCAACACAAGCATTTAGATTAGCACGAGGGGTTAACAAGAATACTAGTAATATGCGACCCACATTGCTACTAAACTTTTTAAAAAAGAACAAGAAGAAATAAAAAAGACAAAATGTGCCTATGACTGGGTGACAGATTTTTAAAGAAAATTCGGAGCGTGGCCGCCCAGAGCACGCTTTTTCTGTTTTAATGTGGCAGTCAAAGGGTAAATATTAATTAAATACCCTGTTCATTCAAACATACGTTCTGTGTAAAACAATAAAAAAACGAGCAGATTTACTAGTAACTCAATCCTTAACATTATATAAACTTAAGAGTCCGGCGGACCGAATTTCTCTTACAAACGTAATACCGAAATAAAACGTAATTCAAACACAATTTAATAGAATTCTGTTATTATTCTGATTCCGATACCGTTAATCTAGGTTCCTACGCTACCATTTCATCCAAAATACTTCACGGGAAGTAAATGTAAGCGAATGCAATTTTTGAAAACTTTACCAAGTTTGGAACGATTTTTCGGTCTTTTATATCCAATAGTAGTAGAGGAAATAGTACCGTAGGAACCTAGATTAACGGTATCCAAATCCGAATAATAACATAATTTGATAGAATATTGTCTGGATTACGGTTTATTTCGGTATTACGTTTTTGTAGGCTATTCAAGCTCCGCCGGACCCTTAAAAACATGGGAAAAATAAAGTCATAAATAAAACGTACAACGACATTAAACCTATTATGCTAGTAAGCTAGTAAACGGTTTACAATAACAACCTATGTATAGCTTCATATAACCATATCTACATTGTTTGTTCCGTTTCGTTCACAAAAACAGTCTGGTAACGACATTTCTATAATTTTATTTCGTAAGTTTTTAATTGTTTCGTCAATAAATGCAATTACATGTTAATTTTACGATTAATTTGTTTTACAATGGTTCTTAAACTTTTTGTAACCAAGGACCACTTTCAAAATTTTGTTCATATTAGGTCCCCCCGCGCATCAAACAAAGGATGCGTGAATTACTGCATAATGTTATGTAAATATTGCCTTATATACACTTTGTTAAAAAACCCTGCTAGATCCGAAAAGGGCATATCCCAATCACATCACTACACTCTTTGCGCTGTAGCATGGTGCGGGTGACAGTTTCAGTAACATTTCGTTCCATTCTTGAAGGTTGCCGCGATTTATAAATTATGACTTAGTATTTTAGCTGTACGACATTCGTAATATATTAAATCATGAATAACTGTAGTAAATTAAATTAAACCCAACCAGAATGCCATAAGAACGTCATACAGGCAACTGTCACCCGCACCATGCTACAGCGCAGAGTGTAAATAAAATAAGAAACATTAGATATTCATGAAAGTAAACACATCAATGAAGTTCAAAGTAACGATATTCGTGGACAAATTGACGCAATTGCTCCTTAATCTAGTGAATATTTAAAATTAGCGACCCGCCCGCGGTTTCACCCGCGTTGCCCCATTCCTAAGAGTCGTAGCGTAATGTTAAAAAGCTTAAAACCTTCCTCTTGAATCACTCTATCTATAAAAAATAAGGCTTCAAAATCCGTTGCGTAGTTTTAAAGATTTAAGCATACATAGGGAGGGACAGACAGCGACAGCGATTTTGTTTTATACTATGTAAAGATGTGATAAAATCAATACCTTCACGAGTCGGACAGGGTTTTCAACACATTGTGTGGTTTAGTCCTGTATGAATTCCTTAAAAAAATACAAGTAAGCTTTAATGTTAGCTAGTGTCAAGGTAGACAGTGGTCAACGTGGTGTTGCAATAGTATAAGTGTTTTGAATGGTTTGTCGCACACGGGACAGTCGAACCGCAGCGGCGGCGGCGTGTTCTCCTTTACAGCAGTGGCGCCCTCTTGACACTCGTCGGATAATTTCTTCTTTTTGCGAACCTTTTTGTGGGATTTTGAATTTAGAATGGCGAAATGAAACGAGATTCAATTTTTAAGATCGAAATCATACCAAAACACATGTACTGTATCCATAATAACACTTAGGCACTCACCTATTCAATATATCGTATTATGTTATGTTTATAATCTACATGCCGTTGCCCTCTTGACTCGCGCTTAAAAAAGTTTTTACATATTTTTGGGATACCAAAATGGACATCAATCTTTAGCAATAAAGATTACCAATAAAAATATTTTATTCAAATTTGAATCTTATGCATATTCTCTATTAAGGCTGATCGTTCACCTGCGCCCGAAAAATTCAAATTTCAAGTGATTTTTCGCAGTTTGTAGGTCTATAACAAGTTCTAGATTCATGGCAGTAGCAATTATTCAACATTCACACCTGACAACTAAAACCTTTACTTAAAAATCCTGTGTTAATGGTCAAAATTGACACTTAACACTACTTTTAGCTACAATGATGATTTTTATGCAATGGTTTTAGTTAAACATTGTTAATGTTGTATAGTTAATGTCGCAATTACTATTATAGACTACTATTAGAGGACTTATTAAAGACCTACAAACCGCGAAAAACCACTTGAAATTTGAAATTCGCGGGCTCAGGTGAACGATCTGCCTTAAGTTATTGACCTGTGCGGTTGTTCGCAATGACTAACTTCAGACGCCCGTTGTTATTTCAGGGGCACTGTACGTGACGAATTTTAAAGTGTGAGTCATAGGCTGCCTCTTTTCGCCATCGTTTTACGCGACAGCAGTTCCATCCCCATCATCTTGACGGTTGACAGTGCACAACTGTGCGTTTCTCTAGAAACTTTCTGCCTCGTACAACAAAACTATGGAATGAACTATCGCTTGCAGTATTTCCGGACCAATACGACCTTCAAACCCTTCAAGAAAAGAGCTTACTCCCTTTTAAAAGGCCGGTAACGCACTTCTGACTCCTCTGGTGTCGCAGGTGTTCATGGGCGGCGGTAATCGCTTACCATCAGGCGATGCGGCTGCTCGTTTGCCCCCCTATCCCATAAAAAAATAGACGATAGAAGAATAAAATATGATGAGTATGCTCACCATATTGCCGGTGGGCGGTGCTGTGGCAGTGGCGGCGCTGGCGGCGGCGGCCGGAGGGGCGCGGGCGGGCGCGGCGCCAGCTCGGGCGGTGGCGCTGCGGTATACCGCTGGGTTTATCTTACGCACCTCCTCCAACTGTTATTACAATAAACTTAAAATTTTAAAAAACGCCCACAGCGTCAAGGTATACCATGATTTTGCAATATCATTGAAGTAACATGATACCAAATTTCAAATCGATCAGATCTGTGGAAGTTGCACACATCCCCTCATGAACCAGAAAAGAGCTATAACCTCCAAACGGCAGGCCAGATTTCCTAAAATCATAGCTAAGAAAATTCTCGATCAAGTCCCCTTTCAGACAAACAAAACTAAACCAAAATCGATCCAATCGTTTGGCTGCTACGATGCAACAGACAGTCACACAGATACACACGTGAAAAACATTACTAACTAGCTGTAACACGCGATTTCACAATATCATAGGTATTTTTTTTCGCGAAATCCTATTTCCTCTGGAATAAAGCCACTTTTCATGGATTTTATCGCATTGTATTGATATTATTTAATTCCCGACAATCGATAAAATCCGTAAAAAGTAGTTTTATTTCAACGTAAAGCAAAGCAAATGTAAGTATCAAAAATCTAATTCCTTTTCTAAAATTACGAACCTTCTACAAAAAACCATGTCTCAATCGAGAAAACCGTTATGGAGATTCATTGGCACAATCTAATAGCCTCTCACCCTAAGTGCACACACCTGCTCCGTTCCGTCGTAGGCAAAGAAGTAGTGTAAGTTAATATTTATAAAATCAGTTATCTGCCAGTGAAAGTCCCGTCAAATTCGGTTCAGCCGTTTCGGAGATTAACCAGAACAAATAGCCAACAAATTAAGAAAGGACTGTCTACTTCCATGTCCGGTAAAACCGACTTGGACAGCTACCTTTTAGCTGCCCAAGCTAATTGTGCAAAATGTATGTTTATTTGTTCATTTTATCAGGCGGCTCTATGCATTCTTATACCATTCATCCGATTGTGATGAAACTTTAATAAATTTGTGGGCGCGATCACGAAAATATCCGACAAAAGAGCCATTTAAATGCATAGTTTTAGACAAAAAATCTAATTACATCATCTTCACAATGTTTACGCGGAGTGGAAGTAATAATGAAATCTACGCACCTGTTGTGTAAGTTCCTTATTGCGTCTCTGCGTTGTTCGGAGGTCGGTCAGTATGTTCTCCTTTTCACACGCCAACTTCTCGCGGGACTCTCGTTCCGCTTCAAAGTCGCTCCTGTGAATACGAACATTGGAATAAATGAGAACCATCTATCAGAAGCAAATAAATAAATAACATAACATACCATCACGCCTGTATTACCCGAAGGGTTAGGCAGAGGCGTACTTAATGTTCACCCACAGTTCGCCGGTATGTTTAGGTCCCGTTTTATAGGGGGCGAGCCTATAGCCATTAACCGAGCACAAATCCAGACTCCGAGCTGCTACTGAGAATTTCATAGAAAACTCAATAACACTTTGCTAGATAGACCTGGGGATCGAACCCAGGACCTCTAGTGTAGCAGTCGCGTTTGGGACCAGTAGACTAGACTAGACTGCCTCATAAATAAATAAATAAATAAAATCAATAATAAATAAAACCGGTTACAGGCCGTACCACAATTAACGGGATAGTTATTTGGTTGTGAGAAGGGGATGGCGCTATTTAACTTATATAGCGGCATCCCTCTCTATCAATCGCAAAACGATCGCAATGACCAGTTGTGGTACGGTCTAGCGAATACGGTATGTCGGTCTAGCGAATAATGACCTACAGAGAGAACAAAGTTGCACATATTTTGCATTTAAGGAATAAACATACATAGAAAGAAAGAAAAAGTATGTATTCACGCACTAATATTGGCGTACGACACTTGGACACATACACTCACGCCTTTCTCCCACAGGAGTAGGCAGAAACTATCGATAGCCACTTGGTACGATTCTTGCATACTTCTCTTGCTTCTTCCACATTCATACATCTTCCTAAAGAATAAATTCGATTGAAATCATGAAAGTTTTAGGTAATTTTTCTTTGCATAGATAGTAATGTACACCCATAGTATATTTAGGTCTTAATGAGGCGAGCTTATTTCGTATTAATCGGACTCAAATCCAAACTCCAAGCTGCCTACTGAGAATTTCATTTCAAAAATCTTAATACCAATGCGTCTTGGGAATCGAACCCAGGTTCTCTCTTCTATCACTTCAATCATAACTTACTTGTACAGGTCCATCTGTGCTTTGTGTAGGTCAGTTTGGTCCTTCTGATCTTTGAGCTTGTTGAGTTCAGCCTGCATCATCTGCAGCTCCTGTCCGCGGGCCACCAGCGCCGCGGTCAACGCCTCCACGTTGTTGGACCTCTCCAGCCGCGGCTTGGAGACGGACTTCTTGAGGACTTCGTTGTAGTCTTTGAAGATGCCTTCGAATATTGAGAGGGTGCCTCTGACTTGATTGCTGAAATACAGATAAATGTTATATTTCGACTTTTGGTTGTATTCAGTAACTTGACAGTTGGAGGGTTACCAGTTTTTGACAAAAAAAGATAGTGAGGTGGTGAAAGAATGAATGAAACTGAATGAACTTAAATAATGTACTTGTATACTAACTTTTATTTTAAATTTAACAACTTGTCTTAAAAACACGATATACACATATTAAACATTGTAGAAGTTTGTCAGAGGAAATAAACTGTCAAAAGTGAAGTATGTAAAATCACATGATTTTTATTCTTAGTTTATTGCTTTTAGTTGAAGGAGAGGTATTGGAAGGTAATTATCGTTATTTAACTAATTATCTTCCTAAAGTATTATTCCCCTTTTTGTTTGTAGAGTGTTACACATTTTTATCATTTGTTCTTTACGCAAAGTCGTTCACTAGCCCATCACTATTAGTTGTAGTATGGTATCATTATATTTCTTTGAACTGTCCAGTTACTGAATACTGTTAAAAGTCAAAGTATGTATAAATTACTGTTTTATTTTGGGAAAAATTTGCAGCCTGGATGATGTCTTTTTTCGTAATAGAATAGCTGTCCCCTAAAAAAAAGTTAAAAGTGGCATTGAAACGCAGCATGCATTTTTCTTTTAACTTTTTTTTTCGTCATAAACCTTTCAAGGCACGCACACAACTATAAGCAATAGAATGAATGGTTTAGCAATGCATAGAAGACAAACAATTCATTTTTATTTATATAGAAGATATAATGTATTGCTCCCATATACAAGTATGTCGAAATCAGACCATTCATTTGTATGGAGTGTCCGGGGTGTGATTGCACTTACATGTTATTAAGTGCGGTGCTGTGTTGCTTCTCGATTTGTCCCTTGACTTCGGCGAGGCTCGTCTTGAACTGGTCGGCTGTTAGCCTGTCCAGTTTGTAGTCATGTAAACTTGCCACTAGCCCAAGAGTTTCTACTAGACTGTCTGACATCCTGGAAGTAAATATTATATTTAGCCTTTCCGACTATAAAAAGAGGTTGCTGCTACCTTGTTTCTCACACAAAACCTTTTATAACTTTTCAGCTCGGGAAATTGGCTTTCCTTAGCAGTTCTTTCATGGCATGAAATAACATGTCACAATTTGTCAAAAAAAAAAGTTATAAACAAGATTTAGTACTAAATCTAGAAAACATTAAATGGTAACTCAATGGTAATGGTAGCTCAGCAACGACAATAAGTACTGTTTCTATAACTTATATTGCTCAAATCACTTTGGTTGCTTGGAAGAAATCACTTTAAGGGTCTGGCGGAGCTTGAATTGCCCACAAAAACGTAATACCAAAATAAATCATAATCCAGACAATATCCTATTAAATTATGTTATTATTCGGATTTGGATACCGTTAATCTAGGTTCCTACGGTACTATATTGTCTACTACTACTTCACTGGAAATAAAAGACCGGAAAATTGTTCCAAACTTGGTAAAGTTATCAAAAATGCATTTGCTTACATTTATTTCCAGTGACGTATTTTGGACTAAATGGTAGAGTAGGAACCTAGATGATCGGTATCGAATCCGAATAATAACAGAATTTTATTAAATTGTGTTTAAATAACGATTTCTTTTAGTATTACGTTTATAAGAGAAATTCTGTCCGCCGGACTCTTAAGTGATAAGGCCGCCCTTTGTACATTGATTGTAACATAAGTATTTTAATCTGTATTTTCGGTGTAAAATAAAGTGTGAAATAAATATAAAAGTGGATTCACACAAATACATTACTATAACCTCTACGAGGAATAAAAGTATATATTATATACTTACCCATGTGTTAATATGTTGAGTAGTTCTGCTAAATGCTTGAGGGTAGTATCGTACAACTTGACATTTGATGTCAAGCTGGCAAACTCCGGTGACGTCGACTCTGACTCTGAGCTGATTGAGAAGCGGACTGGTTGGAAAACCTGTGGAAAAATCATCATAAAAAAGTTGAACAACACCTGGTTGCGCGTGCGCACACGGAGGACTTGTATGAATTTAAATATAAAATCAAGCCTGTATTCCCCGAAAGGCAGATATGTACCGGTATCTATGTAATAGGGGGTGTGCCTATTGCCATTAGCCGGGTGCAAATGAAAACTCCTTGCTGTTATTGAGAATTTTATAGAAAAATCCAATAACACTTTGCTCGACTGCGCTTCCTTTTCACTTTTTCCTTTTGTAACTGTGGTATCGTATAACGTGTGACTTGACGGATAATGGAAATTTCGGCTCAGCTATGCAAGATTAACCTAGTGGTATGACCGTTGGACTGCCTAGTCAAAAGGTCTCGAGTTCGAACCTAAGGCACGCACCTCTGACTTTTCGAAGTCATATGCGTATTAATAGTTAATTATCACGCGCTTAAACGGTGAAGGAAAACATCGTGAGGAAACCTGCATGCCTGAGAGATTTTCTCGACGGCGTGTGAAGTCTGCCAACCCGCACTAGGCCAGCGTGGTGGACTATAGCCTAATCCCTCTCATTCCGAGAGGAGACCCGTGCCCAGCAGTGGGACAGTATAATGGGTTGATTATAACATAACATACCATCACGCCTGTATTCCCCGAAGGGTTAGGCAGAGGCGTACTTAATGTACACCCACAGTTCGCCGGTATGTTTAGGTCCCATGTTATAGGGGGCGAGCCTATAGCCATTCACCGGGCACAAATCCAGACTCCGAGCTGCTACTGAGTATTTCATAGAAAAACTCAATAACACTTTGCTCGACCTGGGGATCGAACCCAGGATCTCTAGTGTAGCAGTCGCGCTTGGGACCACTAGACCAATGAGGCAGTCATGGGTTGATTATGTTATGCAAGAATAAAAGTAGGGGACTTACAGTTGTTGAAGCCTCCTTTAGCCTGAGCCGCAGATCTTGTATCTGCTCCCTATACATCTTGACTGTCTCTGATACGCCTGACTTGTGCTTTGTGAACTCCAGCTAGAAAAAAAATACAGTTAATTTCTGCAAGGAGGATCGTACCCATTTATTTGTTACTAAGCTATATCAATGTTAAAAAAAATATATGTTATAAGATACAAGGAATGTCTTAGAATGAACTCAGTTGACAGCAACTTTGAATGACATGAACTTTATCCCATTGAGATAAAGTTTAATTTTATATTAACAGATTTTCCTGCCAATATATTTATTGGTGACTGTATGTACCTTAATATTCTCCATCTCCAGTATCTTGAGCTGTGCATTTTTCAGCTCAGCTTGAAGTGTGGCGACCCTGTTCTCTAGTTGTCGTAACAGCTGATCGCGTTTGGACAGCTCCTCTGATGACATGCTGGTCTGTAATGGTGAAAGACATGAATATCATTATATCATCACGCCTGTATTCCCCGAAGGGTTCGGCACAGGTGTACTAATGTGGGTCTACATTGTAACATAACATATAACATAACATACCATCACGCCTGTACTCCCCGAAGGGTTAGGCAGAGGCGTACTAATGTACACCCACAGTTCGCCGGTATGTTTAGGTCCCATGTAATAGGGGACGAGCCTATTCCCATTAACCGAGCACAAATCCAGACTCCGAGCTGCTACTGAGAATTTGATAGAAAAACTCAATAAACCCACATTGTAATTGAATCAATTTTAATTGCAATTATTGTTTAATCTGTTGATTAATTGACTGCCCAACACTGCCGCTATGTTTAGATTCCATGTAATAAGGGTTAAACCTATTGCCATTAAATTTGAAAACTCAGAGCTTCTACTGACCATTTCATACAAAACTCCAATAACTGGAGCAAAGTGCTCGATCTGGGAATCGAAAACAGGACCCCTAGCAGTCGCATGTAGGACTTATAGGCGCAAGAAACACTACAAACAAAAACCCAATAAAATTGCTCGATTTGGGAATCGAACCCAGGACTTCTAGCATAGCAGTCGAAGAGCTAAATTCTCTATTAAAAAAATATCTTACAAAGCTATTGGCGGACTGCAACTGTGTGTTCAAATCTTGTATGGTGTATTTCAGATTGCTTATCTCCGTTGCATGCTCTGTGTCCTTAGTTGATAACAGGAGCTGGGAATAAACACATTATTATGGTCGAATTTCGACATAAAAATACAATATACATATACAATAAACATAAAAAATACTTTAAGAGGTATATAGGAGGATAGTGGAATCGAATAATTCCACCCACAATTATTGGAGCTGCCCGACTGGGGAAGTACCTCCACCTTGCAGAAAATCGTAGCCAAATATCATATCTCCGTGCTATGTTGTATTCCTAACGGTGAGCAAGGCCGCCAGAGCTCCGCGAGGAAGCGTTGTGTTGGCAGAAAGGATAAGCATCATGCTATTGTCTCCTATGCTGCCAGCCCAACTATTCCTCCTTGATTTACAGGGTCGGCAACGCGCGAGTGATTATGGTGTTGCAAGCGTCCATAGGCTACGGTACCCGCTTACCATGCGGCGGGCAAACGGCCCACCTCACTGCCATTCAGATAGGCATCTCGTAAGAGCCGAGAAAATATCTAACTTGCTGGGTGGTAGGACCTTTTGTGGTCTGACCGGCTGGCGACCACCATTACTTCGGGGTCTCTCGTAAAGCACCTTGGTGTGTTTCGACTTTTGCAGGTAAGAGCCAGTTCCCTTCGCTTGTTACGGCTCTGGCAATCTGCAGTCCGTAGGGGATCTTAAGGATCGGCAACGCATCAGCAACTGCTCTGGTGTTGCAGGCGTCAATAGGCGACGAAGACTACTTACCACCAGGTAGCTCGTCAGCTCGTGTGATGGCTCAATACAAAAAAAAATCACATGCACAAACACGGTCCCGGAAATCTGTAGGCCATACAAATATTTGTTCCATGCAAGTATCGAACCCCGGACCTCTAGCAAAGCGGCCGATGGCTCGACCACTGCCCTTCGAAACATGCACCATACAATGTACTAATATTATACATATAGGTACCCTCTAAAACAAAATTATAGTAAAAAATAGTGATCCTTTTTAAATCAAAATCCATTGAATATTCTAGAAGAATTAAGCGCAGAAAACAAACAGATGCTGATAGCGACTTTGTTTTATAATATGTGAAGAAAGAAATAAAAGAAGAAATGATACTGCCGAGGCTTACTTCAGCGTTCTTGAGTTTCTCCTTGAGATCATCTCTCTCTTTGGAAGTAGCGTCCACTATGTGTTCCAACGATTCCTTCTGCCATGTCAGTTTCTCGTTATCCACAATAACCTACAAAAAGATTAGCTTTTACTTATCATCACGCCTACGTTTTGTTTTCTTAAAAAAAGATGTTGCCCCACACTATGATTCCCTGTATCGTCAGTGTGTTTACAATCACATATTCTCACGATTGCCCAGACCTGGAAAAACTAACTGTACATCATACAATTATTTGCTCCGTGTTTTTAAAACGTTGCTTTGTTTTTTAAAACGTTGCCCCACACCAGGATTTTCTCCTGTGTCGTGGGTGCGTTTACAAACACAAATTCTCACATACACAAACGCCCACACCCGGAACAACTACCTGATCATGCAAATATTTCCGTGTTGGGATCGAACCCACAACACGTGACGCAGAAGCCGATCGCTCAGCCGCTACGCCAAACGTGTGTGGGGATCGAACCCACAATACGTGACGCAGCAAACGTGTCGTCGACCCAGAAGGATAAAGCACAGATGTGCACAGCTACGTGGGTGGGTGTAATGTACACCCACGGTTCGTCAGTATCTTGCAGGTCTGGTGTTATAGGGAGCGAGCCTAATTCTTTTAAAAAATCTATATCACGAGTTGCTACTGAGAATTTCATAAAAAAAACAAAGTAAACTCAGTTTGGATTTGTGCGCAGTTTATGGCAATACGCTCGGTCCCTGGGACCTAAACATAACGGCAAACTGTGGGTGTACATTAGTACACCATTGCCTAACCCTTCGGAGAATACAGGCATGTAAAAATAACACTTTACTTGACTTGGAGATGGAATCCAGGACATGACGCACAGCCACTGCGCAGACGCACTTACCCTCACTAGCACAATGTGACTTTTTATAATTATGTAAAAAAGGTTGACATACCTGTCTCCTCTGCTTCTCGACTAGTTCCAACTGTGACGTCAGTTTGTTGATGGTGTCGTCTTCGGGTGACGTCACAAACTCCATCGCAGACGACGGTCCCGATGGACCAATTGTGCTGGACTTTACTTCGCCACTGCTGACTGGTGCGTGCTGGTCACCATCGATTAGTCTGGCTATGTCCAGCTTAAGCTTCTTATTTTCTTGGCGTAGCTGGAAAGGAAAGAAACGTTGATATCGGCATGTAAGGCTACAGAGAGACGATGATCAAGCTTTCGTGTGGTGCGGTGCGTACTTTAACGGTGAATATACATAAGTATATAATATTTCCTAGGTATTTAGAATTGGGCTCACGTTTCCTTACGTACAACATTTCAACATATTACTATTTTAACTTTATTTGAAACTAGATCGAAAAGTAAGATACCCGTGTTTTTTATTTTTGCGAAATTCAATCATTTTCATATTTATTTTAGACTTTGCAGTTCTTTCTATTCTTAGCAGACGTAAATGCCAAATGACGTCATTTGTACGGTTAAACGGGTTAAACGGTGAAAGACGTAATTATTCATAACCGTAATACATTATCTAATTACTTGTTGATTTACTATTGAATCAATCAATCAAATCAGCCTACTGCCGTCCACTGCTGAACGTGGGCCTCCCTACGTTCAGCAGTTTACGTTTACTAATTATTTCGACAAAATTTCAATTTTCTGTTACCGCCATATAAGCGACGTCATCAAATCACGCCATTCAAAAAACGTGTGGTTTTTTATTTTTTATCTCCGAAATGAAGAAATATAAAAAATAAATAAAAATGTTTTCGAACTCAGGATAAGACAACAAAGAAACAATATTTTTGTTTTGCTGGGTTAATAATTTCGAAATGTTATCATTTGACGACATTTAAAACACCATAATTTAGAATCAACCTAGATCCCGTTTCTTCCTTTCATTACATAAGACACGGGTCAAAAAATTCAACATTAAAAAAATACAATCATTCTAAGTACATACCCTTTCAACCAACTCCTTGGTCTCTTCAAACTTCTCTTTATGCAGAACATGGGTCTTCATCATATCCTCCTGGCAGGACGCAATCAGCAAGAACTGTTCTTTCAAAGAGTCGTTGTTTTGTTTCAAGGTCTCCTTGAGAATTACATTCTCGTCGAGGAGTTCTCCAAAACGTTTCTGGAGTTCTTCTGTGCTTTTGTCGTCTGTTATCATGGTGCTGGCTACCATCATGCTAGCTGGCGAGGGCTGTGAAGAAAAAAAATGGAATTATAATGATTTTAAACACAGGTGATTAGTATTTTTTAACCCCTCATACTAAGCTAAATGCGTGAGTTCACGTCGGTTGCGTAATAGGTGGGTTTCGAACCGGCAACTACATGATCGCCAGTCTGACGCCCTAGCCATTAGACTACCGCCGCTTCAAATTAGCTAATTAGTGTAAAATACTTAAACACGTGATTGTACTCAGGATAACTAACAACTTTCATAAAGAAAGATTTTTATAAAGAAAAAAAAGTGGTGTTATACCAGCGCGCAGTTCCACCGAGCTGCGTTATTATCGTGTACCGTAGCGTTTTACTAATACATAATGAAATTGAAATTTTAAAAAATACTTCTTTAAAACAGTTTTTACAGTTTTCATCGATTTATATTTATATTATTAAACACTGACGTTTCAGGCCCTTAACACGATAAAATCCGTAAAACAGTGATGTTATTTCTATATGTCTAATGTTCACGTAAATGTTGGAAATTCTTTATAAAATTAAAACATAAATTCCAGCGAAGTAAAAGGAAATCACTACCTATTTATAGAAACTAAACCGCTGCAAAAAACCGGCTACGTACAACAATGTCCAATACAAAATGAGTGACGATGACACTCTCAATAGTCGACCTATATGGATTATTTCCTCTGTACAGATTATCTCAGGTAAAGTCCCTTTACTGACATAGGCACGACGACTCACAGCTAAAGGCGTGTACACACTTAAAGACTTGGCAAACGCACGCTTTGTTTTAAATGGACTTACACAAACGCTTTTAAATTTTAAGACGAATTTCTATGTTTGAGTATTTGGCCATCAGTTGCATCGCAAACACATTATTTTTGTCAAAATAGTCAAACAGAAACGATCACTCAGTTCGGACTCATCATCTGCTCAGATCATTCAGTCTGTATATTTATTATCTTAAAGTAAAAATAATTACTGAAAGTTTATCTATAATTAGGATGACTGTCTAGAAGAAGAGGAAGTCTTAAAGTGTAACTGTGACAGAAAAGTTGAAAGAGAATCGTTTGGCTAGGTAGTGGCATGTGATGAGGAGGGATGAAACGCATTTGAATAAAAGAGGGACGGAAGGTTCGAGGGATACGAAAGAAAAGATAGATGGATTGTGTTAAGGCCGATATGATGGGAAAGAGTGAATGATGAGGTAACGGCTGATAGGGATGAATGGAAGAAAAGGACATGCTGCGCCAACCCCAAATAAGTTGGGACAAGGGCAGGAAGATGATTCTTTAGTTAAATTATAGTAAATTAACTTTGACCAGTAATTTCATTGAACTAGCCTATATATCTTAAGAGAGCTAGGGCATAGTGAAATCGAATAATTCCACTCACAATTGGAGCTGCCCGACTGGGAAAGTATCTCAACCTTGCAGAAAATCGTAGCCAAATAACATAGGTCCGTGCTATTTTATGTTCCTAACGGTGAGCAAGGACGCCAGAGTTTCGCGAGGAAGCGTTGTGTTGGCAGCGGGGGGGACCGGTGGTGTTTTGTTACCGCCGCTGTCAAGCATGGCATGCATACAGCATGTCTGTCAGCCCAACTATTCCTCCTTAATTTACAGGGTTGGCGACGCGCGAGTTATGCCCCTGGTGTTGCAAGCGTCCATAGGCTACGGTAACCGTTTAGGTACCATCAGACGGGCCGTATGCTTGGTGGTATAAAAAAATATATTATTCAGACTAATGACAGCTTTAAATTTTCTTTAAATTAAATAATTTAGCGACGAGTTTGGACATGTGGCCACACCTTAGTTTTTATTTATTTTTAAATCAGCTGATTGGTTTTAATCTCATGTTATTATGATAAGGTAAAAAAATCCCTATAATACCAAATCTTTACTTTAAATCATGACATCACAATTGACGACGAAATATAGGAAAACATTATCATTTCAATTAATCTACTTTGTTATGTTAATACGGGTAATCGTTATCAAAAAATGTTGCATTTCCACGATATATTTTGGCATTGGTACAACGAATGGACGTATTATCTCATTTAGATTACATAACGAATAAAATAAATAATATTGACATTGAATTGCATGACAATGCCGCGTTCCCACGTGATCATCATCATTGTCATCATCCCATATACTGTTCCACTGCTAGTCACGTGTCTCCTCTCAGAATGAGAGGGGTTAGGCTATATTCCACCACGCTGGCCTAGTGCGGGTTGGCAGACTTTACACGCCGTCGAAAAAATCTCTCAGGCATGCCGACTTCCTCATGATGTTTTAACCTATAAGCACATGATTGTGAAAAGTCAAAGGTGCACGTCATGAATTCGAACTCGAGGCCTTCGAATTTACAGTCCGATGGTCATATGGCTATATCTGCTCACTGACCCTGACCATATGGCCTTTTTACCCCTCTAGAAAAGGTTTCTTTGGTATTGTCCGACATCCCACGCCTGCCTTTTCTGTGGAGGGTCCACGAAGATTTCCAGCACTATTAAAAAGACCAGGATTGCCGAGATAGCCACTAGCCACAGAGACAGAGAGAGAGATATGGAAGGTTATGAAGGGGACCTTTGCCTAAAAATGTGCTATAAATTGTTGATGTAAAAGTAATTGAAAAACGCATAGCAGGCCAATTAGATCTTGAACAACCTCCAGAACAAGCGGGCTTCCGTCGAGGACTTTCCACCACCGACCACTTACATACCATCAATCAAATAGTAGAGAAATACCAAGAATACAAATCCCCTTTATATCTGGCATTTGTAGACTATTCTAAAGCCTTTGACAGCATCACACATTCTGCCATATTTAAAGCGCTTACAAAACAACAGATAGAACCTACATATGTACAATTACTACAAAAAATATACACCCATAGTACAGCTGCCATTAAATTAGAGAGATCAGGTCCAAATTTTGACATTCTTAAGGGAGTCAAACAGGGCGACCCGCTATCTCCAAAGCTGTTCAACAGCACCCTGGAAGAAGTCTTTCAGACGCTGTCAGCCAAATGGGAAGATAAGGGGGTTATCATCGGTGAAGCAAGATTAACTAATCTACGCTTCGCTGATGATATTGTACTTTTCTCTCCCACAGCCACAGGACTACAAGAAATGTTGCAAGACCTCAGCAATGCAAGCCTCGAGATTGGACTGAAGATGAACATGTCGAAGACCAAGCTCATGACTAACAGCTCCAAAAGGAGCATACACGCAGGCGGGGAGAATATACAATATGTCCATGAATATCTATACTTGGGCCAAGTAATCTCTTTCGAGGCAAGACAAGATAAGGAAATTACAAGACGAACAGAAAATGCCTGGAAGAGTTACTGGTCCATGAAGGAGCTTTTCAAGGGCACTCTACCCATGTCTCTGAAGCGTAGGCTAATGGACATGTGTATTCTCCCCATCTTGACCTACGGCGCACAAACTTGGTCTTTGACAAACATCCAAAAGTCCAAACTCAAGGTTTGCCAACGTGCTATGGAGCGCAGTATGTTAGGTGTTAAATTAACAGATCACGTTCGAAACACTACACTGCGCTCCAAAACACAAATTATTGACGTGGCTCAAAAGGCTGCCCAACTTAAATGGGACTGGGCAGGACATGTCTGTCGCATGCCCAGCGAGCTGTGGGCCCGGAAAGCTCAGGATTGGTGCCCTGAAACAGCGATACGGGGTCGCGGCAGACCACGAAGGAGATGGCGGGATGAACTGGATGTCTTCCTTGAGAATTGGAAAGAAGTAGCGCACAATCGCGACCGTTGGAAGGAATGGAGGGAGGCCTTTGCCCAGCAGTGGGACAGCACGGGCTAATAATAATAATAATAATAATAAATTGTTGATGAACTTCCGCAGGGTTCAATGATACCTATCAGGTCTAACATTATATCAAAATTCAAACTGGTAACCTGAGTTGAGACGGCTTTAAAATAGTGTACCTTACCGACCTTCATTACTGTAAGTTGAAATTTAGGGTACGGGCACTTTATGGATGATTGATACAGAAGTCACACGAATATAAACGTCAATCTCAAGTGTGTGTAGGCAATTTTATTCGCAATAATGATTCTTTCCCGATTCCGTTTATGATTCAGATTTTTTGTTAGGAAGGTGACTTGATCGTAAGTGTCTTAGCTATGATTTAAGATAATCTAGTCAGCCGTTTGAAGAATATCAGCTCTTTTCTGGTTCATGAAGGGATTTAAGCAACTTCTACAAGTCTAATCGATTTGAAATTTGGTATCCTGTTCTTTCAATTATATTGCAAAAACATGGTAACCATGTCTTGATGCTAAGGGCTAGGGTATTTAAAATTTTAATTGTGTGATTTTTTTTCTTAAAGATTGCGTTAGTATTTTTTTCTTTTTATTGATCAGTTAATCTTTATATTTACATGTACGGACACCAGCACATCAAGTTACCACACCCTGTCAAATTTCCCCAATGGATAATAAACTCTATTGTTTGGAGATTAAATTGATTTAACATTTAAGTATATTGATTTGACAGTTTTGGATACCATGATGTGCTGTTGACTGTACTTACATGATGCAGTAATTGAGCTGTTTCATCATCATCATATCAGTCAAAAGAGGTCCACTGAAGAAAAAAGGCCTCTCAGGCTTCCACAAGGACTGGTTATAATATGCCGTCTGCATCCTTCATACATTGAGCTGTTTGTATGTACATATTTTGTATTACCATTTAAAGATCCTTAAATCATGAGATACCTCATAAAATATTTATCTAATAGTCCTGTATGTATTGTCGTGCAAGCAAAAGTGAACCTTATTGTTCTATGCAGTGTGAATGACGTTGTAATTTAGCTGGTTAATAAATTTCATAGTCGACGATATTAAAATCAAATTGGAAATGACAAAAGCACTCAGACAAATATCAACTTTAACTGTATGAAAATTAAGTCGATTTCCGAATAACCAGATACATGTCTCCAAAGTATTTTAAGTTGCAATTGATATTGAAATTATGTACAATAGTTTTACGGTAGCTTTTTCTATAACTGGGTAGGTTTATTTACATTTTATGTAATGAGAAGTTAAACATATTGAGGAAAATTGTTTATTAATAAAAAGGGGGAAAATTCAATGTCACCAACATGGACAGACTGGCACACACAAGCACAAGTATGCACACATATTTATTAAACATTATTTTGGTTGTGTGTGTGTATTTCAAGTAGGTAGGTACATTGTATGCAATGACGTAAAATAAATTCCCTTTTAAATGAATCGTTACATACCAATGAAGGCTTTAATAAAAATTACAAAATAAATACAATGTATAGAAAACGAAACAGGTATTAACGCGCTATAAATACCTTTAATTTTGCTTGACGTTTCGACCAGGTTGCACTGATCGTGGTCACAAGCAGACTGGTGCAGCGAGTTCACTCCGTCATTGCGTTGGTAGATTTTTCTTTATCTACCCCCACATTTTTATTATAGTTACAAAACCCTTTTATCCTCTTGGGGGTAGAATTACCAAAATCCTTTCTTAGCGGATGCCTACGTCATAACATCTACCTGCATGCCAAATTTCAGCCCGATCCCTCCAGTGGTTAGGGCTGTGCGTTGATAGATCACTATGTCAGTCAGTCAGTCAGTCACCTAACGTAAGAGTAGACAAATATAATCAGGGGGCTTACCATGAACTCTTATAACAGGTCAATTTTAGACGGAAAGTGAACTGTCGGGCTGTTTTGTACCATTAGCGCATCAAATAACCAGCGAGCCAGCGGTCACGTGACTAAAGCCGGCGAGTGGTCACGTGACAACATGTCAGCGGTTCTGACCTGCAAACAGCTTTACCATGTGTTAGCGTGCTCTCCTGAATAATGCATTTAATAGACACTCATTTGATTAATGCTAGCTAAAACACCATGTTTGTTAACTCAACTGATAAATACTTGTAACAGATATTGTATTGACTTCCGGTTATTGACGTCACGCCATTATTATTTAGCAGAATATTCTCGGAGAGCGCACTTACACTTCGACCATCGAACCGAATAGTTGTGTCGTCTTAAGGATTGTGAGTAATACTGATTACAGTTGTTTAAAGAGAAGAATAGAAGTTTCAATTGATTAATCCGCAGAACCCTCTGAATATTGGACGTAATAGCCGACGCGTCTAATAGTTCAGAAGTGGGATTAATAAGAAATACTCTTCCACACCCACTAAGAAAACGTAAGTACCGCTGCATTAATTCCATCCATCGTGACAACATGACAATTTTGCAACACACTCTTTCTTGTGCTTTCTATTATACTCGGTATACCATATACATTTTCTTTTTGTTCAGTTCTGATGAAGGTAGGTACCTACACACTTAGATTTTACACGAAAACGTAAGTGTTGCTAACTTTGTTACTAAAAAAAAAAAAAATTAACGCTATAAATATACACTTTTTTTTATCAGACACTGGAAATACAATTTAACAAAATTAAAAAAAAAAAAAAATTTGGTTAATTTATAGATAATAAACTTTTCGTCATTTGAGGATATTAATATTGTAAATAATTTATTACAATTATTCAAAGTATATTTTTCTTACCACATAAATGTATTTTCAATGTGAACTTAATTGAACTTAGCTATAGCATAGCTTTCCTTGATTCACGTATTTATATTCGAACCTGGCATCGCAGTGAAATAACATCAACAAATTATTATAATATTAAGTTTCATCTTGATTTCACATATTTAGTAGGTAGTTGACTTTTATTTCTTTAAATGCATTCGTGAATACGCAAATCAAACCCCGATAATATATTTTTTCCATTAATATGGTGACTGCTCCAAGCTTTGCTTTCAGCTTGGATCAAACGTCTAGTATGATTACGATAATATAACATAGTGCTTTACTAGTTTCAGTATAACTATGGATAAGAGTGATGATGATTGTCGTTCAAGAAGCCCTATATTGACGGGTAATGTCGGGAGATTGATACGAACCAGACATGTTGATGATGTGGATTGTAACAGTGACCCCTGTGCCGATGAGCTTGAGCAGCGGCCAGGTGGAAACTTTATATTTGATGGCGAGTCTCGTGCCGGTGAGCTTGAGCAACGGCCGAGTACAAGCCGTACGTTTGCTGGTGAGACCCGTTCCGGTGAGCTTGAGCGACGGTCGAGGTCCGCTAGCAGACGTACTAATGAGACAATGAGCGGTGAGCTTGAGCGACGCTCTAAGTACAGGGAATTTATGATGAGACCATTACACAATTTGGACAGTAGCGAAGATGAACACGGAACTAAACAATGGAATCCTATTGAGCAGCGATCGACGCGACGCGAGCAAGTGAGATCAAACAGGCCATTGGACGAAAGGCGTTCGAGGAGTCGTAGTCGTCGCACCCCATCCCCAAGCAGGCACGGTGGACAGGGGTCCACCAGGTATGAAAACTTTGATGTTAAGAATATGTTTGCACATTTCCTCGATGCTCTAAAGCAGGTTTCGAATTCGAATAACCATAAATTGGCTAATATTAGTAGCGTAGTCCCAGAATTTGACCCGATGTCGAAAAATCAGACTATACTGGATTGGGTAAATAAAGTCGAGGAATGTGCAGACATATACGAGTGGGGCGAACGGGAAATCATTCACTATGCACTTCCTAAGCTCACAGGTCTGGCTAAGTCGTGGTATCAAAGTCAGCCTACCGTTAAATTCACTTGGTCAGAGTGGAAGACTAAGCTTTTCCAATCATTTCCATGTAGAGAAAATTATGCGGAGTTATTAACAGAAATGCTGGCATTAAAGGTTAAATATGGAGAGACTTTAGAACAATATTATTACTCTAAACTCAATTTATTGCATAGGTGCCAAATAACGGGAAAGAAAGCCGTCGATTGTTTACTGTATGGGATAGAGGATAGGGCTATAAAGTTAGGAGCCCAAGCGGCACAATTCGAAACTCCTGAACAAGTTCTCAGGTATCTGAAATCAGTTAAAATAGGTCAGCCGAGAGAAAATATCGGAACTAACTATAAGAGCAAAAATGATAGAAAAGCTTTAAGTTATCACTCGGAAAAAACGGGTTTAGACAAAAATGTTAAACCAATAAACAAACCACCAATTAAATGTTTTAATTGTGGTATTGAAGGTCATCCTAGTTTTATGTGCTCGAAACCTATCGAAAAGTGTAACAGTTGTTACAAAATTGGTCACCTTACTTCAAATTGTCCCAATATTGCGCATAGAAATCGCGAAAATTCCACGTCAGATGTACCTAGAGAAAAGCAAGTTTTGAAGGTAGACTGCAATGTTGGTAGTAATCGTTCTGAATACTTTAACTGTCATAATAGTGTTTTTCCATGTAATCCGAACGACAAATATATTATAATGGCTAAGCTGAACGATCATCCAGTTTCGTGTTACGTTGATCTGGGTAGTGAGTGTTCGATTATACGGCATACAGAAGCAAGAAGCCTTAACTTGCCTTTCAATAATTGTGACTTACCCTTGATGAAAGGACTTGGCAATAACTTGGTCAGGCCGTTAGGCAAAGTTCAGGCAGTTGTAGATGTTCACGGCATAAAGGAAACTATTGATATTCTTGTCGTAGACGACCTTATTCTAAAATACCCACTACTTTTAGGACATTCTTTTACTGAACGCCCGGGTATCTTGATAACCAAAACTCCATCTCGCCTTATTTTTCAAAGAACAAATAAAATCTTTTTGTTGACGTCAGAAGAATCTTGCATTCTTGGTCACGATATCAAGTCGATCCCAGTTTATTCTGATGGTACTTTCGACGGGCAAGTCTATATACATGGGTCCGTCAGGGGTAGGATTGGTTCAGAGTTTTATCTTCTACCCGGAGAATATAAGTTGACTAGGGGTATGGGACAATTATTAGTGCAAAACTTAACGTTAAATAAAATTACTTTCACACGCGATACTTTGGTCGCTCGTGCTCTGCCTTTAAGCAATGTTAGTTGTGTCGCTCAATTGACCATTACTGATGTTGAGGATGATGACTCTGTTCATCATGGTGAAACTCTGACCAGAACCGAAAAAAAATAGTTTAAAAACCTTATTGTATGATTACAGAGACTGTTTTTCTAAAAATCTTAAAGATCTGGGTTTTACTACAGTAAGCGAAATGGAAATTAAACTTACAGATTCTCAACCAATAGTTTATCGCCCCTATCGCATGTCATATTCCGAAAGAGCACTTGTCAGGGATATGGTCCAAGAAATGCTCGACGCTAACATCGTTCAAGAATCTTCGTCCCCTTTTGCTAGCCCAATAGTATTAGTTAAAAAGAAAACTGGCGAAAAACGTCTTTGCGTTGACTACAGGGCACTCAATCGCAAAACTACAAAAGATCACTACCCGATTCCGAGAGTAGATGATCAAATCGATCTCTTGGCAGGTCATGAGTATTTTATATCGCTGGATCTAGCTTCTGGCTACTACCAGATACCGATTTCGGAGGAGTCTAGGCCCAAAACTGCATTCGTGACCCCCGATGGTCAATTTGAATATTTACGAATGCCGTTTGGTCTGGTTAATGCTCCATCTGTTTTCCAGCGAACGATCAACAAGATTCTTGCCGATGCAAAGGTTAAATTTGCTGTTATTTATATGGATGACATACTGATACCTGCGCACAGTTTTACAGAAGGCATGTCGAGGCTTCGACAAGTCTTACAATTACTTCGAGAGGGTGGTTTGACTCTAAAATTGAGTAAATGTCATTTTTTTTACAAAAACATTGACTTCTTGGGTTTCGAAATTGGATCCGACGGTATTCGCCCTGGTACTAGAAAAATTGATGCAGTCTCGAAGTTTCCTGCCCCCAAAAACCCTCACGAAGTTCGTCAATTCATGGGGCTTGCGAGCTTTTTCAGGCGATTTATTAGGGACTTTGCCATAGTAGCTAGACCTTTGACAGACCTATTACGCAAAAACCAGGAGTGGATTTGGGGTGAACAGCAATCTTCTGCATTTAACCGTCTCAAAAATGCGCTAGTGGAACGTCCCGTTATTGCTTTGTATGATCCATCTTCCGAGACACAGCTTCATACGGATGCTTCTAAGATTGGTGTAGCTGGCATTCTTCTTCAAAAGGGAAAAGATGGTATGTTCAGACCAGTTTCGTTTTATAGTCGAAAAACTACTATCGAAGAACAAAAATTCCATTCGTTCGAGCTAGAAACATTAGCCGTGGTTGCTTCTCTTAGCCGTTTTAGAGTGTATTTAATAGGGATTCATTTTAATATATATACAGATTGCAGTGCGCTGAGGACGACATTAACAAAACGAGATCTTATTCCCCGAATTGCTCGTTGGTGGATTCAATTACAGGAATACGATTTCGATATCGAGTATAGGCCGGGTAGCAAAATGATGCACGTTGATGCTCTTAGCAGGCACCCCATCGAACCAGCTAATTCAGAAAGTCATATCCTAGATGTCCTTAATATTGAAACCGATAATTGGTTAAGCACTGCTCAGTCTATAGACGATGAAATCATGTCCATTAAAAATGTCTTGACCAATCCAGATACTGAGAAAATTGTCGATATCCATAACAATTTCAAAATTAAAAATGGTCGTGTTTATCGCATTGTCGAAGACGGTCTTCGATGGGTTGTCCCAAAAGCTGTTCGTTGGCAGATTCTTAGAAAAAACCACGATGACATTGGTCATTTTGGTTTTGACAAGACTTTAGGGCGGATCAAAGATTTCTATTGGTTTCCCAAAATGCGGCGATTTGTTAAAAAGTATGTGGCAGCGTGTCTCGAGTGTGCACACCATAAGGTACCCGGTGGTCCACGGGAAGGAGAATTACACCCAATACCAAAGGTGGAGAGGCCGTTTCACACCATTCACGCAGACCATCTAGGACCCTTTGTCCGAAGCAAGCGTGGTAACTGTTACTTGTTAGTTATAGTTGATGGCTTTACAAAATATGTAAACATAACACCGGTTAGGAACACTAAAGCCGCGACAACTATCAGAGCTATTAGGGATCATATCAGTTATTTTGGTGCCCCTGTTCGAATAATAACTGACAAGGGTTCTTGTTTCACAAGCAAGATGTTTAGCGAGTTTATCAAAGAGACCTGTATAAAGCATGTACTCAACGCTGTTGCGACCCCTAGGGCAAATGGACAAGTCGAAAGATTTAATAGGACAATTCTAGACGCCCTTTCGACTAAGTCCCACGGTAAGGACGACAGAACCTGGGATGAGTACGTCCCCGATATACAAATGGGGATTAATACCACAAAACATAAAACAACACAAAAGAGTCCCTCTGAATTGCTATTCGGGTTCAATGTAACAAATATCTCTGAATGTATTCTAAGTGATATTATAGATGATACAATTGATAATAATTATGTAGATAATGTTGCTAAAATCAGGGAAATTTCAGGGGAGCGTATTAGAATTCAACAGGAAAAGGATAGGGAACGTTTCAATAGGTCTAGAAAGGTCAATAAAACCATTTATAAGGAAGGAGACTTGGTTAGAGTGGAGAGGGAAATTAATAAGAACGATGGTAAATCAAAGAAATTGGTCCCAAAATATCAAGGACCTTATCGTATTGTTAAAATTCTACCCAATGACCGGTTTCTAATAGAAGACACCCCAATAACTAGAAAACATAATCACAAATATGAATCTATCGTAGCTAGAGACAAAATAAGGCCTTGGCTTAATCTTAACACTGACTTGGCTAGCAGTTCATCCGATGAGGAGAAAGATAGAGATGTAGAGGAGACGACGGAAGTGCATATTGAGAGAACCGATTAACCTATTATGTAATTATTGCATTTTATATATTATTATTTACACCTTAGTAGTTAAGAATTTATTGTAACTTTAATTTACGAGTATTTTGTAATCAAAGATAAATGTGGTGCTATGACTTGTTCGTTACCTGATTGTAATTTAGCTCATGTAATAATACAATGAATCTGCTTGTATAATATATATTTATTAATTTAACTACGTTTGTCCGGTACGAGGACGTTACCGATTATCGGATGGCCGAGCTGTTAGCGTGCTCTCCTGAATAATGCAT
This sequence comes from Acronicta aceris, assembly GCA_910591435.1. Classification (NCBI taxonomy): domain Eukaryota; kingdom Metazoa; phylum Arthropoda; class Insecta; order Lepidoptera; family Noctuidae; genus Acronicta; species Acronicta aceris. The sequence goes on along the minus strand of OU342774.1, from coordinate 12,439,459 downwards.
TTAATAGACACTCATTTGATTAATGCTAGCTAAAACACCATGTTTGTTAACTCAACTGATAAATACTTGTAACAGATATTGTATTGACTTCCGGTTATTGACGTCACGCCATTATTATTTAGCAGAATATTCTCGGAGAGCGCACTTACACTTCGACCATCGAACCGAATAGTTGTGTCGTCTTAAGGATTGTGAGTAATACTGATTACAGTTGTTTAAAGAGAAGAATAGAAGTTTCAATTGATTAATCCGCAGAACCCTCTGAATATTGGACGTAATAGCCGACGCGTCTAATACATGAACTCATTTTGAACATATAAACACTCGAAAATTGAACTGCCCTGCAGTCATATCTAGCAGCCGTGTAAAAGTAACTATTATTGAACTGTTTTCTTTAATTTTACAGTAAAATCGTAAATACAAGTAAATTTGAGCATAACATAATAATATGGCAGTATTTAATAGACAAATTAATTTATAGACAAATTAAGAAACATCATCTTCGGCGTTTATTTTAGATGTATGATGAAGATGAAATATTTGAGTTCCTTGGGAAGTTAACAAGAAATTTGCAAATTAGTTGTTACTTAAATAAAAATTAAGAAGACATTATTTATATTTATTTATTGTTTCAAATAGAGTATACGTTCTTAGTAATATATAAAACCAACTTACGCCCTAGCCTTAGCCTTTAAAATCTTTGATAGCACCATCAAAGATTTTCCGTTCACAATCTGTGAGACATTGACCGTGCTTGCACTTGTACATTTGTTAGCCCATTGTAATGTCCTTGCCAATGTGATTATTTAAAAGTTCCACTATGTTTCCAATTGTTCATAAGATACTCTCTTTGATGTCGTATTACCGAAACTTACACTTTATCCACTTACAACAACGGACACGATACATAACAAATGTCTGCATTGAGCATTCCCTATTTGCAGAAACTTACTAGTGATAAAAAAAACAATTCACCAAACCCATGTGAGCTTCATACATCAACATACATCAACTCGAAAACACAGACTACTAGACAGACACGATCTGCCAGATACTGGCTGATCGCCACTTGCTGGACATATTTTTTCGACCACGAGCCGGCTGATCGCCTTTCGAGGGGATTTGATACGCATGAGTCGTTCGAAAATAGTACTACGTAGTTTTGGTAAGTATGCTGTGTTTTAAGTATGGAAAAGGGTCTTTATCATCTAAATCATGTTATATAATTAATGATATGCAACAAAATACAGCTTCAGTACAATTCTCAATATCGTATAAACTGTTTTTTAAATGATTATATCTAGTTCTTTATAACCGTAAAACCGATAATAATGCGGAAGAGCATTTCTGAACGTTTGTTTATACTAAAGCGAACCGCTCAGCAATAATGTAGCAGGTGTGAACTTGATATCTTGCAGTTCAGTCGGAATTGCTCATGGTACAAATAGAAAACCTGGCAGGTTAACATGCTAAGTTGACCTGTCATGTATTTGGCAAATATTTTAAAAGTTCATGGTAGGCCCCCTGAACGCTCCGAACTGCTAAGCTATCGGGAGTTACACGTGTTATTGTGAGTCAACCATAAAAGATAGACATTTGCTGTCGTGGAATATTTTTTATATAATTTTAAGGAGAACATTTCCGTCATACATGATTTCTGTGTAGCTTTAACCATTAAGGCTGCACACGCGACGAAAGCTTAAAAAATGGAGTAACTTCTCCTGTTTTCCCAACGTTTCCCTTCACTGCTCTGCTCCTATTGATCGTAGCGTGATGAAAAGTATACTATAACCTGCCCAGGAGTATGAAGAACAATTGTACCAAGTTTCGTTGAAATCCGTCGAGTGGTTTTTGTTTCTATAACGAACATACATACAGACAGCCAGACAGACAGACAGACAGACAGACAGACAAAAATTTTACTGATTGCATTTTTGGCGTCAGTATCGATCACTAATCACCCGCTGATAGTTATTTTGGAAATATATTTCATGTACAGAATTGACCTCTCTACAGATTTATTATAAGTATAGATAGATAGATATCTATCTATGCACGAATCACGAATCGTAGCAAGTGGCGGTCATAGTTTCTGCCTACCCCTGTGGGAAAAAGGCGTGAATGTAATGTATGTATGTAAGATGAAGTTTCCGCTTAGAATCTTCACTAAATATAAGCCTTAATTTTATGACGTAGATTGCGTCAGCTGTTTATCGGAAACATACATGTACCGATTGAGCGAGATATAAGTGCTGATTGCAGCTGTCCTTCAATTGCTCTGCCTCATAGTCTAACAATGTACTACCTATCTCTTGGTTAACTAACAACCGCGCAATATATATCTGTGAGGGGGTAAACTGCACTTGCCGCGGTCAGTTCAAGGATGGGTGAGCATTCTCACCGAAACCCCTCCGTACCTCTCAAAAGGATCTCGATTTTGTTTGTGACAGTTTTACGCTTGAGATAGAAAAATTCTATGTCCATCGTGGATTCAATTATTTCAGAATTAGATAAAGAATCTCCGTCCTGGGCATCATTCCAGCACTCAGCAGCGGCGCCTGCTATTACTAGACCAATGAAGTTATTGTATTTTAAAAGAAAACCATTGCTATTTAAAAATGTCACGCTAGCGCTCCATCTGTACCAAGTGTTAATTAATAATTTATCAATAGCTATATGTTAAAGATTTACACATTTGAAAGGGGATAAAATCTTATAAAGGAATACCGGTTTTTAAATAAATAATGACGTGTTCCCGATTTTCACATTTTAAGAGGGGCAAGTAAGGGTCGAAAGGTTATATTCATCTAAACATCATTTTAGGTCGCGAGTGAAATCGCGGGAAACAGTAGTAGTTCTTTATCTTTAAAAACGTTGCCCCTCCCTAGGATTTTCTCCTGCATCATGGGTGCTTTTACAAACACAAATTCTCACATACACAAAGACAAATACCCAGACCCGGAACAATCTGTATGTCATATTAATATTTGCTCCGTGTGGGATCGAACCCACAACATGTGGCGCCGAAGCCGATGGCTCAGCCGCTACGCCAAACGTGTCATCAAAGTTCATAGAACAAGAAACACCGCGAGGCACAGGCACTTTTTTATGAACTTACCGAAACTTTGATTGTGACCTACGGTGTGCAATGAACCAGGCACGTTTGTAAAATGAAAATAAACTACATACAATTGTCGTTCTTAATTAGTAAACGTCATAATTATATTTTTAGTGGAACTACATTTCACGAATATTGCTTACAAACAATGTCTATGTCATTGATAAACTGTAACTGTTGGTATTCTAACCAGAAGATTAGTGAGCGAGTCGCTACTCGCTAGCGAATCCGTAAAACATTTTGTACTAGCTGTTTTCCACGATTTCACTCACATCCCTAAGGATCTTTTGAGACAAAAGGTTTTTTATTCCAAGGACTAATTTATTACTATACCAAAATTAATCAAATTTGGTTCAGCGGTTTAGGCGTGAAAACGTAGCAGACAATGAAATAAAACTACTTTTCACGAATTTTATAGCGTTGTATTGATATAATTTAATTCCCGACGTTTCAGATCGTTTAGAGCATCCATGGGCTCTGGTAGACGGAGGTGTTGGACGTTTTAATGTTAAAGTTAAGCTATCGTAAATTTTTGTTAATCATTAGCGATCCGATTCACGCAGAATGAAGAAACCAATATGTAACAGACAGAGTTAAAGCTATGGACGACGATTGTTTTCGAAGATTCTTTTTAGGTTTGAGAAACGCAAATTTATTGTGATTTGGTTTTTAGTCCGCGAATCGGAAATACGCCAATCGTTCTCCACGGCTGTGAACGAATTTCGAACATAATAATAAGTACCAAAACGCCAGTATTCCCCCAAAAGGTTAGGTTATGCTGACTGTAGATATAAATGCAGGAGCACATTACAATAAATATATTCACAAAACCACGGTCAGCGAATTCTTTTGTATCATGTATCGTATATCATGTTTCGACTATCTGCTACTAAACAATATCTAGGATCATATGACGGCAGATGGTACTCGGTAACATGAATTCGTAGGTAGGTTGATGGGTAGTTGGTAATGTTGGTAAGTATAAAGAATATTATATGAATGCCTACCTTTTTTTTACCCGACTGCGCGATGTAAAGGAGGGTAATGTGTTTTTATTGTGAAAAATCATAGCCTCAATAGTCTAATGCCAAAGAATAGAAATCCGCTACGGACCTAGGTTCGATTCCCAAGTTGAGCAAAGTATTATTGGGTATTTCTATGAAATTCTCAGTAGCAGCTCGGAGTTTGGGACTTGTGCCTGGTTAATGGCAATAGACACGACTTACTTACGATTACATGGGACCTAAACGTACCGGCGAACTGTGGATATATATACATTAGTACGCCTCTGCTTAACCCTTTGGGGAATACAGGCATGAAGGTTGTAGACTCGAATCCTGCCTGAGGCCAGCTATTCATATTGTTGTAAACAAATTTTGTTGTACAAAATAATACTCACACAATCTCCAAGTTTGAAATGTGCCTTGAAGGCCATATTAGCTTCGTCGGACAGGTCCTTCATGGCTTCCTGCATCTGCTCCTTATCTAAGCATATCTCCTCACTTTCTATGCCATTACACTTCATGTCCAGACTAGATCCTGGAGACGATCCGAGGATGATGAACGAATCGTCATCTCCGTTCTGCTGGATCGATGTCATGTTTTTACATCAAACTGTAAAGAGTAACATTACATAATTATACTGATTTCTGAGACGCGAATAATGAACATTTTGAAATAAAATCAGTTTACGGATTTTATCGCGTTATAGCGCATTATGTTAATAAATACCAAAATAAATATAATATAATAGACTGCCTCACTAGTCTAGTGGTCCCAAGCACGACTGCTACGCTAGAGGTCCTGGGTTCGATCCCCAGGTCGAACAGTGTTATTGGGTTTTACTATGAACTTCTCAGTAGCCGCTCGGAGTCTGGATTTGTGCCCGGTTAATGGCAATAGGCTTGTCCCCTATTACATGGGACCTTAACATACCGGCGAACTGTGGGTGTACTTTAGTACGCCTCTGCGTAACCCTTCGGGGAATACAGGCGTGATGGTATGTATAAATATTTATTGACATAAGGTTTTATAATAAACTAGCGACCCGCTCGCGGTTTCACCCGCGCTGCTCCGTTCCTAAGAGGCGTAGCGTGATGTTATATAGCCTATGTTACTCAGTGATAATGTAGCTTTCTAAAGACAAAAGAATTTTTGAAATCGGTCCAGTACTTTTTGAGCCAATTCGTTACAAACATACTTACATACAAATCTTTCCTCTTTATAATATTAGTATAGATGTGAATCCCTGGCCCCTAAACTAGTGTGAGCTGTATCAGACGTGGTTTCACTGGTCCCTATGATACAGTAAATACACTTATTTAGATATGACTTTAAATGGCAAAGGAAACTTGCATGTGTGTGAGATTTTCTTGACAGCATGCAAGACTGGAAACCCACATTAGGCTAAAATGATGGACATAGCTTAATCATGTTGATGACAAACGTTATTTATTATATACTTATTTGCTATTATTTATTATATAAAATATTATATATTACTTAGTATATTATATAAAATAATAAGTAATAACAATTCCAGACATAACATAAAACGAATTGTGCTTACTGCTATCAATTATGTACATACCATTAGAATGTTTCAGTGACCTACAAGCATAATTATCAAGCAATTTTATTTGAATTGCACATAAAAGTAACTTATATTTTAGATAAACATAACAATTAGGTATAATGAACCTAAATTAATTGGCAATCTCTCAATTATAAAAGACTACAATGTTGCCACACCATTGTTTATGCTAAAGCCCCGTATTCATGGTAAACATTTGTTTAGGAACAGTTGATCAACATTGTTGGTGAGCGGCGAGAATGTTGCTAGCAACTATGTTTAAATCAATACAGGTTGTCCACATGCCAGTCTGCGTTAAAATGTTGCCCGAGGAGGTAATGTTGTTGTGTTCTCTGTATCTGATGTATAGGATTTCTAATAAAAAAAAGAGAAAAAGATGGTGGATTCGAAACTACAACAACTTACTGTTTAATTCATAGTATCCGTTTCACCAGAAGTAGTTGCACCAAATAACAAAAATTCCAATGACTCGTAATAAATCCATTTACATTTTTCTATTGCGCCGGTGCCTGTAGTTTTTTTTTGCCGACAACTTTTTTTTCTCTCTAGTAAATTGAGTACGCAGTACATGTATTTTAGTTTCCACATCTTTTTTGGGTATATTTAGGGCTTGAGAAATTTCTTCGAATGCATCGTTCTTTTTGTTTCTATCTTTGTACTTATTCTTTTATAGAAGAATCCCATAATAATGGTTTTGATTGAAATAATTCTATTAGTTGCATTATTTTATCATTGCTCCACACTACTGCCATGTTTATAAACTGTTGCAAACACGTTCACACACGTCAGCAATTGTCGCTAAACTGATGTTTACGCTTGTCGGGCGAGAGCTTGTCAACATGACGCTATCAACTCTGCAACACGCAGTGTTGCCAGCAACATATTGACAGCAATTCCGCAACACGTTGATTCAACTTTGTTGCTAAACAAATGTTTACCATGAATACGGGGCTTAATACAAAGTGTATAAATATGGGAACTATTCAATGGAACAGTAGCATTATCTTTGAAATTATTATCTCTGAAACATAGTAGGTACTGACTGACCATTATATTTTTTTTATGGGATAGGTGGACAAAGGAGCCGACGGATCGCCTGATGGTAAGCGATTACCACCGCCCATGGACCCCCGCAACACCAGAGGAGTCACAAGTGCGTTACCCGCCTTTAAAAAGGGGATTGGGCCTCCGGTAACCTCACTCACTCGGCGAAACACAACGTAAGCGTTGCTTGACACCGGTTTTCTGTGAGGCCGTGGTATCACTCCGGTCGAGCCGGGCCATTCGTGCCGAAGCATGGCTCTCCCACGATAAATATACACGTTATATAAATATACATGAAGACGCATTTAATATTCTAAAGTAATTAAAAAACTTGTCAATTTTTTACATTCATCTGTACAAATAGAAGCAAACTTACTATTATTTATACTGTATATTAAGTACTTGTTGTTTACTTAAATAATTTTAGAGAGCTACCTAATAAAATACACAGTCTGGTATCTTAAAGACTGGTCTAAATTAAAAGAGAAGCAAGTTGCCAGCTTAAAATTTTGTGGCAGAATGTTCCCACTGCACACAATAGCTTCCCAAGATATCTTGGAGTTTACTTGGACAAATCCCTAATCTTCATGACCAGTTCACTTCACAGTTTGGTAGTTCACCAAACTGTGAAGCAGAAAGCTGGTACTCAGAACAACCTATTAAAAAGGCTAATCACCACCCAATGAGGAGCTTCGCCATAAACAATCGTGTTTAAAGTGGTCACCAAGTTTAGACACCAAATGAAGCATGAAAATAAATTTTAACTATTATATTGAGCAGTAAATAATTAGAACCATTAATGAAAGGGACCGAGAGTGCAGCATAGTATGCCCTGTCACATGTCATTGTTCTAGTCTTTCTCTCTATTTTGCTCATGATATATTCTGAATAATTTATAGATAATTAAATAATAAGAATAGACATAACATACCATCACACCTGTATTCCGCAAAGGGTTAGGCTGAGGCATACTTATGTACACCCACAGTTCACCAGTATGTTTAGGTCCCATGTAAATGCAAGTGAGCCTATTGCCATTAACTGGCCACAAATCCAGACTCCAAAATACTACTGAGAAGTTCATAGAAAAATCCAGTAATACTGCTCGACCTGGGGATTGAACCCAGGACCTCTAGCGTGTAATCGCGCCTAGGACCACTAGATTATTGAGGCAGTTAATAAGAATAGATTATAAACAAAATTTAAATGATGTCTGAAAGAGTATCATGAAACTCCAGTGGACAGACGGTCACATGAATGACAAGTAGAGTAAGACATTGACTGATGGGTGACTCAAAGACGAACAAAGTGTGGATTGTATTGGAAAAATATTAGATATAACCTAGATCCGAGGGACACAAGAACAAGGCCATGCCATAGTTTGTTTGCCTGATTATGGGAAAACAGGCAGTGGATGATGATGATTAATTACATTACACACAATAGCAATGAAAATTATAAACATTTGTGTAGGTAGGTAGGTATATAATACACCTATTACACTATCTATTTTTTCTTAATTTATAATTCACCTATTAGATTCATGAACGAACATAAAAAGTTAGTACTTCCACACATGTATAAATTATTACTAATAAATTTTCAAGTAATCTAAATGGGTAGGTACCTACTTACCCTGAAGCACTCTGTATATGTCTATGAGTCACAGCATTATCTCAACAATACGATTAAAAATTTTCACCTTATAATCAGTATTTCATTGGGAGATAGTTATCCTCAGTTCAAAAATAATTAGACCTGATATAAAACTAACCTTTTAGACAAATAAGATCCACTTTATAGGAAGTTCTTATTGTGTCAACAACAGAAGATAAGACGCACTATAGTATAGTAAATACTTTTAGAAACCACCCGAATAAGTTAAATGTTAATAAAAAAAAATGAAAACACGACCAAACGCTGAATTGCCTGAATACATATGTGAGACTCGAAGCCGTGACTAAAAATAAATTATGAATCTTGTCATAATTTCGCGTGTAGGTAGAAAAAAACACTTACCGGATACACGAAGTGACCAAAAACGCGATTGTAATGTTCATGCACAAGTTTGTATTACATGGTATGCAAACTAAACCAGTTAATTTGCTAAAGTTAACACTTTTTCAGACTAAAATTGTGTAAATATTTTTGTGCTTTTTAGATACGAACGACACGAAGAAACCGAAATTCATTCCACGAACGGCCTTGATCTTTTTCTATTATCTGTCGACTGACAGTGACGTTCATATGACAGATGATAAAATGACACTAACGCACTAGTCTTGTGCTTTCGGTCGGTTCAGAGATCGCTCTGAACTAGTACAATTCAGTCAGTGAACTAGTTCACCTTATTAGTTCTATTATCTGTTTTAGTTCTTAGAGGACATCTGACCAAATTGCAATACAATAGTTCGACGGTCATAAGAATAGTTACTATACTCCATTTGGTTAGGTACTTAACTAAAGGTAAACAAATCATAAAAAAGGTTCTTTTATAGGGCCATTTTTCGTTTCGAAATAAAAAGTAACCAAAATAAATTATTTAATAATATAAAACCACATTTTTCTTTTATACACTAGCATATTTAACTACTTTGTTTAATATTAGATGGTTATTATTAATTCTGAAGCTTGCGAACAATTAATTAAATAAAAAATACTATTATGTCATAAAGTGAATTAGTTATTGTTTTGTTTGTTCGTTGTTTTTATTGATTGTTAGTTGTGTTGTTATTAATTTTAATTGTTAAAAAGTGATCCCGATCCGTGTAGTATGTGACACCTGTGATCGTTTTATTATTAGTGCTGATGATTGTTTTTCATCATTCATTTTCATTTCACTCCCAATTCATAAGATATTATTGTAATAAAAGGTTAAATAGCCCTGAACGCCGCCATTTTTATTGTTTACCTTTAGTTAAGTACCTAAACAAATGGAGCATAAGTACTAGTACTACATCCTTAAAAGATCCATTAAAAAAATCACGGACACAAACAACGATAAAATGTCAATGTAAACTTTTTTCAGTATTACTCCTAGAGAATCTAAATTTTTTTTCAACATGGCGTTCGCCACAGTGGCCGGTGATTGGATGCCTTGTTTTGAAAGGTTTCCTGATACTAGTATCTCTAAGTAGTCAGTGGTTTCCTGTTATCGCGTCCGCCACCGCGCCCGCCGTGTCCGCGTTGGTTTGAACTACTTTTGCGGGCAGGCTGACTATCATCCAGGCCATCACCGCTCTCGCCACCGCCACCGTGTTGGTTTGGCCGGACCTTAAGTTTTTATCATTCTTAGGACAAACAGAATCTCTTAACAATACTTTTTACCGAGGTCCTTTAACGACTTAATTACGAGTGTAAGTATATAATATTTTTACGCAGGGTAAGACGTCATGCTACAATTGCGACAATTTTAACACCCGAAAATGGCCAATAATCAATAGTTTCTGAGAAAATTTAATTTTAAGCTTTTTTTTTGATTGCCCGGAACATGGCATTCCAGTTATTTTTTTAAGCTAACCATTAAAATCATATCAAAGTAATCATAAAAAAGGCAAAACAAGTAATTTCATTACATTTTACATTTCATTCATCGCTTAACATCAGCAAATAAAAAAAAATATATTTTAGATTTTTATGACATGTTTTCCTTTAAAAACTGTTGTTAATCTCGGAAAATGTATATGACAGTAAGCGTACAAATTACTAATAAAACTTGTACATTTAATGAGCTATCCAAAATATATAGCTAATAATATTTTACATATTGTTAGTCAGGTATGTTAAGATACTGAACATGATACTGAACAAAGTACCAACATATCAAGCTAAATGTTCCAGTAGAAGCTAACCATTCATTGTACACAAAGCATAAACAATGTATGCTCAGCTTATACCGGATAATTAAGTTTGTTAAGTAGCTTTGTGTGTATCGTACGTATGTATGTAAAAATTGTCACCCAGAAAAAGAGATACAAGTTAAATTACGATTACGTAGAGGCCATATTACATACATAGTCTTCATTTGAATGTTCTACGCACTAAATCCAGGGTACGATTTCGATTCAATAGTCTTATGTAGGTCCTGAACGAGGGACTTAAAAGACACGTTTCCGATCAGTGAAGTAAAAGACACGTTTCCTAACCAGGATCGTTAATCAGTCCTTCGGTCCTAATAGTTCTCTTTTTATGGGATATGGGGGCAAACGACCAGACGTATCGCCTGAGGGTAAGCGATTACCGCCGCCCATGGACACCCGCAACACCAGAGGAGTTACAAGTGCGTCGCCAGCCTTTTAAAAGTTGGTTGGCCGTCCGGTAACCTCACTCACTCGGCGAAACACAACGTAAGAGTTGTTTAACGTCGGTTTTCTGTGAGGCCGTGCTATCAAAAACTATTCGTACATTTCGTACGTAATGTTTCTGAACGACCGAGAAGTTATAAAGTTTTATTAGGAATGAAAATTAAATAATATTGACAGAGAGATTAATTTTATGCATAAAATGTGTATTTATCATCAAACTCAACGAATCAGTTGGACATTAAACCCTAGTAACTATTCTTATGACTGTCGAACTATTGTAATGGGACCGAACGATGAACTAATAAGCAATTTGGTCGGATGTCCTCTAAGAACTAATAGAACTAACAAGGTGAACTAGTTCACTGACCGAATTGTACTAGTTCAGAGCGATCTCTTTACTGACCGAATAGGCACGAGACTACCGTTCAAGTCATTAACGTCAGACTGACCAATTTCAGCTATTTTCAGGATGAGTTTCAGGACAAGGAAAAAGCTATCAAGTGTCACTGTCAACAGTGTCAACAATGTCAACATCAGTTGAAGTTGGACTATTATTTGAGTTTGAGTTACAATTGCAAGTTGTGTCGTCTTTCGTTCGTTTGTGATTAAAGTGTACCTTTTCAATTTATTATTTTCCAATTACTTTGTGAGAAATGTCGAACGAAAATGTATTAGATTTACAGCATGTCCACCAGTGCTTTCAAAGAAGCCTCAAAGAAGAAGACGATGTAATCATAGAAGCTTACATAGACGGATATAACGAATTAGTAAAGTAAGAGTTTTGCATTGTTTCCATATGGATTTAGAATATATGTGCTTACGATAAGATGATTAAACATTCGCGAGGTCGTTGCAAATCTGCAAGTGATGGCAGATTAGGGTTTCGTAATTTTTTGTATTGATTCTTTCAAATACCTATCAACAAAGCAGTTAAAAGTTATAACGCATTATAATACTTATAATAGAGCAGTAGGTGTCTACAGTGAGTAAATAGCACATAGTCCAATACATTTTTAGTGTCCTTTGGCAAATAAGGATAAAACTTTTCTTATTTTACACATAAAGATATGCTTAAAATTTAATTTTCCCCACTAATACTTATTTATAATTCAGACAATGTTTCTAATTCAATACAAGTTGTGCATGATGCATAACTACTTGAGACTATGATTAAGTTTGTTGGAATGTGCTTATAATTACTCGGCCAGGTTGCAATAAAATTATTAAATCTTTTGATTATGCATTCATTTTTAAAATCTTTGAAGTCTTCAATTATAATGCCTTTTTAACCAATTTGCACAGTATTACATTAATTTTAACATTCAAAGAGTGTTAATTATATTTATGCTTAATTACTTAATATATTTTATTTATGTGAGTGATAATGGCACAGTGGATGCTGTTTCCTGCTTAGTCAGAGTGTCTTGTGACATAAAGGCCTCCTCCAGCTCTTTCCACTTGTCTCTATCCCTAACAAGTAACAAGTTGTAGCCATAGTGAAGTCTAGTTGAAGTCTTCTATTTCTTTAAATAATAAATTATTCTAAAGGCATCTAAGAATATCTTATCATTTAAAGAAATAACCTGTAATAATCTAAATATTTAAAAAATTAAGCACAATTATATTTTTTTGCTGGTATCAACAACCTTGCCAGGATAACATACACCTCCTCTAAGGTTTTTGATGGTCACAGACAATCTCATGTCAGACTACAGGCATATCACTTAATTGTTTAACCCATTCATTACCACCCTAGAAATTCAGTACATTACCACCATACCACCCTAGTAAAGTAAGCACTTTACCCTATGCCACATATCATTTACAAACATTTTTTATTGTCTTTTGGCGAGATACTTATGTTTGAAAGCGAGGCGCCGATGGGCGGCCTCAGCATTTAATGGGATTACCGGCATGCCCCTTCTTGAGCTCCTTAAATTATATGCTATGGGTTCCCAAAGTGTGTGCCGCGGTGCTCTGGTGCACCATAGTAAATGAAGAAGGGTGTCGTGAAGCAGTTCTCTTTACCATTCTCCACATTCATTTTTGTGCCTATCTACCAACTAGTAGGTATGGTATGGTATATATGGCAATGTAGACTGGAAAATATTGCGAACCCCTGAGCTACGCAATAACTCTATATGTCAATTCAAAGCTACTATAGCCTTTTAACTGAACATTGAATACATACACTTATACCATCTTCTTTGCGTTTGTTTCTGTCATGAGTCAGAGAATACTTAGATAATAAATGCTGGTGCCATTTAATTTAAAAATTGACTTGTAAAAGGGCCTTGAAATAATTATTTACTTACTTTTCATTTATTATAATTTATTTTCTTATTATCTCTGAGTACACATCATCATGAACCTACTTACTGTCTACTATTATGAACCTATGTTTTGGTGGTGTCTTTTATGTTGTCAGTTGAGAAATGTAGCTGAAAAACTAACAAAGCTATTCACTTCAAAAAGGGTCTCTAAAGATGTTTTTACAGAAAAAAAAATCATTTCATATCATTATGCCTTGGCTGTCCAATGGTCATATCACTAGGCTATCACTAAAGTACTACTCTGAAAAATTACCAAAAAGTAAATCACTACTAAAATACTTAAATACAATTACTTAACATAAAGGTATATTAGTGAAGGAAAAATTTTGAATTGTATTTGTTTGAAACCTGTGTCTTCTGGTTGTATACACCAGACACTTAGTGGTCATAGTGTTCACTAAAATAATTTTATAATCTTAGCATAAATATAAAAAGATGGTGTCATCCATATATGCTCAAAAAATTCCTACATCATAACTATTTTCAGGTTTCTCAATTTAATAGGATCAGTATTCTCATTTGTAAGCAGCGATGTGAGAAGTAAAATAAAAGTAATGGAGAAACATAAAGAAGGGGAGGATGCAGTATATTATGACTCATTCAAGAAGATGATGAAGTATGAAAAAGAGACAAATTTGTGTGACAAGATCGGTTTTGTGTCTGGCTCAAGAACAATGCTCCGTTTGCACCGAGGATTGGGTATGTTATTTTTCTTTTGATGTAAATGTTAACCATCAGGTAGTATTGTGATTGAAATGAGGCTGTTTGTACAGTCTAGAAGCCATTTGTTTTTTTCTAAAAAAACTTGTCTCTTTAATCTTTTGAGATAATAAGTATGATTATTATTAATATTTATCCCTTGTTTTCCCATATGGCAAATAAGATAACAGTATCTCTTAATTGTACCTATAATAAATAAATGTCATTCATATCTTTTGATTGCTTGATTGGCTTCGTGGCTTTTTTGCTTCTGGGCTGTGGGTTACAGGTTTAATTCCTATAAAAACAGATTTGGCATTCAAATGTATGATTTAATTAAATATATAATACCATACCAAGAATACGAATAAAGCAAAAACTAAATTGCATTATTGAGCCACTATTTTGTCACCATGATTAGCTTACTAAGCTTCCCCATTAAGAACACTTCCTTCAGGATACTTTTATTATAGTAACATTTTCCATAATTATCAGGTAACTAAATTGCTCCATCAAAATTAGCGTCGATTGTATTAATAGCAGGTGTTTTTGCCAATATTATTATCAGTCGGAAGTGAGATCATTGAAATGTAATAACCATGTTAAATAATTTGATAAATTATCTTGATTTATGTTGGTTGTTTACAGTTGTGTCTGTATTTTTATTAAAGGATTTTTGAAACTCATCATAAACTCAAGTTATTCGAAACATTATAAAAAAATAAATGATGTCTAAATGATTCGCATTTACCCCATAAGAAATTGACATAAACAAATTAACGTGGGAGAGCCATGCTTCGGCCGAATGGGCCGGCCCGACCGGAGTGATACCACGGCCTCACAGAAAACCGGCGTCAAACAACGCTTACGTTGTGTAGTTAGGTTACCGGAGGCCCAATCCCCTTACAAAAGGCGGGCAACGCACTTGTAACTCCTCTGGTGTAGCGGGTGTCCATGGGCGGCGGCAATCGCTTACCATCAGGCGATCGTTTATTCCCCTATCCCATAAAATAAAATAAATAAATGCCATCATCACTACATATTATAATTTAATCCCCACCGCATTGAGCTTGTGTTCAGGCCCCTCTTTTCCATTGAGCACTATGGGCAAATGCCGATGGCCCCGCGATCCATAGGGGCCCCCTAGTACCCACTGCTTTTGATTTTTTTTTTCATTTGTTTAAAAAAATAGTCCCCTGACAACATTGTCACTGGGGCCCAATTATCCTAAAGTGCCCAAGGCCTCCAATAGGTTAAAGACGGCCCTGCTTGTATTGGTTGTTGTTCACGCTAATTTCAAAAATTATACGGCAATGACACACTTACAGCTGTTTCAGCAAACTATAAGCTAGTTGGTAGGAAGATATTCGAACTGTTACAGAACTTGTAGATTACTCAAGGTCATTCGCACCAACTTCCATTTATCTACGTTATACCATTCATAATTATCGTCGCTAACGTAAGCATTTGTTCACAGATTTCATACGTTTGTTCCTCAAGCGATTGAGTGAGTCCGACGAGACTATGAACACTTGTTCCACGTGCCAATGTTCGTACAACGAGACCCTGGCGCAGTTCCACCCATGGTACATTAGGAAAGCGGCCACAATAGCCATGCACGCCTTACCAGCGAGACCTGACCTACTGAAAAAGGTAATAAAAAATTAAAAAGGCCTTAATGAGGAGGGGATGTGCTAGAAGTCTATACATATATACAGATACGATACAGGAGAAAATTCTAGTGGGGGGCAACATTTAAAAAAACTACAAGTACTGATATTATAAAGCTGAAGAGTTTGTTTGTTTGAACGTGCTAATCTCAGGGACTACTGGTTGGAATAGAAAAAATCTTTTTGTGTTGGATAGTCCATTTATTGAGGAAGGTTATTGGCTATATAACATCATGCTATAACTAGAGATGGGTTTATGCCAGGGCATTTATTTTTTTCGCCCAAAATGCCTGGGCAGAAACCCATCTATAGCTATAACCAATAGCAGCAGAGCATCGCGGGTGAAACCGCAAGCGAGTCGCTATATATATATATAGTTTCATCAACCTTACTGGTAAAGTCGTTAAAAAAAAACGTGTTGTACGGTTAATAACAGATAATGGTATCCAAAACTTCCAAATTTCTTCAATCGATTTTCAATTTAATTTCTAAATAATAGAGTTTATTATCCGTTGGGAAAATGTGACAGTATGTGGTAATTTGATGACATTGACAGTATAACAGTATGTACTGTTGACTGTATCATTTATAATAAAAAATATAAAACCAAAATAAATAAATAAGTAGCACATAATCAAGCCTTGATCGTCCAGGCCGACCTCAAATTACCAGTTTTAAGTTTGCTGGGCTATAGATACACTGAAGGTCGGAAGAACAACCTCATAAATATGCAACCCATTTAAAAATAAAAAGTTTTAATTCCTTATTTATTAAAACAGCAGAACAATCCTACCAATTGGGAGGTAATCGATTCTAGTTGACGCAATTGTGGGAATCACCCATATGATACGAATGCTAAGCGTAGCACTTTTAATTTGACGTCATTAATTTTATTGAACGAGGTTATTTATCAACTATAGTCGCGCCACTTAATATTAGCGTGTCGATAGATAACATAAAGTTGATTTTGATATCTTTATGGTGATTGGAGTGTTGTGGCGATGAATTGTCGCCCATTTCTCTTTTGTATGAGAAGATATATGAATGTGGAAGAAGCAAAAGAAGTATGCGAGAATCGTAGCAAGTGGCGGTCTATAGTTTCTGCCTACCCCTGTGGGAGAAAGGCGTGAGTGTATGTATGTGTTCTCTTTTGTATTCGTTTCTTTTTAGGGTCGATGACACTGGCTGTCTTTGTTCACTGTACGGCCAAATTAATTCGATGTACCCTATCAACTTGGAGAGGCCTACGCCCAGCATTAGACGAATATAGGCTGATGATGATGATGATGATGATGATGATACCAACTTGTATTCAACCGCGTTCTGGTTAAATGTTTGAATCGTATTACTTAAGATATCCCCCTAGCCTTCCCGTAGATTGAGCAATAACAGGATGTGTGTGGATAACGTTAATGTCCAAGTTGAACCGAAGTCTATAGTATAAAACGAAGGCTCCCAGCATTTGAGACCTTAATGTCATTGTAAAAACTATGTCCCTCATTAGTCTAGTGGTCCCAAGCGCGACTGCTACGCTAGAGGTCCTGAGTTCGATACCCAGGTCGAGCAGTGTTATTGGGTTTTTCTATGAAATTCTCAGTAGCAGCTCGGAGTCTAGATTTGTGCCCGGTTAATGGCAATAGACTCGCCCCCTATTACCTGTGGGTGCATGTAGTATTCCCCCCTCACACAAGAGGGGAAATGCCACATCTGACGGAAGATGCGTCAGTCAGTACATTCTTCACCCCTTTTTTTATAGTACGGAATAACCTCATTTTCGTTTGTCACCTGGAGAAGTGGTGGTATGTCGGACTCGTACAAACCGTAAAAAGACGCATAATCACAGTATTTATTTATTATAATTTTATTTACAGATTTTCGGTACGGACGAGAGCTTGACAGCTGCCCTCGTGGTGTTGCCACAGACGCTCAACTCCTGCGACGAGGTGTACCGACGCGTTGAGAAATTGTACACGGACTTTGAATTCCATGAGCTGCCTTAACGTACGTAAGATTAAACTAATAGTTTCTTTTTTAACTGTCATTAATGACTACGAGTTATTTTGACCGCGTTTCCATCATCATGACAGGTCATGTAAGGTAAATAATCGTGTCTCTCGTCATTTAAAGTAAGGGCGGATTTTTCAATAGTCGGATAACTTTTATCAGAGGAATTATATAATGTACTATCACGCCTGTATTCTCCGAATGCCTAGGCAGAATTGTACTGATGTGCGCCTGAAGCTTACCAAGAGGAAACGATTTAAACATGGCATAAAAACAAACTCCGAACTTCTATTGGAAAATTCATAGGACTCGTGACACTGCTCGATCTGGGAATTGAACCCAGGACGTCATGCTCAGTATCCGTTCTTGTGAGGTATAGACCATTGATACAGTCAAAGACTTTATTTCTCTGATAAAAGTTATTATACTACTCAAAAATCAGCACTAGGTAAATAAATAATTCAATTTAATGGTAAGCTACTTATTTACTGCATAGATTATATGAAAAATATATATAGAGGCTATAGCAGACAGATTTGATCAAGTAAGCGAGGAGAGGGGGTGTGATTAAGTAAGTATATGTAAGAAAACACTTAAAAATAAAGGTATATTGCGTTTATTAGCGGAAATTGGTAACAATTTTGTACAAAAAGTTGATCCCGGTTGATTCCTCTTTGTCATCCTTACTTATATTAAAAACACGAAAGTTTCTATGTATGGATGTTTGTTACTCTTTCACGCCAGAACGGCTGAACGGATCTGGATAAAATTTGGCACAGAGCTAAATTATGGCCTGGAATAACACATAAGCTACTTTTTATCCAGGTCAGACCCAATTATGAAGTCATCGCGGACAAAGTTACGGGTAGAAGCTAGTAATGATATATGAAAGAGATAGAGCTACTTCGACAGAACCATAATAATTATTATTATTATTTCCCTTTGGTAAAATGTAATAGTTTTCTTGCCCCGTCAGATGTCAGTATGCTCTTAGTTTGAATTTAAATTTTTAAAAATGATTCATTGAACAGTTATCAAAATGAATGTTTAACAAATGCTTAATTTAAGTAATAACTAACGAGGTATAGAACAATATTTATATTCCATCTAAAAAATATTTTTTTCGCCAAATAGTTACCTATCTAATTGAAAGTATATAAAAACATTGCCAGTATCGCGTTATCAGGGTACTATTGATTACTTTTGATAATTTTAATGCAAGTAGTATAACATGATAATTTATTATCTTTATTTCGATATAAACCTATTTTATATTTGACGTAATTCATCCCATTGTTGATAACTTTGCGGCATAATTTAAACAAAATAAAAATATGTACTATCGGCCATCGCCATATCTAGCCACCGTAAGGACTATATTTGCTTGCAGCCTCTACTGCTATTCCAGTCCTTATCTACGCTTATCAACCAATAGCATCGTCCTTTAATACTTTTTATGGATTTCATCCCGTTATATTTATGTTATTTAATTCCTAAAAGCCAACACCACCGTGTGCACGGGATTTTGTTTTCAAAATGGCTAGATATGGAGTTGGCTGATAGTACGCCTGATAGTGGTCCAAAATATTATTATTATAATCTTCGGTCGAAAATATAAATCTAAATAAATAGGATACAAAATAATAATATGGTCCTGGACTACCAAGGCATAGGTTCGTAATTCGTTTTCACACACCCATCCCATTAATTAGGTTCCATATATTATACAAGTTTTAATTGTGTTTGCGTACTTATTATTTGAACACTGATTTAGCATTATGAGATAATTATTTCTTACTAACGACCCGCCCTATGTCCGCGAGAGTACGTTCACAAATAAAGTAGTAGCCGATATCCTTCCTCAACAATTCCTCTTTCTATTGGTAAAAATCATTTGAAAATCCGTTAAGTAGTTTCTGAGATAAGCCCAAAAAAACTCAAATTCAGCGCGGCAGGACTTTAATTTATATGTAGTGATGATTTCAGAAGGGCCATGAATATAATTCTATTAACTTATACTTAGTTTATGTCAGAACTCGATCTCAGGGTAACAAGTACAGTTGATTTGAGCATAATATCTTATTAATATAAATAGTAAAAAATAAGATACGTTAATTCTAATGTAACTTTCTAAATTATCCAGTTTAAAAGATAAAAAAAATATATATGTGCAAACCTAAACTTGGTAGACGAATACCCGTAAAACAGGGCTCTTTCAAATAAGCAGCCATACCTGGCAACATAAGCCAGGGAACTTTTGGAATGCAGATATCAAATGTAGGCATTTCAGTTATACTAATAACTGCGGATAATAATAAATATAATTCAAATTTAATGCCTTCAGTATCAAATTGCCATCGAGTCATCGAAGAATAGGACAGATATGTTCCGATTCTTAGCCGATTGCGCCAGAAGGAAAATTATGTTTTTAGTATTGGCCTTGGTTGTTAAAACAGCCTGTTTTACGGTATTTTTTATTAAGAAAACGTTATTCAGTCTCGTTAGAATTAATGTATTTTTTTAGTAATTTAACACTATTTAAAAAAATGTATTTGTATGTTTTAATTACTATGCAGGCTATGAGCTTAGTGTAAATCAATGCATTTTAATAAAGTAAGTAGAAAAATATGTCAACGAAATTTTTAGTTAATTGTGTTATGTTTAAATATACTAGTGATAATACATTTTAACAAAATAGCTTTGACAAAGAAAAATAATATTTACCGACTATATTTATATAAAAAAAAGCTACAAAATATATGTTAAAACGAAGAATCAAAGGTGTAATCGAAAGTAATGCTTATTTAGTGTCTATAAAAGCTAATTTTCATTATTAAAACAAGATTATTGCTACATGTGTAAATTGCTATAAGAACAACGTATTTATGTATTGTACAGTACTATAATGATAATTTATATTAACCGACATTTTTGAAGTAAAAGTAATGTTGCAATTTTATTAACCTTTATGCTAGTGTTGCAAATCGATAAAAAAAATGTTTAATGATATCGTAGCTGCGAAGTTATTGCCATAAATAATAGTGAATTTACTTTATTTCTTAGTTTACAGGGAATCTGAATTCATTAGCACTGTTTAAAACTTAGTACCTATCTTTACTGAATAACTTTTATTAAATCGTAAAGCTATTTGCCATAATGATCATCTAAATATGCGTACTCAGTAAGCATCATTAATGACTTAGGACATGGACCACTTTCAATATTTCAGCCTTATAAAAATAAGTGTAAAGTCGAAAATTGATCAACCCGCAAGATCGTTGATCCAATTTTATAATTTTACTCTTAAGTAATCAATATCGTGTACAGATACTTTGTTTAAAATAGTGCTAAAGGATACAGTATTAAATCAATTATATTAAGTAATATGAAACTAAATGCACTGCACTTAAATATTTCTAAGTTTTACTTTCTAATAGTCAAATTATTTCACAGCGCAATTAAGCAATAAGATACAGTTAAGGCATATTCATATTTATACGGAGCAATCTCATTGTATATTAAATCTTTTTACCATAAAGGTTAGGTTATCTGCCCCTAAAACAAGTGACGTTCTGTTGTGAACACGTCATGCGAAATAATAAACACTTACCTTGATCCGCTGGCCGGGTTTGTACTGCTAGGCTACTAACTTGTTCACACATCTTCTGCCGGGATGATAGCTGGAGATGAAATAGTATGACTACAAAAATATATGTAGCGAGACGTAACACTTAATTTTCTGAAGAACGATTCACTAACCACCATTAAAAACAATAAAAATAAAATAGATTTTAAATAAATAACTAAAAAATTACAAGCATTAGTACCGTGATTGGTGAAGTACCATAGCAGTTGACTAATTTTGAATCTTATGCTCTCAATAATAAGTGTGAAACGTGGTCAACTGTCATGAATGTCGCTCGTACCTTATGAATCAGTGTTCTACTAATAAAATTTATTGCTTCTGTTTTTAAAGAAAACTGGCGATTTGATTGCTTTGTGTAAATTACTTTTATTACTACAAATAGGTATTACAATATAGAAAGATTAAAGAAATATTGGTGTTGCCATCAACGATTACTAGACGAAAAATCAGAGAAAATTAAACAAAAAGAAAGTAGTTGTATATGCGTACAATGAGCTCAATTGTAACTATTGCTCATTCAACAATATTGGTAGCTTTTGATAACGGTTATTATGAAATTTAATGTATCTTAATATTATTGTAATCATTTATGATAGAATCAGTAAAGAGGTTCAGTTGAGGAGACCCAGTGACGTCACATTACCGAGTATGTTACAAACGCAGGGAGTTTAGAATAATATTAAGACCAAAGAAGAACTTGCACGAAATGTGTGTCAATGACAATGACATCACATCTAAAACATAAAAAAACGGCTATTGTTTGATTATTATTTGAGTAAAAATGATGTAGCTTTAAAGACCTTCTAAGCGTTATTATTCCATAGCATAGCAGCATAATAACGATACCGTTGCCGGATTTAGATTTAGCGTAAAAGATCTATAAGAAATGATGTATTTTTTTTGTAAACTTGTGTAATCTGCTTTGTTGACACGCAGAGACATCAACGTAACGTACAATATCGTAGTACGTTGACAAAAAAAATGTTTTCTTTTTATGGGATAACAGGGAAACGAGCAGACGGATCGCCTGATGGTAAGCGATTACCGCCGCCCATGGACACCCGCAACACCATAGGAGTCACAAGTGTGTTGCCGACCTTTTAAAAGAGGATTGGGCCTCCGGTAACCTCACTCACTCGGCGAAACGTCCCACGTTTGACGTTGTGTTTCGCCGAGTGAGTTAACTAACGATTTATTATATGTTAATTGACATATAATGTGTCATATAATGCATCTTACAATAATATTATTCATTACAAGATTGTATTAGCTAGTATGTTATTCTTTGTAGTCAACAAAATGTACTGACTAACCATGGTTTTACGCTTCGCCTATTACGTGAAAAATAAAACCATTTAATTTTAACAATAAAATTGTATGTCTAAATGTATTTTTTTTTCATAAATAAATATATATAAATATGTATAAATAATGTTTGTTACTGCAAAGAAAAATATGAATGTTCCTTTTAAACTACTAACTGTATATTTCAATTAAATGATTTGCAATTGAATTTGTGTATTAATTATGGCGGATCGTTCAGCTGAGCCCGCGAAATTCAAATTTCAAGTGATTTTTCGCAGTTTGTAGGTCTATAATAAGTTCTGCATTCATGGTCATGGTAATTGCGACATTAACTATACAAAATTCACAAATTTTATCTAAAACCATTGCTTAAAAATCATTATTGTAGCTAAAAGTAGTGTAAAATATCAATTTTGACCAATTACACAGATTGCGCCAAGTTTTTGGCTTGATAAGGATATTTTATAAGTAATGGTTTTGGTTCTCAGTTATGAATGTTGTGTAGTAATTAATATCGCAATTACAACTGCCATGAATCTAGAACTTGTCACCTACAAACTGCGAAAAATCACTTGAAATTTGAATTTCGCGGGCTCAGCTGAACGATGCGCCTTAAATGTTAAAAGTGTTAGATTTAATAGTAATATTGTATGATCATGATCATGTTATAATTTGTGCTAATAAACAATGGTTTTATGTAACATTTGTAGTATTTCGTGCCATTATCACAGATGTGAAATCATTATTTATTTGTATAAAAATCAAACTGTGCGTACATTTCAGGACAAAAATATTACGACACGACATTTTAAAGCACTAAATAAAATAATATTCTTCTACAACAAAGTTATTTATTTATTTATTTTATTTATTTATTGTTGTTTTGAACCATATCCGTTTAATTATTTATTTATTCACATAGACGTCGTTAAAACTGTCCTGAAGTGTATTGTGTGCTTTATACATTCCTAAATCATTCCTAGTTAAGGGCCAGCGTTTTATAATGTTTTGTAACGTTTTGATGAATATAGAGATTTGCCAAGCATTTTGTGTTTTAATTAAGTCAAAATCAACGCGTTGCTTGCTATTGTTTGATGAGGGGAATATTTCCTATACGATTTACGGAGTCTCAACTTGTTTTTGGGTGTTTGAGGTCATACACTCGCGGAGAGTTCTCGAGAATCAACGGTTTCACAAGTATGTTTATCACAACATAGGACAATGGAATGACCTTTTGAGGAAAAAGGCAGAGAATCTTTGAGTTGTCTTATCGCAACAGCAAGAATGAATTTATCATCGTGTAGCTCAAACATATTTTAGGGAAAACGACCGATGCATAGAGTAATCAACAGGATATTTATGTATGTCATTAAATAGGTACTCAAGAATGCAGCTCAACTGACGACACGTTTGGCGTAGCGGCTGAGCGATCGGCTTCTGCGCAACGTGTTGTGGGTTCGAACTCCACACGGAGCAAATATTTGTATGATCTACAGGTTTGGGCGTTTTTGTATGTGAGAATTTGTGTCTGTAAACGCACCCACGATACAGGAGAAAATCTTAGTGTGGGGCATCGTTTTTTTTTTTTTTTTTAAATGCACTTGCACAAAGCCACTTTTATAATAAACTAGCGACCCGCCCGCGGTTTCACCCGCGTTACCTCATTCCTAACAGTCGTAGCGTAATGTTAATAGCTTAAAACGTTCCTCTGGAATCATTATATCTATTAAAAAAAAACCGCTTCAAAATCCGTTGCGTAGTTTTAAAGATTTAAGCATACATAGGGACGGACAGATAGCGACAGCGACTTTGTTTTATATTATGTATGTAGTGATAAATAAAAAAAAGTGAGTGGTAAATAAAAATAATTGAAAAGTTCACAAAACAATCCATCTATGCAAAAAAATCCATAGACAATAATACAAGAAGGTAAGGACGTATAAAATTTATAACGAAAACAACTGTTGGCATTATAAATATCGCATTTATTTGATGCAATTGCGTTATAACAACGCAGAAACAAAATGAGAAACACAACAGTCTTAAATTAAACTAATGATAGGAAAACTAATTTACATTTCAGCTACCTATTTGTAAATTATTGGTATTTGTGGACTCAAAAATATGATTTAAAAAGGAAAGGAAAACCTATATAATTTTATATAAAAACACGTGTGGCACTCGGGGACTGCCGCGGTAAAGCTATTGCATAGCGTTTTTTATCAACTTATGTAATACAACCAATGCCACCTAAAGGCGGGTTGCTGAACTAAAGAGACAAGCGTGTTTCTCTTTAGTTCAGCAACCCGCCTTTAGGTGGCATTGGTTTTTATCAACTTATGTAATACAACCAATGCCACCTAAAGGCAGGTTGCTGAACTAAAGAGACAAGCGTGTTAGGTTTTTTTCGTTACGGAATTTCTGGATTCGGTCCCCACGCTCAAGGCCCGCGATAGAAGCTATGCAATAGCTTAATAATTCATAAATACGATTAAAGCCTTTAGAGCAACGTGTCAACAAATTATAGCTAGCTAGAAAAAAAATGCAAAACAATAATTTTATTAAAAATAAATTTTCAGTTCAATTTAAAAATAAATGGAACGCAATGAAAGCTTTGACAATAATTTTGGTCCAACCGTTTTGGTTGAATTAATAAACATAATAATCGCCTAAATAAATTATTTCGTAAGATTACACCACATCTTTTTATTACTAAAAACATATATATTTAAACTCTGTAAGACAAAATTATATCATCAGAAATAAAACAATGTTCCTTAATTAATACAACTCAACATTATTAATAAATATTCCACGTGCGTTGAACTAAAAAAATCCGTACTGTAGTTTAAAAATACTCTACACAGAGAAATAAAACAAAATCGAATATTTTTGAATTTATTTAAATTAAAAAAATATATATTTTCCACACATGGCGGGCGGGGTGGGCCATTACACAGCACATTGACACGTATTTTTATTTATTTTTTTATAATAAAAAAATAGTGGTGTTTAAATACATATAATAGATATCTAGTCCCAAATATTAGTCTACTTAGTGCTAGGGTCTGGTACTCTAAACGGACATTATCCGACTCATGAGCCAAGCAAAAAAAAATGTTGATAACATACCATCACGCCTGTATTCCCCGAAAGGTTAGGCAGAGGTGTACTAATGTACACCCACAGTTCACCGTTGTTTACGTCCCATATACTCGTGGGACGAGCCTATTGCCATTAACCGGGCACAAATCCAGACTCCGAGCTGCTACTGAGAATTTCATAGAAACACTCAATAACACTTTGCTACTTTGCACTTTGCCAGGACCTCTAGCGTGGCAGTCGCGCTTGGGACCACTATACTAATGAGGCAGGTTGAAAGCAGGAGCAGGTTAAAAAAAAGGTTGACCTAAAACACAAAACTCCTTGTATCTTCCACTTACCTTTTCTATGCCTACGTTAATGTATAATGAAATGTGAAGTAGGAGCTAATTGCTATGCACGCTGATTAGTGTCGATTTTCAAGGTTAAGCTGCTTAACGCTGTCAGCCTATTATTAGTTTATTTATCATCTTATATACGATTAGGTAACCGTAGTTAAGATGATAAAATGTTAAAGCGGTTTAACTATTCATGATTATGTATGATGGTAGGATTTATGACCCCGCCCGAAATTTTCACTCACATGCAAATAGGCGTCTAACTGGTATTTGTAGGATATTAATATTAATAGTCAAACGGCGAGCGATCGGCTTCTGCGACATGGGTTGTGGATTCGATACCCACACGGAACAAATATTTGTATGACCTACAAGTCAGGCTCCGAGCCTGGGCGTTTATTATTTTATTACAGAAATAAGAAAGTCTTTCTTTCTTTCTGGACGCCCTAGAAAGACATACACCGACCTTATCGGTGAGATCCTGCAAAAAGGTCAAGTGCGTAGTACTCGCAACCAGCGCGTGTGTATGACAAGATGTATGAAGCAAAAAATGTTTGCAAGAATCGTGGCAAGTGGCGTTCTGCTGTTTCTGCCTACCCCTATGGGAAAAAGGCGTGAGTGTATGTATGTATATTACAGAAATCTTAAAGCAAATATTGGCAAAGTCCATGGTCGATGTAGTCATACCATTTATATCACAATGTTGCAATATTTTTTTAATAAAAGTGTGCTAAATAATCTTATTTTTAATGTTTTAATAATCTTATCTTTTCTTAGCTTACTAGTAATGTGGGTCGCACATTACTAGTAAGCTTTAAAAAAAAAATAAGACTGTTAAACCCTTCTTGTTAACCCCTCGTGCTAAGCTAAATGCTTGTGTTACGAGTGGGTTCACGACGATAGTGCAATGGGTGGGGTTCGAACCGGCAACTACATGATCGCAAGTCCGACGCCCTAGTCATTAAGCTACCGCCGCTTATTACTCAAGCTAAGCATAATTATATCTAGGAATTAAAAATTGAGAAATGCCTTAAACTACATTTAGTAACAGTAAAAATTGTGTCAATGCGCGCACGTAAATAATGTAAACTCTAATAAACGTAATTAAAAATATGTATCGATATTGCTTTTCAACACTCACGAAGTATGAAGGTTTTATTGCTACTTATTCCTAAGACAACAATGTGTCTTATATCCTTTTGTTTTTTCGATAAAAGTGTATAATAATATTATCGATAAAATTGGAGAAGACACGAGATTATGCCAAACAATCAATCTGTTTAAAAAAAAGTTAACAGGTAAGACAGTTAGATGCGATAGATATACATATAAGTTAGTCGCCTACTGACGTAGTTGTCGTGGTTGGGTACATAAGTACCAAGGAAGTTGTAACTAAAGCTTTTTGATTTACACTAACTCGATGCTAACCAATATGTTTGCGTATAACATGCTATAAAGTTTGTACGGTTATTTCCTTACGACGCAAATCTTGTTGAAAAAAAAATTCCAACATGGTACAAAATAGAAAGAATATACGTTAGCCGGACGGAGAACAAAGTGATCCTACGAGTATAAGGGTTCCGTTTTTTCCTTTTGAGGTACGGAACCCTAAAAAGACGTAATATAGTTATTATTTGTTTAAGAAGCTAGAAATTAAACTAGAATAAGAACGTATGCATGTACACTTATTGTAATTGTTTAAGCTGCACACAATCATTATTGTGGAACACATGGTTGACTAAATAGTAGTGTGATTGTAGGTAACACACTAAATAAGTAGAGAATCTATCACTCCTATCACATATGAGACGGATAATATCCATTGTGTGGAAGAAGATTATGCTGATAACTCTTGATGAGAAATAGCAGATACAGATAGACGTCTGAAAAAAGAAGTACTGCACCGACGGCAGGATGATGATGAATATCCAGGCAACTGGTAAACTAAATCGAATCTAATAGTGCGTTTATATGAGAAACTTGGTGGTCTTGATATGTTTTCTTCATTAAAAAATTAAGAAGAATCTTCATATTATACAACAACTAGCGACCCGACCGCGGTTTCACCCGCGTAGCCCCATTCCTAAGAGCCGTAGCGTAATGTTAAAAACTTCCTCTTGAATCACTCTATCTATTAAATAAACAGCTTAAAAATCCGTTGCGTAGTTTTAAAGATTTAAGCATACATAGGGACGGACAGACAGTGACTTTGTTTTATACCATGTAATGAAGATGTAACGAAAACTTGTTCACAATATTTTTTTAAGTATTTAACACGTGTTGTGGTAGTTGAGTGGTATTTCTTTGTTGCTTGTTTTCCTATTAGTATAATAATTATGTTTTAATCTTATTTTATGTCGCTTAGCTTCTAATATTAGTTTTTAAGCAGAATGCGCGGTACTCCAGACAAACCTCAGTGGTTTTTGGTCTACTGTTAGTATATGATTTTTTTTTATAAATTGAAAATAAAGAGAAATATACAATAATTAACGCTGTTAGTAATAATTTTACATGAATGTATTACTATTACACAGATATCGTTATTTGCCTTCATACTGATCTCTTTTATTTTATTTATTTATTTAGGAAAACCAACAGCTGTAAAACAGAATAAGAAATTACAGAAATTAAATTCTTTTGTCAACTGTACCGCTGGATTTAAAACTTTTAATGTTATCTATAGTCATTGCTTTTAATTGAAAAATATAACCACAATGTCACTTACATAAAGGTCGCAGACAAAAAAAATATATTAAATAAAATTTTACGCCTCTACTTCACATTATATCTTTAGTATAATCTTAATATTGCCACATGATAATAATATTAAAATCACTTTTGTACGTAATTTTATACATTGGCAACCTCACAATGTGCTATTACTAAGAGAATAAAAGGCGAAAATGTGCTAAAAACGGCAAAAATATTGCCAAACGTGTATTAAAAATATCTATATAACTCACTGACAATTTTTAAATAAATATAATTATAAACAAGATATTTTAAAACATAGTTGATTGATTAAGCGTGATTTACATGGACGCCTCACGCGTTTAATAGGTTAGTCAAATTCAATGCCTAACCCTTTTTGTACATATTAAATAAAGATAATATTACCATTAAAGTTTACACCGTATATCAAGCCTGCTGCGTTTCGTCGACTGGGACTCCCGACTTGCTTCCGTGCGACTTGCTGTGCGACTAACGCGGCCCGCTGCGATTATCTGCTGTCGCAAGACTGTTTACGCAATATGTCAAGCTTGCGGCGGCTCGTCGAGTGGGTTGGCGCGAGGTAGCTCTTCGTTGTCGTTCACTCGCGATTCTTCGCGCGACTCTGGGAATGTCGTGGATGCGGATCCGCTGCGACTAGTCGACGTAGACGTCGCTGTCGACGAGTCGCCCGTCTCTGAGCTGGTTGAGTCTCTGGAAGGTAAATTTATTGATCAAAAAAATATTGCATTTCCATACAATTTACATAACATACCAACAAGCCTGTATTGCCCAAAGGGTTAGGCAGAGGTGTAGTAATTTACATCCACGACAGTTCACTGGTATGTTAAGGTCCCATGTAATAGGGGGCGAGACTATTGCCATTAACCAGGCACAAATCCCAAATTCCAAACTGCTACTGAGAATTTAAAGTATAGAAAAACCTAATACACTTTGCTCGACCTGGGAATCGAACCTAGGCATTTTACATAATTATATAGATTCACACATTTTAGTCGCATTATTATTTAATAACTAGCGACCCGCCCGCGATTACACCCGCGTTGCTCAGCTCCTATTGGTCGTAGCGTGATGTTATATAGCCTACAACTTTCCTCAATAAATGGACTACCCAACACAAAAAGAATTTTTCAATTCCAACCAGTAGTTCTTGAGATTAGCGCGTTCAAAAAAACAAACTCTTCAGCGTTATAATATTATTATAGATTACAAGGACAAGTGTTTATGGAGTTGTTCCTAATCTCTTAGGTCAAGCCTGTCTCGTGCAGTATCGTCGAACTTCCGTGTAAGTAAAATTACTTAATTAAGCGTTTTTGTGTAATAATATCTAAATCAGTAAGAGTCAATAACCACGAATGAGAAATATTAACGACCTCGATTTTCTCTACGAGTTTTTATCGTAAACCTTATCACTAGCAGCACAACTTTCGATGGGCAGATTATTTTAACTGAACTGCATAACATTCAGATAAGGAACGGCTCTCAAGAAACACTTCAGTAGGGAATGGACCTGCCAAAGCTAATTACTCATACCGACTTGTGTGCCACAGGTCACGGGTTCGATTCCCACACGCTACAAATATTTTTATGGAACAGGGTTTTGGACTCACGGTGCTTGACCCCCCCCCCCCCCCTGGGGCCGCCACTGTCGTCATGTAAAAGAAAATACTAGTGAGATTTTAAACATTTTTCGAAATAAAGGAATATGCTGACTAACTTGTGAAACCCGTTGGTTTGACACGTGTTGTATGCTCCGCAATGCTGACACTTCAATCCCACCACATGGAACTTCACCGTTGACAGCTGAAACATAAAAATAATACGGTGAAATATGACTTGAAAATTTCTACTTTATGGTGTTAAAAATATTTATCTGAAGGAGCAATATTCTGTTTTTTTATACCACTATGGTGGCAAACAAGCATACGGCCCGCCTGATGGTGAGTGGTTACCGTAGCCTATGGACGCTTGCAACAAGGAGGGATAGAAATCCCTGTAAATCAAGGAGGAATAGTTGGGCTGGTAGCATAGGAGACAGTAGCGTGATGCTTATCCTATCTGCCAACACAATGCTTCCTCGCGGAGCTCTAGCTACCTTGCTCACCGTTAGGAACACAACATAGCACGGAGCTATGTTATTTGGCTACGATTTTCTGCAAGGTGATGTACTTCCCCCGTCAGGCAGCTCCAATTGTGAGTGGAATTATTGGATTCCACTATGTCCTACCCCTCTTTGTATTCTCCAGGGTTGGAAACTATAAGTATCGCTTACCTTATGGCAATCCTTGCACAGTATGGTGGCCTTATAGTCGGCGTACTCTGGCGGCATCGGCGTGGCCGCCACCTCAGAGTCCAGGTAACTCCACAACTGTAAAGGTCAGTTAAAACTGAATTTAAATAATACTGTAAAAGCTACTCAAATTTTCCATCTAAATCTCCTACTTACAATTATGAACACAATAAAAAAAAGCAGTCAATTCGGTCGAGCCGTTCTCAAATAACGATCTCTCATACATGCGTCGACTTTTATTTACAAAGAAACTAGCTTCCGCCCGCGACTTTGTCTGCGTGGACGAGTCCGACCTGGATAAAAAGCCTATGTGTTATTCCAGACTGTAATCTATCTCTGTGCCAAATTTCATCCAGATCCGTTCAGCCGTTCTGGCGTGAAAGAGTAACAAACATCCATACTCACAGACTTTCACAAAATCAATTTTGTATGGTCATGTAGGTGCGTAATTTAATATTGAACCTTATGTTATTGACATAAGAGCTACAAAGATGCGGAATGTCATCCGTCATCTAGTACACATCATGGAATCCAAAACTGTAAATATTTTTCAATCGATTTTCAATTTAATCTCCAAATCATAGTGTTTATTATCCATTAGGGAAAGACAGGTTCTGGTAACTTGATGGGCTGTTGACAGTACGAAAAAATTTTAAACATTGACTTGTAAGTGTCTTTAAAAGATCTATTTCCAAAAAATCTGTAGTATAGAGTATTTGCTACTACCACCAAGATCTGCACCGACGGAGGCTCCAAGCGGGCTCACGCCCAGACCCTTCTGCG